>OY728165.1:1135241549-1136491549 GCA_963277665.1 Viscum album
TAGGGTAGTTCGGTTAGTTTTGACCCCCTAACAAACATTTTTTAAAAGGTTTCAAACTTTAAAAACTACTTGTTTAGTTTTTCAAGGAATACCACACATGAAATTGATGTGAAGTCCACTCATATAGATCGAAAATAATATAAAGATGATTTTCCTATGATTTCACATAATTCCATGGTCATTTTGTATAGATCTAATGGTTAAATGCATGTTTTGGTGTCTTAAAATAATAAAAGTTCATGTATGGTCATCCTAGGAAAACAGAACCTTGTATTATTTCTCCATATACTCCACCATTTTAAAAATCATTGTATGATTGTTTTTTTTCAAATTTCATTTAATTCAGAATTCATTCAGTTGGTTTTGACCTCTTTGCACATGTTTCTAAAGGGTATGAAACCATTAAAAACTAATTATTTAGTCATTGAGGGATAATGAAACATATTATCAATGTTTCATCTACTTCTGCACTTCAAAAATCATATAAATACTATTGTATTATTATTTCACATTAATCTGAGTTATTTTTCTATGGATTTGACTATTAAATGCATGTTTTGGGGTTTTGGAATAACAAAATAAATGTTTCCAATCATCTTAGGAAAACTAATCCTAAAATTAATTTTTATTCTAATCCATTAATTATCGAATCACATTATGGTTTTTTTGTTTGATATCACAACATTTGGAGGTAATTCGGTAGGTTCCCCACTGACTGACATTTTTAAAGGACATCAATCATTTAAAAACTAATTATTTAGTCATTCTAAGAGTACATCACATCCAATTAATGTATTGTCTACTTATACACATAAAAAATAATACAAATATGGTTCTCCTTTGATTTCACATCATTATATGGTAATTTTTTATGGATTTAATTGTTAAATAATTATTTTGAGGTTTTTAAAAAATAAAAGTATTTTTCTTATCATCTGATCCAAATAGAACCTTGGATTGATGTTTTGTTTGTTCCACCAATTGAAGAATAATGATACTGCTGTTTTCATCTAATTTTACATCATATGGGGGTTGTTTGTTTAGTTTTGACTCCTCGATTCTTGTTTTTTAACGGCATAAAACCATTTAAAATTTCTTATTCTATCATTCTAATTAGATCACAATTCCAATTGATGTTCTGTCTACTCACACACATCCAAAATAATACAAATGAAATTTTAATCTGACTTCACTGCATTCCTAGATAATTTTCAGTGTATATGACCATTAAATTCATGTTTTGGCATTCTAAAATAGTAAGAGTGTGTTTCTAGTCTTCTCAGTCAAACAAAACCTGATATTGAAAATTTTAACTCTTTAGCAGTTCAAAAATCACTGTAAGGTTATTTTCATTTTATTACATAGCATTCTGATCCTATTTGGTTGGTTTTGATAACCTGTTACATGTTTTTAAAGGGTTCCAAACCATTAAAAAAAAATTCTTTTTTGGTCTTTCAAGATAGATCACACATCTTATTCATGTTATATCTTCCAATAAAATCCAAAAAAATACAAAGATATTTTACTTTAATTTCACATCGTTTCTAGGTTGTTTTCTATTGATATGACTATTAAAAACATGTTTTTGTATTTTAAAACAATAAAAGCATGTTTATGGATAACCTATAAAATAGATCCACATATTAATGTTACTTGTACTCGACCATTTCCAAAATTATTATATGTTTTTCATCATCTAATTTCATGGTATTCAGAGATAATTTGGTTGGTTTTGACCTCTTGAAACACATTTTTAAAGGGTGTCAAACCTTTAAAAAATGCCTATTTAGTCATTTTAGGTAGACCAAAAGTTGGATTAAAATTTTTTCTAATAAAAAATATCAAAAAGTATTCAAATATAGCTTCCCTATTATTTTATATCATTCTAAGGTCTTTTCTATTGATCTAAAAGTTAAATATGCATTTTGTTGTTTTTAAACAATATAGTTTGTTTTTGGTTATCCTAGGAAAACGAAACCTCAATTTTAGATTATAACTACTATAATTTTTCACTAATAACTAAAAAGTTATTTTCATTTTATTTTATGGATTTGAAGATCATTTTCTTGGTTTTTAGCCACTTATGCTCGTTTTTAAAAGGCATCAAACATTTATAAACTACTTATTCAGTCATTTTTGTAATATCACTTGTCTGATTGATGTGTTTTCTACTCATACACATAAAAAATAATTAAAAATGGGGTTTCTATGTTTTCAAATCATTCTAATGTTGCTCATTATAAATTTTATTATTAGACATACATTTTGGTGTTTTAAAATAATAAAAGTGCATTTCTAGTCATCTTGGGAAAATAAAACCACTTATTGAGATTATATTTTATCCATCATTTCAAAAATCAATGTATGATTATTGTGAATTGATTTGATAGAATTTAAAGGACATTCAGTTGGTTTTGACCCCCTAACACATATTTTTAATGGGAATCAATCCTTTTAAAACTGCTTATTCAGACGTTTTGAGTAGATCACATGTACGATTGATGTTCTGTCTACTCATACACATCAAAAATAATATAAAGACAGTTTCCATATGATTTCATCTAATTTTGAGGTTTTTTTGTATGGGTTTTAATATTAAACACATGTTTTGATGTTTTATAGAAACAAAAGATCATTTTTAGTCATCCTTAGGAAATAGAACCATATATTGATGTTTCATCTTCTAACCAATTTCATTAATCATTGTATGGTAGTTTATTTATAATTTCATAGAATTTAGAGGTAATTATGTTGGTATTGACTCCTCGATGCACATTTTAATAGGAATAAAACCTTTAAAAACTATTTATTCAGTCTTTTTAGGCAGACTCTACATCTGATTGAAATCTTGTCTCCTCTTACATGTCATAAATAATACAAAGACAATTTTCCAATGATTTTACATCATTTTGAGTTAATTATTTCTAGATATAATTTTCAAACATAGGTTTTGGTGTTTTAAAACAATAAATTCATATTTTTAGTTATCCTAGTAAAACATAATCTCAGATTGACATTCCATATACTTTGCTATTTTATAAATAATTGTACAATTTTTATCATCTGATTTTATGAAATTTAGAGGAAATACAGTTGGGTTTGATCGCCAAAAACATTTTTAATGGGTTTTAATCCTTTAAAAACTTTTTATTTAGTTTTTTTGGGTAGATTGCATGTCTAATTGATGCGCCATCTACTCATACAAATCAAAAATAATGAAAACAATGTTTCCTTTGATCTCACATCATTATGAGGTCTTTTTCCATGCATATAACCTTTAAACACAAGCTTTTGTGTTTTAAAACAATAAAAATACTTTTTTTAGTCATCTCGAATAAACAAAACCTTGGATTTATATTCCATATACTACACCATTTCAAAAATCACTATATGATATTTTTGGTTTTATTTTATAAAATTAATAGATCATTCAGTTGGTTTTGATCCCCTAACGCACATTTTTAAAGGGTATCACACCTTTGAAAACATATTATTAGGTTATTTTGGTAAACTTTATGTCTGATTGACATTATTTTGCTTTTACCAATAAAAAATAATAGAAATAAAATTATTCTATGATTTTAAAACATTCTGAGGACATTTTCTAAGGATATGATAGTAAATAGTCTATTTTAGTGATTTAAAACAATAAAGTGTTTTTCCCATCATCTAAAGAAAACAAAACCTCAATTTTTCATTCTTTCTACTCCAAACTTTTAAAAATCACTATATAGTTGTTTTTATATGATATCAAAATGTTCAGAGGTCATTCGGTTTGTTTTGAATCATTGGAACATGTTTTTAAAGGGAATCAAACATTTAAAAACAACTTATTTGGTAGTTCCTTCTAGAGAACACATTTTATTTATGTGTAATCTTATCATAAACATGAAGAATAATATAAATATGGTTTTTATATTATTTCATGTCATTTTCATATCCCTTTATATTGATTTGATTTTTAAATGAAGGTTTGGTGTTTTAAAATAGTAAAAGTGTGTTTTCCATCATCCCTTGGACACAAAACATCATATTGATATTCTATCTTATCCACCATTTCATAAATCACTATATAAATGTTTTTTATGATTTCATGATATTTGGATGTCATTCGATTAGTTTTGACTCCCTTGACGCATGTTTCTAAAGATTTCAAACCTTAAAAAATTTCTTATGCAATCATTTCAAATAGTATGCACATTTGATTGATGTTTTTTTATATGAATAGATGTTAAAAATAAAAAAATATGGGTTTCCTATGATTTTACATTATTCTAAGTTCTTTTTTCTATAGATTTGACTATTAAATGCATGCTTTTTGTGTTTTAAGGTAATAAAAGTGTGTTTATAGTCATCTTGGGAAAAAGAAACCTCCACTTGATATTTTTCCTACCCAACTATTTCACAATTAACTCTATGTTTGTTTTAGTTTGATTTAACTGTATAAAAGGGTAATTCAGTTACTTTTGACCCCCTAATGCATGTTTATAAAGGGATAAAAAACTTTAATAATTACTCATTCAGCTATTCCAGGTAGACCTCATGTCTAACTGACGTTTTATCAACTCATAAAAATAAAAATTAAGAGAAAGATGATTTTCCTATGATTTCACATAATTCTAAGGCTATTTTCTCAGGATTTTACCATTAAATGAATTCTTTTGTGTTTTAAAATAATAAAAATGTTTTTCCAATAATCTTGGGAAAACTAAAAATTGAATTGATGATTCAACTACTTCACTATTTCATAAATATCTATATAGTTGTTTTCATCTAATTTCAGGGAATTCTAAGGTCATTTGGTTTCTTTTGACCCACTGAAGCTCATTTTCAAAGGGCATCAAAACTTTAAAAACTAATTATTCTATCATTTTGATCATATCACACATTTTATTGAAATATCATCTACTCATGCACATAAAGAATAATACATAGATAATTTTCATATGAAATCACATCATTTTGAGGTTTTATTCTATGGATTGGACCATTAAACACACATTTGGTGTTTTAAAACAATAAAAATGTGTTATTGGTCATATCTAGAAAAAAAACCTAGATTGATGTTTCTTCTACTTGACCATTTCAAAATTTACTATATGGTTTTTTTGTATGATTTTATGCCATTCAGAGGTCGTTTAATTTGATTTAACTCACATACACCTATTTTTAAATTGCATCAAACCTTAAAAATATTTTTATTTTGTCATTTTGGGTAGGCCACACATCCGATTGACATTATGTCAACTCATACACATAAAAAATAATATAAATATGATTTTATTATTATTTTACATCATTATGAGCTAATTTTTATGGATCTGATCATTAAATAAATATTTTGGTGATTTAAAAAAAATAAAAGTGTGTTTTTGGCCATCTAAGGGAAATGAAACTTCATATTGACATTATGTTTGTTCTACTATTTCAAAAATCACTATACAATTATTTTCAGCTAATTCCCCAACATTCATAGGTATTTTTGTTAGTTTTGACACATGAACACAGATTTTTTGAGGGCATCAAACCTTTAAAAACTTCTAATTCGGTCATTTCAGATAGACCACACATCTGATTAATGTTACATCTCCTTATACATGTCAAAAAATACAAATACATTTTTCCCATGATTATAAATCATTCTGAGGTCATTTTATATGGATATGACTATTGAATACATATTTTCATATTTTAAACAATTATAGTACATTCCAAACTATCCATGGAAAATAGAACCTCAAATTAACATTATGTCCACTTGACTATTTCAAAATTCATTATATGGTTTTAGTCATCTAATTTGACAACATTTAGAGTTTTTCCATTTCATTTTGACCCCTTAACACATGTTTTTAAAGGGATTCAAACTGTTAAAAATACCTTATTTGGTTGTTACAGGAATAAAACACATTTGATCGATATTTCATATACTCATACACATAGAAAATAACAAAAATATGGGTTTTCTATGATTTCACATCATTCCGAGGTTGTTTTTATGGATTTGACCATTAGACCCAAATTTTTTGGTTTTAAAATAAAAAAAGTATGTTTCCTGTTGTCCCGAGAAAATAGAAATTCAGATTGATGTTATGTCTACTCCACAATTTCAAAAAATAATTGTATGTTTTTTTGTATAATATCATAATATTCAGAGGTTTTTTAGTTTATTTTGACCCCCTAAACCACATTTTATAAAGGGAGATACCTTTAAAAGTTTATTGTTTTATTTTTCTAGGAATAACATACATCCTATTAACATCATGTCTACTCCACACAACATAAGTAATACAAAGAAGTTTTTCCTATGGTTTCACATCATTTCGAAGTCGTTTTCTTTGGATCTGATAGTTAGAAACACATTTTAATGTTTCAAAACTGGAAATATGTGTTTTCATTCATCATAAGAAAACAAAACTATATATTAAGATTCCATATATTCCACTATTTCAAAAAACTCTCTATGGTTGTAGTTTTCTAACACGACAAACTTTTGAGGTTTTTAGCTGGTTTTAACCCACAGATGAACATTTTTAAAAGTCTTAAAACCATTAAAAGCATCCAATTTGGTCACTATAAGAATACCGAACAACCGATTAGTGTTATGTATACTCCTACACATAAAAAATAATAAAAATATGGTTTTACTTTGATTTCACATCATTCTCAGGTCAGTTTTTATGGATCTAACCATTAAACTCATGTTTTAGTGTTTTAAAATAATAATTATGTATTTTTGGCCATCCCCCAAAAAACCATTGATTGAAATTCCATATAATCCACTATTTAAAAAATCATTATGTTATTTTTTTCTTATTTTATGGAATTTATAGGTCTTTATTTAATATGACCCCCCTAACACACATTTTTAAAGGGCGTAAAATAGTTAAAAATTGCTTATTCAATCATTATAAGAAAACTGTATGTATGATTGATGTGTATCATAATTTTAAAAATTAAAAATAAAAAAAATATTGTTTCCCTATGATTTTATGTCATTTTAAGGTCATTATATATTGATACAACCTTTAAAAGAATTTTTTTGTGTTTTAATAAAATAAAAGTGTATTTTTTCTTTTCTTGGACTGACAGAACCAAAAATTGATATTTTCTTTTACTCCACCATTTAAAAAATCCTTGTATGATTATTTTTATCTAATTTCACAGTATTCAGAGGTTGTTTGGTTAATTTTTACCCTGTGACACATGATTTTAAAGGGCGTCAAACCATTATAAATAACTTATTCGGTCTTTCTAGGTAGAAAAAATTTCTAAGTGATGTGTTGTCTACTTTTACACATTATAAATAATATAGATATGGTGTTCCTATGGTTTCATTTAATTAGAAGGTTGTTTTTGTTGGAACCGGGCATGCAGCGGAAGCCCCAAAAAGGTGGGTTTTTAAATTTTTTCAACCGACGGTCGACGTAAACTTGTCGACATCGGAGAAGAGCAGTCCGGTCTTAGCCGAGGACCACGTGTGGAGGATTTTAAGCACAAACATAAACCGTAAAATACCTGGATTAGATTTGAAGTTGTGCAGGACATCTTCTCATTGTTGGAGATTTCTTCTCGAAGAATCTGAATCCGAATTCATCTAGATCGTCCACACGTGCTTCAAGGAATCCGCGGGAGTGCCGTTTGTCGTAGTCCAGGTGCAAGCACTGAATACCGACGATGCCTTCAACGTTCCAATGATCACCGCATTGCTTCGCTAGCGATTCCCGAGAGAGAGCCCCATCCGAGCTCCTTGGATCCATAGTATCTTTCTCTAGGGTGTGGGAGAGAGGAGAGGAGAGAGAATCTCCATGAATAGTATTTGGCAAAAGCCCCTCCTCTTCTATTTATAGTGCACAATTAAAATACCCGGTATCACCTCGCCGACCCCGAATACTTAACGCACTATCAACGACATTTATGACTACTAAACTGAGTCATAAATATTATTATCATTTACTTGTAATATATTAAAATATATTACATGATAATAATTGAGTCATTAACTCGACTCATCACTCCCATAAATATAAATTGAACCTAGAATAATTTAATATTCATCAATTAATATTTTCATGTATTTACTTAAAACTCAAAATAAATTTAATAAATAAATTTAATACTCATTATTCTAAACTCAAATAATATGAATTTATTTATTTCATTGGTGATCGTTTAACTTTGGACAAATCTTGAACCCCTATGGCGGGGCTCGCTATGTCCAAAACTCCTATTCAACTGAATAGGGAAGATTTTTGAATATGCTATTGTGTGTGACCCTCTAGGCCCTTATTTCGATAGTCGTGAATAGTATTCACAGACCAGGAGTGGGATCTAGCAACCCATCATGACCCCTAAATAAATAAGGATTGTCACAGCATCAATAACTAACCTACGAACATGCATTGTGTAATATAATCTCTTTGTCTGTAATATCTCATAAAGCAGGACGCACTCTTGTGTCCTCGCCCTTTTCTTGCTTTATAGTTTGTTGATGTAACTGGATGGATTTACCCTCGACTTCCATGGCCATGGTCTTATAAAGGTATTTCCATCCATATCAACATGGCCTGAGATATATTACTTCCATAACCCGGAAGCGACAATTCCTTTCTTGACCATTCAACCAATGACATGCCACCAATGACGCACCCGACACAAACTACCTCACAACGACTTCATCGCCATGGTTTTCATCTTGCATCAAAGTATGTAATCAAGCGACATACATTGGTAATAATCTCAAGTCAGGATACCATTACACATGATCGTAGATAGAAACATTTAATGACACCCGAAACATGTGGAGTACTTTTTGGCGGGTCAGTCCTCATGATCTCACCACTAGAGATCACCAAGTGCGAACTTCATGAGAAGAAGTCTCAATGCTTATGATCCCCCAGCACCTGATATTCAAACATCCACTATGTCCAATCAGTAAGATGAATCCAGACTATAGAACACATATTTAAGTTAAACGTCATAGTATCTAGAGGTTCTCATTATAGCCTGGGAACTGCTATAAAATTTCGATCCAACAATTAATCTTTGGACATTACCATTTCAATAGTGGACGCAGAAAAGTCTACACTATAATGGTAAGATGACATCATGCATAGCTTACTGTATACACGATATGGTAATCAAAATCACATAATAGTTAGGTCTAGGGAACCCACTATTTCAACACTCCCACTTGCACTAGATCCTACTTGGTAACTAAACTTGTTAGCCACTCACATGATGAACATCATGTTTCTACTGAGTAATGGCTTTAGCTACAGGGTCCGCCATGGTTCTGCTGCTTAGCTATTCTACTATAGCGACCTCATTTCTTTGAGTAAAACTACACAAGAGATGGTATCCTGAGTATATCTCTCTTTTTTTCCACCGTCATATCTTGACATCTTGGCTAGTAAAAATATCATAATCTACATTATGATAATTCTTTTCTCACCAGGTGTGATTCCATGAACTAGAACAAATCATTGCATTTAACTGCTTCTTAGATTTCTTATAAGCTGCAATGTACTCAGGTTTGTAGGTATGGCCACCACAGGCTGATATAAGCTTGACTCGCTCATCACCTTTAGACTAACTATAATACTAGATCACATTGATCATTGAAAGACTAGTTCATATCCCCCAAAACTAGTATCCTTTCTTCTCCACTTACCAGGTACATATCTTTTGTACTTTCCAAAGTACAATTAGATAGTTCTGAATACATACCTTGTAGTGATCCTATATATAACTGATATTTTCCTATTGTAAAATATACCTTGGAAAAATCAGTTCTTGTACATATAATGGCATATGTGATTGATCCATCGCTCGGATGTATGGATTTCAACTCACCACATTTATCTCTTTCCATGTCATGGACATGTCAACATGGAGAGATTATGCCTTCTGACATAAGAAACAATTCATCTCTTGAATTTTAAAAACATGTATTTTTCAATACAATGTCACTATATGTACGATTGACTAGGACCAAGCAACCTATAGATCTACCTTAGTAGATTCTATTCCCTAGAACATAGGTTGCTACATTAAGTCAATCATTGGAGAGTAAATTTCATTTTTGGTCTTAACTAACTGTCAGACCAATGTCTGTTTTCCATATGTTACCGAATATATTTTTTATTGGAAAACCTTAGCGCTCCCACTAACCTCTGGTAGACACATGGAAAACATTTTTTTAAATGTATATACTATGATCATGTTGCTTACTTTAATCCTAAATAGGATTTTAGTAACTTGCAACATTTATTAGCATTATGTGACGTGACCATCCCTTTCTGGTTGTGTCGTATAGACACCATCCAAATTGGTGGTCATGACATCCAATGCTAAATAAATTGATCATAGATATTAGCTATGATAAGTAAAATTCTAATGGATTTAGGCATAACGACTTGGTCAAATCAGTCGAGCCTTATTGGTACCAAGCTCGTACCATCCATGTATCAACTTACTTGAATACCCACCGCAGTATTCAAAATAATAGCCCATTTTCACTTTGATACATGGGATCCATTAATTGAATTTTAGTTAGTCTTATCAATTTTAGCTAATTTCCATATACTACTTAATTGTAGGAAATATTATTCACAATTAATAATAGATCACTGACCGCGATGAATATAAAAACCATCACCATGGTTTTATCCTTCCTACGCAGTATGTGTCTCTGGAATATACTTTGTTCCACATGCTCTTGTGGAACTAGTTCCTATGCCAACTACTTGTTCATTTTTAGCATTGACTAAACACAAGTCAATATAGCTCCCACTATCTCTAATAGAGATGTTCAACCTTATATAGAAGTGTAGTCAATTGCTTGACTACCTTCTCTTCTATCTTAGGGATTTATGTAACATCAAAAACAACTGTTAGGATTATTACACTAAATGCACAATGTGTTTGTCTTGATGCTAGTTTGTTTATGTCCTAACAAACTCTTTTCATCCAAACACATGTTCTTATGACATAATGGGTTTACATCATACTATGACTCAAATGATATCCATTTCTCATTATAGTTGGCCTATGGTTGTGGGATATCACTGTTTATTTACAAAGAATTTCATGAAAGAAAATGGAAGTTTCTACTAGTTCCAATATTGATATTACTTACATAAATACTTTGATGTATAAAATGTGCGTTTAGGAATTACTCCACACTACATTTTTTTATCAATGTTGATATGTAAGACTCCATCATCAGTCCTCCCCATTAAGATCAATGTCGTGATTTCGATAAGGTAATGTGCATTTAGGAATTGCTCCACGCTACATTATCATGATTGATGAATACTTGGTCGAGATATTCTTTGGTATCCCAACCCGAAGCAACTCATATCTCCTGACTATAGAAATACTTCACTTTGATATTCCTTAATTACTTAAAATAATCTTATGAAGTATATACACCTATAGCTTATACTTGGAATAGTTCACACTTTCGTGTCGAACTATTTCCAAATGCTTTGTGACACACCTTTATTTATAAAGGCTCATTTTTCCAAACTAAAGACATCGATAATACCAAAAGTATTTAGCTTTTCTGAGCTGAAGTACCATAATTGGTATATTCATGACATTCATTTTTAGTATTACTTTACAAAGAATTATCCTTTAACAACTGGGTATAAGTCTTATATATATTCATCACTAATTGCCTATGATTCATGTATTACTTAACTAGAGATTTAGTTTACCAAAAACAACATTCATTCCAGAAACTAAACGAATTTCTACTTGAATCCAAGGACACATGAGATTAATGTTTGTGGTTATACCCAACAATAGTTCAACATGAATCTTTCACTTGGCAATTAAAGAAGTCATGTACTTATCACCACTAGCCTAGGTATCACCCTTTCACATCGACTTAGAGAATACACCTGACTACTAGTAATGTTTCTATACTTACTTGGTTATTGTATTTAAATACACATGTGTAAAAATCATATAGTATTAAATACCCAAGTAGTAAAGGGAAATATTACATTGATAAATATACCTGATGTAGAAGTGGAAAATTGCTTCTTTAAATAGGTTTATTGATTTTAAACTTCATTAGTATTATTTTATAATATGAAATGAAAATAACCTTTATTAATAACTCATTAATTGAAGGACGTCGCGAATGTGTCATTGGATTTAAATTCCTTTGACTTTTCTGTTAGGTTTCCGGGGCCCGCAGTGGAAGCCGGTGGGCCGGGGATTTTAAAATTTTCGTTAGCGCAATGATGGTACTTATCATTTCCGACGATCCGAGCCCCGAAGAGGTCCGAGGATCTCGCGTAGATTGTTAAGAGCATAAAAATAAAAGAAAAACATACCCGTTTCATATCAGAAGCCATTGTCGACCTCTACTTGTCGATGACGATCGTTGCACGAAGGATCCATAGCACGATCCCTCTAGATCATCTACACATGCCTAAAAAATCCACAGGAACGTCGATCATCGTACTCCGGGTGCTAGAGCGGCGATTCAACGATATCTTCGACGTCCCGACGATCACTACATCGTCGATCTTGCGATCCATGAGGAGAAACTTGATCCGCGCTCTTGGATCTTTAACTTCTCTCTCTAGGAAGTGGGAGGAGAGATGGGCTCTCAAATTTCATTCCATAAATGAATGAATAGTGATGTGCACCCCAAAGAGAGAGAGCCTCCTCTCTTATTTATAGAGACATTGATAAATACCCAGTAGGGTTCCCCGACCCCCTTTAATATCAACGTTCTCTAAATAAATAATTTTGACGGACTTAACTCTGCCAATATTATTTATTATTTTATCACATACTTGTAATATATATGAAACATGTCACGTGATAAAATCCGAGCCATTTAACTCGACTCACTGTCCTGCTGAATATTAAACAAACCTTGAATATTAAAATAATATTTGTTCGATTAATATTTTTCTCGTATTTACTAAACTCTTAAATATATTAAATAATTTCAATCCGAAATATTTGTAACTTGAATATTAATGAATTTATTTAATTCATTTGGTGATTGACAACTTGGACAATGCTCGGACCTCGTGGAGGGGCCCACTATGTCCATATTCATATTCCACTGAATAGGTGCAGATTATTGAATACACTATTATGTGTGACCCTCTAGGCCCTTATCTTGATAGCAGTGAATACAATTCATAGACCAAGAGAGGGGTCTAGGAACCCGTCATGCCCCCTAAAGAGATAAGGATAGTCATAGAAATTACTACCATCCTACGAACACTGACTGTGTACTATAATCCCTTTGTCATTTGATATCTCATAAAGTAGAATGCACTCCGGTGTCATCGTCCTTATCTTGCATTATTATTTTTAGATCTAACCGGATGAATTTGCCTTTCTACTGCTTTGGAAAAAGACTTATGAAGGTGGCACCATCTTGATCAACCAGGCCTGAGATACACAACTTCCTAAACTTGGAAGCAACAAATCCGTTATTGAACATTCAACCAACATCATACCACTAACGACGCACCCGACACAAACTACCTTGCCACGACATTACTGCCATGGTTTTCACCTTGTATCAAAGTATATAATTAAATGATATAAATTGGTAATGTTCTCAAGTCATAAGACCAACACACATGTCCGTAGATAGGAACAACCAATGACACCCAAAACATGTGGTGTTCCTATTGACGGGTCTGTCCTCATGATCTCACTACTAGAGGTCACCAAGTGTGAACTTCATGAGAATAAGTCTCAATGCTTATGAGCCCGCAACACCTGATAGTCAGACATCTACTGTGTCCAGTCAGTAAGATGTATCTAGACTATATAACATATATTTAAGATCAATGTCATTGTATCTCAAGGTTCTCATTATAGCTTGGGATCTACTATAACCTCTTGACACGACAATTAAACTTTGGACATTACCATTATTATAGTGGACACAGAAAAGTCTGCTCTATAATGGTAAGATATCATCATGCATATCTAACTGTACACATGAAACAATAATCAAAAGTACTACATAGTTGGGTCTAGGGCACCCACTATTTAAACATTTTTCACATTGTATTTCAATTTATCCGCCATAATAATTAAATCATAATTTTCATTTATTCTTATTCACTTAGAGAACCATACCTAGATATGTAATGAATATTTTACTCAATACTTGTTCATTTTGTAACTTAAAACGAGACTTGAGTAATGTGATGAAAATGACATTTAAATATCATGATCAATCTTTAAATTTACACATGCCGGTGTAATCTTAGCCTTTTTTATATCATTGCTTCACTTTATCCTTGCAAACTTCTCAGAGATGAGACTTTATGTTATATCATCTATTTCCTAGTGTAGAGACCTCAACTAACACCGGACACTGATGAAAGCATAATGATATAACTATCATATGCTTTGTACATTAGTCTCCTGTAAGCAAATTTCACTCTCGCTTCATGAGGTCGTTTAACAGTGTTGGGGACACTGACACCTTGAGTTTCTTATATCATAGTACTATGCACATGCGCCTGTACTATTCATGGACACTCATGTTAGTGTGGACATTTACTTTGTCCATTTTAATATCGCAGTTTTAATCTTGTGGTATAACATTCCATTTTTCTACAAAAATAAATTTTAGGAGATGAGTGCCTTTTATATGGATTACCAGTTTAGACATTTTTTATTAACTAATTAAATCATTTTATGTCTCCCACTATTTGATCGGATTCTAGGAACCCTCTGTGCTAGAATCGGAATACTCTGTCGCTTGAGTATTCTAGTGGCAAGGATCCCGGAACCACCCCTCATAGTCTACAAGCTAAGGCTATGCGACTATTTGGAGGGTTCTAGGTAGGATTTTGGCTGGCCGACCGCTTTAACTTGTGGTTCCTTGATCTGCTGAGTGAAGTCCCAGCTTCTTAAAATCAAAATTTGATTTACTCAACACTTTCCTCTAAAATAATAACAAGTTAGCTAAGACTAATCCTTACTAGAAATTTAGTTATGTTGACCCATCATTCTTTTAAGGACTCCCCAGTAGAAAGAGGCACCCTCAGTTAAGGCATGACCAGCACCTCAAACAGATGGTTTTGTCCAAATTTGAATGATGGAAGGCTGTTTAAACATAATATATCTGTGAGGGTTTTATTATTTTTAGTGTGATGAAAGAAATAAATTTCTAATTTTATAAGCACGTACTATGTGATCTCACTCACAGTTGACCATGCAAGAAATAGAAATTTTATCGTGTCACATGTTCATTTTATCTTGAATGCTTGTTTATTATTATACTATGTGATCACGCAATAAATTACACATTCCCAAAAATAAAAATCATGCAGAAATAAAATGAACACCTGATCATTAGCCGGTACTATTGGTTGATCCGTTGAGTGAATAACGGACCAACCGAATCCCTAGGGGTAAATACCTTTAGTCGCGTGGCTTGTAACTTGAATAGAAATGCCTGCTCATCCAATGCATCTAACTCCTATCTGGTGTGTCGCCGTCACTTGGCATGAAGAGCGTCAGACGTCATCTCGTCATTATACAATTGTACTCGCACGTAGGCGAGGGGGTCTCGGGGTAAAAATGTACAACTCAGATAAGTGGACACGCATGCCCTTATACATATAATGACCCTTTAGATGACACATAGATCCTCTTTTATTTAATTAAAATAATTATTACAAACCATTGCAATAAATAAATAAATAAATTCACCAGACAAGCATTGGTCGGTCCACATCTCATGACCAGTATACGCATTAACTCGCGTATAGAAACTAAACGCAGAATAAAACTAAACTTGCATTAAAATATACTTGAGGGCATTAAATTGAATTAAACATTTCACTCTAATTTTTAATTCAATAAATACGTCGTTCAATCCCGGTTAATTAATTTAATTTTAAAACTAAAAATTAAATTAATTAATGAATTTAATTAATCTCCCAATTAAATTAATTACGCCACATTAATTATAAACCAATTTTAATATTTAATTAATTTAATTCTAAACTGAAATTAAATTAATTAATTTAATTAACTTTTGATTCAAATAAAATTATCCGAGCCCCATGAACCCCGGGCAGGGCGTGGGCGGGTCGGGGCGAACCTGCGCAGGCCCATCCTGGGCAGTACCGACCCCGTGCAGTGGAATTCTGGGCTGGGAAGGTCTGCCCAAGTCTGTTCCGGGCTGAGTAGACCTGCGTAGAGAAGATTCGAAGCACTGAATGTTACCTGCCCACTAGGAGGATCAGGAGGCGACCGGAATGTGGGGGGTCCGTGGCGAAGCAGGAGGTTGTCGGACGGGGTCTTGGACCGTGGTCGCGCTAGGAGGAATCATAAGGAGGCAACCTTGGTGCCGCCGCACACCGCTGCACATGCAGCAGGAGGTTGATGGCCGGCTTGGATGGGCGCCTTGCACGTGATGCGGAGTGGCCGGGTGTAGCGCCTGGCTTTGTGACCTAGTCAGGAAGAAGTCTGCAGCACCTACTGCATGGAGCTGGAATTCTTGGATGCACCGCCCTAGTTCGGAGCGCATGCAGCAGGATGGAGTCTAGGCAGATTTCCGGTTGCTGTGGAAGATCGGCGTGCTACACGGTCCGCTTGTAGGAGGTTGCGTGCAGGGCAGCTGGGGAGCGACCGAAGGGGGTGGGGCCACTCACGAAGGCGCCTTATGAGGGGACACTGGGTTTAGCGCTTGGTGCGATAGGGTGTCGAGAGGGAGGAGGGGCTGCTCCGCTCCATGTTGGCTGGAGCGGGTAGCGGGGAGGCCACACAGACTTCAACGGGTGCAGCAGGCATCTCCAGCAGGGAGGCCGAGCGTGGGGCAACAGAATTTTCCACTGTAGCATGCTGCTTCTGGAGTCCCAGGTGCGCCGCACCTCGTGGGGAAGGAGAGGAAAAAAAACCGGGCCTGGTCCTGGATTGAGTTTTCGCCACACCCCCGGGAGCACCTGTGGGAAGGAGAGGCAACAATGGGTGTACCAAGGAGCAGTTCCTGCGGGGCGCCGATTATAGAAGAGGGAGACCCACTGAGGTCTCCCAACCATTCCACATTTTGTTTTTGGAAGTCTTTCTTCTACCCCTTTTTTTTAAAAAAAAGTCTCACCTCTTTAAAATTTCTAAACACTATTTAGGTTTTAGAAATTAATAATAATATTAAAATATCATTATAATAAAAATAATAATAATCAAATTAATATTAAGATAAAACCATTATTATTATTATTATAATAATAATTCTTTTAATCATCGGAAAATACTATTCCAGTGACCTGCAATTTTTCAATGTGAATTCATAACTTCAAATGTCCGCAGACTGGACATCCAACATCCGATTCAGATTCCGTTTGTGGCGTTGGGACCGTATCGACGTACTCTTTATATTTTAATGAAAAATAAATTTTTCTTGGATTGAAATCGATACACACTTGCTCTGATACCACTTTTTGGAACCAGGCATGCAACGAAAGCCCCAAACTGGTGGGTTTTTAAATTTTTTCAACCGACGGTTGACGTAAACTTGTCAACTTCGGAGAAGAGCAACCCAATCTTAGCAGAGGACCACGCGTGGAGGATTTTAAGAAAAAACATAAACTGTAAAATAACTGGTTTAGATTCAAAGTTGTGCACGACATTTGCTCATCGTTGGCGATCACTGCTTGAAGAATCCAAAGCCTAATTCCTCTAGATCATCCTCACGCGCTTCAAGAAATCCACGGGAGCGCTGTTTTTCGTAGTCTGGGTGCTAGTGCAGAATACCGACGATGCCTTTGATGTTTCAACGATCACCACATCGCTTCACTAGCGATGCCCGAGAGAGAGCTCCATCCGAGCTCCTTGGATCGAGAGAATCTTTCTCTAGGGTGTGGGAGAGAGAAGGGGAGAGAGAAGCTCTATGAATAGTATTTGGCAAAGCCCCTCCTCTTCTATTTATAGTGCACAATTAAAATAATCAGTATCGCCTCGCCGACCCTGAATATTTAACGCACTATCAACGACCTTTATGACTACTAAACTGAGTCATAAATATTATTATCATTTACTTGTAATATATTAAAATATATTACATGATAATAATTGAGTCATTAACTCGAATCATCACTCCGATAAATATTAATTGAACATAGAATAATTTAATATTTTTCAATTAATATTTTCATGTATTTACTTGAAACTAGTAAATACATTTAATAAATAAAATCAATACTCATTATTCTAAACTCAAATAATATGAATTTATTTATTTCATTGGTGATCATTTAACTTTGGACAAATCCAAAACCCCTATAGAAGGTCCCCCTATGTCCAAAACTCATATTCAACTAAATAGGGAAGATTCTTGAATACGCTATTGTGTGTGACCCTCTAGGACCTTATTTCGACAGCCGTGAATAGTTTTCACAGACCAAGAGTGGGATCTAGCAACCCATCATGACCCCTGAAGAAATAAGGATTGTCACAGCAGTGACAACCAACCTATGAACACTCACTGTGTAATATAATCTCTTTGTCTATAATATCTCATAAAGAAGGATGCACTCTCGTGTCATCTCCCTTTTCTTGCTTTACAGTTTTTTGATGTAACTGGACGGATTTACCCTTGACTGCCATGGCCATGGTCTTATAAAGGTACTTCCATCCATATAAACATGGCCTGAGATATATTACTTCCATAACACGAAAGCGACAAATCTTTTCTTGACCATTAAACCAATGACATGCCACCAATGATGCACCCGATACAAACTACCTCACCACAACTTCATCACCATGGTTTTCATCTTGCGTCAAAGTACGTAATCAAGAGACATACATTGGTAATAATCTCAAGTCAGGAGACCATTCCACATGATCGTAGATAGGAACATCCAATGACACCCGAAACATGTGGCGTTCCTATTGGCGGGTCAGTCCTCATGATCTCACTACTAAAGATCACAAAGTGCGAACATCATGAGAAGAAGTCGCAATGATTATGAACCCCCAGCACCTGATATTCAAACATCTACTGTGTCCAATCAGTAAGATGTATATAGGCTACAGAACATATTTTTAATATTAATGTCATAGTATCTAGAGGTTCTCATTATAGCCTGAGAACTGCTATAACCTTTCGATCCGACAATTAATCTTTGGACATTACCATTTCAATAGTGGATGCAGAAAAGTATACACTATAATGGTAATATGACATCATGCATAGCTTACTGTATACACGATATGGTAATCAAAATCACATAATCGTTGGGTCTAGGGCACCCACTATTTCAACATTTTTCTGTGGATATTATTATTAAATCTATGTTTTTTATATCTTAAAATAAGAAAAGTTTGTTTATGATAATCCTGAAAAATAGAAACTAAAATTGATGTTTTGTCTACTAAAAAACTTTTCAAATCATTATATGGTTGTTTTCATCTGATTACATGACATTCAAATCTATTTTGGTTGTTTTCCACCCCTTAAATCCATTTTTAATGGGCATTGAACCTTTAAAAACTTATTATTTGGTCATTATTGATAGAACACATTTTTTTATTAATTTTATATATAATCATTGACATAAAAAATGATTCAATGATGTTTTCATATGATTCCATGTCATTATGAGGTCATTTTATGTGGGTATTTCTATCAAATGCATGTTTTTATGTTTTAAACCAATAAAAGTTTGTTTCTGATCATCCTAAAAAAACATAAACCTATATTTATGTTCTATATACTCAACTATTTTAAAAACCACTATATTATTATTATTTTCTTACTTTAAAACATCTAGAGGTCATTTGGTTGGTTTTGACCCCCTAACACACATTTTTGAAGGGCATCACACCTTTAAAAACAACTTATTCAACCATTACGAGAATACCAAATGTTTGGTTGATATATCATATATTCCTACAGATTAAAAATAAATAAATATTGTTTTATTATGATTTCACATTATCCCTAGGTCATTTTATTTGGATTTTTTTGTTAAACTCATGTTTTGGTGTTTTAAATTTATAAAAGTGAATTTTCATCCATACTAAGAAAATGAAACATTAGATTGACATTATTTATACTTTACTATTTTAAAAATCACTATATGGTAATTATCATATTATTTCATGACATTTGAATGATGTTCAATTGGTTAGGCCCCTTGGTGCATGTTTTTATAGGGTGTCAAACCTTTAAAAACTACTTATTCAGATGTTCTAGGTATATCATAAATATGATTGTTGTTTTTTTCACTCATACACATTAAAAATAATAAAAATATAGATATATTGTGATTTTACTGTGTATCTAACTATTAAATACACATTTTGGTATTTTAAATAAATAAATGTCCATTTCTTCTTATCTTGGGAAAACAACACCACAACACAGAATTGCATCTTCTCGATCATTTCATTATTTAGTATATAATTGTTTTTTTAATTTGATGTCTTTGAGAGATCATTTGACGGGTTTTGACCACTTGACACATGTTTTTAAAGGGATTCAAACCTTTAAAAACAACTTATTCATTCATTTCAAGCAGACTGCATGTTCGGTTGATGTTCAATATTCTCATATATGTCATAAATAATAAAAATAAAGTTTTACTTTGATTTCACATAAATAAGTAGCCGTTTCTATGAATAATATCATTAAATAAAAAAATTTATATTTTAAAATAATAAAAATGAGTTTCCAACCATATCAGGAAAACAAAACCTTGGATTGGGTTACATTATGCTCCAATATTTCAAAAATTATTCAATAGCTGTTTGTTTTTCTTCTGATTTCACAGTGTAAAAAATTCATTTAGTTGATTTTAATCCCTTAAGAAATGTTTTTCTAGGGTGTTAGACCATTAAAAACTACTTATTAAATTGTTTATGGAATGTCACATGTCTGATAGATGTTCCGACTACTCATAAATATCAAAAATAATAAAAATATGGGTTTCCAATGATTTCACATCATTTTGGGATTGTTTTCCATGGATAATGTTAAATTCATATTTAATGTTTTATAATAATAAAATTGTGTTTCTGGTCATCTAAAAAATACAATACCTCATATTTATATTGTATCTCTTTGAATATTTCATAATTCACAATACGTTTGTTTTTGTTTGATTTATCCATTTTTAGAGATTATTCGATTGGTTTTGACCCCCTAATATATGTTTTTAACATGGTTCAAACCTTTTAAAAACTACGTATTTAGTCATTATAGGCATACTAAACTTCTGATTAATGGGTTTCCTACCCATAAACATAAAAAATAATACAAAGATAGTTTTCCTATGATTTCATGTCATTCCGAGGTTATTTTCTATGGATCATTCTGTTAACTCATGTTTTTATGTTTGAAAACAATAAATGTGTATTTTAGTCATCCTGAGAAAATGGACCCTTGTATTGATGTTCTATCAACTCCTTTATTTCAAAAATCAATATATTGTTGTTTTTTTCTCAGTTCATGACATTCAAAGGACTTTTGGTTGGTTTTAACCCCTTGATACTTTCTTTTAAAGGGCTTAAAACCTTTAACATATTTTTATTCAGTCATTTTTTATAGAACATACATCTGATTGATGTTCCATATACTTTAAAATGTCACAAATAATAAAAATTTTATTGTCTAATGTTTTACATTATTTCATGGTCGTTAGATATATAATATAACGTTAAATGCATGATTTATTGTTTTTAAAAAATAAAAGTGAGTTTTTGAATATCCTGGGGAAAAAAATTATATTGAAATTCATTCCTCTTGACCATTTAAAAAATAACTATACAGGTTTTTTATATTATATTATGATGTTCAAGGTCATTTAGTTTGTTTTAACCCAATAACACGAATTTTTAAAGGGCATCAATCATTTAAAATTTTCTTATTCGATCTTTACAAGTGGGATGAATTCTCAATTGATGTTCTGTATACTCTTACATATCCCAAACTATAAAAATATAGTTTTACTATAATTTAACATCCTTATGAGGTCTTTTTCTATGGATATGACTATTAAACACACATTTTGGTGTTTTAAAATAATAAAAGTGTGTCTCCAGTCATCCTGGGAAAATATAATATTAGATTAATGTATTATCAATTCTACCATTTAATAAAACACTATAATGTTGTTTTTATTTTATTTCATGGGATTTAGAGGTCATTTGGTTTATTTTGATCCCAAGATACATGTTTTTAAATGGTGTAAAATCTTTAAAAACTATTTATTCAGTCGTTCCGAGAAGATGCATGTTTTATTGACGTTTCAGCTACTTGTACACATAAAAAATAATATGAATATGATTTTCCTATGATTTCATGTCATTTTGAGGTATATGTTTATGAATCTAATCATTAAACACATGTTTTGGTGTTTTAAAATAATAAAAGTGTTTTTCCAGTCAGCCTATCCAAATAGAACCTCAGATTGATGTTTTGTATACTCCACCATTTCAAAAATCACAGGACAATTGTTGTAGTCTAATATCACAACATTCAAAGATCCTTTGGTTGGTTTTTTTACTTTGATGAACATTTTTAAAGGGAATCAAACCTTTAAAAACTTCTTATTCAGTCATTCAATGAATACCACATGTCAAATTAACAAACCATCTCTTCATACATTTCAAAAATATAATAAAGATATTATTCAAATGATTTTTCATCATTACGAGGCCAATTTCTATGGATATGACCGTTAAATTCAAATTTTAGTGTGTTAAAACATTAAAAGTGTTTCTAGAATTATTCGGGGAGAATGAAACCTCATATTAACATTCCATTCCATCTACCACACTACTTACAAAAACATTTTACAATTTTTTTCTTCTGATTTTATGGAATTTTAAGAATGTTTTATTGGTTTTGATCCCCCAAAAGACATTTTTAATGGCCGTCAAACCTTTAAAGACTTCTTATTTGGTCCATATTATTATAAGTTGATCCTAATTAATGTGTTTTATACTTTTGTACATAAAAAATATTTCTATAAGGTTCATCATATGATTTCACATCACTTCAAGGTTATTTTCTGTGGATATGACCGTTAAACACACTTTTTGCTGTTTTAAAATAATAAAAGTTTGTTTTTGATCATCCTAGGAAAACAAAACCTCATATTAACATTCCTTATAATCAATCATTTTTTCAATGAACTATATAAATATTTTGTCTAATTTAACTATATTTGGAGGTTATTTGATTAGTTTTTACCACCCGATAGACATTTTGAAGGATGTTAAACCTTTAAGAGTTTATTATTTAGTCATTCCAAGAAGACCACACATATGATTGATGTTCTTTATAATATTAATTATAAAAAATAATAAAATACGGGTTTCTTATGATTACACGTCATTCCAAGGTCAATTTCTATTGATATGGTCATTAAACACACATTTTGGTGTTTTAAAACAATAAAGTGAATTTATAGTCATCGTGAGACAATATAACCATAGATCGATTATCTATAGAGTCTCCCATTTCAAAGATAAATACATAGGTTTTTTCTAATTACACAACTTTTATTGTTTTTCATTTGGTTCTAACCCCCTGACGTATGTTTTTGAAGGGCGTCAAACCTTTATAAACTATTTATCAATCGTTATGTGTAGACATCCTATATAGTTGGAATTTCGTCTATTCATAAATGTTTAAAATAATACAAATACAGGTTTCCTATGACTTCATATCATTTGAGATTGTTTCCAATGTATTTGATTGTCAAACACATGTTTTGGTGTTTTGAAACAACAAATGTGTGTTTTCAGTCATTTTGGGAAAATGGAATCTGATATTGATGTTTTTCATATTTAAAATTTTTTCAAATCACTATATGGTTGTTTATTTATTGGTTTCATGGCATTCTAAGGTCATTTAGTTGGTTTTGACCTCCTAACACATGTTTTTAATGGGTGGGAAACATTTAAAAATTTCTTATTCGATCATTTTCGAAAGATTGCACATCCAATTTATGTGACCTCTGTTTTTAAATATAAAAAATAATTATAATATGGGTTTACTATTATTTCACATTATTATGAGTTGTTTCTAAATGGATCTAACCATTAAACACATGTTTTTATTTTTTTTAAAAATAAAAGTGCATTTCTAATCATCCAAGAAAAACAAAAACTCATATTTATGCACCTTCCACTCTACCATTTAACAAATCCCATTATTGTTGTTTTTTCTGATATCATGACATTTAGATGTCATTTAGTAGGTTTTAACCCTATAACACACATTTCTAAAGGGCATCAAACCTTTTAAAAACTGATTATTCAGTTGTTTCAGATAGACTGTATAACTAATTGGTGTTTTTTCAACTCATACAAATCACAAATAATATAGTGACATTATTCTTTTGATTTCAATTAATTTGAAGTTTTTTTCTTTGGATGTAATTGTTAAACACATGTTTTTTTATTTTAAAATAATAATGTGTGTTTCTGGTAATCCTTGAAAAATAGAACCTTATATTGAATATGCCCCCATATGGGCCTTTGGGCCACCAATTTAGTCCCTGAGTCATTTAAGGCCATCGGGCCACCCAGGCCTTCGGGCTACCTCTAGTCCTTCAAGCCACCTTAAAGTTTAGATGCAAACCAGACAAACTATAAGGAACAAGCTTCAAAAGGAGGAGGAGCAAAGAGCTTTCAACATAGCATAAGCTAAACGGATTACAAGAATGAGAGAGTATTACACCTGCCATCGGGACAAGCCTGTGCATGCACGGGAAAGCCTAGCCAAATAGCCATAAGAAGGTGGAGAGCTGATTTCACGATGATGATGTTGGGGAGGAGCAGTTCCAAGTAGTTAGTCTGGGTTGTATGTAATTTTGAAGCCTATGGTCAATGAATTCCTTTAAGGCCTACGGGCCATGTAATGCTTACGCCTACAGGCCTTGTAAGGGTTCCACCACACCCCTTGAATGGTGGATTATCAAAAATCAATAAAAAATGATGGCCTTTGGGCCATTGGATAGATATTGATATTATATATACTCCACCATTTCTAAAATCACTATGCATATTTTCTATTCTGATTTAGGCGCATTTAGAAGTTGTTTAGTTTGTTTTTATCCCCTAACAAACATTTTTAAAGGGTGTCAAACCATTAAATTTTTTATTTGGTCATTCCAGGAAAACCAAACACCCGATTTATGTGTTTTCTATTTGTACATGTCAAAAATAATACAAATACAATTTTACTAGGGTTTTAAATTATTATGAGGTCATTTTATATGGATATGATTGTTAAACACATGTTTTTCTATTTTCAAACTATAGAAGTGTGTTTTCTATAATCTATAGAAAATAGAACCATGGATTGAATTCCTATTAACTCAAACTTTTCAAAATTCATCATACAGTTTTTTCATTTGATTTGATGGTATTTGATATTCATTCAATTGTTTTTGACCCCGTGACACATGCTTTTAAAGGGTATCAAACATTTAATAACTTCTTATTTATCCATTTTAGATAAAAAAACACATCCGATTGATGTTATATTTTCTCATACATGAAAAAATATTAAAAAAACTATTTTTATATGATTTCACATTATCCTAAGGTTTTTATATATTTATTTGACCATTAAATGCATGTTTTGGTGTTTAAAATAATAAAAGTTCATTTTCAATCATCACAGGAAAATAAAACCTCAGATTGACTTTTTCTCTACTATACTATTTCACAAATCACTATATAATTATTTTCATATAATTATTTTACATTCAGATCCTATTTAGTTGGTTTTGACTCCAGGATTCATGTTTTTAGGGATAAAAATTTAAAATAATTTATTCAATCATTTCAGGTAGACCACATGTCCAATTTATGTTCTGTCTCCCCATACATGTCGCAAGTAATAAAAATAAAATTTCCTATAATCTTTTGTAATTAAAAGGTATTTTTCTATGGATTTAACCATTAATCATATGTTTTCATGTTTTAAAATAGTAGAAGTGCACTTTTCTCATCCCATGAAAACAAAACCTAATATTGATGTTCCATATACTCAACCATTTCAAAAATCATTAAATAGTTTTTGTAATATGATTCCATGGTATTCATATTTCATTTGATTGGTTTTAACACCCTGATGCATGTTTTTAAAGGGTTTCAAAGCATTAAAAACATCTTAATCAGTAATTTTGGGTATAATACATGTCTGATTAACATTTTTTCTGCTCATACACATAAAAAATAATAAAAATATGGTTTTACTATGATTTTATGTCATTTGATGTAGTGTTCTATGGATCTGACCATTACACGTTTTAGTGTTTTAAAACAATAAAAACATGTTTCAGATCATCCCAATAAAAAAATACCTCAGATTAATGTTTCTTATAATGGACCTTTTCATAATTCATTGTACAATTTTTTTTTTCAAATTTGAGTGCATTCAGAAGTTTTTTGGTTGGTTTTAACACCATGAAGAATGTTTTTAAAGGGAATTAATACTTAAAAAACATCTTATATGGTCGTTCTAGAGTGATCACACATCCTATTGATCTGATATCTACTCATACATGTCAAAAATAATAAAAAAAATGAATCTTCTACTACTTGACATCATTTTTAGGCTATTTGTTAAATACATAACCATTAAACACACATTTTGGAGTTTAAAAATAATAAAATAATGTTTGAGGTCATCTCAGTAAAATATTACACAAATTGATGTTCTATAAAATCCATCTTCTCAAAAATCACGACACATTTTTATCTGATTTTATAGTGTCCGGAGGAAATTCAATTGGTTTTAACTTCCCCGACACATGTTTTTAATGGGAGTCCAAACTTTAAAAACTTTTTTTTCGTTAGTTTGGGTAGACCACACATTCGATTAATGTGTTAACCACTTGTAAATATAAAAAATAATAAAAATACATTGTTATATGTTTTCATGTCATCATGAGGTCATTTTCAATGGATCTGACCGTTAAACCCACATTTTCTTATTTTAAACCAATAAAAATATGTTTTTGGTCATCTCGAGAAAACATACCCTCATATTGATGTTAAATCTACTCAATAATTTCAATAATCACGATACCATTGGGTTTATTTTTGATTTCATGGTGTTCAGAGAGCATTTGGTTAGTTTTGACCTCCTAAATCAAGTTTTTAAAGGGAGTCAAACGTTAAAAAACTGATTATTTGGTTGTTTCAAGCAGAACACCCAGTCGATTGATGTGTCGTCTACTTTTACATGTCACAAAAAATAAAAAAAATTATTTTTTTATGATTTCATGTAATTTTGAGTTTTTTATATGGATTTGACTATTAAACTCCATTTTAGTGTTTTGAAACAATAAAAGTGAATTTATTGTCATCCTAGGAAAATAAAACCTAAGATTGAAATTATATTAGCTATATTCTTTAAAAAATAACTATAAAACTACTTTATTCTGATTTTATGGTATTCATAGGTCATTCGGTTGGTTTTTACCCCCTAACACATATTTTTAAAGGGGTAAAACCTTTTAAAATTTATTATTATATCATCCATGATATACTACACATATTATTGATGCGTCATATGATTGTAAAAATAATAAATCATACAAATATGATTTTACAATGATTTCATGCATTTATGTGGTAGTTTGATATGGATATGACTATCAAACACATGTTTTGGTGTTTTAAAATAATAAAAGTGAATTTACAGTGTAACAGCCCGAGATTTTATGAAAAATATTCTTTTTATTTCACTAATGTCTTGTGTTGTACGCTACACCAAAAGGAGCTTGCACAACACGCATCCTTGACTTGCCTTGCATACACGCAATCACGACCTTCCTCGATAGCGTGTGTAGTACGCAATAACGAGTTTCACTAAACAACGATATGCTATTAAAATATTATTAAAACTAGCCGTTATGAATAGTAATAACCACTTTTTAAAATTCTGTAAATCTTATATTTCAAAATGAACTTCATTTTTGGATTCGGAGTATCAAATTTAGCCTAAGGTGAAATTTTGGTACTTTTCGGATAACTTTCATATTCTGATGAATAGTGAAAATTATTAATTATAATTAAAAAACAACTTTTTTAATCGAAATAATTAATAGTGATAAATTATTAATTTGAGTGGTTTTAAAGTATATTTAGAATATATTTTTTTACAATTTAATTCAATGTTGGTCATTGGTTGTAATTTCACATTTAAACCAGACATAATCAAGTGTCAATCTTTTGATAGAAATTGTTTCTTAAAAAAACGCTATTTGTCTTAACAGCGGGATTTAATTATAAAATTAATTAATTCAACTTCTATGTTATGAATTTGGTAAAATAGACTTCATTTTTGAATTCGGAATATGAAATATAGCTTAGGATGAAATTTTGGCATTTTTTTGAAAACCTTCATTTTTTGATGAATAGTGAAACTACTAAGTGGTAGTTAAAAAACTGAATTTTTCATAAAACGTAATTTTACCGCTTCTGCGAATGGAATTTCAAAAATCCGACAGACACGGTTGATATCAGTAAGTAAAATGTGGTTCAATGAGAAAAAAATAATTTTTTGGTGAATAGTAACTTTTTACTATTTTTACCGCGGTTAATAGTAAATAGGGTAACTAAGGGTAAATATGATATCAATATTACCTTAACACATGTCCTAATTCTATTGGACAAGTGAAATTCGACCAAAAACAAACTTAGGAATAAAATATGACCATTTAGGCCCACTTGGATTAGATTAGGACATTTATTATTAATTTATTTAAAGAAGGGTTAAAATAGTTAAAATCAAAGTTTAATAAGTAAATCATTTTTAATATGGGGTTATACATAAGATAAATTCGACTATAAATATTCATTAGAAATCTAAAAAGATTTACTACATAATGGTAGTTTATTTGTAATTTTTAGACATCAAATAATTTAATTAATTTATGACACAAAGATGATGCAGTAATTATCTTATTTATGAAATATTGACATAATTGATGTTATAAACACCAAAATAAATGTAATTTGAGAATTTTTATGAATTACACTAATTTTCTAGGTTACTATGATATATTAATGTTGATTTAATCAACTTGGTTCGAACATTTAATTCTGTTATGACTTTCAGAAAAATCATATATCAAATAGTGTCAAAATTGACACAAAATAGTTTTTAAATCAAATATTATATTATTAATTGTTATTTTATTCCTAAAAATCTACGGTTCGGCCAAATGACTTAGATAAGGATATATATATTAATAATAAACAATTTGGGGTTCTTTTGGCATGTTATAGTAAGTGTATTAACCATATAGTGAAAGAAAACAAAAAGACACGGTAAAAGTTAAATTATTTAACTTAGAGTTAAATCTAATTGATAAGGTTTAAAATAAGATCCAAACATGTCTAAATTTGATTGGTTGATGAGATTACAACCCTATCTCATCTAAGCTTCGAATATGAGTCATTTTTGGAGGTTTTTAAGTGGGGTTAGATTTATTATAAATTAATATTTTTAAGAATTCCTAAGGTGCCCCTCTCCTCCCCTATAAAAGGACACCTCCTCCCCCTCCTCCTCACACCAATTTGAGCACTCAAGCTCGGCCAACCCCTGCCAAAATCTCTTCTCCACTTCCCTAGAAACATCCTAGAGGTTTTGGTCTTCCTCAAAGACCAGTTTTAGTTCCCTAAGAGGAGGTCTCCAAATGGCGCTTCAAAGAAGAGGAGCTTCGGATACGAACAAAGCAAATCGGACCTAAGGTAAGGGAAATATCACAATCTCATTTTTATCCGAGATTGTTTATTCGTAAGTATTTACTGGGGTGTATTTTATCATCCACATCCATGTTTCATCAATATGTAATATTATTTCCATCCACCTACAATTGTTTAAATCCATTTTTACCCTTCGGTGAGTTTTTAGTAAAAGAAGTGAAAGGAATCTTTTGTCGTATTCCGTACGAGGTACTTTTTGACTTTTCCAACAAAAGTACGAATAATGTTTTTTTTAACTTATATGACCTGAATGGATTTTTAAAACATTATTTCTAATAAACTTACTTTACAAGTTTTCAAGTTTATTTTTAATCAACTTCTTTTATTTTAAATTCGTATGACATGTTATGAAAGGAAAAAAATGTTTTTGAAGAAGAAAGGATATTTTCCTCAAGAATAGAGTTGAAGTATTTTATCAAAATTATTTTCCATATAAGATAATAAAAGGGTTCTGTTTTTATCCCTATTATTACATTGGTTTGATTATGTTGTGATGGAAATATTTTTATAAATTCCTTTATCTTATATGAATTGTTTTATGATGTCATGTTGTTTAAGAATCCCATTTTATTTCATGGGTTATGCAATGATGTATGATTTATGATTTTGTGGCACACATAAGAATGGTATCATTATGAGATGGGTGGGACCTATATCTCCCTCCAATGCATTGGGTAAAGATTTTATATCTCATGAGATAGACATGGCTGAAATGGTAGGTTATACCGGTTCAGTGAAACAGGACTGAAACGAGGGTTACTCGATTCAGAAAGGGACTTTGTCCACTAAGATAGTCTTGGCAATGAGTCTTGACTAACAAGAAATGATTTTCTATGATTATGTGTGTATGCCACAAAGTTTAATGTTTTAAGTTATGATTATTGTGATTACATTTCACTACTATGATTTATCCCATGTTATGAAATTATACTCTCTTTTGCAGGATAAGATTTCCAAAATGTTATGTTCTTATGAATACGATGTGATTGATTTTTTTCTTTTGTTTACCCTTACTGAGCATTTGAGCTCACCCTTTTATGTTTTCTTTTCCCCAGGATATAAAGAAAGGTTTTAGGTAAAAAAATAGGGGAAGATCTTTATGGGAGATATTGAAGATCTTTCACCACGATTAGAAGATTACGTTCCGAGTTTCCAAAGACACTAAACTATTACGATCCTTGTGTGTGTGTTTTTGTTATGTACTAAGTATTCCGCAAAAGTAATGTAATGTCCATGTACGTCAGGCTTCGGGTCTCTACATTTGGTATCAGAGGAAAGGTTTAGTCAACCTTTGGAAACTAGGATGCGAAAACATTAGTGAGATCCCTAGAGATATTTCTACGGTATGTCTAGGGATGTCCCTAAGGTTAAGTATACGTATAGGTTATAGTACTAGAACTACGCTAACGATCATAGAATTAAACCTAAGATGTTAGATATTGAAGGTACTCCCCCTTTATTATGTTGTTTTCCCTAGCATGATTTTTGCCTCTCACACTATTCTTTTTGGGTTTTAGAAAATGGCTGGAAACAAGATAATTCACAATAATGGAGAATATGATGGACAATGGAATGATATTCTTCATAATGAAATGGGATTTGGAAGTCCAAACATCATTATTATGCCGAATCAGCAATCTCATAATATGATCAATAATGTAAAATTTGGTAAGTTTCCTGACTCGGCTAATAAGAGAAAGATGGAGTTTCATGATGATCATATAGGAAAGAAAGTTCAATTTCCCCTATGTAAATCATGTGGGAAGAGGCATCAAGGAGAATGTTTCAAAAGAACTGGAAGATACTTTGGGTGTGGAAAAGAAGGACACAAAGCAAGTAAATGCAAAGGAAAAGGTTCAGTTAACAACATGGATGAGGATAATGGTATTGCTACGACATCAACAATGGTTAAATGTTTTAAATGTGGAATGTGCGGGCATTATGCAAACCAATGCCCTAAGGGAAAGTCTCATGAAGATAATCAGTATGGTCGTATGGGAAGTATTTATGTGGATGATGATGAAGAGACTACAAATGATATGTGAGATGAAATAATTGTTGAAGCTCGGTCAATGGTTTAAGAATTTAGTGGAATGATTACATTTTTATCATGTGTAATGTTGTATAAGTAATCTCATGGTACTATGGAATAAAGAGACATGTAAGGATTGTTACACTGTTGTCTGATTAATGTTACCAGTATCCATGAAAGGTTATTCAGATATTTTTGGAATGTAGATGATATGCGCATAATGAAGGGATAAGGAGAAAATTAAATGTTTGATAGTATTCATGAGCTCATGACTGATATAAGGAGAAGGTTATATCATGGTTTGAGTATATAAAATTTTTGGATTTTGGTATGTGGAAAGAGTTAACTTTTGACAGCATTCATGTTTTCACTAAGGTTTAATGGGTATTCATTTTTTTCAAGAGAATACATCATTAAGGTATTCACATGATTGGAATGTGGCCAACAAGATATATGGGGGATAAATGATGGTATTCACATTCTTGGTTGATGACATTTCAAGTAATCATTTTCTTTATACCATGAGCTTAGACCGAAGTATTTTAGCTAAGCCTAAAGATTTTAATGGATTATGTTAACCATAAGTTAGTATTGTTTAAGTATAGAACTTTTTTTTTGATATTATTTATGTGATGTTATAGTAATGTAGTTTTAGAAAAAGGACAACCTGCAGGACGGGCGACAACCCATCGCTTCGGACAAGGCTGTGGGAATCGAACCCACAACCGAAGTGCGACTGGCCTTTATCGCCTACAACTGGCCTACAGGAAGTCCCTGTTTAGTAGAAACTAGTTTTATTATATTAAGAAGTATGATATATGAAGTATAAGTCCATTTTAGGAACCATATAAGATTAATCTCACTATAGATTGACTTATGCATATAATTTTTACTAACCTTTTGTTTGAGACAGATGGAATGACTCTTCATTCTATCACATGATCTGCTAACACTTCACGAATAACAAATTCAACTTCATTTATTTAAGAAGTGGAAATTGTTCAAGGCACGAACAATAGTGAGATTGTACCAAAATAAAGTAAGTATTTATTCTAATTCAAATTTTCAACTTTAGGGAAATGATCTTGAAAACCAAAAATGTTGTCCTAGTGATCTTATACCTGATGAATCAGATGGTGCCTTATATCATCACAAATCTATGGATTTGTGATTACTGGCTTTTCCATAGCCATGTTCTCTACCACTCTCCATCAGAACATGATGGTTGGATTTCTCTTCCATATCCATATTTTTACCTATGTGAAAACCCAGCGATTAGTTTATTTGGGTAATCGTTTCATTTCATACTTTAGTTTTTAAAGCCAAGTTTTTGTATTCCTTTTTACGATATGGGATTCTATTAAAGAATCTTTCGAATAGTAAACCATTTATAACCCCGACGAATTTCGAGGGCGAAATTCATTTTAAGGGGGGTAGAATGTAACAGCCCGAGATTTTATGAAAAATATTCTTTTTATTTCACTAATGTCTTGTGTTGTACGCTACACCAAAAGGAGCTTGCACAACACGCATCCTTGACTTGCCTTGCATACACGCAATCACGACCTTCCTTGATAGCGTGTGTAGTACGCAATAACGAGTTTCACTAAACAACGATATGCTATTAAAATATTATTAAAACTAGCCGTTATGAATAGTAATAACCACTTTTTAAAATTCTGTAAATCTTATATTTCAAAATGAACTTCATTTTTGGATTCGGAGTATCGAATTTAGCCTAAGGTGAAATTTTGGTACTTTTCGGATAACTTTCATATTCTGATGAATAGTGAAAATTATTAATTATAATTAAAAAACAACTTTTTTAATCGAAATAATTAATAGTGATAAATTATTAATTTGAGTGGTTTTAAAGTATATTTAGAATATATTTTTTTACAATTTAATTCAATGTTGGTCATTGGTTGTAATTTCACATTTAAACCAGACATAATCAAGTGTCAATCTTTTGATAGAAATTGTTTCTTAAAAACACGCTATTTGTCTTAACAGCGGGATTTAATTATAAAATTAATTAATTCAACTTCTATGTTATGAATTTGGTAAAATAGACTTCATTTTTGAATTCGGAATATGAAATATAGCTTAGGATAAAATTTTGGCATTTTTCTAAAAACCTTCATTTTTTGATGAATAGTGAAACTACTAAGTGGTAGTTAAAAAACTGAATTTTTCATAAAACGTAATTTTACCGCTTCTGTGAATGGAATTTAAAAAATCCGACAGACACGGTTGATATCAGTAAGTAAAATGTGGTTCAATGAGAAAAAAATAATTTTTTGGTGAATAGTAACTTTTTACTATTTTTACCGCGGTTAATAGTAAATAGGGTAACTAAGGGTAAATATGATATCAATATTACCCTAACACATGTCCTAATTCTATTGGACAAGTGAAATTCATCCAAAAAAAACTTAGGAATAAAATATGACCATTTAGGCCCACTTGGATTAGATTAGGACATTTATTATTAATTTATTTAAAGAAGGGTTAAAATAGTTAAAATCAATGTTTAATAAGTAAATCATTTTTAATATGGGGTTATACATGAGATAAATTCGACTATAAATATTCATTAGAAAGCTAAAAAGATTTACTACATAATGGTAGTTTATTTGTAATTTTTAGACATCAAATAATTTAATTAATTTATGACACAAAGATGATGCAGTAATTATCTTATTTATGAAATATTGACATAATTGATGTTATAAACACCAAAATAAATGTAATTTGAGACTTTTTATGAATTACACTAATTTTCTAGGTTACTATGATATATTAATGTTGATTTAATCAACTTGGTTCGAACATTTAATTCTGTTATGACTTTCACAAAAATCATATAGCAAATAGTGTCAAAATTGACACAAAATAGTTTTTAAATCAAATATTATATTATTAATTGTTATTTTATTCCTAAAAATCTACGGTTCGGCCAAATGACTTAGATAAGGATATATATATTAATAATAAACAATTTTGGGTTCGTTTGGCATGTTATAGTAAGTGTATTAACCATATAGTGAAAGAAAACAAAAAGACACGGTAAAAGTTAAATTATTTAACTTAGAGTTAAATCTAATTGATAAGGTTTAAAATAAGATCCAAACATGTCTAAATTTGATTGGTTGATGAGATTACAACCCTATCTCATCTAAGCTTCGAATATGAGTCATTTTTGGAGGTTTTTAAGTGGGGTTAGATTTATTATAAATTAATATTTTTAAGAATTCCTAAGGTGCCCCTCTCCTCCCCTATAAAAGGACACCTCCTCCCCCTCCTCCTCACACCAATTTGAGCACTCAAGCTCGGCCAACCCCTGCCAAAATCTCTTCTCCACTTCCCTAGAAACATCCTAGAGGTTCTGGTCTTCCTCAAAGACCAGTTTTAGTTCCCTAAGAGGAGGTCTCCAAAAGGCGCTTCAAAGAAGAGGAGCTTCGGATACGAACAAAGCAAATCGGACCTAAGGTAAGGGAAATATCACAATCTCATTTTTATCCGAGATTGTTTATTCGTAAGTATTTACTGGGGTGTATTTTATCATCCACATCCATGTTTCATCAATATGTAATATTATTTCCATCCACCTACAATTGTTTAAATCCATTTTTACCCTTCGGTGAGTTTTTAGTAAAAGAAGTGAAAGGAATCTTTTGTCGTATTCCGTACGAGGTACTTTTTGACTTTTCCGACAAAAGTACGAAGAATGTTTTTTTTAACTTATACGACCTGAATGGATTTTTAAAACATTATTTCTAAGAAACTTCCTTTAGAAGTTTTCAAGTTTATTTTTAATCAACTTCTTTTATTTTAAATTCGTATGACATGTTATGAAAGGAAAAAAATGTTTTTGAAGAAGAAAGGATATTTTCCTCAAGAATAGAGTTGAAGTATTTTATCAAAATTATTTTCCATCTAAGATAATAAAAGGGTTCTGTTTTTATCCCTATTATTACATTGGTTTGATTATGTTGTGATGGAAATATTTTTATAAATTCCTTTATCTTATATGAATTGTTTTATGATGTCATGTTGTTTAAGAATCCCATTTTATTTCATGGGTTATGCAATGATGTATGATTTATGATTTTGTGGCACACATAAGAATGGTATAATTATGAGATGGGTGGGACCTATATCTCCCTCCAATGCATTGGGTAAAGATTTTATATCTCATGAGATAGACATGGCTGAAATGGTAGGTTATACCGGTTCAGTGAAACAGGACTGAAACGAGGGTTACTCGATTCAGAAAGGGACTTTGTCCACTAAGATAGTCTTGGTAATGAGTCTTGACTAACAAGAAATGATTTTCTATGATTATGTGTGTATGCCACAAAGTTTAATGTTTTAAGTTATGATTATTGTGATTACATTTCACTACTATGATTTATCCCATGTTATGAAATTATACTCTCTTTTGCAGGATAAGATTTCCAAAATGTTATGTTCTTATGAATACGATGTGATTGATTTTTTTCTTTTGTTTACCCTTACTGAGCATTTGAGCTCACCCTTTTATGTTTTCTTTTCCCCAGGATATAAAGAAAGGTTTTAGGTAAAAAAATAGGGGAAGATCTTTATGGGAGATATTGAAGATCTTTCACCACGATTAGAAGATTACGTTCCGAGTTTCCAAAGACACTAAACTTTTACGATCCTTGTGTGTATGTTTTTGTTATGTACTAAGTATTCCGCAAAAGTAATGTAATGTCCATGTACGTAAGGCTTCGGGTCTCTACATACAGTCATCTCAGAAAAATGATACATCCTAATAATGTTCTATCTACTCAACCATTTCAAAATTCAATGTATAGTTATTTTCATTTGATTTGATGGAATTTGAAGATTATTCAGTTGGTTTTAACCCATAGTTGCACATTTTTATAGGTTGTAAAACCTTTAAAAAAAATTTATTCATTCATTCCAGGAATACCATACATCCAATTAATGATTCATATGCTCATATATTTCACAAATAATATAAATATGGTTTTAAGATGATTTCATATCATTCTAAGTTTATTATCTATGGATCTTACAATTAAATACCCATTTTGGTCTTTTAAAATAATAGAAGTGTGTTTCTAGTCATTCATGGAAAATAGAACCACCTATTTCCATTTTTTCTACTCTATCACATCACAAATCATTGTAGTTTTTTTCTTTCTGATTTCATGGAATTCAGAGGTTATTCAGTTGGTTTTGACTTCCTGATTCACATTTTTAAATTGAGTCGAACCTTTAAAAACTACATAAATTTTCCTGGGTAGATCACATGTCTGATTGATGTCCCATTTGATCTTACATCCCAAAAATAATAAAAATAAGGTTTTTCTATGATGTCACATCATTATGAGGTTGTTTTCTATAGATCTAAATGTTAAATTCACATTTTTTTAAATAAAAAAACCGTGTTTCTGGTCATCCAAGGAATAAAAAATCTTTGATAGATGTTCTCTCTACTCAATCATTTCTCAATTCACAATACGATTTTTTTTCTTGTTTCACAATATTCACAGGTCGTTTGGTTGGTTTTGACCACATAAAGATTGTTTTTAAAGGTTACTAAACCCTTTAAAAACTACTGATTTTCTCATTCCAAGCAGTCCAAAAGTAAAATTTATGTGTCAACTACTTATAAACATCAAAAATAATATTAATATACGTTTAACATGATTTCATGTTATTATGAGGTTATTTTAGATGGAAATAAAAGTGAAATACATATTTTTGTGTTTTAAAACAATAATGTTTTTTTCTGATCATCCCATGTAAAAGTGAAGCTCAAATTGATTTTATGTCTACACCACTATTTTAAAAATCACTTTACAATTATTTCTGTATGATTTCAAAGAATTAGGTTGTCGTTTAGTTAATTTTTTATCCCTTGACACATGTTTTTAAAGGGTGTGAAACCTTTAAAAATTGTTTATTTGGTCATGCCAAGAATAACTCACATATGAGGGATGTGAAATCTCCTCATACATTTTAAAACATAATATAAATATGGGATTAAAATTATTTCATTTCTTTCCACATTTTTTTCTATGGATATGATAGTTCAACACACATATTGGCGTTTTAAAACAATAAAAGTGTATTTTCGGTCATCCTAAGAAAACATAACCTTGGATTGATGTTACATCTACTCGACCAATTCAAAAACCAATGTATAGTTACAGTCACCTCAGCTTATAGAATTCACAGGGACTTCAGATGGTTTTGACCCTTTGAGGCACATTTTTAATGTGCATCAAACCATTATAAATTACCTATTTGGTTGTTCCAAGAGGACCACATACCCAAATGTCAATCTTTATACTCATACACATAATAAATAAAATTAATATTAATTTCATATGATTTAATTTCATTATGATTTTATGGATCATATTGTAAAACACATTTTTAATGCTTTAAATTAATAAAAGAATTTTTCTAATCATCTCGAGAAAATCATGAGAACCCTAATATTTTAGGACATAAATAAACATAATTTATTACATAAAATTCATTTGAAACAACATAGAAGATCGAGAGGTATAGTGTCTTTGTGGATTATGATAATTAAATAACAACTAAAAACCTGAAAAAAAATATCTTTATTAAAAACATCCTTTACATGACCACCACATTCTCTCTTACATAGCATTGCATGGTATAACCCGAGGACATGCATAAGAAAAGGGTGAGCTATAAAGCCCAGTAAGGGAATAATCATGGAATAACATGAAAATTACAATACATGTTAGAAAATAGGCATATCAATAGAGCATAAGAGAATCATAAACATAAAGGTGTGATAAAGCATGATAATCATAACATGGAAATGTGTCAACAACACTTAACATGGAATTAGCATGAGCCAAGGCTCATTGCACATGGAGCATGAGTAAACCCTCATTGCACATGAAGCATGAGTAAACCCTTATTTCACTTAAATTAGCATGAGTAAACACCCATTTCACATGACATATCATGATACTATACTTTACCCAATGAATTAGAGCGCTATCAGGGCACACCCTTCTTAAACATTTCATTTCATGCATAAGTGTGCCACATGGATCAAAAAACATTGAATCATTCAACCTAATCATTTATTCCATGAAAAAAGAATGTGGAATAAATACACGAAACAATTTAAACAATAAGTTAATATGCTTAAGGGTGAATACCCTGGATAGAGAAATGAGCATGGTATTCACTACACAATGACTTTGGCATGGAAAAGCATGATGCAATTTCGGCAACATAAATGCGTGACATAAGAACTCATAAAAATGGTTGATGAGAGAGAAAGGGGTGTCTCATCATATTTACATGAAATGGACAATAAGGGGGTCATATAAATACATGTCCCATGAAATTTAATGGAATTTAAATTCATGATACAAAATAATTACTTGAATGTAAATGAGGAGAGAGAAATTCCTTTCAGAATTTCGACATTGTAATAGGTGTACATAGAAAGAATTTAATGAGGAAGAAAGTGGTCTCCCATAATTCAAAAATAAAGAGGGAAGTATGGGGGAGGTGTGAAACCATGCCCCAATATTTATAATTTAAATTAATATGGCATAACAATTAAAAAAATATTGAAAAAAATGTGAAAGGAAGAAAAACCCTTACTTGGAAGTGTGCTTCCAAAGGCTTGAGAGAGGGTTGAGAGAGGATTCTTGGGAGCTTGGGGGACCTTGGGAGGATTATAAAGAGAAGATGGCAGATTTTGGATGAACTCCAAAGGATTTGAGTGAGGAGGAAGTGGGAGCTTGGGTGGGTTTATATAGGAAAGGTGAGGGAATTCTTTATTATTTAGGTTTGGGACACCTCACATTAAAATAATCCAAACCAAAAACCATCCCATGATTATTGTCCATGTTTTTTTGAAAAGAAAATGGAAAAAAATATTTTATAAGGCCAAAGTCTGAACTTATTAAAATAATGGGGTTGCTTATCTGAACATGAGTCACACTCCCAAGGAAAACAATTTAAAAAGACAAAATGTTTAATAAGTCTTGAAGGGTCTACTAAATCTTTTTAAAATAAATCAAACAAACCCAAAATAAAGTTATTTTAATGGTAAAACATATATTGGCCGAACCTAAAATTTATAGTATTTTATTACATCACTATTGGGTCATTATGATGTCAGAAAACACATTATATATTTAAACGGTATTTAATCTTTACCCAAAAATTTGATTGGCTCAGGAAATTATGAAAAATTCACCATAGGATAATTCTGACATATTGATTCTAGAAATAATATCCATTTTATCTAAATAATTTTCTAAATATTTTAATTTTCACTTTTAAAATAAAAACCGACATTTATCGAAAATTCATGGGTTTTGACAAAAATGGCTTTCAAACCTCAATAAAAATTACAGTTTTATTCATAAAATTATAAAATCATTTATATTTAATAAAAAATAATTTAATATTTATAAATATATTTTATTAAAATATTATTTAATTCAAAAATCCATTAATTCATCAAAATATATTTCTTAGTTTAACATTAACTAAAAATACTATTTTTGCTTTAAAAAATATTTACAAGGTAACAATAATAAAATGAAAGTATAATAATTATTATATACAAAAATAATGTACATAACTATAGTGATAAGGTCTTGTTACATAACCTCTTATAAAACCCACAAAAGACCAAAGAGTAAGGTGTGTGATGGTGATAGACTTTTGGGGTGGCTTGGATAACATTGCTCGAGTGGTAATCTCTATCAACTTCCACTCCTCTCGTTGGCAGTCCCGCTCGAGTGTAACATATTCCAGCTCGGCTTGGGCTTGGTCAAGAGAGATGCCCAAAGATGTAACTTCCTTTTTGAGCTCTAAGAAATGGGCTTCGTATGGGGCACGTCTACCGGATGAGGTCATCGCTTCCTTTGTCTGAGTAAATTGGATTTGTTAAAGCCCTATATTTATACTAATCATGTGATCACTGTTCAACACTATATTAGCAACAGTCACAATTCTTAACAGTATTTTAAAATCATAAAACATAAAACCAAAGAAGTTGATGTTTTATATAAACATTTTACATAAAGAGTCATTTAATTAGATCAAGAGGGATTTCCATTAATGAAAGTTTGGGTCGTTACAATCTTACACCCTTAAGAAATTTATCCATCGAAATTTCCTTTTCCCACACTAAAACAGATGTGGGTAACTCTACTTCATCATTTCCTCTGATTCCCACATCGCTTCTTCAAACTCTTTGTTTTGCCATAACACCTAGATGATGGGCATTATCTTATTTCGTAGAACTTTTTCTCTACGATCTAAGATCTTCACTGGTTGCTCCTCATAAGAAAGATCATCCTCTAACGGTACCACCTCTAAAGAGAGTACATGTGAAGGGCCCGGTACATACTTCCTTAAGAGGGATACATGAAAGACATCATATACTTTTTCCATGGTAGTTGTAAGTTCTAGTTGATAGGCCACAACCCCGACATGATCAAGAATCACAAAGGGGATGATGTACCTTGGATTTAACTTCCCTTTCTATCCAAACCTCATAACATTTTTCCATGGTGAAATCTGTAGAAATTCCATGTCTCCAACTTTAAACTCAATGTCTTGTCGATGGTTATCTACATAACTCTTCTATCGACCCTGGGCTACCTTGATATGCTGCTAAATGGTTTTCACCTTCTCTACCATTTCTTCGACCATTTCTAGTCCAAGCAGCTTACACTCACCAACCTCATCCCAACACGCTGGTTTTCAAAACCTTTTCCCATAAAGGGATTCATATGGTGCCATTTGGATGCTCGATTGGAAACTGTTATTATAAGAGAAAACAACCAGAGGAATATGTTAATCCCATCCTCCTTTAAAGTCCATTGAGCACACTCTCAACATGTCCTCAAGTGTTTGGATATTCTGCTCGGATTGGCCATTAGTTTGAGGATGATAGGACATACTAAAGTTTAGTTTAGTATTCAGAGCATGTTGAAGACTCTTCCAAAACATAGAGGTGAATCTTGGATCTCGATCGAACACAATAGATAGTGGTACTTCATTAATCCTTACCACTTTTCTGAAATATATCTGTTCCAATTTATCCAATGAGAAATCCTACCGAATAGTAATGAAGTGTGAAACCTTTGTAAGATGATCCACAACAACCCAAATTTCATTGTTGCCTTTGGATGTCTTTGGAAGTCCAGTGACAAAGTCCATGGTGATGTTATTCTATTTCCATTCTGGTATGGGCAATGGTTGCATCATTTCCTTAGACTTCTGACTCTCTGCCTTCACTTGTTGACACACCAGACACTTTGATGTATATTCAGCGATCTCTTTCTTCATATTATCACACCAATAATGATCTCGGAGATCTCGATAAATCTTTGTGTTTCTTGGGTGAATAGAGAAATTTGAACTATGTGCATCATCCAAAAGTTCCTTCTTCATCTCCGGACATGATGGAACTCATATTCTTTTCCCAAATCTCACAATTCGTTCTTGTCACGACCCATCCTCAGGACCCGTTCCATGACTACCCCAAGCCTGCCTTCCATAGGCCAGGGGCTGGAGATTAACACCAAAGGTGTAAATCCCTAAGCTGGGAAGGAATTTCCTTTATAAAAAGAAATCACACACAATTATTGTACACAACTAGAAGAAAAACACTAAGTAAAACTGAATACAAAGGTAGTGCTGAAAGTAAATGGGCTAGTATACAAACCCAACTGAAAAAAAGAACAAGTACAAGTAAAAAGGGAAAATAGCTCTTGGATCGTCCATCGGGGAAATACTACCTGATGGGTAGGTACAGAACTTGAACAACTCGTCCCTGAGGTACGTCACGTCTAGTACAGCTCTGAGAATCCACCCGTCCATCACAATCAGCCTCAATCACTACTGTCCATCATCTGCATAATACACAACAAGTTGCGGGCGAAACCCATGCAGGGGTGAGTATAAAAATACTCAGTAGGGGACCTCGAGACCCCCGAAGGTCTCCCAGAATCCACTAAGGATAAACCACATAAGAAAGATACAAACACAAAGTATCAACCAACCGTAATTAGGTATATGCCCTTACATATACCTAAGTTACCAATCAGATTTCAGCTCCCACTCTCGAGCTCAAGTACAAACTAGTTCACAAAGGATGTAAAGTCAATCACCACGATGATAATGGTTGAAAGAAAAGACTCAGATCACATAGGTATACATATTTTGTAGAGTGATGGAGATGATCAGATATAGTCACTGATTCATCTAAGCTGTTGGACCCACACAGGATATAGGACGAGCTATGCTGTTAGAACCACACAGGATACCGGAACATCTATTCTAGAGTGATAAAGATGATCGGATGTAGTCAGTAATTCATCTAAGCTTTCAGACCCACACAGGATACAGAACCAGCTAATCTATCGGACCCACACAAGATACATGACCAACTATTCTATCGGACCCACATAGGATACAGGAACATAAGTTATAACTCTTGGACCAATGGAGGATCCCGGTATAGTAGTCATCACTTTCGAACACACAGAGGATTCCGGTACAATATTCATCACTTTTGAACCCACATAGGATTCCTGTACATCTTAGTCACAACCATCCCTAGGGTTCCCGCACATAGCACGCTTTATTCCGGGAGGGTCCACTCCCCGAGGAAAGTGTCGATACATAAACTATCATGAAGTACTGAGTTGATGTATCCCGTAGTTCTGTCTCATCATAAAAAACAACGCGACAGACAGCAAGTCAATCGGACACCCAGTCTGAGAGTTATTAGCTTTTCTGTTCCAGGGGCTCTGTTGGATTTACGCTCATTCCAAACCTGGCCATTTTCCAAAGTTGTCCAAAACTCACTTAGAGTATCGAAAAAGGACTGCCTCATAGCGAGGGTCCCAATGCCATAGACGGCTCATTGTTCGGACGTGCGGTCTTGAAGATATTCGCATTTAGGAGATGTCGGGCTCGACCCGTCAAGCCCAGTGGGCTGGCGGGTCGGCCCGACCTGACTCAGCTGGTCTGACCTTGTTGGGAGTCAGCCTGGCCCAGTTTGGCAGGTCCGACCCGGCTGGGGGGTGGGCCTGGCCCGGTGGGGTGCGGCCCACCTGCGGACCCGGCCCACGGAGCGGGCCGGTCCGGTTTACTCGGAGGCGCCGTTGTTCTTCAGCCCGGCCGGTAGGCAGCCAGCTAGTTCGCCCGACGAGCGGCCTGCGGTTACGGGCCGCGGTTCCCCCACCGCGCGATGCCTGCAGGCGCCGTGATCCTCCAGCTCGGCCGACCGTAGTCATCCATTTCTTCCAGCTCGTCCGACATGAGCCTGACCAGTTCTTCTCTGACCGAGCGGCCCGTGGACGTGGGCCATAGTTTCCCTCCACCCAGCCGACGCGACAGCACCAATCCACCACCACCTTGGCCCGGCCTGGCCACTACCTTCGATTTCCACCGTCTTCAGTCGCCACCGCCTCATGGCCGCAGTCTTCTTCCTCCAGCGCGGTGTGACGAAATCATGCCCTTTTCACTCCACCTCCATTTTTAACACAATCAAGAATCAACGGAGGGTCATTGGGCCGTGTTTGTTCATCCCGCGCCCTCCACGTTAAGTGATAACAAAATAATTGGCCACCGTCAATCTAAATATAATCTCCAAAGTACGAGGGTATAATTCACATGTTAAAATAATCAAATCCTCATACCTCGTATTGTTCATTGTACGTTGACGTGTCACGGAAGACGGACGTCGTGGAAGACAGACATCGTTCCGTCAACATCGGAGGAGGTAGAGCTCAGTAAATACGAGTTGATATGATGCCCTCGGTTTACTTCGTGGGCGGCGGTGCTTACCTTCCTTGCTCTGGTTGAAGAAGGAAGAAGATGATGCTTCACGTTCTTCGGAGACGAGGAGCGTTCTATATGTTCTTCGTGGAAAGAATGGAGTTCTTCAGTTGTTCATTGTTTGAAGGACGAAGCTCTTCTCTCTGAAGCTTTCTAAAGGATTATGCCAACCCCAAAAAAGACAAAGGATGGCCTCTTTTAATTCTTTACCACAACAACATAAATATGTGTTTAATTAAATGAGGCAACTAATTTAATTAATGCTAAGATATGGTTCAAATTCAAATTTAGAGGAGGTGAATAGTTTAATTAAAATAAGCTACCTCACTTCATTAATGGGTGAATTGGCACCATTATGGGGGAAGGTGGAAGGTTTCAAGAGTTTCCCCCATTAATGGGGAGATCAAGGGTTTAAAAGGGGGTTAAGGGGGTTTAAGATAGTGGGACCCACCTAGTTATATACTCCCAAGGGAGGTTAGGGTGTGGTGGGCCCCACATCTTACCTCCACTTGGTGGTTTTAACCACCAACCAAATAAAAATATGTTACACATATTTTTACTTAATTTTATTTAGAATCCCCAAAAATTAACTTCCAACCTCAATAAAACGCAACTGCGGTAAAGGTATCTTTAAGAGAATACTGATGTAGTGAGTTCAGTGGTGTCTTCAGATTTCAATTCCGAGCACTAGTTCAAAAGATATAAAACGTCGCTCGAATTTTTACTGAACGTACCCAAAAAAAGGTTGGAAAATTATTAACAGCCATTGTCGACCCACTGCGGTCAAGGTTAGGCTCTGACTATGTGAAACACACCCCAATGAACCCAACGGTACCCTTGGATTTCTAATCCGAGTTACTATTTAAAATTTATGAATTTTATAATAAAATAATTTTCACTTAATTATTTTATTTGTGATCAAAATATAACTTTCTCTGGTGGACCTCTCTAACCCAAGTTAGTATCTACTTAAAGAAAGTCTACCCTCACGAGTTCATCAGTGGTCTCAGATTTTTAATCCGAGTTTCCGGTTTTGAGTTGTAAGAATTTGAAAAATTAAATAACTTTATTTAATTATTTTATTTACGGTTATGTCATTTTCGGGTTTTCTCACAGGAGGCCCGCACCGACTAAACTTAAGTCACAGCTAGGGTAAACCCGCCATCCTGAGCGCAACGATGGCCTCATATTTCTGATCTGAGTAACCGTTTAAGAGTTATTCAACATTTTTAGGAAAACCACATATGCACATTAATTTAATCTTAACAAAACTTCGACGGATCATTACGGGCACTCCGGGTCTCAGAATCCCTCGCCGTCAGAAAATGAGGACTCATAAAATTAAAAAGAATTTAGGAAAAAAATTTCTACAGAATTTCAGGGACTTTACATTCTCCCCACCTTAGGGATTTATGTCCCCGTAAGCTGCAACTCCCACTAAGGAAACAAAAGGGGGTACTGAGCACGCATCGGAGCCTCCCACTCCCATGGGCTCTCTTGAAGGTTCCCGTGATACCAGAGAATGAGCACCAGAGGAATCGACCATCCATGCCAGACCCACTCCTCTCGATCCTCAATCTTTACTAGAGCCTCCGTGAATGTCTCCCCGTCATCGATGTCCTACTCCCTGTGGTTGATGATGTGGGATGGGTCGTGCACGTATCTCCTCTACTGAGATACGTGGAAGACATCGTGCACCCAGTGAAACTAAGGTGGAAGAGATAAATGGTAATCCAACTCGCCTACTCTGCTGAAGACCTGGAAAGGTTCAATGAATCTTGGAGATAACTTGCCGCCTCAGCCAAATCTCCATAGACCTCATTAAGGTGCGACCCGTAGAAAGATGTGGTCTCCATCCTCAAACTCCTGAGGTCTCCGTCTCCTAGATGTATGTGGAAGACCCGTCCCGAAGTCTATGGATATATCATCACTCTTCCACTTTGGGTCCTCTAAAGGCTGAACCAAGCCTACTGGTACCTGATGTTCCGTCTTCACTTGCTGACAAGTGAGGAATCGAGAGAAAAACTCCGCTACTTCCTTCTTCATACATGGCCACCAGTGCTGTGATTGAAGATCCTAGTACATATTCATCACTCCTGGATGTTCTGCTAAAGGGGATATGTGAAACTCCTTCAACACTTCCTCCTGAAGTGAAATTGGAACCATAATACGTTCTATGAAGAGAATGAGGTGTTTCCCACCTTCAGAAAATCTATCAGGTGCTTGCCTTGTGGATATCTGAGCACGTCTTGTCTCACAGTCAACGTCCCCACACTGTGTCTCCTTGACTCGCTGGAGAAGTGAAGGAGTGACTATGAGAGACTACATAAAGGCTACTACGTCTCTATCCACAAAGGATATCTGCAACATGGGCAGCTGCTCTATTGCCTCTCCTAGCAGCTAAATGCCTGATCTCCTGCCGAGAGCATCTACTACAAAATTCCCCTTCCCAGGAGTATAGACTATCTCAGAGTCATAGTCCTGGAGGAACTCGAGCCATCGTCGCTGTCTCAAGTTTAGGTTATCATGATAAAAGATATACCTGAGACTCTTGTGATATGAGTATATAATAAAATGTTTTCCCATAAGATAGTGTCGCCATATCATCAAGGTGAATACCACTACTGCTAACTCTAGGTCATGGGTAGCATAGTTCTACTCGTGTTGTCTCAGCTGACGAAAACCATATGCGATCACTGCTCTCTCCTTCATCGGGACACATCCGAGTCGAGTCCCTGATGCGTTGCAGTAAACTATGTACCCAACGCCCTCCTCTGGTAGCCTCAAGATGGGCGCACTAGTCAACTTCTGCCTCAGATATTGAAAGCTCTACTGGCATCTCCCTGACCATACATAGGGTTTCCCCTTCTTCATCAAAGCTGATAGTGGTGCTGCAACTCTAGAGAAGTCTGGCACAAAGGTAAGTCTGGACAACTCATAAGTGATCGACTACACCCTCTTATGCATGATTCCATCATGTGAAGCCTAGGTTTTCATTTTTTTGACCAAGGAAAACCCCATCCCAATGATGAAGATAAACCACAACCTTTTTGCCTAATACAGTCAATCTGTTTATGAACTGTGGTTTCCCAGTCCATACCCAAACTGACATCATAAGGCCTCGACGCTGTCACCAAGAGGTTCCAACTGAAACTCTCACCTCAAGGGTCAGATCACACCGTCGGTGTAAGTGTGATTATCGAGTCTCCTCCCAAAGGTATCTCCAGACGTGAGGGTTAGGTAAATGGTTTAACTGGAAACTCTAGGTCTGGGAAAAGATTCGTGGAAGAATAGAATGATTGTTACCTATGTATATTGATATGGTAGCTATTATTAGACACATACTATACCTCAAATCATTCCTAGAGCCTGTGGGTTACACTCCTCGATCGCATGTAGGTACTCTCTTCCCCTGCCCTCCAGCTCCCTGATCCTAGAGGGGACTACAAAGGTGGGTGGTTATAACATGTCAAAATGTTCACCACCTCATGCTGCTCTAGTAGATCTTCTTCCACGTCTGCTGCCCTGAAGATTCATCTTTCCTTAACACTTCCTCTTCTCTAAACATTTTACATGCTCAAGTCTCTGAAACTAGAACCAGTTTAATGCTTTCCAACAGCTAACATTCACTAGCTGTATCCACTCAGCCAATGAACATTCAACCACCAAGGTTCTCTCTATAACCCTAACATAAGTAGGAATGCACAGAGGCAAAAGTGGTGGATCAGATGTCCTTAAACACACCTCGATCAGAGGTCCGTGCTCTAAAGCACTACTCACATCGTATTCATCGAGTAACACGAATGGTTGGTACGCTTCGATGAATACTCAACTACCGACATGTCGTCCTGCCGAAACTGTATAAGCTCTGGAAAACTCTTAGCCACCTCCTCAAGCCAGTCCTCAACCGCCTGTGGGTTGGGATTTCCTCAGAACTTGAGGGATATCTGGTGCCGAAACACATGTAAGGCCCTAAGCCTACAAGTTTCCTCTAACGGTATCTCTAGTAGTGTCTGCTAACCAACATGCAGTGATATAGTTGGCACACTACCAGAAGGTACCATCTTGGAAAATGATCCATGTACCGAAACCTAATCACTATGAGAACCATCCTCATGGTCACTCACTGAAAAAAATTAGTAGCTAAGATCAACATATGCTTTACTAGTATCTGAACTAGGAGGAAAACTCCATTAATTGCCTCCATCCAGTCCTCTGCTGCTTGGGAATCTATATCACCTTGTAACCTCAGAGGCCTCTACTGCTAGAACTCGTGAAATGTGCTCAGTCGGTGTGAACCATACTCCAATGACACTGGTAGCACCTACTGCCCAATGGGTGGGGGTGTTGCTGGTACATCACCCGAAGGTGACAACATAATAAGAGGGCCCTGCACCGGAGCCTTGTCACTCGGTGGGCTACCATCTCATACAAAACTCGAAAACCCTAGTTGGATGTCAATTCAACGACATCCTGATAAGGAATAGGTGTGCCACAGTCATATAGTTGTACCTGGTGATCTGACTCAAAGAGTTCACAAAAAAGACTCTTGAAAACACACTCGCAATCAGTGTTTTCGTGCACGGAGTCGGAAATTATAAGTCAGGGTCCTAGTGTATGGATACATCAGCTACCGTGCCAACACTAGACTCCTTGTACTGAAAACCACAATGAATACTCTTAACACAATTTCTTCATAGTAAGACAGATTAGAGTCCTAATTTCTACGGTTGAACCACTCCTATGATACCAATTTTTCAAGAACTATCCTCAGGACCCGTGCCATGAATACTTCAAGCCTGCCTTCCATAGGATAGGGATGGTGACTAGCAATGTAACGACCCGAAATTTTGAATAAATCTTATTTCTTAATTTTGTGTGTTATTCTATTTTATTTTTATACTCAAAAAAATGTTTCATTTGATAACATGAGACCGTTGGGTTTTGACTGTTATATGACCATTGGTCAATATGACCACTGTAAACTAAACTTTTCGATTATTATCTCCAAATACAAGTAATCTTGGTTAATTATTATAGAAAGAAGATTTTATGGCCTCACCCAGTAGTCTTGGACCGATCGAAGCCCATCTAATAGAACTTGGGAAGGAGGTAGCACCATTGGGCTTTGCTCTGAACCAAACCCAAGCTGAACTTCGTCGTGTGAAGCTAGAAGGGAATCACCTTTGCGAGAAGTTCAAACTGATAGAAATTACTACTCGTGCGTTGTTGGTCGAGCCTCCCTCAGATTCTCTCACCTTAGCACACCTTACACTTAGGTCCTATGCTGGTGTGATAAGGGGCTATGTAAGGAGACCATAACTGCCTTGTGTAATCCTTTATTTTAAATAAAAATTGGGATTTCTTCTTATGATGAAGTTTATGAATTTTCAAATGACCGGATAAATATAGTATGCATATTTTTTATGAAATTTAGAAAAAGGATATTTTAAAAATGTTTATGTAAACCTTAAATAATTAAAAATGTGTAATGATTTTCGAAAAATGGTCTTCTACAATAATCTTCAGTATGAAATTTAGAGTCTAATAAGATCAACATGATTTTTGATGAATAGTAATTTATGAATAGTGATTTTATGCCTAGGATTAGTAATGTGACCAAATAGATTAGTAATCTTACTTAATGAAAGTATTAATATAATCTAGGCACCTTGATTAAATAACGTGATTCAATAAAATGGTTAAATAATGGTTTCATAAATTATTAATCAAGTATTAGTTTTTTGGGATGAATAGTGTTTTTTAATTAAAAATTAAATTAAAAATATTTAGAAAAATATTTTTATAAAATGGACTTTATTTTTGAACTCAGAGCACCGATATTATGTTATGGTAATTTTTGGGGTTTTTTCTAAAGAAATGAATTTTCAGTGAATAGTGTTTTTATTTAAAAATTAAATTAAAAATATTTAGAAGACTATTTTTAAAATGGAGTTCATATTTGTAATCAGAGCATCGATATTTGGTTAAGGGGAAATTTTGGGATTTTTCTGAGAAAGATTAATTTTCAGTGAATAGTAAAAAAAGCAGTTTTAGGGTTTCGGTATGTCTAATGACATCATAGCTTAGTCATGGTGATGTAATGAGATATTTTAAGGGTTGGCCGACCTTAGGTGATTAATTACTGTTTTGGGGGCCCCATTTGGCCTAACTTCATGGGAAATATCATGAGAGAGCACATGGTTTTGAGTAAAGCACTTGTGAGGTGTCCCTTGGCCATTAATGTCTTGTCCCCTCACTTTCCCTATAAATACCAAGCCCTCCACCCATCCATTCAACTCCAAAACCATCCTCAACGAAGTTCTGGTCTCCTTACCTCCCAAGGAGTCCTCCCAAGGTTCCCCCAAGCCCTCAAGGTCCAAACCATTGAGTTTTAAGAGTTGCATTTTAAGGTAAGGGATCCGATCTCTCTCTTTCTTTTCAAGAAATCTCTTTTATGTAATTTCTTTTATGCTACATGTTATTATGTTAAAGGGTGTTTTTTTATACTCCTCTTACTTCCCTTTTCATGTTCACATAAGGAGAGATCCCCTCTTACTCTCATTATTTCGTTTTATGAAGTTTTAAGTGGCGCCGTTAGGCTGCCAAATTTTTTGTAACAAATTCTTTCTCCCTTCTCATTTTCAAGATCTATTTTCTTGTCAAGTCTTTCAAGTTACATTTTATTATGTTGGGTTATTACCTCTAAATTTATCATACTGATCTTTTATGATCATATTATGATAGACCCCATTTGATCTCTTCAATTCAGTATTTTGATGTTTTAAGTGGCGCCGGTAGGCTGCCGAATTTTTAAGTGGTTCTTCACCCTTCTCGTTTTGAAGTTCTACTTTCATGTAAATTCTTTCAAGTTCCTTTTTGTTATGTTGGGGTACTATCTCTATATCTATTATACTGATCTTTTATGACCATATGATGATATACCCCATTTGATCTATTCAATTCAGTATTTTGATGTTTAAGTGGCGTCGTTAGGCTGCTGAATTTTTAAGTGGTCCTTGCACCTTTCTCCCTTTTCAAAGTTCTAATTCCATGTCAAGTCTTGAAAGTTCTTTTTTATTATGTTGGGGAATGATCTCTATATCTACCATACTGATCTTTTATGTTCATATGATGAGAGACCCTATTTGATCTCATCAATTCATTTTTGGTTGAAGTTTATGTAACGCTGTTAGGCTGCCGAATTTTCATAAGAGAAATCTTATTTTTGTCTTCCTTTCATGTTCTTCATTTCATATGGTAGATTTTCAAATTTCATTACCATGTTCTTAAATCCCTTATATTCTGTCCCTATACTGTTTTATGGGTAATTTATGAATGTTTGACCCATGTCCCCTCTCTTTTCAATGTTTTCTAAAACCCCGAAACATAGCTGTTATGCTGCAGAATTTCCGTCTCAAAATCTCTCTCTATTTTTCTAAAGTTCTTTTATTTTATTAAGTGAATACTCAAATATATATCTTATATATGTGTATTCACATATTTACCAAGTTTTTCTATTTTAAATTCTAGGATTTACATACATGAGACCCGCTCTTCCTTTCTGTGGGTTTAAAGTGACATAAAGATCATGTCTTTAAAGCAGTTTTTTAAAACGTTTTGATTATGAAATGAAACCCATTTCTTTTATGATATATGGGTTGTTTATGAAATTATTGATGATGTTATATGTGTCTCACATGATAATAAAGACATTTCAAGGGTGCGTCCAAATAGCGCTCCAATGCATTGGGTAAAGACTTAATCTCTAGAGATGACTTTTTAGACTGATACCTTGGTGAATAACCTTGGTAATTTTTAATGACACCTTGGGGATGGACCTTGGTGAAATGAAATGATTGTCAATATTAAATGTTGTATCCGCATCTTAAAGTTATTAAAAATTTTATTTTTATTATGATATGCCTCATGATTTCATTCTCATGCCTTAAAGTTCTTTTCATGACTTTATTGATGTATCTCAAGTTCATATGTAAAATGTTTTGCTTGTTTCCCTTACTAGGCCTTCTACTCACCCTTTCTTTTGATGTATGTCCCCAGGTTATGAGATGCAGTAATGAACCTAGGATGAACTTAAGGATAATCCTTTCAAGTGTTTAAAAAGAATGTTATATGTTGTTTTCATGTATTATGTTCCTGGTTTCAAAGACACTAAACCTTAAAGATCCTCAGTTTTGTGTAATGTAATGAATGTTTCTGTATTAAAAAGGCGGGATGATATAGTTGGTATCAAAGGATGGTTTAGTTATTCTTGGAAATTAGGATATTAAAACTTTAGGAAGAAACCTATATAAAAGTTTAAATATAGGAAATCTTCCTGGTATTTTGGTGAGTATTGAGTAAGGGGTTTCCAAGAAAATACATCCCTATCTGGATACAAGCAGGTAGAGGTGGCTCTAGCACAGATGTACATAGGGGTAAAACCCGAAAACACCGATTTGAGCTAGAATCGAACGGGAACTGGTACACGACAACGGGCCTTGCTGCACTCTTGGTTACGACACTCCTGGGGGATATGCTCTGGTAAATTCATAAGCTTAGTATGGACCATTGTTAAAGGAAAAAAGATAAAATAAAATAAATATTCACTTAAGAATATATGATCATGAATAACCTAGATGGGAACCTAGGGGATCACAAGTTAGGGTATACCTTTCTTCTACAAGTTATCCTTATATGATTTATGTTCCTTTTCATGATTATTGGCTAAGTATTTAAGCCTCTAAATTATACTTTCTCTTTTAGTTAATGGTGGGAAATGGAAGAACATGTCCCGACAACCAATGTGATAGGAAATGTGACGATTGCCGTATTAATATGACAGAGATGATTAGGGGATTAAAAGATGATTATTATTTTGGAAGACATTCACTATTTTGGGGACACTATATTATTGAGGTCAATAGATTACTACGGTATTTTCATTGAGGAGTAAGGTTGACTTATAGAATTGATGAATTTAAGGTGGACTTATAGTAATTTAGGTTACTTATGGAAATGATTAACCTATATTGGGGTAAATATGTTTAGGTTAGTTACTTTTGTTATAAGATGTTAGGAGTGGTGGATGTTGTTTGGAGATGAATGATAAAGTTTACCTTGGAAAACTATGTTATCAAATACTTCTTGTATTTGGGTTTCAATCTTAGTTTGGTTTATTTTGAGGATTTTTAAAGATAGTTATTTATGGAATGGTCTGTGATGAACTCTGGGTAGTACCGTGGAACTTTGAATATTTAAAAGTAGTTTCCCTTCCTATGGGATTCTTTATTTTTGAAGAGTTGTTTTATCTTACCCTTTTTGTTTTTGGGACAGTGTTTAAAGATAGAAGAAATTGATAGTCAATATTTTGTGGATTACATGAATCTCAAGAAGATGATTCTTGTGTTTTGATGAGACCAAGTGTTTTTGAATGCTCATAGTTTGGGGAAAAGATTAGTTTTGGTAGAAACTTATTAAAGGATGAAACTCTACATGAAGGTAGGTATATTTTATTATGTTTTTATTCTATGTAGTAAATGAATTCCTCAAAATTATGAAAAGTAATGTAAAACAAAAACATTGTTGGTTTACGCTTCCTACTAGGTAATCAAAGACCGTTTACACACATCATAAGTTTGGGATTTTCTTATGGTTAACATTCGTCTAATCATGTTTTCTATCACTCTCCCTCAGAACTAGACCCTTTGTTTTTTCTTCCATGTCCATGTTTTCCTACATGGAATCCTAGTGTGGGTTAATTCGGGTGACCTTTTTACTTCGCATTCTTTCTTTTAAAGTAATACTTTTACTAACTCCTTTTCTGATGTGGGAATTTCAATGAAATTTCAAAACCCAATTTTAAAAATTGCGAGGATGCAATTTCATAAGGGGGGAAGATTGTAACGACCCGAAATTTTGAATAAATCTTGTTTCTTAATTTTGTGTGTTATTCTATTTTATTTTTATACTCAAAAAAATGTTTCATTTGATAACATGAGACCATTGGGTTTTGACTGTTATATGACCATTGGTCAGTATGACCGCTGTAAACTAAACATTTCGATTATTGTCTCTAAATACAAGTAATCTTGGTTAATTATTATAGAAAAAAGATTTGATGGCCTCACCCAGTAGTCTTGGACCGATCGAAGCCCATCTAACAGAACTTGAGAAGGAGGTAGCACCACTGGGCTTTACTCTGGACCAAAACCAAGCTGAACTTCATCGTGTGAAGCTAGAACAGAATCACCTTTACGAGAAGTTCAAACTGATAGAAATTACTACTCGTGCGATGTTGGCCGAGCCTCCCTCAGATTCTCTCACCTTAGCACACCTTACACTTAGGTCCTATGCTGGTGTGATAAGGGGCTATGTAAGGAGACCGTAACTGCCTTGTGTAATCCTTTATTTTAAATAAAAATTGGGATTTCTTCTTATGATGAAGTTTATGAATTTTCAAATGACCGGATAAATATAGTATGCATATTTTTTATGAAATTTAGAAAAAGGATATTTTAAAAATGTTTATGTAAACCTTAAATAATTAAAAATGTGTAATGATTTTCGAAAAATGGTCTTCTACAATTATGTTCTGTATGAAATTTAGAGTCTAATAAGATTAACTTGATTTTTGTTGAATAGTAATTTATGAATAGTGATTTTATTCTTAGGATTAGTAATGTGACCAAATGGATTAGTAATCTTACTTAATGAAAGTATTATTATAATCTAGGAACCTTGATTAAGTAATGTGATTCAATAAAATGGTTAAATAATGGTTTCATAAATTATTAATCAAGTATTAGTTTTTTGGTATGAATAGTGTTTTTTTAATTAAAAATTGAATTAAAAATATTTAGAAAAATCTTTTTATAAAATGGACTTTATTTTTGAACTCAGAGCACCGATATTATGTTATGGTAATTTTTGGGGTTTTTTCTAAAGAAATGAATTTTCAGTGAATAGTGTTTTTATTTAAAAATTAAATTAAAAATATTAAAAAATTATTTTTAAAATGGAGTTCATATTTTTAATCAGAGTTTCGATATTTGGTTAAGGTGAAATTTTGGGATTTTTCTGAAAAGATGAATTTTCAGTGAATAGTAAAAAAAACAGTTTTAGGGTTTCAGTATGTCTAATGACATCATAGCTGTGTCATGGTGATGTCATGAGATATTTTAAGGGTTGGCCGACCTTAGGTGATGAATTATTGTTTTGGGGGCCCCATGTGGCCTAACTTCATGGGAAATATCATGAGAGAGCACATGGTTTTGAGTAAAGCACTTGTGAGGTGTCCCTTGGCCACTAATGCCTTGTCCCCTCACTTTCCCTATAAATACCAAGACCTCCTCCCATCCATTCGACTCCAAAACCATCCTCAAAGACGTTCTGGTCTCCTTACCTCCCAAGGAGTCCTCTCAGGGTGCCACCAAGCCCTCATGGTCCAAACCTTTGAGTTTTAAGAGTTGCATTTTAAGGCAAGGGATCCAATCTCCCTCTTTCTTTTCAAGAAATCTCTTTTATGTAATTTATTTTATGCTACATGTTCTTATGTTAAAGGGTGTTCTTTTATACTCCTCTTACTTACCTTTTCATTTTCACATAAGGAGAGATCCCCTCTTAATCTCATTATTTCGTTTTATGAAGTTTTAAGTGGTGCTGTTGGGCTGCCGAAATTTTTGTAACGGATTCTTTCTCCCTTCTCATTTTCAAGATCTATTTTCTTGTCAAGTCTTTCATGTTCCTTTTTATTATGTTGGGGTATGATCTCTAAATTTATCATACTGATATTTTATGATCATATGATGAGATACACCATTTTATCTCTTCTATTCCGTATTTTGAAGTTTTAAGTGGCGCCGTTAGGCTACCGAATTTTTAAGTGGTTCTTCACCCTTCTCGTTTTGAAGTTCTACTTTCATGTCAATTCTTTCAAGTTCCTTTTTGTTATGTTGGGGTATTATCTCTATATCTATCATACTAATATTTTATGACAATATGATGAGAGACCCCATTTGATCTATTCAATTCAGTATTTTGAAGTTTAAGTGGCGTCATTAGGCTGCTGAATTTTTAAGTGGTCCTTGCACCTTTCTCCCTTTTCAAAGATCTAATTCCATGTCAAATCTTGAAATTTACTTTTTATTATGTTGGGGTATGATCTCTATATCTTCCATACTGATCTTTTATGTTCATATGATGAGAGACCCTATTTGATCTCATCAATTCATTTTTGGTTGAAGTTTATGTAACGCTGTTAGGCTGCCGAATTTTCATAAGAGAAATCTTATTTTTGTCTTCCTTTCATGTTCTTCATTTCATATGGTATATTTTAAAATTTCATTACCATGTTCTTAAATCCCTTATATTCTGTCCCTATACTATTTTATGGGTCATTTATGAATGTTTGACCCATTTCCCCTATCTTTTCAATGTTTTCTAAAACCCCTAAACATAGCTGTTATGCTGCAGAATTTCCGTTTCAAAATGTCTCTCTCTTTTTCTAAAGTTCTTTTATTTTATTAAGTGAATACTAAAAGATATCTCTTCTATAGGTTTATTCACATATGTACCAAGTTGTTCTATTTTAAATTCTGGGATTTACATACATGAGACCCACTCTCCCTTTCTGTGGGTTTAAAGTGACATAAAGATCATGTCTTTAAAGCAGTTTTTTAAAACGTTATGATTATGAAATGAAACCCATTTATTTTATGCTATATAGGTTGTTTATGAAATTATTGATGATGTTATATGTGGCTCACATGATAATAAAGACATGTCAAGGGTGCGCCCAGATAGCGCTCCAATGCATTGGGTAAAGACTTAATCTCTAGAGATGACTTTTTAGACTGATACCTTGGTGAATAACCTTGGTAATTTTTAATGACACCTTGGGGATGGAACTCGGTGAAACGAAATGATTGTCAATATTAAATGTTGTATCCACATCTTCAAGTTATGAAAAATGTTATTTTTATTATGATATGCCTCATGATTTCTTTCTCATGCCTTAAAGTTCTTTTCATGACTTTATTGATGTATCTCAAGTTCATATGTAAAATGTTTCACTTATTTCCCTTACTGGGACTTCTTCTCACTCTTTCTTTTGATGTATGTCCCCAAGTTATGAGATGTAGTAATGAACCTAGGATTAAATTAAGGAGAAGCCTTTCAAGTGTTTAAGAAGAATGTTATATGTTGTTTTCATGTATTATGTTCCTGGTTTCCAAGACACTAAACCTTAAAGATCCTCAGTTTTGTGTAATGTAATGAAAGTTTATGTGTTAAAAAGGAGGGATGCTATAGTTGGTATCAAAGGATGGTTTAGTTATTTTTGGAAATTAGGATATGAAAACTTTAGGGAGAAACCTATAGAAAAGTTTAAATATAGGAAATCTTCCCCGTATTTTGGTGAGTATTGAGTAAGGGGTTTCCATGAAAATACATCCCTGTCTGGATACGAGCAGGTAGAGGTGGCTCTGGAACAGATGTACATAGGAGTAAAACCTGAAAACACCGCTTTGAGCTTAACTCGAATGGGAACTGGTACACGACAACGGGCCTTGCTGCACTCTTGGTTACGACACTCCCGGGGGATATGCTTTGGTAAATTCATAAGCTTAGTATGGACCATTGTTAAAGGAAAAAAGATAAAATAAGATAAAGATTCACATAAGAATATATGATCATGAATAACCTTGATGGGAACCTAGGGGATCACAAGTTTGGGTATACCTTTCTTCTACAAGTTATCCTTATATGATTTAAGTTCCTTTTCATGATTATTGGCTAAGTATTTAAGCCTCTAAATTATACTTTCTCTTCTTAGTTAATGGTGGGAAATGGAAGAACATGTCCCAACAACCAATGTGATAGGAAATGCGATGATTGCCGTATTAATATGACAGAGATGATTAAGGTATTAAAAGATGATTATTATTTTGGAAGACATTCACTATTTTGGGGACCCTATATGATAGAGGTAAATATATTACTATGATATTTTCATTGAGGAGTAAGGTTGACTTATAGAATTTATGAATTTAAGGCGGACTTATAGTAATTTAGGTTACTTATGGAAATGATTAACCTATCTTGGGGTAAATATGTTTAGGTTAGTTACTTTTGTTATAAGATGTTAGGAGTGGTTGATGTTGCTTGGAGATGAATGATAATGTTTACCTTGGAAGACTATGTTATCAAATCCTTCTTGTATTTGGGTTTCAATCTTAGTTTGGTTTATTTTAAGGATTTTTAAAGACAGTTATTTACGGAATGGTCTGTGATGAACTCTGGGTAGTACCGTGGAACTTTGAAGATTTAAAAGTAGTTTCCCTTCCTATGGGATTCTTTCTTTTTGAAGATTTGTTTTATCTTACCATTTTAGTATTTGGGACAGTGTTTAAAGATATAAGAAATTTATAGTCAATATTTTGTGGATTACGTGACTCTCAAGAAGATGATTCTCGTGTTTTAATGAGACCAAATGTTTTTGAATGCTCATCATTTGGAGAAAAGATTTGTTTTGGTAGAAACTTATTAAAGGATGAAACTCTACATGAAGGTAGGTATATTTTCTTATGTTTTTGTTCTATGTAGTAAATGAATTCATCAAAATTATGAAAAGGAATGTAAAACAAAATTGTTGTTGGTTTATGTTTCCTATTAGGTAATCAAAGACCGTTTACACACATCATAAGTTTTGGATTTTCTTATGGTTAACTTTCTCCTAATCATGTTCTCTATCACAGTTCAGCTCCAACCTTCGAGCTCAAGCACAACTCAGTCCACAAAGGAAGTAAATTCAATCACCATGATGATAATGGTTGAAAGAAAAGACTCAGCTAACACAGTTATAAATCTTTCGTAGAGTGATGGAGATGATCAGAAGTAGTCACTGATTCATCTAAGCTGTCTGACCCACATAGGATACAAGACCAACTAAGCTTTCGAACCCACATAGGATACATGATCAGCTATTATATAGTGATAGAGATGATCAGATGTAGTCACTAATTCATCTAAGCTGTCGGACCCACACATGATATAGTACCAGCTAAGCTGTCAGACCCACACAGGATACATGGACAACTATTCAGTCAGACCCACACAGGATATAGGAATAGAAGTCAGAACTGTCGGACCGATAGAGTATCCCAGTACAGTAGTCATCGTTGTCGAACCCATAGAGGATTCTGGTACAATAGTCATCACTATCGAACCCACAGAGGATTCCGGTACATCTGAGTCACAGCCATCCCTAGGGTTCCCGCACACAGAATGCTCGATTCCGGGAGGGTCCGCTCCTCAAGCCAAGTGTCAATACATCAACTGTCACAAAGTCCTGAGTTGATGTATCTCGTAGATCTGTCTCATCATAAGGAACCCAACACGATAGACGACGCGCCAATCAGATGCCCAGTCTGAGAGTTATTAGCTTTTCCGTTCCAGGGGCCTGGTTGGATTTACACTCATTCCAAACCCAACCATTTTCCAAAGTTGTCCAAAACTCATTTAGAGTATCTCAAAAGGACCTCCTCGTCATGAGGGTCACAGTTCTGCAGATGGCGTGTTGTTCAGAAGCACAGCCTTGAAGATATTCACATTTAGGCGATGTCGGGCCCGACCCGTCAAGCCCAGTGGGCCGGCGGGTCGGCCCGGCCCACGGAGCGGGGCGGTCCGATTTGGCCGGCAGCACCGAGCGGCACCGCATCTCCCTGTACGGCCGGCCGAAGCTGATGAGTTATGTCTGGTGCGAGCGGCCCGCAATGTGGGCTGTTGTTCCTCCCTCGCGGCGCAAAGCGGTGCCGCGGTTCTTCAACCCGGTCAACAGGCGGCCGGTCAGTTCACCCGGCGAGCGGTCCGCAGTTGCAGGCCGCAGTTCCCCCGCCGCGGGGTGCCTACGGGTGCCGCGATCCTCTAGCCCGGCCGGCCATAGCTAGCCATTTCTTCCAGCCCGGCCGGCATGAGGCCAGCCGGTTCTTCTTCGGCTGAGCGGCCCGTGGATGCGGGCCACAGTTTTCCTCCAGGCGGCCGGCATGATGACGCCGATCCACCACCGCCTCGGCCCGGCCTGGCCGTGGCCTTCGGTTTCTGCCGCAACCTCATGGCCGTGGTCTTCTTCCTCCTACATGGTGTGATGGAACTGCACCCTTTTTGCTCGACCTCCATTGTTAACATAATCAAGAATCAACAGAGGGTCTTCGGGCCTTTTTTGTTCGGCCCATGCCCTTCACGTTAAGTGATAACAAAATAATTGGCCACCGTCAATCCAAATATAATCGACAAAGTACGAGGGAATAATTCACACGTTAAAATAATCAAATACCCCTACCTCGTATTGGTCGTTGTATGTTGACGTGTCGCGAAAGATGGATGTCGTTCCATCAACGTTGGAGGAAGTAGAGCTCGGTGAAGATGAGTCGAGACGACACCCTAGGTGTACTTCGTGGGTGGTGGTGCTTCCCTTCCTTGCTCCGGTTGAAGAAGGAAGAAGATGATGTTTCACGTTCTTTAGAGATGAGGAGAACTCTTTATGTTCTTCGTGGAAATAATGGAGTTCTTTAGTGGTTCTTCGTTGGAAGGACATACCTCTTCTCTCTTAAGCTTTCCAAAGGATTATGCCAACCCCAAAAAGACAAAGGATGGCCTCTTTTAATTATTTCCCACAAAAACACAAAGATTTGTTTAATTAGATGAGGAAACTCATTTAATTAATGCTAAGATATGGTCCAAATTCAATTTTAGAAGAGGTGAAGATTTTAATTAAAATAAGCTACCTCACTTCATTAATGGGTGAATTGGAACCATTATGGGGGAAGGTGGATGGTTTCAAGAGTTTCCCCCATTAATAGGAAGATCAAGGGTTTAAAAGGGGGGTTAAGGGGGTTAAAACTAGTGGGAAACACCTATTTATATCCTCCCAAGGGAGGTTAGGGTGTGGTGGGCCCCACCTCTAACCTCCACTTGGTGGTTTTAACCACCAACCAAATAAAAATATGTTACACATATTTTTACTTAATTTTATTTAGAGTCCCCAAATATTAACTTCCAAACTCAATAAAACGCAACTGCGGTAAAGGTCTCCTTAAGAGAATATCGGCGTTGCGAGTTTAGCGGTGTCCTCAGATTTCAATTCCGAGCACCGATTCAAATGATATAAAACGTCGCTCACACATTTACTGAATGTACCTGAAAAAATGTTCGTAAAATTATTTACATCCATCCTCGACCCACTGCGGTCAAGGTTAGGATCTACCTAGATGAGACACGCCCCAAAGAACCCAATGGTACCCCCGTATTTCCAATCTGAGTTACCATTTAAAAGTTATGAATTTTACAATAAAATAATATTCACTTAATTATTTTATTTGCGGTCAAAAACTAACTTTCTCTAGTTTCCCTCGCCAACCCAAGTTACTATCTGCTTAGAAAATCCTACCCTCATGAGTTCACTGGTGGTATCATATTTTTAATCTAAGTTACTGTTTGTGAGTTATAAACATTTGAAAAATAAAATAACTTTATTTAATCATTTTATTCACTGTTATGCCATTTTTGGGTTTTCTCACAGGAGGCCCACGTCGGCTAAACTTAAGTCATGACAAGGGTAAACCCGCCACCCTGAGCGCAATGGCTGCCTCAGATTTCGGATCTGAGTAACCATTTAAGAGTTATTCCACTTTTTAAGGAAAACTGCATACGATCGTTAATTTATGCTTAACAAAACTTCGATGGATCATTCCGGGCACTCCAGGCCCTAGAATCACGCGCCGTTAGAAACTGTAGACTCGTAAAATTACCATGAATTTAAGAAAAAAACTTTCTATAGAATTTCCGGGTCTTTACACTTATTCATTAACATTAAACTCCGAGGATTTCCCTTTTCGTATATCTCTCACTTTTTCCTAAATTCTCACACCATTTTTTTGATCATCCTTTAACCCTTACAAAATTAACAGTTGAGAAATCATTTGTGAAAGTACTCATGATGTTCCCTTTTTTATGATATCCATGTCGATGTTCATCAAATTTAAGAATATTGGATCCTTTTTAATTCTCATCAATGATAGAATTGTTGGGTCCTTTCAACTTAGGGCATCCTCCACCTTGTTCGCTTTCCCAAGGTGGTAATGGATTGAGCAGTCATAGTCTTTGATCATCTCTAACCATCTTTGTTGGCGCATGTTCAATTCTTTCTGTGTAAATATATACTTGAGGATTTTGTGGTCCGTATATATTTCACACTTCTCCCCAAAGAGATAATGCCACCAAATTTTCAAAGTAAAGATCACTACAACCAACTCGAGGTCATGTGTTGGATAGTTATATTCATGAAAATTAAATTTACATGAAGCATAAGAAATGACTTTGTCATTTTTCATCAACACACATATGAGGCCCTTCTTCGAAGCATCACTGAATACCACAAAAGGTTCTCTACTTTTGGGTAAAGTGAGCACGGGTGCAGTGATAAACCTCCTTTTCAACTCCTTGAAGAGTTATTCGCATTCATCACTCCAAGAAATCTTTACTCCAATCCAAGTCAGCTTGGTAAGAGGGTTGGACAATCATGATAAATTTATCACAAATCGTCAATAATATCCAGCTAACCCCAAGGAGCTACAGATATTTGTTACCGATGTTGGCCTTAACCATCCCTCAATTGCATCTTTTTAGAGGGATCCATAGATATCCCATTGCTTGTGATGATATGGCCCAAGAATGAGACCTAATTTAACCAGAAATCACACTTTCTGTACTTTTCATAGATCTTCTCCTTCCGCAAGGTCTCTGGTACAGTTCTTAGATTCTCTTCATGGCCCTCCTTGATTTTGGAGTATATCAGAATATCAACTATAAAGACTACCAAAATTTTTTCAAGGTAATATCTAAAGACTCTATTCATCATGTCCGTGAAGATTTATGAAGCATTAGTGAGTTCGAACGACATTTCTATGAATTCATAGTGCTCGTATCTTGTATGAAAGTCAGTCTTGGGGATATCTTCCTTCTTCATCCTTACTTGATAATATCCAGACTGCAAATCCACTTTGGAGAAGTATTGTGCTCCACACAGCTAATCGAACAAGTCATAAATTAGTGGGAGAGGATACTTATTCATTATCATGATTTTGTTGAGCTCGTGATAATCGTTGTAAAGGCACACTAACCCATCCTTCTTCTTGACGAAGAGGACTGGTGCACCCCATGGTGAAGTACTTGGGCGTATAAAACCTTTATCCAAATTCTACTATAGTTGTTTCTTTAGCTCCTCAAGCTCCCCAACCACCATTCTACATGGAGTCTTGGATATTGGAAACACCCCATGTATAAGATCAATTGAGAATTCAACATCCCTTCTAGGAGGAAGACCATACAATTCTTTGGGAAACACTTCAACGAATTCCCTCAAAATAGGCATGTCTTCTCGGATGGTTTCCTCCTTAGACTCAATCATCTGATCTAGATACATGTGCTCATAGGTCAGTAATCTCCACACTTGAGATAGTGGAGCTAAAGAAGATTCATCTTCCTCCTTTCACTTGTATAGAATCGGGGGTCGATTATCCACATTGAGAGTGATTTCCCTCTCCCGAAAATTTATGTTGGCTATTTTTCAGGAAAGCCAATCCATGCCAAGAATCGTATCAAATTCCACTATATGGAGTATGATGAGGTTCACCAGGATATTGAATCCACAAATTATGATAGGGGAGGAGTTATATTCATAGGATATAATTATTTCCCCATTTGTCGCACTCACTGACATCTTCACTTCCATGATTTCTGGTTGTGATGGGATTGTTCTACTAAACTTTAGAGATATAAAATAATGTGTAGAAACTGAATCAAAAATTAAGTTTGATATTCTTTAATGAATAACTAGAATACCTATCACCACTTCATTTTTAGGGTTCACTTCGGTAGTAGTGATGGTAAAAGCCCGCCCTTGCGGCCTTAGAGGTTGTTGGTTGCCTCTGAAAACCCTTGACTTAGGGCACTGATTTGCAAGATGCCCTGGTTCTTTGTAGTTGTAGCAATGAACCATGTGTTGAGGTTCTAACGGAGTGTTCCTCTCCACTGTCATAGCTGCGGGACTTTCTTGCCGATAGTTAATAGACATGTGACCTTTTATTCCACACCTAAAGCATTTCCTCATCCCCTTCAGGTAATTTATGAGGTTATTCTTTCCACACCTTTGAAAATTGGACCGCCAGCATTGAAGTCCACCTTACGATTATTATCCCCATGATACCCCTGAGATTATACGATCTCCATTTCGACCTTGATTTCACATCATACAATTTCTTCATAGCTGTTAAAGTCACAGATCACCAGCGTTTTCTACAGGCTGGGTTTCATCCCACCATAGAAGTGGTCAACTTTGCATTCGGGGGTAACAAAAAATGAAAAAAGCATATCATGCAAGACTTTTGAAGTTTACCTAATATGCTATGACAAATTCGTCATCTTTTTTCTTGAGGGAAAGTAAGTCCCTTTCCATCTTAAGCCGGCGGGTGCGAGGAAAATATTTGTCATAAAACATCTTTCAGAAATACTTCCATTCCAATGCCTCGATCTCCTCCTCAGGCTTCTTTTTTTATCAACGTCCACCATTGATCAGCTTCACCCTCCATATGATAAGCATCCAAGAGAACCTTCTCTTGTTCAGAACATTGAAGGATGGGGAAAATATTTTCGATGGAGTTGATCCATTTTTCAGCAATTGAGAGATCAAATGATCTATTAAAATTAGGAGGCCTTTGTCTCATGAAGCTCTCAATAGCGACCTGTTCTTTCTTTGGGGGGGGGGGGGTTGAACGTTCCTCTTAAACCATGTTTCTATTCAAATCCCGAGTTAGCTGAGAGAGAAGTGGGACAAAGTTTGCGATTCCTGCTCCCATTGGATTGGGCATCTCATTAGTACAGTCATCACATTGATCTTCATATCGGTTGTAAGCACGGGTCCTCCTATTACCGGACATTGGCTGGAATAAAAGGAATGTTAGGGGTAACACATAAAGGGTAATACAATGAAAAAATTGACAACTTATAAATAACTTTTATTTATTAACATATGAATCTATTGGCTTCAGTCTATGTTATCCATGATATACTTTCTAACATATATTCTCAGGGAATTTTTTATTCCCTTAATAATGGTTCATACTAAGCTTGTGAATTTATCGAAGAAGATCCCTCGAGAGTGTCATAACGAAGAGTGCAACAAGGTCCGTTGTCATGCACCAATTCCTATTCGATTCTAGCTTAAAGCGGTGTTTTTGGGTTTTACCCCTAGGATAAATCTGTGCCAGAGAGGCCTCTACCTGCTCGTATCCAGACATGGATGTATTTTCTTGATAAACCACTTAATCAATACTCACCAAAACTTAGGGATGTTTTTATTATACTTAGTCTTTTCTCTAAGGCTTTACGAGGGTTTTCTAATCCTAATCCCAAAAATAACTAAACCTATAATCTAATACCAACAATGACAACCTGGATATTTTATTACACAATTAAACATAATTTATCACATAAACTTCATTTGATAAAACATAGAAGATCGAGAGGTCTAGTGTCTTTGGGGCTTAGGATCATTGAATAACAACTTAAAACATGAAAATCAACACTTTATTGAAAATATCCTTTACATGACCACTATATTCCCTCGTACTTAGCATTGCATAGGATAACCTGAGGACATGCATAAGAAAAGGGTGAGCTATAATGCCCAATAAGGGAATAATCATAGAATATCACGAGGAATACAATACATGGAAGACAATAGGCATATCAATATACCACAAGAGAAGAATAAACATAATGGCATGATAAAGCAAGATAATTATAACATGGAAATGTGGAAACAACACTTAACATGGAATTACCATGAGCCAAGGCTAATTGCACATGGAGCATGAGTAGACCCTCATTGCATATGAAGCACGAGTAAAACCTTGTTTAAATTTAATTAGAACGAGTAAACACCCATTTAAAATGATAAAAAAATATGGAATACATACATGGAACTCTTTAAATAATAATTAAATGTGCATAAAGGTGAATACCCTTGATAGAGAAATGGGCATGGTATTCACTACACAATGACTTTGGGTTGGAAAAGCATGGTGCAATTTTGGCAGCATAACGGCGTGACATAAGAGCACATAAAAATGGTTGATGAGAGAGAAAGGAGTGCCTAATCATATTTAAATGACATGGATAGTATTGGGGTCATATAGATACATGTCCCAACAAATGTAATGGAATTTAGATTTATGATACAAAATAATTGCATGAATGTAAATGGGGAGAATGAAATTCCTTTCGGAATTTCGATATAGTAAAAAGTGTACATGGGAGGAATTTAATGAGAGAGAAAGGGGTATCCCATCATTAAAACATAAATAGGGAAGTATGGGGGAGGTGAGAAACCATACCCCAACATTTATAATTGAAATTAAAATGGCATAACAATTTAATGAATATTTGACAAAAATGAGAATGGAAGAGAAACCCTTACTTGGAAGTGTGCTTCCAAAGGCTTGAGAGAGGCTTGAGAGAGGATTCTTGGGAGCTTGGGGAACCATAGGAGGATCTAAAGAGAGGAGGGTAGAGGTTGGACGAACTAAAAAGGCTTTGAGTGAGGTGGAAGTGGGAGCTTGGGTGGGTTTATATAGGAAAGGTGAGGGAATTCATTATTATTTAGGTTTGGGACACCTTACATTAAACTAATCCAAACCACAAACCCAGACATGGTTTTTGCCCATGGTTTTTGGAAAAGGGAAGTGGAAAAAAATATTTTATAAGGCCAAAGTCTGAACTTCTTAAAATAATGGGGTTTCTTATGTGGAGGTGAGTCACACTCCCATGGAAAATTATTTAAAAAGACAAAATGTTTAATAAGTCTTGAAGGATCCACTGAATCTTTGTAAAATAAATAAAACAAACCAAAAATCACATTATTTTAATGGTAAGGAATATATTGGCCGAAAATAAAGTCTATAGTATTTTATTGCATCACTATTGGGTCATTATGATGTCATAAAACACATTACATATTTAAACTGTATTTAATTTTTACCCAAAAATTTGACTGTCTCAGGATATTAATTTTTTTTACCATTCGATAATTTCTATGTCCTGATTCCAGAAATAATATTCATTTTATCTAATTAATTTTCTAAATATGTTAATCTTCACTTTTAAAATAAAAACCGACATTTATCAAAAATTCATGGGTTTTGTCAAAAAATGGCTTTCAAACCTTAATAAAAATTATAATTGCATTCATAAAATTATAAGATAATTTATATTTAATAAAAATTAATTTAAAAATAATATTAATATTTTATTAAAATATTATTTAATTCAAAAATCCATTAATTCATCAAAATAAATTTCTTAGTTTAACATTAACTAAAAATACTATTTGTGCTTTTAAAACTATTTACAAGTTAACAATAATAAATTGAAAGTATTTTCATTATTATATAAAAAAATAATGTAAATAACCATAGTGATGAGGTCTTGTTAAATTACCCCTTATAACACCCAGATAAGACCGAAGTGTAAGGTGTGCAATGGTGACAGACTCTTGGGGTGGCTCGGATAACATTGCTCGAGTGGTAATCTCTATCAACTTCCACTTCTACCATAGGCATTACCACTCGTTCTTAACATATTCAATCTCGTCTTGGGCTTGGTCAAGAGAAAATAACAATGATGCAACCTCCTTTTTGAGTTCTGAAAAATGGGCTTCGTATGGGGCACATCTACTAGATGAGGCCATCACTTCCTTTGTCTGAGTAAATTGGATTTTTTAAAGCCCTATATTTATACTAATCATGCGATCACTATTCAATGACTATATTAGAAATGGTCACAATTATTAACAGTATTTTAAAATCCAAAAACATAAAACCAAATTAGTTGAAATTTTATAAAAACATTTCACATAAAGAGACATTTATTTAGATCAAGAGGGATTTACATCAATGAAAATTTTCTTCATTACAAAAATAAAACCTCATATTTATATTTTATTTTCTTGAACATTTCATAAACCACTATAAAATTTTTTTCGTTTAATTTCTCAGAACATAGAGGTCGCTCGATTGGTTTTGACCCCTCGACCCATGTTTTTAAAGGGATTTAAACCTTTAAAAACAATTTATTCCGTGGTTATATGAATATGAAATATACGATTGACATTGTTTCTACTCATACATGTCAAAAATAATATAAAGATGATTTTCATCTTATTTTTCATCATTCTGAGTTCATTTTATATGGATATTACCATTAAATGCATGTTTTGGTGTCTTAAAATAATAAAAAATGTGTTTTTGGTCATCCAAAGAAAAAAAAAACCCCAGATTATTTCCCTATCTACTCCACTATTTCAAAAATCATTTTATAGTTGTTTTTATCTGATTTCATGACATTTAGAGACCTTTCAATTGGTTTTAACCCCCTGATGCACATTTTTAAACCACTCCAAACCTTTAAAAACTATTAATTAGGTCATTCTATCCCCCTCTATGTATTATTGATGTGAAATCAAATTTTACACATAAAAAATAATAAAATACTATTTTTTTATGATTTCATGTCATTTAGAGGTCATTTTCTAGCGATCTAACCATTAAACGTCGGTTTTTGTGTTTTAAAACTATAAAAGTGAATTTCTAATCATATCAAGAAAAAGAAAACTCATATTTTCATTTAGTTAGATCCACCATTTAAAAAATAAATGTATGGTTGTTTATATGTTTGATATCATGACATTTAGAGGCTGTTCAGTTGGTTTTAGCCCCCTGATGCATGTTTTTAAATGGATCCAAACCATTAAAAACTTCTTATCCAGTCATTTTGGGAAGACCCCTTATTTGTTTGATATGATGTCTACTTTTACACATTAAAAATAATACAAAGACAATTTCATTATGATTTAACATCATTCCAAGGTTGTTTACTGTGAATCTAACTCTTAAACACATTATTTAGTTTTTTAAAAAATAAAAGTACGCTTCTAGTAAACATAGGGAAAAAACCTCAGATTGACATTTTACCCACTCTACTATTTCAAAAAACATTATATGTTTGTTTTATTCTATATAATTCATAAGTTTTTTGGTTGGTTTTGACTATCAGGCGCAAATTTTTATAAGGCACCAAAACATTAAAAATTGTGAATTCAGTCATTCCAAGAAGGCCACACATATGATTAATATGTCTTCTACTCATATAACTTAAAAATAATATAAATATGGTTTTCCTATTATTTCATAGTATTTTGAGGTATTTTATTTGGATTTTAATGTTAAATGAACGTATTCATATTTTAAAATAATAGAAGTGTGTTTCCGATCATCTCGGCTAAAAAAAATATCAGATTGACATTCAACTTACTCAACAATTTTAAAAATCACCATATGTCTATTTTATTTTGATTTGATGACATTCAAAGATTGTTCGATTGGTTTTGACCCCCATACAAATATTTTTAATGGGAATCAAACCATTAAAAATCACTTATTGATCCATTTCGGCTAGAACACACTCTGATTGATGTTCTATATACCCATACACCTAAAAAATAATAAAATGTTGGTTTTAATATAATTTTATGGAATTCTGAGGTCATTTACTATGTATTTTACAATTAAACATGCATTTTGGTGGTTTAAAATAATAAAAGTGAATTTTCAGTTATCCTAGGGAAATAGAAAATTGGATCGATCTTATTTCTACTCAACCATTTTAAAAGTTGTTGTTAATTTATTTTCATATGATTTCACAATATTTGGAGGTCGTTTAGTTTGTATTGGCCACATGACACACATTTTTAATGGGGATCAAACCTTTAAAAACTACTTATTCGGTCATTCCGGGCAGACCACACATCTGATTGACATTCTATATTCTCATACACGTCAAAAATAATAAAAATATGGGCTTACTATGATTTCACATCATTCATGGGTAGTTTATTATATATTTGGAAGTAAAATGCCCATAATGGAATTTTAGAACATTAAAATACTCTTTCTAGTCATCCTAGGAAAATGGAACCTTCGATTGACATTATATCTACTCAACCATTTCAAAATTCATTATACCGTTTTTTTCCAATTTCATGGCATTCAAAGGTTGTTCATTTGGTTTTTTCTCCCATGATACATATTTTTAAAGGGTGTTAAAACTTTAAAAACTACTTAAACAATAAATTTGTGAAGAACACATGTTTGATTGACATGAAATCTACTCGCATAAATAAAAAATAACACAAAGATGGTTGTAATATGATTTCATGTCATTCCAAGGTCATTTTCCATGGATATGAATGCTAAACACATGATTTGGTATTTTAAAACAATAAAAATGAATTTCTAGTCATCTTGGGAAAATAGAACCTGAGGTTTAAATTTTATCTATTCCACTATTTCATAAATCATATTATAATTTTTTTATGATTTCAAGCCATTCATAGGCCGTTCAGTTGGTTTTGACCCTATAAAACATAATTTTAAAGGTGGTTAAACCTTTTAAAACCACTTATTTGATCATTTTAGGATGATCGTATATATGATTGATGCGTCATCTACTCATAAATGAGACAAATAATAAAAATATTATTTTCCTATTATTTTCCATAATTATGAGGCCATTTTCTATAGATGTTACTATTAAACACACATTTTGAGGTTACAAAATAACAAAAGCGTGTTTCTTATCATCCTAGGAAAATGGAACCTTGTATTGATGGTTTTTATTCTCCATATTTTCACAAATCATTGTACAATATTTCTCATTTAATTACGCAACATTTTGAGCATGTTTGGTTGTTTTTGACCTCCTAACACATGTTTTTAAAGGGCATTAAACCATTAAAAATTGGATATTTGGTAATTCTGGGTATACCACACATTGAATTGACATTATATATGATAATACATGTCATAAATAATAAAAATATATTAAATTTTTATTTCACATCATTTTAGGTTGTTTTTTATAGATATGACCATTAAACACACATTTTTATGTTTAAAAAAAATTAAAGTCCTTATTTAGTCATCCTAGTAAAATGAAACCTCTAATTGACGTTCCTTCAATTTAAAAACTTAAAAAATTACTATATGGTTTATTTGTTTATATTTCATGGCATTCATTTGTCGTTAGGTTAGTTTTGACCTCTTAAAACACGTTTTTAAAGGGCGTCAAACCTTTAAAAGCTTCTTATTAAGTCATTTTGGAAAGACCAAAAGTACGATTAATGTTCTTTCTACTCATACACATAAAATATAATACAAATATGATTTACCTATGATTTCACATCATTCTGAGGTCATTTTATATATATCTAAAAGCTAAATGCACATTTGAGTGTTTTAAAACAATAAAAGATGATTTGTGATCTTCTCAGGAAAACATAACCTTGGATTGATGTTCTATCAACTCCACTATTTCATAAATCCCTATATAGTTATTTTTCAGGATTTCATAGCATTTGAAGGTATTTCAGTTTGTTTTGATCCCTTGACCCACGTTTTTAAAGGGCATCAAACCATTATAAATTGCTTATTTGGTCATTACTGACATACCACACATTAAATTGATGTTATTCCTAGTTATAAACATAAAAAATACCAGGGAAATGGGATTTATATGATTTCACATAATTTTTAGGCATATTTTAAGATTCTAACTTTCAAATGCATGTTTTTTGCTTAAAAACAATAACAGTTAATTTTTAGTCATTTCAAGAAAATGAAACATTTTATTGACATTTTGTCAACTGAATTAATTCAGATATCATTATATGGTTGTTTTGGTCTGTTTTTTGGAATATGGAGGTTATTCAGTTGTTTTTTAACCCCTCATCAATGCACGTTTTTAAAGGGAATCAAACATTAAAAATCTACTGATTCAATCATTTTGGGAAGACCGCACATCCGATCGACATTATTTCTACTTTTACACATCAAAAATAATATAAATTATGTAGTCCTATTATTTCCTGTCTTTATGTGGCTATTTCTTTTGGTTGTGACTTTTAAACACATTTTTGATTGTTTTTAACAAAAAAAGATCATTTTTGGTCATGATGGGGATAAAAAACCTTAGATTGAAATTATATCTCCAAAACAATTTCATAAATCACTATATGGTTATTTATCTATGATTTCATAGAATTAAAATTCCATTTAGTTGGTTTTAACCCTACAACACACGTTTTCAAAGGGCGCTAAATGTTTAAAAACTATTTATTATATCATTTTGGGTAGACCGCATGTCTGATTGATGTTTCATCAACTCATACACTTCAAAGATATTACAAAGACAATTTTACTATGATTTTACATCATTTTAAGTTCATTTTATATGGATATACCTGTTAAACATAAGTTATGGTATTAAAAAATGATAAAAGTGTATTTTTGGTCATCCTGTGAAAATGTGACCTTAGATTAAAATTCCATCTTCTAAACTATTTTAAAAATAATTGTATTATTTTTTTCTTCTAATTTCATGGATTTGAGAGGTTTTTTGGTAGATTTTTGACCCCATTAATCACATTTTAAATGGAGTCAAACCCTTAAAAACTACTTATTCAATCATTCGAGGTATACTACATATTCTATTAATGTTTCTTCTATTTTTAATTGTAAATAATAAAAAATTAGGGGTTTTTATGATTTTATGTCATTCTGAGGTTGTTCACTATGGATCTTACCATTAAATGGATGTTTTTTTCAAATAAATAAAAACAATTCCTACCATCTCGGACAAATGAAATGGAAAATTGATATTACATATAATCTATCATTTTAATAAACACAATATGGTTGTTTTTATATGATTTCACAACATTTATAGGTCATTTGGTTGGTTTTGACACCCTAACAAATGGTTTTACAGGGTGTCAAACCTTTAAAAACATCTTGTTTAGTTTTTCTAAGTATACCTTATGTCCAACCGATCTTCTATATACTTTTAAACATCATAAATAATAATAAAAACAATTCTATGATTTGAAATCATTCTGAGGTTATTTTGTATGGATCGATCATAAAACACCCATTTTGGTGTTTTAAAATAATAAAAGTTTATTTCTGATCATCTCAAGAAAATAGAACTTCATATTGATGTTCTTTCTACTCCACCCTCTCATAAATCACTATACAGTTTTTTAATAATATTATGTCTTTTTATAGGTCGTTTGGTTGGTGTTAACCCCCTGACACATGTTTTTAAATAGTGTAAAACCTTTAAAAACTTCTTATTTGGTCACACTAAGAAGAAAGTACATATGATTAAAGTGCAGTCTATTCGTACACATCCCAAATAATACAAAGAAAACTACCCTATGATTTCAGGTCATTCAAAGGTCTTTTTATATGAATATGACAATTAAACACACATTTTTAGTGTTTGAAAGTAATAAAACTGCATTTTCAGTCATCTAGGGAAAATAGAACACCAAATTGACATTCTATCTACTCCACCATATAAAAAATCACTCTATGATTGTAATCATATGATTTTATTGTATTTATAGATCATTTGGTTGTTTTTGACTCCACAAAACAAGTTTTTAAAGGGAATGAAACCCTTGAAAATTTATAATTTGATCGTTCTGGTAATACTACATGTTTTATGGATATTCCATCAACTTACACACATTAAAAATAATGAAAATATCAATTTCTACGCTTTTATGTCATTATGAGGTTGTTTTCCATGGATATTACTGTGAAATGCATGTTTTCATGTTTTGAAATAATAAAAGTGAGTTTTAAGTCATCCTAGGAAATTGAAATCTCAGATTATTGTTAAAAAGACTTAAGCATTTAAAAAATTTCTATATGTATGTTTTTATCTAATTTGACATCATTCGTAGGTCATTTGGTTGGTTTTGACGCCATGACACTAATTTTTGAAGGCTGTGTAACATTTAAAAACTTCTTATTCAGTTGTTTCAACTAGACCTAATGTCTGATTGAAATACCATCTATTTATAAACAACAAAAATATTACAAAGATAAATTTTCTATGATTTCATGGAATTACGTGGTTATTTTCTATGGATCTAACCATTAAAAACAAGTTTTGGTGTTTTAAAACAATAAAATTACATTTTTGGTTATCTTAGTGAAATCGAACGTCAAATTGAAATTATGTCTAATCCACCATTGAAAAAAACATAGTACAATTGTTTTCTTCATATTTTACAAAATTCATAGATCATTTAGTTGGTTTTGAACCCCTGACACACATTTTAATAGGGCATCAAACCTTTTAAATCTACTTAAATAGTTTTTACGGGTAGACTGTGAGTCTGATTGATGTGTTGTCTACTCATAAATGTCAAAAATAATAAAAATATGGGTTTCTATGATTTGATATTATTATGAGGTTTCATTCTATGAATATAAACATTTAACGCATGTTTTGGTACTTTAAAATAATAAAAGTGTGTTTTTTTCGTCTCGGGTAAATGAAACCTCCAATTGATGTTCCATATACTCAACTGTTTTAAAATTCACCATATGGTTGATTTTTTATTATTTTATGGAATTTAAAGGTCATTCTATTGGTTTTGGCCCCCATAAACTTGTTTTTAAAGGTCATCAAACCTTTAAAAACTTTTTATTTGGTCTTTATGGGTAGAACACATGTATAATTGATATTCTATCTACTCATACACATCAAAAATAATATAAATATGACTTTACTATAATTTCACATCATTTTTTAGTATTTGTTAAGGATATGACTATTAAATGCATTTTTTGGTGATTTAAAACAATAAAAGTGTGTTTTGGGTCATCCTGGAAAAATTAAACCTTTTATTAACAACCCATTTTCTCAACTATTTCAAAATTAACTATACAGTTGTTTTTCTTTGATTTCACAACATTTAGAAGTCAATTGATTGATTTGACCCCAAGACACACTTTTTTAAAGGGTTTCAAACCATTAAAAGCTTCTTATTCTTTTGTTATGGGAAGACCACAAATCTGGTTTATGTTTCATCTCCTTATACACCTAAAAAATAATACAAATATAGAGTTCCTTTGCTTTCACATCATTCCAATTGTCACGACCCATCCCCAAAGGCCCATGCCATGCCTTCCCCACGCCCACCTTACATAGACCAGGTGTTGGCGACTAGTACCAGGAAGGCGTATCCCTAAAATAAAAAGGCATTGCATTTAAAACCTGTATAAACACAAAATATAAGAACACAAAAAGATGCAACCATGAAGTAAAACTATTTTAGTAAAAGTGTGAACTGAAATTAAAGGGGCCAGAATACAAGCCCAACTGAAATGATACCACTAAAGAAGAAAATATAAAATATAAAATAGCTCCTGATATTGTCTACCAAGGATCCTATCTAAAGGGTAGGTACAAATCATCTCTACAACTCTCCACGTCACCTTCGTGTACCACCTGGTCTAGGCTCCTATAGTCTCAATTGAGCTTCTCATCGTCTGTACAAGATACAACAAGGTGCAGGAAAAGCTCATGCAGAGGTGAGTATAACAATACTCAGTAGGGACCCTGAGACCCTCTAAGGTCTCTTAGAATTCCACTAAAGAAAACCACAAAGCATGATATCAATCACAAATCACAAAGCAAAAGACTCAGCACAAATCGGGTATACAACTCAAAGATCGAGAATAAAGATTATTAGTCTTAAGCTATAACATTTTATTCCATTAGTAAGTTCCATAACTGAACCATGAATAAGTTGTTCAATTTTCAATCCACATAGGGTTGTATGTCACTGATCCATGATGGGATGCTCTAAGGATAGTCCTCGTCGGGTCACGCACTGCTGATCCACACAGGGTCACTAGAATGCAAATCCACATAGGGTTGCTATGATACTGATCCATAGAGGGTCACCATGATGTCAATCCACATAGGGTCTCTATGATACCGATCCACATAGGGTCACTATGATGTTGATATAAAAAGGGTTTCTATGATGCTGATCCACACATGGTCACCATATTGCTGATCTATAATGGGTCACTCTTTATTTGACAGTGAACCATAGGATTTCTGGCACCCAGTGCAGTTGAGTTCCGTAGTATCCTCTTCTCAAGATATCATTTATCCCTCAACTTCCACGATATCTCACAAAGGGGTAAACCAAAGGACAACTATGTCGTAAGGGTTCCAATGTGACAAACGGTGTATCAATCAGACGCCCGGTCTGTGAGTTATAAGTGTTTTAGGGCCAAAGGGCTAGTTGAATTCAGGTTCAATACAACCTATCCGTACTCCAACTTTCACCAAAACTCAGTTGGAGTATCTCAAAAGGACCGTCTCATTCCAAGTATTTTAGTGCCGAAGACGTTTCATCAAACAGATGTCTAGTTTGTAAGATACTGCCTTTTAAGCATATCTGGACCGAAGAGGGTCTGAGTCACTTCCGACCCAGTCAGACCTACCAGTCCTGCTCTGACTTGGGCGAACCTGACCCTGCCCGGCCTGAACCGGCAAGGCTGGGATGCAGGCTCGGCCCATTGGGTCGTGGGCCGGCCTGGACCACCTCGGCTGGGCACAGCCCGCCCGGTGACCTGGCTTCGGTGGCTGGCATGGTCCGCCAGCTGGGTGGCGAACCACCTTCCTGAATGACAAATCCGTTCGGGTTATTTAATCTGTGGTGCCACATTGAATTCCGTTCTATTAGTGGAACCTAAAGGGTGTGGGTCCCCTCCATTGTGGCTCGATGCCATGACTCCCTTCTCTATAGCACGTGAGTGGGCACCGCTTTCTGCCAATGCGGCAGGCCGAGGGCCAGCCGCTGCTTGCTGCCACCGCGGTCGGTCGATGTCGGCTGCCGCCACACCAATGGAACATCCACGGGCCACCAGGTGATCTCTGGTGGTCCTTTTTCCCTTATGATCGTGCCTACGGGCCTCCCTCATTTATTTTGTCTCTGCATGGCTCCCAGGATCAAGTTGTCGTCATGTTTAATGTTTTTCCACGAAGAATACGACAAAACCAAAGCGGCGGAGGGTCCGTGCCTTGTTTGTTTGGCCCACGCCCTACGCATTAGAAACATAACAATCTAGAGTAATTAATACATCACGTAAAATAATGATAAACCCTATTCAACACTTCTGCATTTCTTTATGATTTAAGAACACAAAAATGAAACTATTCTCATGAATTTAAATATAAACAACCCCTACCTTAGAATTGGAGGTGACATCGCGATTGTAGAAGAAGAATCCACGCTTGATGAAGCCATCGATGTTCATCATTCTTGAATTATTTCTGTCCAAGCTTCTGTCCTTCTTTGGTAGAAGATGTCGTGACACTTGGTCATAAGTTCCTCCCTTTCGTATCAAAAACCAATGCTCGAGCCTCATTTAAAAAGAGGGGGAGGGTGACTAACACAACAAAAGATTTATGAGTTTCATTAATGAATGAACCTCTTAATCTCAATGGTGTGGTTACAAAACTAAAGAGTCATGCTATTAAATGTCTTGAAAACATACCAGTCCCTCCACCACTAATCAACTATTGGTAGAAAAATAAAATAAAAAGTTTATGTTATATTATTATTCTTTACAAAGTCACAAGACTAACTTTTTCTCCTGACCTACTGAGGTCGAAGTTTATCCCCCCTTCTTTAGTGAGGTAGTAGTTCTCCATACACAAGAATGGTAAGTTTGATACCCATTAGATGAATTTTTATGTATGTTCTTCAAAATACATAAAATAAGAACCTCTAACATTATTTTGTATAATTAGGATAATATTTCTGTATTCAATAAGTATAATTTATGTGCTAGAGAAAGAAAATAAAAGAAAGGATCTTGAGGAAGGATGATACCTCTTCTTTCGGTAACTCCTTTTGGTTTTCCCCAAGGGCTTCCTTGATTTTATTTTTTCCCAAACTAGGGATTAAATGCAAAGGCTATATATTTTGGAATGTGTATTGGTAAGAAATTTTATACTTATATGTGGTTTGAGATGTGTGAATAAGTAGGAGGATTGGGGGGGGGGGAGTGGCACTTTTTATATTTTGGGAAAGGGGATTCTATCCACGTTTTTCCCATGTAAAGTGGATACAATATTATTAAAAAGCTTATAAAATTATGTATAGGGTCTAGAAATTGGAAAAAATAGAGTCTGGGTTAGTTTCATGGTCTTTTGGGTCTTATGATTAATGTTTAGTCCATTGTTAAGCTAATTTGTTTCTTAATCATTGTAATTAAGTTTTATCACTTTAAATAATTTTTTTTCTAAAAATTAAATTTTAAATCATTATGTATTATAGATTATAATGATTCAAAATATGGAATCCATTTTTTTATAAATTTAAAACTCATAAGTTGTAGAGTTTATTTAAAAAATTTAATATCGCAGATGAGATGACACTATGGATTTAAAAAGTAAAAAAGTTCCAAATTTTTCTATATTTCAATATCACATATAATTTTTAAATTTGTTCTAATGACCTAAATTGAGTTAACTGATGTATATATGATCTAATTATTCCATAAATAAATTAAATATAATTTCAATATATAAATAAATTAGATTAAAAGACATTTTTTAATTAAAATTCATTATTTTTCATTATTCATCCAAAAATGATATATCTCAGAAAAATCTCAAAAATTCAACATAAGATCATTTCAACATTTAGAATTAAAAAATGAATTTTATTTTATCAAATTAAATTTCTAATGGTTTCAAAATTTTTTTTTATTTTTTTATATGAGGACATAAAAAGTAGTTCATTTGAGACGGTATTATTTTTAAACAATATAATGACATTTCCAAAAACTATAATTTTCACTATAAATATGTTGTAAAAATATTCAAAAATTACGAATACTATTTTAAATTTATTTATTTCTATTCATAATATTATTTTTAATGGAATGGTTATAACAATCTCATTTAAACAATTATAATAATAAAATGATTTTTTGTAGAAACTCATTATTACTTGTAACAGAAGCCAAATAGGTGTTGCGTTTAGACAAGATAATATAAGTATTTATTTTAGTATAAAAAGAAAAAAATTTCTTTCTAATACTAAAAAAACTATATTCATTATTGTGTGAAATGAAAAATATCAAAATGATTAAATTAATATGAAAATAAAATATTTCACAAACACTCGGGGTGTTTCAATTTGAGACATTCATAACATGTTTATGTAGTAGTATAATGGATATTTAATATGCCAGGAGATAAATTAATAAATATTTGAGGTGGATATATCCTTAATTTAGATTCATTCTTGGAAATAGTAATGGTTTTCATTAGTAGTGGTGACGTTTCAAGGGTTAACTCGGTACAGGTGGATTTTTTTATAGATCATGAGTAGTCAGATATTTTTTTAGGAAAGTTTATGGAATGGTTTAATGAATTTATGAAATATTATAAAATTAGTTAATATTTTTTATATGAGATTATTACCCATTTAAAAGAGACTCCCAATGATCAATATTTCACAAGAAGGAATTATATTCTTCTAGGATATGAATCATACATTCTGCTAGATGATAAAGCTTAAGATAAGAATATTATGGAGGTTTTTCATATAACATTAAAACTATAGGTTACTCTATTTATTTTTATGTAGTATAATGAGGTGATGGAAAATATTAAGTTTATTGAGATAATGTTATCTAAAACCAAATCATCATGAGATAGGAGTCACTAGGATCATTTTGGGAGTAGAGTTTTGAGTAGTTCTCAGTTAACTGGTTGGATAGAGAAGACTCGGTCCACATGGAGTATGTTTCAACATTCAACAACTAATTATATCTAGTATAGTAGTTATCAATCCCCTTTCATCAGGTCAATATCAATTTATTTCTATTGTGTGGGTTGTTTCCATCAAAATTGAATGTGTAACACCCTAATACATTAAAGTATATTCCACTAAAAAAAATTTAATTTTTTTTTGTAGATTTATTTATATGGAAAACCATGTTAAACACATGTTATAAAAAACATAAATTATACCCTTATAGACATGGAACACCAAGGGTAGTTTGTGTTATACACAAGTGTAAAGTTCCTTGATTACTTCTGTAACACACAACGCTGAGTTTTACCAAAAAATAATATAATATGAAAAATGTTATTATTTAATATATAGTTATGTATAATAGATGTTAAATTTATGTTTATGAGAATTATTATCTAAATTATGAAATTATATGGTGGAATTTATTGGTTATAAATTAAACAGAAATTAATATAAGAACCAGTTGTATATAAAGAGAATAATTTTATAAAAACATATTTCATCCTCACAAAAACATATTATCCTAATAGATTTATTTAATTAAAATAAGTTATTAATATTTGTAATATATATATATATATTTTAAAAAATAGTTTTGACATTATTCTAATATATTTGATAGTTTAAAGTTACGAACAAACCCCCTTTTACAAATATACGGTATATTTTTTTGTATGGAATTTTACCTTATTTTAATGGTGCACCTATTTGAAATCTAATTTTTTGAACATCAATATATTTTATGTTCCAATTAATATAAATTTTTTTATTTGAAATATACAAATTATTTTAGTGTTAATATTTTTCATTTTTCTATGTAGTTTTATTTTTTTATGAATATTGAAAAAACTGAATTTTAATTCATCAATTCACTTTCATATAACTTGTTTATATGGTTAAGTCATGTTTTTATTGTTGTTATATTTAAAATATACAAATTATAAATAAAATAATCTAATTGAGGTTATTGTAATCAATTTCCCATAGAGTATTGATATAAAAATATACAATCCTTTTGAACATTTTTTACTTCAATAACTTGTTTTGTTATCCCATCTATGGGATTCATTTTAAATACTTTTCTAAAACTTATATAATTGGAATTTGGAAATATGGATTCTATATTTGGAAATATGGATTCCATATTTGGAAATATGGATTCCATATTTGGAATCCAAAAAATATATAATATATAATATGTTTATTTTTTATTTGAATAAAAATTAGTGAATGGGATTAAAATTAATTTTAGATATTAAGGGAAATATTTTCTTAAAAATGACTAAACCTGAATCATAAGGCCCAAAATGGCCAAAAAACCTATCAAAAATATTTTTTATTTTCATATTTAGACCTTATCATCCTATTTATATAATTTTTAAAATTATTGGAATAACCTTACATGGAAAACATTTTGGTGGAATTCCCTTTTAGAAAATTCACACGAAAGACACTCCTCCTCCACTATGAAAAGTCACTCACCCCTCCACCTTATTGTCATCTTAAAATACCTTTATCTCACCAAAAATATGGTAACATAATATAACTATATCATTTTGACAAATTTAGAATCATCCCCTTAGGATTAAATATATCCAAGAAGCCCTTTGGTGCAAACCAAAATGGGTTTCCGCAAAAAGTGGTAACATCACTCCAAAAGATCCATTGTTTTATTTTTCTTCTCCACCCCATAAAATATTATTATTACATGATTATAAAAGAATTATATTATTGTAAAATTACCTTTATTTTTTTATTATAATTTCTCAACCTAATGTTACAAAAACATTCATCTAATTGGTAATGTACTTATGGTTCATGTGTACGTCATACTACCGCCTTAAGAAATATTGATAGTTCATTTTTACTTTACCACCACTCATGGGGGGAATTAATATTTGAATTATGATTTTAAATGTAATATATTATATTTTTTTTGTTTCTGTATACATGTTTAATTATTATACAAAACATTCCTTCTGGCATTACATTTTTGGGGGATACAATAACATAGTTTGTGGACGTGTGGACTCTCACCTCCTCGAAGTGATATGATTCATTCACACTATACATGGAATTTATAAAGGATTGTTTTAATAAAAATATGTAAAAAAACTACAGAATTAATATGATTATATAATTATTATATAAATATAAATCATTGAATTTTCATTCTATTCTTATGATTAAGAAATAAACGTAGTGTTTAAGCGTACACCAGACCTACCATCTCCATGTAGGATGACTTTTATTTATTATCTCAAAATATTAAGGATTATTACAAATACATATATAATAAATATATAATACCTCTTATTCTCCTTCATCCAAGCCTTCAGGTTCCTTCAAATCACACACCTACGTGCAAGTGTGTACTGTCCTTTACATGAGATCCAATTATTTCACCAAAACTCGAACACCTGTAATCAAACACAACAATATATATATATATATATATAAATATATATATATATATTGACAAAAAAGTGGGTGTTCTTGAATGAATGAAACCAAAGGGTGTTTCTGTTCTTCTTCTTCATGCAGAGGGTGCGTGTGAGTCTTCTTCAAGGAACCAAAATGGTTGGTTGGTTCTACCTTCACGAGATCACACCAAGAATGCCTTTGTACACGGGATATTTTCATAGAACAGAGGTGATGGTTCAAAGAACCTATTACATTTTCATGGTATCTTCACACATAGGGTTCAGTTCTCCCTCGCGAGACAGGTTCGAGGGTGTGTTACAACTATCAAATGTATGTGGGCCTTCTTCTTCGTACAACAGGGCTGCAAGGATATTTTTCTTCACATAGATACACTATACTGGAAACTTTTGTGAAGTACTCTATTTCTTGGAAAAAATGAGATATATGAAGATTTTCAAAAACAAATAGAGTTAAGGGACTCTTCCTTTTATAGGCAGTAGATGACTCCTTTGTTCGTGTTTGAGTCCCCTGAGATATTCCCGGAGAATTAGTGCTTTGAATGTACGAGATCTTCAACATTGAATATTTCAAACACGGATGTGATATCCCACAAATCTCAGTGGTTTATTTTTGTTTTAAATATGGGATCCTTCTTTCATGGTGAGTATTATCCTCTCATGAGAACATCACATGAATGTGTTTGAGAATGCATGTGAAGCTTCTTTCCGAACATGTCGAGCTTCTGACGTGGCCTCTCACCTTAGGTTGCTATGTCCTTCGTGAATTCCTCATTTCAATTGCATGCATGAAAATTTTAATGCATGAATGTGTTTGGTTCTTATAAATGATCCATATGATCTTGGAATGAGCTCAAATGGTGGCTGGAGAGATGAGTTGGGTGACCGACTGGAGCTCCTGGTTCGCAGGAGCTGTGGAGGTGGATAGTGGTTAAAGATAACTCATCTGGAGAGATCAAACAATGCTCATGAAGCTCACAATCAGAATGACGGCCCGAATGCACTGGATCAATGGCGCAACAATAGGATGATAGACCGTGTGTCTATGATGCATCAGACGGTGGCGATCACATCCTTGGATTTTTTGGCCATCCCACATCGAAACGAAGACATGGGCGTGACTTATTTAAATAAAAAACCACCGCATACCTTCACCAGAATTCTACCCACTCCTTCCAGAGTACCACCCCGTACTATGTTCACCCTGAGGGCACTCTCTAGTGCCCACTATGCTCCTTCGGGTGTGCACCTAGCGCCCATGCTGCATGGGTTCATCACTGTGTGGCACCTATGGGCTTACACACGGCCCCGCTCACACATGCCTCATGCAGGGCTGGCCTCGAGGGATTCCTTCGAGTGAGGTTGACCCTCAGGTCCTGCAAGTGCTTGAGGTGAGGACCTCATCTGGTCCTCCATGGTTGGATCACCTTTTGGTAAAGGAATAGTCTATGCACTCAGTATAAAAACTAAGTAAACAAGTATTCATTTTCCCTTAAAATTCTAAACCATATTTCTTCATTCAAATACCATTCTCCACTCTTCTTCATCTTCAAACATCATCCAATCCATTCTTTTTTGACCATAAATCCCAATCATCTTCAATACATTCTTTTAATCCAATCATGGATGATTCATGGATCATGTCTTCATTCCTCATGCATTAAAACATAATGCATGGCCTTAATCACTTCATTTTATTTGGTGAATATTTATGGATTCCGCTTCTTTCCATATGCAATTGAGTATTTCATGTGCTTATTCAAGTGTTTTAACATTGTATCACCTTGAAACAAGTCTTGGAACTCAATACCAGTTCAACAATCGTCAAATTTGTCCTCTTAGAGAATTGATCAAGTGCAGAATTCAATGCTTTGAATCAAAAAAAATTCTATAAGGCTTCACCAACTTCTTTATCAATACCTTTCATTCACAAAATGACTTCTCATTGATAGAAAATTCAAATATTATGAACTTTAATCCATATTGTCAAAAAATCCAACTCTTATGCACCTCAATCTCTCCCTTTGTATTTTTTTTCAATATCACTTAAGCACACTCTGTATGGGTAAATATGTGTGCCAAAATTTTCTCCCTCTTATTGGAAACCAAATGCAAAGGTGTTAGTGGGGTCTCTTCAAAAAAAATTTCTCCTCCCTTTGAATAATATCTTTTTTAATGTTTCTGAGAGAGGGATGATGTCACATGGTTCACTTATCAAAGAGACTTTAGTTAATCAAATCTAATTATACTTGGGAAAACCCAATGTAGAAAATAAGAGAGATATGACCATGGTTTTCAGTGCTATCCATAAACAACCATATATGTGAAATCATGCATAGAATGTTTCAACTCTTATCTCAGGGGTAAAAAAAAATTCAAATTTATCAATGAAATGATAAATCCTATACATACTTCACCAAACCTATTAAAAATTTCAAGTGCAAAGATAAAGATCCCCCTTTCATCCCATATTTTATTCAATCAAGAACTCCCCCTTAATTGATATGATAAATACAATTAAGACCAAAGGATGCAAGTGTTATTGGAATACCTCAGTTTCAACTTCCCGAGTTGATATGAATTTCAAGATTTGTCATGACATAATCCTTGATATCATCTCTTCCATATTTTCTCCCCCTCAAGAAGTGCACTCCCTTTGATTTTCCTTGGTGGATAATATCATCAAATAAGCTTGAAGGTTTGAATGTTGATAATATTACACCGTGGATCACTTCAAGTAATTACCAAATCATGAATAATGAGTTCAAATTGCAGTTCTCCACTTTTCACATTCAACTGTCATTTTAGGAATGAACTTTATCTTAAATTCCATGAAATGTAAGAACACATGTATAATAAATGTATAAGGGAATAAAATGGAACACTTGTGAGCTTCTTAATTGAAGAACTGGGGATGAGAATTTTCTCTCAACCCAATAACTCTTTTCCTTGTATCTCAAAAGTGTCTGGTACTCTTCATGCAGATGTCCCCTCTCCATTTGGCATTTTTATTTTTCAATGTCAGCATGGATTCTTTACATCCATTCACCTTTAACTTGGGTGGATTGTTTTTCTTCACTTCTGTTAGTAGCGAAGTAGCTTTTGGTGCATGTTGTTTAATTTTATCCATCTATCTTGGTAAAATTTGTAAACATTTTTTTTCATGATGTAAAACCTTCTTGCACCTTCCACACAATAGTTGTGAGACACTTGGGATATCATGTGTTGAAAAACTATCATGAAATTCAAATTCTCTTTCATGTGGAATGGCATGTTTTCCCTTTGCCTTAGCTTTACCCACTATTTCATCTTCAGCTCTTTGAAGTTCTCTATAAATTTTCAAATGGTTAGGCCATATAACTAAAAATTTCTTACCATTTTATGATTTGGAGCTTCCACATGGCTTCCTCATTGTCTTCAAATTACCTTTCTTAGGAAACTTATTAAGATTATCATCAGGAATGTCTCTAGTCAACCCCAATTTCATCTGGATTGGTTCTCTTTTTATTTTCAGCTATCTTACATTCATTTCCATGGATTTTTTACAGTCATCCATTGCATGACCATTTCTTCCACAGTAGTAACATCATTTCTTGGTTGAAATGACATTCTTGGAATCTGGTTTGAACTTTTTCTTGAGAATAATTTCTTTCACTATTTTCTTGACTTCATTGTTTTTCATATTCCCAATGGAAGACTTCTCAACTCCTTTTGATTTCTCCTACCTTTTTTGTGGTATATGATTCTTATCAATATATTCCCGAGGCATGGTAGGACTAAACCAACACTCATCATGACTATGACTACTTTTTTTGCAATTATCACAAAAGTCTTCAAGATATTCAAATATCTTCTTAGTAGAAAAATTCTTTTTCATCTGTGCATTCTACTTTTTCTTTGAAGGTTGCTTCATTTATTCGCATCTACATTCCCTGAATATAAGCCTTTAATAATTTTAATATACTGAAATATTATTCCAGCAATCATTGGCCTAATTCCCAAACTTCCGACAACACTAACAATTTCCAAAAAATCTACTTATTTTAATTGTATTATCATTCTAGATAAATTTCGTGTATTTTTGTTTTTGGAATAGTCTTTCTTTCTTTGGTGAATCCTTATGGGAGTTTCTATTTTTAATCATTCCGGTATCCACCCTTGAAGTTTTGATGGATGTATTGACATTTCTATCAATCCAAATCTTCCCAGCTTTTGGCTATGAACTTGTAATTGCATATGAAACTGCATTAGTAGAAACAAAAGTAATTGGGTTATGGGATACCTTCTTCTTAGAGGATATTTCCATTGGATTAGAGGATAATTTGATATTCCGCTTGGAATCATATTACTCAATGAAAACTAGAGTGAAAACAATTCTTCTTTTATCTAATTGGGATGTCCTATCTTGGAGTGATTGCTGATTCATTAATTTCACCTCCAACTCTAAACACTTCATGTTGAGAGAGTTCTTCTTATTTTCAACTAATATCTTCTTACTTTCCCAATACTTCTTCAGCATTTTTATTTGTTATTCATGCACATTTCTTAATTTTTGCAAAGATATGTTAATCCCCTTTATCTTATTGGCTTTTTATTCTAGTTGAGCTTCTTTGAAAACCATAGTAACTTTGTGCAACTTTTAAAATGCATGGAAAGCTTCTACAAATACAATATCAAATAATTCTTTCTCACAAATACTTCCCTACAATTTTTGAATGACATGAGCATATCTTTCATTGCAAAGAGAAATTTTTTCTTCCTTTTCCTTCCCTACTTTTTTGAGAGTGTTGGACATGCCATCCATTTTATCTAATGCTTCTTCCATGGCATTAGCTTCTTCTTCTAGCTGTAATTTTTCATCATGAAGAGCACTAATGCTTGCAAGAATGAGTCTTTCCACTTCTCTAGGGACTTTCTTTGGATGATCTTTGAGTGTAGTATGAAGATCACTAATTGATATATCATCATCATGGCTTGAGCATGCTTCATCAGAAGAATAATAAGTATTATCATATGGTGTACCATTCAGATTACCTTTAGTAGAAGGTGTCACCCTAGTAGTAGTAAGCTTCTTCTTCATCTTCCTTGCCTGTTTCATCTTTCTCTTCTTTTGAGTCTTGGAAGATATCTCCATTTGAGGCTGTTCACTCATCTCCTCAAATCTTCACTTCATAATGACTCACTTGGGTCTTTTAGAGGTGAACCTACCTCTGCTACCAATTGAAGTGCCCAGATCAGTGTGAATCACTGCGAGGGGGAGGGGGTGAATCAATGATCCCTTTTAAAACATTTTACTAATTGATTCTTTTCAATTAAACCTATATGTATGGTTAAAGCCTAAATGCAATCTTCTTGTGTCTCTCAGCCTTACCTTGAATGATTCTTTAAATGTAAAGGCACTGTACACAAGTATTTAAAAGGTTCGATTCAAAGACTTACTCCTTACTACGTTGGTTATTCTTCCCAACACAAATTCTCCATTATAATTCAGTTAGTAATTACAATGGTCAATACAGAGTCACGCTGTATCTCTCCTAATTCCCATAAGAGGTTCTTTATACTACTTCACATAGTGTTACAGAGTCCCACTAGCCTACTCTAGAGTCTCATTGAAGTCTTCTCCTCCTCCCTGAATCTCACAGGGTTCTTCTAGCTCTTGAGTCACATGAGCATCTTCCATCTTTAAGTTATTATTTGATTCACTATAGATGATCTTCTGATATCTTCACATAGACTTGTTGAATCAAAATTTCCTGTGAATATCTTAAAGGATCTTCAACAACCTTTGGTAAGGTCTGTTGGCCTTGCTCAATATTTCTGATCACTTGAGTTGATCAGTTCTCAGAATCAACAATGCTCAGGAAATTATTTCTTCTTCTGATGAAGACCTGGACTCATTGAGATGTGTGCCAATAGTGCACAAAACTTCTTCAAGAATATAACATGCAAGAATGGTCTTTCACGATATCATCACTGTCTCTCTTCTAGGATTCTCAATTACTGAACACTCAGATAAAATATCTTCTATAATTCAGTCTGGCTTCAGTCTCAGTTATCAATCACTTCATGCATGGATTATATGGGTCTCTCAAATTCATCCTGTTTAGTTCAATAGAAAAATTCAAAAAAACATCTCTTGGTTTTATTTTCAAGAATCACATACACTTATGTGAATATTCAAACACTGAAGATCAGCTCACTCGGTATCATCTAAATTTATTTTTCTTCATGCATGAATTTTATGACATTGTTTCTTCTTGTTTACACACGTGCACTCAAAATATTTGATTCTTCCTTTTAAATGTCCCCATGTGTGCATGTGCATGCATACATGCACAATTATTTTCTTCTTTATTGTTTGAAAACCCCAATTAATGTGGTATTTTAGATGTACACACTTCCTCTTTCTTATTTTCCCTTTCACTTAATTTGGGACTTAACACACACACACTTTTTATTTTTAATTTGGGTATAAAGAGTGTGTTTTCTTTTTATTACTTCCTCCTCCTTCTCAAGTGCACACACACCATCTCTTCTTTATCTTTTTATATTCTTTTTCTTGGAATGCACTTAATTCAGTTTACTTTGGATTTTATATGTTCTTCAAACCCGAATGGGTGTATTCCATTGGAAGGTTTCTCCTTCTTTCTTCTCCTTTCTTCACATGCACACACATTGTCTCAAGATCTCATCAAGTCCTTTTCCTTATACATGGAAACACAATAACTCTTCTTCTCTTTCACCCAAGACTTCGGGTTCCTTCAAATCACACACCTACATGAAAGTTTGTACGACCCTTTATGCGAGAGACTCATCTTTCATTGAAACTTGAACACCTATAATAAAAAAAAACAACACACACACACACATATATATTTATAGCAAGGTGTGTGTTATTGTATGAATGAAAAAATGGTTGTTTCAGTTATTCTTTTTCATGAAGAGGGTGCATGTGAGTCTTCCTCAAAGAACCACAATGGTTGGTTTGTTTTTCCTTTGCGATATCACACCCAGAATGCCTTTGTATACAGGATATTTTCACAGAACATAGGCGAGGGTTCAAAGAACCTATTGCATGTTCATGGTCTCTTCACACAGAGGGTGCAGTTATCCCTCGTGAGATATGTTCGAGGGTGTGTTTCACCTATCGAATGTCTACGGGTCTTCTTATTTACGTATCAGGGATGCGGGAAATTTATTCTTCACGTAGCTAGATTATGTGGAAAACATTCACGCAGTGCTCTGTTTCTTGGAAAATAAGAGCTCTCTCAAGATTTTCATCAACAGAAAGAGCAGAGGGAATCCTCCTTTTATAGGCATCAGATGACTCCTTCATTCACGTTCGAAGCCCGTGAGATATGCTGAGAGAATCAGTGCATTGAACGTACAAGATCTTTAGCATTGAATATTTCAAATGTAGATGATATATCCCACAAATATCGATTGTTTATTTTTGTTTTAAATGTGGGATTCTTCTTTCTTGGTGAGTATTATCCTCTCGTGATAAAAACATGTGCATACGTTTGAGAATGCATGCGAAGCTTCTTTCCAAACACGTTGAGCTTCTAATGTGGCCTTGCACCTTCGGTTGCTTAGGCCTTTGTGAATTCCTCATTTCAATCACACGCATGAAACTTTTAATGCATGCATGTGTTCAGTTCTTCTGAACGATCCATACGAGCTTGGAACAAGCTCAAACGGTGGCTAGAGAGATGATTTGGGTGATCGACTGGAGCTCCTGGTTCGCGGGTATAGCGGTGGTGGCTGGAGGTTGAAGATAACTCGGCATGAGAGATCAGACGACGCTCATGAAGATCACGATCAGATTGATGGCTTGGATGTGATGGATCGATGGCATGATGATCAGACAACAGACCACGTTTCTTTGATGCATCAGAAGGTAAATATCATGTCCCAAGATTTTTTGGCCATCCCACATCAAAATAAAGACATGGGCGTGGCTTATTTAAATAACAAACCACTACATCCTTTCACTATAATTATCCCCTCTCCCTCCATGGTACCACCCCATACCTTGTTCACCCTGCATGCACGCTCTAGCACCCACTATGCTCTTCCAGGAACGCACCTAGAGCCCATGCTATATGGGTTCATCACCGTGTGGCACCTAAGGGCCTACACACAGCCCGCACACACATTCCTCATGCGGGGCTGGCCTCGAGGGCTTCCTTCGAGCGTGGTTGACCCTTGGGTTCCTACAAGTGCTTGAGGTGAGGACCTCGACTGGCCCTCCATGGTTTTCTCACCTTTTGGTAAAGGAATTGTCTAATTAATTAGTATAAAAAATATGTAAACAAGTGTTAATTTCTCTTTAAAATGCCAACCCATACTTCTTCATTCAAATCCCATTATCCACTCTTCTTCATCTTCAAACATAATACACTCCTTTATTTTTAGATCATAAATCCCAAACAACTTCAATACATTCTTTTAATCCAAACATGGATGATGCATGGATCATGTCTTCATTCCTTATGCATTAAAACATAATGCATGGCCTTCATCACTTCATCCATTTGGTGACTATTGATGGATGTCATTTCATTCCTTATTCAATTGAGTATTTCATGTGATTCTTCAAGTGTTGTAACATTCTATCACTTTCATAAATGTCTTGGAACTCAAGACTAGCTCAACAATCATCAAAGATGTCCTCCTAGAGAATTGATCAAGTGTAGTATTCAATGCTTTGAATCAACAACTATTCTCCAAGGCTTCACCAACTTCTTTCTCAATACCTTTCATTCACATATTGACTTCTCATTGAAAAAAAATGAAACTATTAAGCACTTCATTCCATATTGTCAACAAATGAAACTCTTATGCACTTCAAGGACCTTAAAAATGATGTGGTTTTCAACAGATATATAGAAGGTTTTTCTTGGTTTTCATATGGTTTTTCGAACTATGTGTTGTAACCGTATGAAATGGGGCGTGTTTCAAATAGTGAGTCCACATAGTTGGTGCATGATTACCCAAAATGTGCTCCTAATTGGAAAAGAAAAAATTTCCTATTCCTCTCTCTACCATATAAGTTTTCTTATCCCATTTTCCTACCTCATTTCCCCAAAACCTCTTCCCATGTGTGTTCCTCTCCTTTATCCCTTCGTGAAAGTTATATATCCTTCATTTTTAGACTGAATTAGAAATTATTTCTTGAAACCAAGAGCCATCAGTGAGTCTACCCCCTTAATATTCCATATATGTTTCTTTTATTATCAAGTTTCCTCATGTATTTTATTTTGGTTACAACCCATTTTTAGGGATTTTTTTCTGATTCTCCAGTTTCTTCCATTATAACTAGAATTCGGGGATGATACTTTATGGGTGAATATTCATAATCACTACTTATATGAGAATATTAATGATTTGGTAAATAAATGAAACATGATTCCATAATCCACATCATTCATATATTATATAGTACATAATGTATATAATATATGCCCACTTCAAATGCCTTTTCTCTCTCTTGCTCGTGATGATGGTGTAACCCTAATGTCGTGAGGTTCTTCCCCCCTCCCAATTGGAGGGGGGAGGATTATGGTCTCATCTACACAAGAAGGGAAGATCCTTCTCACTGTTCTCAAAGCCTGAATCACATCCTCTCTTCCTGAAGGTTTAATTATCCCTGAAAGTCCGAGATTTATTTCAGGATGTGGCTCATCTCTCGCTCTCTCCTGCAGAGATCACTTATGGCATAGATCTTTGCAAACTCACATTAGTTGCCTGGTTTTATCCACATCGACCCACAGTTAACCAATTTGACCACACCATCATTGGTTCATGGGATCTACATGAGCGTGTGGTGGTCGACAAGTTTGACCAGCATCAAATTATGATCCGATTTGGATTATAGGTGTATTTGTTTGCTGCCTGGTCCAAGGACCCCTAAAGATGAAACAGTGCCTCCTTCATTCTATTTCGATGGTGTTTTGACTTTCACATGTGACATGACCCATCTACAATCACGACGTGGGTTAGTATTCCATGTTTTCCTATCTCCTTCCAAAATTGTTTGGTTTTGTATGTTATCGGAAATATGATTTGAAGATGTCTCTGTTTTGATCGACGAATGGAGGTCATGTGTCTTCCCATATGTAAAAACAATTTTCTTGAAGTTGATGTTGCAATGCCACCAATGAATTGGGTATGGATCACGGATGGGAATGAATTTTAGTGGAATAAGGTTGTCATATTTGAGTCATTGATGCGGTTTTTTTTAATTACCTAGGTTTTGGTAATTTTGAGTCACTATGTTGAAGAAGAAATGAGATTGGGAGTTCACAGAAGGTGAAAATGGGGGGGGGGGTGGTGGGGGGAGCTAGTAGCTCTGTTGTTAATGGGTTGGAGCAGTCGCTAGTGGAGCTATCGCCTGGGTACTCACTAATTAAGAAATATACTAAAATCCATCATGTTGCCATGAGGAAGGATGGACCAGATATTTTTGAGTAGTGGGTTGAGTGTAAAGGATTCTCCCTTAGGCCATGTAGTGGTGTAAGTGTAGTCTCATCAAAAAACAGAGTGTGAGGTTTTGCAGAATTTTCATGCAGGGTTTCATATGCAAGCAGTTGTGGGGAAGAAAGTGCATCCTGTTATGAATCCATTGGTGAAGAAAGACTTTGATCATCTTAAATCGGATCTTCAGAGCTGGAAGAGGCCTTTGGTGGATAGCACTAGAATTTTCAAGTTATAGATGGTTAACATTCCTACATGTAACCAATTAGAGGGGCTAGAGAATTAGAATGGTTCCCCTATAGAGGAAGGCCCACAAAGGGAAAGATCCTGATTATTAGCAGCTTGACTCATATTCTCAGCCTCTAGTTATTGGGGATGCAATGGGGAAGAATCCATATGATGGCCTTAGAAATGTGGTTCCACTTAAATTTATCACTCCAATTGACACTAACAGGGAAGCGTAGCATTCCAGAGGAGGATGTCTACCTGCTCCAGAGTGTAATTCGATTAGAGGAACTAATGGTTTCCAAATTTCTGACTATGTGAACATCAATGGAAAATGGGGAAATGTCTCTAATAGTTATATAGAAAATGATACTCCTGTCTCCAAATAGTATTGAAGTGATATTGTGCAAGGTGGAAAAAATAAGGTTTCTACAAGTAATGGAATTATGACTGATCCACCAAGGATAAAGATGAGGAAATATAACTCTTACATGCCGAATACGATGTCTACAAGATCATCCTCCAAGAGGGAGACTTGTTCTGGCGCTATATCTGGTTTTAAAAAGGGAATGCAATCTTCTAAAGATATTATTTCTTTGGAGAATTTGAATCTGAGAAATAAGTAAGCTAATATTCTAAAGCACTATTGAGGCTCAGAGTGGGGATCATCTTCTGCAGATAAATAATTTTATCATGGATATGGTGACGATTATGATATTTTCTGATCTGTAGTAGTTTTTTGAGGTGTGTTGTACTTTCTTGGTCCCCTTTTCTTTTATTTAAATAATTAATTAGAAGTCTTCCTCTGACTGAGCTTTCCTGGTATGCCTAATTCAAATATATATATATATATATATATTATTTAAGGCTATGGTCATTTTTAAAAATAATTAATGTTTTAATACAATATTCTTATATTGTAAATTATTTTCAATTTCTATCTTGTATGGGGAGTATGTTGATGGTATTGACTTTATATTATAAAATTCAGTGTACCTAAATAATTTAATTTAAATTTTATACATATTTAATATAAAATAATATTTTGACCCTTGAAAATAAATTATGAAAGAAACTAGATGGAAATATTGGGACAAATAGTAAATATTTGTATAAATTTTCACCAAAAAGTTACATGAAAAGAAATGTTGAATATAAATTGTAATTCCAGTATCCAAAAAGTTACATTAAATATACCTATAATCCCAAAAATAAACTAGATTAAAATATTATTATAATTTTTATAAAACAAAATTTTAATGTTAAGGAATTATATTTATTAATGAAGTTACATTGAAATTATATTAAAATCCAAAATATTCACAACTGGTAAGTTTATGAAACACCTTATATATTAAAAAGATGTTATTTAATGAACATTTAATTTAATTTGTATTACATAAATTATAATCAATTAAATGTCTACTTAAATACTTTATTTGTTTTAAGAATGTTTTATCTTGATATTCATTAATATATAACATATTTTATATTAATTGAAATAAAATTTGAAATATCATCGATTCAAAATATTACCAACCCTAAAATATGTGTAGTTCATTATTCAATATATTATGTATGATTCATATAAATTTAGTGTTAAAATTATTTATGTTAATGTTCATTGATATAAATCATAAATGATATTGTTGTTTTCAATTTATCATATTCTAATGTACGCATAAAAAAGATTGCATAAAAGGGGATGTTTTTGGGTTCTACAGGTGGCCTAGTCGTAGGTGTCAATTTTTTTTGTAAATGGGGGTGGGTTTATAAGATAATTTGTTATATGAAAATTGTTGATAGGAATTATTGCTTGAATAATGAACCATAATAAAAAAATTGGGCACATGCTTGTGGCATAATTTTTTGTGAAATTCTAAAGGAGAAAATGGGCGTGGTATCTTGTAATGAGCATGGACCACTAAGACATTCAGTTATATATGTTTCAATGAAACTAATACTATGTTCCAACAAATCAGGTAATATGTTAAATTTAAACCATTTTTAAAAGTTATTTACTACAAAAAATAGGGGCTTAAAAACTACCCGTTTCAAAAAATTATTAATTTGATTTCCCATTCGGAAATGTGGTATGGAAATTCTAGGTAAAAATATAATATATTCTAAAATTTTAGATTAAATATAAATATTATTGTAAAATTTTCACTTTTATTTGACCATTTAGGATAATAGTGGATGCGATCTAGAGAGTAATAATTAAAACATACTAGAATCATTAATGTATTAGAACGAAATTATTCTAACATAGATGTATGATTGAAATATGTGATCCTAGTTTACATTATATGCTAATAAACCCTGACCCATTAATGATGGAAATTTGGTTGATTTGGCCCACATGGAAATTTAATGGGCGGCTGGTAGATGTGAGCTAATGAACATTATTATTCCCATAAATGATTACAACAAATATATGTAATTTTACATTGATTTACATATGATGTAATGGGATGAAAAACATTAAATATATAAAATATATGATTATGAAATTAAAAATTTAAAAACCATGACTCCAGTTTCCTAGAGAACATGTTTGATTTATTAAATTGACATAAAATATAATTAATCCCGCCATGAAGATCCAAAAATTTTAGTAGTTTCTATAATGTTGATACATAGATGTTTCCAATTTTAAATGAGAATAGAAAAATTAATTATTTTTATATAATAACTCAATTTACACTATCAATACCTTCACATCAATCGTGAAATACATTTTCATTTATTGGGGAATATAAAACATACGAATGGGACAAAACTATATGCATTTAATGGTAAATCATTTTATTGAAATATGATTTAATAAGGACAAATAAATATATAAAGATAAATTACATAAACAAATTCTATTTAATAATTAACATGATAATAATATAGAAGGAATAAATTATTATTGACTAATTTCATATTAAAAGTCACTCGATCATATAACTTTACCATTGATATTTTAACAAATTAAATAATGATATTAATTTTAATAAACAAATTAATAATGATGGAATGCATAATGTCATATATCATAATAATACACTCAAAACATTCAAAATGAAGTTACTATAATGACCAGTCGGAAGAGAGTAAAAATATTATAGTTACAAATCAATAATGTTTGGTAAATTAAATTGGGTCATGGACTTTCAAGAAAATGTTCATTTATAAACTTAACAAGATTTATTAAAATTACTATGTACAAATTCATAGGGTTTCCCAATATATTTCTCCTCATGGTACATATCGACGAATCAAGGGGATATATATATATATCATTGGTCCCACCCACAACTGAATAAATCCTATGAATTCCTCATAAGAAATGGGTGACATTTAATCATTTTTATTAAAAAACAAATGAAATTTAAATTCATACCCCAATAAAATAAACATAATCATAAAGAATATGTAGTAATATTTTTAATGGTATAGAAATACAACTTCCATAACCATATTAATTATATACCATCCATATATATTATATGGATGTGACAATACAACATATCTATAATGGATTACAAGTATATTACACGGTATATTTCATCGATTATAAAAAATAAAATAAAATATTCATTAAAATCATTCATGGTCAAAATATAATTTTCACTTTAAAAATAAAAATTTTTTTGAATGAAATTTTCCTAGATAATCTAATTTTCAATCTATAAATTTTGACAACATTAAGAAAAACATTATAAATTAAAAGATCCATAAAAACATGAAAAATACGATTCAATGAAATAATGACAATGATGGTGATTAACTATATAAATTATGTACAAGATAAAAATACCATCAAATTTTAACCATAAAAGTCTTTATAAATTTCCATTATCGGAATATGATAAGAAGATATCATTTACATTTACAGTAAAAGCCAAATGTGCATTGTTTTGTGATGAACACACAATTATAATGATTTTTTTTTTGTAAAAAGTAAAAAATGGGTAATGATACCTTTAATAAATAATTTTTAAATGGAAAGACACATTTTTTAAAATTTTTTTAGAACTCATGGTTCTTGATGAAAAAAGATTATTGAGAAAAGAGATAATTGATGAAAGATTTTCATTAATGAAACATCTCAACAAATATAATTACCAAAGTGTGTAAAAATAATAATAAAAATTGAAAATATAAATATTAAATATTGGGGAATATATTTAAATGTGTTCATTATGATATTACCATATATTTTCATTCAACTATAATTAGGGAAAAAATAATCTTGATTAGAATGATGTTGTGATGTGAAAAATTACAATGATCAAAACATTTATGTGAGAATTAATAAATAAGTTAAAGATGTTATAAAAATGTAAACCACATAAAATAATTGGAAATTAAAGATAAGTTAATGAAAGTTTATTATACAATTAATATTATAATTACATAATTAATGATGTAGATTTGTAAAACAAGGAATGAAAATTGAGTTAAGAAATCCTTCAATGCATGATTCCTTTTGATTGAAAATTATTTAACATCACATATGGTGTTTTAGAATGTTTTATTATCTTATAATAGAAACATATTACAGTTTATAATATCATATTATATACCATTATAAAATAATGTCATCAATTAATTAACAATAATTCATTGTTTTCATTTTTAGGTTGTTAATTGCCTTGTTTTTTAAAGTGTGTTTTGTCATTAATGTTATTGTTCATGAAAATATTATGTTTTTTATTAATATTCAAAATATAAATTATGGAATAGTTCTCATATTTATACACATATTATACTATTTTGACCAACTTGTAATTTTTTGTGAGAAATTATGTATGATATGATCATTGAGATAGTTGTCGTAAGTACGCATGAGTAACAATAATTTTTTCCAATGAACATCTTAGAAAGAATGTAAGTAATATAATATATTTAAAAAAAGTATTTTAATATAATATATACAATATAATTAAATCAAATATATTTATATATATCATCCATGTGGTGTGGTCATGAATATAAAATCATGTTGTTTTGTGAAGGTGGTATGCAACTTGTACCGAAATGAATTTTATCATAATTCATTAAATGAATGGTATGAAATAGAATGATATGTATATAATTTTATGAAGGATAAAAATATAAATAATACCATATTAATCCCAATTACATAACATATAATCATAATCATTTTCTTTATTAGCATATGTGTAATACATTTGTGAATGTCCGATCACAACGCCATGTGAGGTGGTTGTATGTCGTACACACAAGTCACATTATTTTATCCTCTATGAAATTGAATGTAAAAAATATATTTGGTAAAATATATAAATTTCTATAATTCATTAATAATTATCTTATATATAATTTTTATCCATCATTATACTCCACCATGAATGGTGGTAGTGGATGGAAAAATGACATCGGTTCACAATGTAGTACACCACCATATACATGAATGTCAATTTCATAACCTGTTCGATGGAATTGTATATTGATTAATGTAATTAACATGTGGTAAAAACAAAATATATGTAGTAATCTATTGATATTATATCATATTGGTTTTATAATAATTGAAGGATGTGGAGAAAAAGAAAAAAGGATGATTGTTGAACAACATTTCTTCTTCATTGGGTAATGCTATTAGGTTTCAATCAAAACCTAACTACGATTGATTAATAAAAAAATGATGGAATATATGAAGAGAAAAGGTAATTATTAATTTAATCCAGGGTATTTCATTTTCAAAAATAATGAGGTTTCATGGTCTCATGAATGGTTAAGAGAGGGTGTCCATTTAAAAGTGAGGTGACTTACACACAGAAAATATTATAAAAATAATCAATAATTACCACATTATTGTAAATAAATAATATTCAAAAATGTAAAATTTACAAACATATAAGATATATAATGAAAATATTTCAATACAACAGATTTTGGATTTGTTTTATGGTCATTTTAACCCCAAACATCTTTGTTTAATCATCTGTAAATTCATTTTTTACATTGACTGATAAAATTAATTTTTACAACATTTAATGCTAATTTTTCTCAATAACTATATTGAAATTATTATAAATTATAATCTATTCTTATATTATATTAAAATTTATAAAAAATTAATATACACATGTGGAAATTTTTAATTTAAAATTATTCATTTAGATGTGTTGAGAAAGTAGGGTTTTAAATAGAAATCGTAAAGAAGTTTACGATGATTTTATATCAACATTCTACATGAAAATTCATAAACTGATAAAAATTATACTAATATATATATATAATGTAACTAATTATAATTTTAAAAATATTAAAATATAATTTCACTCTGTAAATAAATTAATCTAAACGATTATATTTTCTTAAAATTTAGTATTTTTCAGTATTTATTAAATAATATACATTTAATAAAAATATAAAACATTCAACATAATATAATTTTTAAATTATTGATAAAAAATTTATTTCATTTTATAAAATAAATTTTATAAGTGTTTTAAAAAATAATTTTAAATTTTGTTCACCAAGCTGAACTAACATGTCTTTGAGAAAAATACATTTTCTAGAAAACATTTTTTGTCTTTTAAATGAATCAATGTTTGTTTACAATAAATAAATAACAAATTAATGCGCAAAAAATATATAATTTTATAATTAATCTGATCAAATCATAATCTCCATTATAATGTTTGGGTGGTATATTAAACGATAACGTTAATAATATATTGTTGTTCTGTAAAATTCAGTCTTCCGTGTAATGGAAGCTATCCTAGAAAATTATTTTATTAATAAATAAAAGTTTAATAAATCCTATATATACTATATTAGATAAAATAAAATTTTATTTCTTTAGAATTTTTTGGGTTTTAAATTTTCCACAATATTAATGAAATTTTTCCTTTCATTTAAAACATTATCTTCGTAGTTATGGGATTCATATTTAGAAACACCATTTTTGAGAAAACTACATCATAAAAGTGTGTATAAAATTTAATTTTATTTTGGGATAATGAAAACATAGAATTTTCAATATAGAATAACATATAACTATTTTTATTAGTGGGAAAAATGTTGTGCCTAGTAAGGTTATATACATTGATGAAAAGAATAAATAATTATATAAAGTGATAGGTGTCATTGATAAAAATAAAGTTAGTGATCAATCGAATTTAAATGGAGTTTTAATAATAAATAGATAATGATTTAAAAGAAAATATAAATTAACATATATTAATGTTATATGATAATTTTTTTGTTTCATGATCCTTTTCCTAATGTTGAGTAATTAATTTACAGTCTAAGAATATATGTAAATATAATAAAATTATACATTTCAATTTCATAAGCATAATTTCATACATTATTTGTTCTCTAATAAATATAAAATTCATTAGTTAATTGAATAAATTAATATCCATAAATATATTTATTATGACTAAACTACTAAAACTCTCTTTAAAGAATCATAAAATACATAAAATATTGAATATTCATTCCACCTATCTGCAACATTTTTCTAAACCATTATGGTTAGCACATATTATCAAATATAATACATTATTATCATATACCTAATCAAATGTTCATTATGAACCATTTAATCATTGGTTAATCATTTTAATCGATCCAAAAATTTATTAATCATTACTAAAGAAATAAGTACACTAAATTAAAAAATTTATTTAATCACTAATAACTAAATCAATAGGAATATGTTCCTTATTGTTACATACCAATCATGTGCATAACGTTTTTCATGAAATCTCTTAAAACATGGTAACAACATGATTAACTTAAAAATATTATTTGAAACATTAATGATTCCATATTATTTAAATAAAATATATATTATTATATATTACAGAAATAAAAAAAAATATTTTTTACTCCATAAGTTATAATCATTAAAAACCCACTTCACAAATTGTTAATCAGTTCCAAATTAGTCAGTTCCTTCCATTTTACATTATCCACATCAAACCTCAATTTATACCAAACTCATTATCTCAACACCAAGAACATATTACTAGATATCTTCCCCACCGTAATGTGTTTTCCAAGAAGTTAAAGTTCCCACTAAATCATTTTTATTTATCATCTTTACCATTAAATATATGAATTCAAATCCTTAGTGAAAAAGTAAAATAGTAAATTACTCATACAATTCAGAATTTATACCATTAATATATCATTAATAAAATAAATAATTGAAATAATTATTTAATACAAACAAAAGAACATTATAATTTCATCCTCTTATATGGTAATATCATAATATCGAACATGATCCATTAGCTTTTAATGTTGTATATTCTTTTAAGGCTTGAACAATTGACTTTTTCTACTTATCCTCATCTTAAAGATGAAGAATTATCAATTAGAAACAAGAATTGTGTCCCATCTTTCGAAACATGCCTCAAAATCCCATTAAGTTTAATGAAGTATCATGTTATTTATTTCTAGAATTATTACATATGTTAAATATAATCACGAACTTTTTCCCTTTATGCATATTTTTTACTAACACCGCCTATTCTATTTTTTCCCTTTTAGTAAAAAATATATACAAAAAAATATAATCCTTATTTTAACATTATAATATATACTCATATTTTTAGAATGTTTTGGATACTAGTTACATTGAAAATATAATATTAACTACATCAAAAAAGATTGTCAATCCTAAAATTTGGGTTACATGCATTGACGCAATTACCATTCCTTATACTATTCACTATTTCTAAAATATTAAATAAACTATATCAGATGATATCGATATGAAACCTAATTTATAATCCCAAACAATGAAATTATTATCTAACATATCATATCATATTAAAAATAATTGATTATTTGGGGATATCTATAATTAAAATTCATTATAATGGATTGTAAGGAAAAATTCAATAATCATAAGCATATCACCTAGTAGTTGAAATATTGGTCTGAAGTAAGTACTGTTTACATGAAAAATTTTATTATAGGTTCAATCCCATTGTGTCCTTTTTGGATCTTTTACCCCTAGGTAAATATGTTCTAGAACAACATCGAATTATTGTATCCCAATATGAATTTATATATAGGAAAAATAGCATAATCAAATTTATACAAAATATTCGGAATGTTTCCCTTAAAATATACTAAATTTCATTCATAGGGATATGTTACCTAATCTACGATTTCCTATTTCCTCATACCTTTATTTATAATAGAAATCCCTATATAACAAATTAATCATCACGGACCCCAGTAGTTCATATCTGGTGTATAATTTATTACATTTTCAAAATATAGAATCAGGACCCAAATAACTGATATGTTTAGTAGAATTGGTAAAATAGATTCATAAATGATTCTAATATTTATTTGAATAAACAATTCAATCATAATATTCATGAATAATATCACTATTCCCGGTAGCATATCCCTACAAATCATTCATACAATATGTCCTAGTATCCTAGGAAAAATAAATCCTAATAAAAGAGTGAGTTAAAAATATTATTATGAGTAAGCATAAAATATAGGATATGAATATATAAATAATAATCATTATGTAAAGGTAAATAATTGAAACATGTTCCATTTAATCAATAAATTGAGCATAATAATAATATAATAAATGGTGATCATATAATTTATTTAATCAATCATTGGAGGTTGAAAATTTTACATGGATATTCTAACAAATCGAGTGGTTTCATGGAATTCTGTAACTGAATTTAAAATGAGGGAATTCATAATTTTGAACATTATAATCAAACTATCAATAATATTTATATGGAAATTACTTTCATGATCTCTCATATAAAACATAAATTTTTTGGGTTTCATAATCATTGTCTTTGGGAAACTCATTTATGTCAAGAACAGTAGCTGGTCACTTTTTTTAATGACAATTAAATAGTTTTTTTAAAAAATAGTGTTTAAATATCATTGGTTTTTGGAAACTTATATTATCTCCATAGACATTTAAATGAAACAAGGGGTTATCTATATCATTCACCACCCACCACTAGCAATGTCCAATGAATTCATTATATAAACGAGGTGAAACCGAATTATTCTGATTAGGAACAAACAGACCAAATCATAATTAATTTACCAATAAAATAAAAATAATCATAACAAATATTGAATAATATGGATAATGTTATCATAATAGAAATCCAAAATCACACAGTCCATTAACCATTCTAGAATGAATAAGGGTGATAACAATAAAACATATCCCCAATGGATCAAAATAATATTAATTTGTTAATTTAATTTAGGAATAGAAATACCATTAATGGATATTTTAAAAAAATTATTCCTGATTTTATCCAATTAATTTTGAAAATCATAATCATTATGAAAACATTATTCCTCAAAAATAACTTTTAGAAACAGTGAATTTCAAGAATATTAAGAAAACAATTTCATTAATTATATCCTTTTAAACATGAAAATGAATCTTCAATTGAATTTCCTTCATGATGGTGTTCAATTAAATTATTTTAATACTAGTTAAAATGAATATTCACTTTTCACTCTTAAATACTTGAAAAATACCCTATTTAGAAAATATCAATAAGTGTTCTTTTACCTATTCAGTAAATTCCATCTTGTTATTATTTTATAAAATAAATAATGATTATTTGAAAAGAATATTTAAAAATTATAATTGGTTAAAAAATCCATTAATAAATAATTTATTAATGGTTATGATCATTTTATAAAATATTAGTAGGAAACATGATTTTGGATGAAAAAATATATCCGACCGAACAATGAAATAATGTAGAATTTTCATAAAAACATTCTAAATTCATATTACTAATATAGTGTTGAAAATGGAACTATTATTTAAAAATATCATTAAAAACCAGAATAGAATAAAATGTAAAGGGTATATTACAGAGGCGATAAATAAATTCATTCAACTAATATTTATGAATAAATATTCTTTATTAGAGTGAGTTTGTGAAATAAAATATTAGAATGATGAAATTTTTTTCTGAGAATTATTTGATAATTGATTATTTTCTCAAATGTAAATCAAAATAAGTCCAATTTCATTATAAAATAATTTTGAAAAAATTAATTTTACACATTCATATAATGATACAATCATTGATGTAGAAGTGTAACCCAATGAATGAAAATTGAATTAATAAATATCATACATCATGCTTCATTATGATTGAATGCTCTTTAAAATCATATATAGTTTTTTTAAACAAGTTATTAACTTAAAAAGAATCATTTTATTATTTATAATGTCATATATATTCCCTTTATAACATATATTCACCCATTCATTAATAATATTTCATTATTTTCATTGTCTTGGGTGTCAATTTACATATTTTCTTTTCCGTGCATTATCAATAAAGATCTAGTTCTTTCCAAAATTACTTAGTTTAATTATTTTAAAAATAATAATCACTGAATAATTATCATATTCATACATCAAATAAAATTTTAATACATTTCATTTTTTATGGTTTTGTAAAAATTTAGTATGTTATGATCATATAGATGGTTTTTCGTACATATACATGAGTAACATTACCATTTTACAATGATAATTTTGGAAGAATTTAAGAAAAATATTATCATTAAAAGATGATAGTAATATAATATATACCATATTATTTTATTAAATATCAATATATATATATATATATTATCTATATATTTGGTCACTAAAATAGTGTCACATATTTTTGTGATGGCGGTATTCCATGCATAAATAAAGGATGTTATCATCATTCATTGGGTGTAGAGGTAAGAAATAAAATGTTATATATAAATTTTTGTGATGATAAATATTTCAAAAACATCCAAATTATTTCATTTATATCATGAATAATAAATAACATTATCCTCATCACCTTCCACATAAATAGTTCATGAAATATGAATCCCATCTCTTTTTAAGGCAATAGTCCACCGTGAACACAAGCGACATTATCGTATTAGATATTGATTTGGAAGTGAAATTATGTATATGATACAAAAAATTAATATGTAGAAATATGTTATTTATTTATATAATATTTATTATTTAGATCCATAATCATAAAAATAAGTGAAATGTGGAAACGGAAGAATGAATGACATCAGTTCGGGAGGCAGTATTCCACCAAGCACAAAAAAGAGGGTTTTTTAGCCAATTTAATGGAAGTGGAGATGGTTGTATGTTATGAAATTAATAAAAAATGAATAATTATATTGATTTTATTGAGATATTATATAATAATGTTTTATAAAAAATTTAATTAGGTGGGAAAAAATAGAAAATAAGTTTTCTCATTGAAGAATATTAATTGTTATTTGGGTGTCCTTCTTATGATTGATCCAAATCCTTTCCAGGTTTTATTAATCCCATAAATATGGATTCTAGGATGAGATAATGGTATTATAGATGTGATTCAAGATGGTTTTTTAAAAAATAATTAGTTTTTATGGACATAATAGGAGAGGGGAGGGGTGGCCTTTTATAAGTGAGGTTAGTGGAACACTTATACTTTTATGAAAATATTGTCATGTAAAATTATTTATCATGGAAATTAATTAATTTTTTTCATAAATGAATCATGATGATATAATGTAGACAAAATTTCCTAATAATTGGATATGTATAAGTTGGTAGGTCATTTTTAAAACTTATCTTTATTTTTTAACACCCATTAAATAATTTTTACCTCATCCAAGATAACTAATTTTTACTATAATTACTCTTAATTTTTGTAAAACAAAATTGTAAAAATATTATAAATTATTTTTTATGATTTTTAATAATTTGGAATCTATTTTTCTATTTAAAATCACATAAGTGGAGAAAATAAATTATTATTTATTCATATTACATGTCTATAGATTTTGTTTTTATAGAGGAAATGTTCCAAAAATTACAATGTTTTTATATCAAAAATAATTATTAAAATGATTCTAATGAACTAATTAAGATTTCTAACATCGCAGGTATTTATAAAATAGTACTTTTTTATATCTATTAATATTTATTAATAATATATTTATTTTACATTAAAGGTGATATTGTATATGATAGTGTACCCGACACACATCAATGGGTTTTTTGAAATCATACGTTTCACACAACACTATGTTATACCAAAAAATGATACAACAATAATTTTATCATGGTATTAAAAACAAGTTGTTGTATTATAGAGAATGACTACAACTAACTAAAATATGATTAAACATGTTTTTAAATGTTATTGCATTTATCCAAAAAAATTGAAGTCATAAAAATTGATTGAATGATATTTTTATAATAAAATCCTCTTTTATTTTTAAAGGTAGTTTTACTAACTATTTATGGAGACCCTATTTTAAATATATTTATTACACTTTCAAATGTTATGTTTGAAAAAATAAAATTATTCAAAATAATAATGAAATTAAAAATTACATTGGAAAAAAATTTCGTAATTTTTTGATAATGTTCATATATTAATGAATTATGAAAAATACCGCATTTTAAGTAAAAAATACTTTTCAAAAAATCTATTTATATAGTTAGATTATGATTTTTATTTGATTTAAATTTTTGTTTAATTATATTTTTATATTTTAATCCAATTTTGGACATTGGATGTAATTTTTCATTAAATTGGATATAAATAAATGTCAATCATTTGATAGTTTTTATTTCAAAAAACCATCTTAATAGTTTTGACAACTAGAAATAATTTTACATTGATTAATGAAACCTATATATTTAATATTTTAAAAAATTGATTCTATATTTGGAATAAGAAGGTCAAAATAATGAAAATAGTTAACATTTTTTAATTATTAATATTAATTTTTTAATTATTTTTATTTGCTACGGTTTAAGGGTAAATTATCTAAATAAGGGTAAAAATAATACGAAAATTACATAATAATATATTAAAACTTTTCCTTGTCATATTTTACGAGTTTTTCTGACAAAAAAAATCCACATTCTGAACATTGGGCATTTGGGAGCCACTTGGTGGTGAAAATGACATGTTATAATAATTCATTCAAAGTATAGGGAAATTTAACATAAACATGTATCTTTTTTACATAATCTATTATAAGTTGGGGTTATATAAGTGATATATTCAAATATAAATAGTCATTATAAATGTGAAAATATTTCATACATCATGGTAATTTATTTATAATTTTTATAGATTAAATAAATAAATTTATTAATGACACAATGAAGATGAAATGATTTATTCATTAATAAAGGATTCTAATAAATGACATTATGAACATTTAAATATACATTAATTTAAATAATTTATGTCATCATCAAATGTTCAATATGAATATTACTTGTTATTAGACTATTCATTAGTTTTGTTCGAAGTTATATATCTTTTTGGATTTTATTTAACTTTAATAATGTGAATACTATAAAAATTTAAATAATTGATGTTTTATAGAAAATATTAATTGATTTAATTATTTAAAAATCTTAATAATTTTTTAAATTTATGAAGTTAATATTATATTTTCAAAAATTTCATTATTCATCCAATTATTTGTAATTTATCTCAAATAAGTAAAAAATAGTTTTTTAATAATTAAAATATTGTTAACACTTTTAAAATTAAAAGTGAATAACTAATTGTAAACTGAAAAGATAAGGATCAAAATAAACTCAATAATTGTCTAAAAATATTTATTGAGAGGTTTGTGATCTATCAACATCTTAAAATTTCCATATATCAAGTTCTATCAACTTTTATTAAAAAACGAATTTTTACTTATTAAATATTTTAATACTTTCTATGGGTTCCCCTATCCTATCTTATAAAAAAGAACCAAGTCTTATATATTACACACTAATCCAAACAAAATTAAATAATCCAATATCTATCCAATAATTTTCCCAGAATCCATCCCCAAATTATTGATGCCTTAATTTCGAAGAACCCCTTTCATAGAGGTGTACATTTGTTCTTCAAAGGATATCAACTAAAGAGGAGGTATCATTTTCATTATGTGTTTCTATTTTTTTCCTCCCCATCATAAAATATAATCCAACCATATTGAGATAATAAATCTTGTTTCCTGAATATTCTTATATTTTATTATATAAATATTATCCCCTAAATCATTCTCTACTTTATCAAATGGTTATGGAATTGATCGTTCATGCGTACGTGTGAATTATTTCCTCCATAGACCGATTTACTAAATTTTCAATTAATGTCTATTAATATAACTTTTAATGATGTAAATAATATTAATTTGTTTTATTCATGACATATTAATCAGTATAAGTTAATAATATAACAATTATAATCATACATTAATTTTTTATAAAAATGATAATGTCATTTGGGGGTATGTGCGGACTATAACCTACACGAAGCAGTGTGACTCATTTTTATTAATTATGTAACTTTATATATATATATATATATGTATGTATATTTAAATGATATTGATGAATTTGATAACATCATGATCAATATGTAAAGATGAAATGATAATAATATTATTTCTATAATGATCAATAAAAAATGGAATCGTTACTCAATTTTATGTATGGCCTACTATCTCCATGATTTTAACGTTGTTCATTTTTCAGAAACATATTTAATGGTTTAAATTAAACAATTTGTTTTTTTGGAAAATGTTATAAATATTTCATGAATAAAATTTTTGAGCTGAAGGACTTATGACCACATTGACTAGTGGCATCATATAATGTTCATTTTCAACTCTAGATTTGATTATATACGAAAAGTTCAACATCAAATCAAATAATTAACTAATTATAATATCAATTCCATAAGTGATGTAATATAAATAACAATCATGAAAATTGTTATTAAAGAAGTATAAATTAACCTAATTTTATTATTATGGAAGAAAAAGAAGGACAAGACATTTCAGACTCAAGGTAAGGGAACTTCTTACTCAATTTCCCCTTATAGGTTTTAATATATACTTCATAGATTATATTATCCCATGATTATGTGTGGAATCACAATATATTAATTTATGTTGTAATTTCCTCCTAATGTTTTGTTTATATACTATTGATAGACATAAGCATACCTTTCATAAAATATTACATCATTGATACAAATCTTTTAAGGTAAATCTTAAATCAATCTTCATTAAATGGGTTAAATATCTTTGAAATTGGTTTTATATTTCAAATAATATGTGTGAATGAAATATTATTGTTTTATACTAAATATCCACCTATATTGGGTGTATTTAAATTTTTCAAAAATAATTATTTCATTTATTTATGTTTAATCTATGATATGGTCTTTGTAATGGACTTGGTCTCAATCTACTATCATCGAAGAATATTTTGGTTTATACACATCCTTCATTTATATGGTGTACAATTATCCCCTATGAATTTTTATTTCATTTAGTGATTTTCAAAAACAATATTTTTCTTCAAATCATTATTCTAAAAAAATAAGATTTTTTTTAATTTATGGGGAAATAATGTCCATTCCACAATAAAGAGAATTATTTGATATTTTTTCCCTATAAGACGTAAAGTTATTAAAAAAATAAGTAAATAATATATTCCTTTTTTCTATTTTTTGTATTGAATATGTTTTTGATAATGGATTTATTATATCAATATCTTAAAATTTTTTCTTGTTAATACAATGTAGAGACCCTAAGCTTAACGTACATGGACATTACATTACTTTTGCGGAATACTTAGTACATAACAAAAACACACACAGAAGGACCATAATAGTTTAGTGTCTTTGGAAACTCGGAATATAATCTTCTAATCGTGGTGAAAGATCTTCAACATCTCCCATAAAGATATTCTTCTTTTTTAAACCTAAATCCTTTCTTTATGTCCTGTGGAAACGAAAACATAAAAGGGTGAGCTCAAATTCTCAGTAAGGGTAAACAAAAGAAATATCAATCACATCATATTCATAAGAACATATCTTTTGGAAATCTTAACCTGTAAAAGAGATCATAATTTCATAACATGGGATAAATCATATTAGTGAAATATAATCCCAATAATCATAACTTAAAACATGAAACTTTGTGGCATACACACATAATCATATATAATCATTTCTTATTAGTCAAGAATAATTGCCAAGACTATCTTAGTGGACAAAGTCCCTTTCTGAGCCGAGTTCACTCCTCGTTTCAGTCCTGTTTCACTGAACCGGTATAACCTACCGTTCTTGCCATGTCTATCTCATGAGATATAAAATATTTACCCAATGCATTGGAGGGAGATATAGGTCCCACCCATATCATAATGATACCATTCTTATGTGTGCCACAAAATCATAAACCATACATCATAGCATAACTCATGTAATAAAAATGGGATTCTTAAACATCGTGACATCATAAAAAAATTCATATGAGATAAATGAATTCATAAAAATAATTCCATCACAACATAATCAAATAAATTTAATAATAGGTATAAAAACAGAACCCTTTTATTATCTTATATGGAAAATAATTTTGATAAAACACTTGAACTCCATTCCTGAGGAAAATATCCTTTATACTTCAAAAAACACTTTTACTTTCTTAACATGTTATAAAATTTTAAACTAAAAGAAGTTGATTAAAAATAAACATGAAAACTTGTAAAGGAAGCTTCTTGGAAATAATGTTTAAAAAATCCATTCATGCCGTATAAGTTAAAAAAACATTCTTCTCGTACTTTTGTCAGAAAAGTCAAAAAGGTACCTCGTATGAAAAACGACAAAAGATTACTTTCATATCTTTTACTAAAAACTCACTGAAGGGTAAAATTGGATTTAAAAAATTTTAGGTGGATGGAAATAATATTACATATTGAGGAAACATGGATGTGGATGATAAAATACACCCCAGTAAATACCAAAGTATACACAATTTCGGATAAAAATGAGATTGTGATATTTTCCCTTACCTTAGGTCCAATTTGCTTAGTATGTGTTCAAACCTCCTGTATAATGATTTAAATAATGTCATTGACTTATTCCAGAATCATACTCATTGTTATGATATCATATATGGTTCACTTATGGATTTATATTACCCGTTCTTTTGTAAATTCCATGTTAAAGAGCGTTTTGGGTAAAATCGTTTCATTTGTCGTCCATGTTTTAACTTGTAATTATTCATATGATTACTTAGATCATGATTACTTAATTCCAGAATATAAAACATGATTTATATATAATATATATTCATAATATATATATATATATAATAGATCAGTAAATGGAAAGAAATACATCGTTCATGGAGACGGTAGACCGTACGTACGCATGAATGCTGTTTTCTTTTCCTTATTGAGTTGAATGGAATTAAGTAGATGACATACATATATACACACATAAATCATGAATCATTATTATGTCATATATTTCATTATTAACTATTATATATACTTTATAATCATTCATGAATGGTTAACGTGGAGAATGAATCTCATCGCGTCGTGGAGACGGTAGTCCGTACGTACGCACGAGTGATGATATCATTCTCATGATCGTGGAATTGTATTGGAGTGTATGTATACTATTTCATAATCAATATCAATTTACAATAATTATATAAAGTAATTATTTACATCATCATACCCTTCCAAGTTAGGTGGTGGGGGAAATAGATTACACTACGGCGTGGAGACGGTATTCCGTACGTACGCACGCGCAGTGATTTCATTTTACGTAGGATGGATAGATGGTGAAATAGGGTTGTTTCATACTTATAATAACATATCAGTATATTAGTGATACTGATGTTATTACTTCATGGTGAAACAACTAAAGAAGAAGAAGTGGAAGAAGAAATAAAGATGAAAGAATCGGTAACGGGCATTACCTCTTCTTTAAAGCGCCTCTTTGAGACCTCCTTTTAGGGCACTAAAATTGGACTTTGAGGAAGAAAAGAACCTTTATAATGTTTCTAGGGAAGTGTAGAAGGGAATTTTTCAGGGTAAGGATGAGCTTGAAGGCTCAAAGTGGTGTGAGGAAGAGAGGGAGGAGGTGCCCTTTTATAAGGGAGGAGAGGGGCACCTTTGGAATAACTAAAATATTATTTTATTATAAATCCAAATTCGGTTTTAAATAGCTCCAAATTGATTTATTTAGAATCTAATGTGGGGATGGGTCGAAATACTCTCATCCAATAGAATTTAGACAAGTTTAGGTTCCTATTTTAACCTTATCATTTCGATTTAACATTAAATTAAATAATTTTACTTTTACCGTGTCTTCTTGTGTTCTTATACTATAAGGTTAATAAACTTACTATAAGCAGCCAAACGAACCCCAAGTTGTTTATTATTATTATATATAACCTTATATAAGTCATTTGGCCAAACCTTAGATTTTTAGGAAAAAAATAACAATTACTAATATAATATTTGTTTTCAAAACTATTTTATGTCAATTTTGACACTATTTAGTAATTGATTTTTGTGAAAATTATAACAGAATGATTATTTCGGAAAAAGTTAATTAAATAAATACTAACAAGTCATATTAACCTAGAAAATTAATTTAATTCATAAAAAGTCTCAAATTACATTTATTTGGGTGTTTATAACACAAATTATGTCAATATTTCATTAATAAGATAATTACTGCATCATCTTTGTGTCAAAAATAAATTAAATTATTTAAAGTCTAAAAATTACAAATAAAATATCATTATGTAGGAAATCGTCTTAGCTTCTTAATGAATATTTATAGACGAATTTATCTTATGTATAACCCCATATTGAAAATTATTTACTTATTAAACTTTGATTTTAACTATTTTAACCCTTCTTTAAATAAATTAATAATTAATGTCCTAATCTAATCCAAGTGGGCCTAAATGGTCATATTGTATTCCTAAGGTTGTTTTTGTTCGAATTACACTTGTCCAATAGAATTAGGACATGTTTTAGGGTAATAATAATATCATTTTTACCCTTAATTACCCTATTTACTTTTAACCGTGGTAAAAAAAAGTAAAAAGTTACTATTCACCAAAAATTATTTTCATCTCATTGAACCACATTTTAGTCCTTGATATTAACCGTGTCTCTCGGATTTTCGAAATTCCACTCACAGAAGCGGTAAAATTATGTTTTATAAAAAATTCAGATTTTTAACTACCACTTAGTGGTTTCACTATTCATCAAAAATTGAATGTTTTCAGAAAAATACCAAAAATTAGGCCTAAGATATATTTGATATTATGAATTCAAAAATGATGTCTATTTTACCAAATTCGAAACATATCAGTTGCATTAATTAATTTAAAAATTAAATCCCGTCGTCAAAACAAATAGCGTGTTCTTTAGAGACAATAACTATCAAAAGATTGACAGTTGTTTATGTCTGGTTTAAATGTGAAATTACATCCAATAACCAAAATTGTATTAAATTGTAAAAATATATTCTAAATATACTTTAAAACCAATGAAATTAATAATTTATCACTATTAATTATTTCTATTAAAAAGGTTGTTTTTAATTAAAATTTAGTAATTTTCACTATTCATCAGAAAATAAAATTTATCCGAAAAGTACCAAAATTTCACCCTAAGATAATTTCGATATTCCGAATCCATAAATGAAGTCCATTTTGAAAAATAAAAATTACAAAATTTCAAAAAGTGGTTATTACTATTCATAACGGCTACTTTTAATAATATTTTAATAGCATATCATTGTTTAGTGAAACTCGGTATTGCGTACTAGACACACTATCGAGGAAGGCCGTGATTGCGTGTAATGCAAGTCAAGTCAAGGATGTGTGTTGTGCAAGCTCCTTTTGGTGTAGCATACAACACAAGACATTAATGAAATTAAAAAGAATATTTTTCATAAAATCTCGGGGTGTTACATTCTACCCCCCTTAAAATGAATTTCTCCCTCGGAATTTGTCGGGGTTATAAATGGTTTAATATTCGAAAGTTTCTTTAATAGAAACCCACATCGTAAAAAGGAATACCAAAACCAGTATTTAAAAACAAAAGTATGAAATGTAACGGTTACCCAAATAAACTAATCAATGGGTTTCCACATTGGTGAAAATATAGATATGAAGGAGAAATCTAACCATCATGTTCTGATGGAGAGTGGTAGAGAACATGGATATGGAAAAGCCAACAATCACAAAGCCATAAATTTGTGAAGATCTAAGGTACCATCTGATTCATCAGATATAAGAGCACTAGGACAACATTTTGGTTTTCAAGATCATTTCCCTAAAGTTGATGAAATTGGAATTAGAAGAAATACTTTCGTGATTTTGGTATAGTCTCACCGTTTGTCGTTCTTTGGACAATTTCCACTTCATCTCTTAAAGAAATAAAGTTGAATTTTTCATTCGTGATGTGTTAGCAGATGATGTGATGGAATGATGGGTCATTCCATCTGTCTCAAACAAAAGGTTAGAAAAGTTATCAAAAAATACATAAGTCCATCTATAGTGAGATTAATCATATATGGTTCCTAAAATGGACTTATACTTCATATATCATACTGCTTAATATAATGAAACTATTTTATACTAAACAGGGACTTCCTGTAGGCCAGCGGTAGGTGATAAAGGCCAGTCGCACTTCGGTTGTGGGTTCGATTCCCACAGCCTTGTCCGACGCGATGGGTTGTCATCCGTCCTGCAGGTTGTCCTTTTTCTAAATCTATATTACTATAACATCCCATCAAAAATATCAAAAAAAAATTATCCTTAAACAATACTAACTTATGTCCAATATAATCCATTCCAATCTTTAGGCTTATCTAAACTACTTCGGTCCAAGCTCATAGTATAAAGAAAATGATCACGTGAATACCATCATTTATCCCCCATATATCATAAGATATATCTTGTTGGTCAAATTACAAAAATGTGAATACGTTAATCAGGTATTCTCTTGAATAATGAATATCCATTGAACCTTAGTGAAAACATGAATGCAGTTAAAAGTTAACACTTTCCACATACCAAAATTCTCAAAATTCTATATCCTCAAACCATGATATCACTTAGTCCTTATATCAATAACGAGCTCATGAATATTATCAAACATATTAGATTATCTTTATCCCTTCATTATGTGCATATCATCTGCTTTCCAAAAATATTTCAATCACTTTTCATGGATACCGATGCCATACAATTATTGAAAACCATAATAGACCAAAACATAAATATTCCAATATTCCACGATACTATATACAACATTATTTTGGAATCCCATTACATAAATACTTAATCATTCCACCACATCGTTGTCATATTCAACATCGCCAATAGTGATCACATGTGACTTCCCTTTGTCCTTTACCTTAAGTGTTGGCTCATGTCGATCATCACTAACCCTTGGATTAGGGCATTTATTAGCATAACGCCCCATTTCCTTGCACTTGAAGCATTGAAGTGTTGTTGGTGCGTTCTCTGCAGTATTTTCTTTATTCACATCATTAGAAACACTTTTTCCATTACTTCGACACTCATCTGATCGATTACCTTCTTTTCCACACATAAAACATTTTCTAGTCCCTTTAAGACAATCTCCACCATGATTCTTTCCACACTTTGAGCATAAGGAAACATTCATCTTCTTTTCACCATTATTCTGAGATTTCTCCTTGAACTTCATCTTTCTTTTCTTGTCAAAACTATGAGATGGATAAGTAACACCAACTTCCATTTCTACCTTGATAGCACAATGCACAATTTCTTCATAGCTACTGAAGTATCTTATAGATAATTCCCTTTGAAGATTCGGTTTTAAGACACTGAAGAATCAATCAACTTTACTTTCAGGTTGGATGATAAATCCAGATGCATACCTTGCAAGCCTTGTAAAATTCGGTTCTTATATACCAACAGATTCATCATCCATTGGCTTTAGTTCAAGAAACTCCTTCTCCATCTTTGTTTAAAGAATACGAGGGAAGTACTTATTGAAAAATATGTTCTTCAACTCGTCCCATTCCATGGACTCAATTTCATCTCTTGGCCTCACATTATTGATAAGATTCCACCATTGATCAGCATCACCTTCCAAACGATACACTACTAAGATGACTTTATCATGTTCAGAACATTGATGAACTGAAAAAATCTTTTCAGTAGTACTAATCCATTGTTCAGCAACAAGTTGATCAGAAGACCCACTGAGAGAAGGTGGACTTTGCCTCATGAAGGAATCAATAGAATATTGTTCCCTTCTTTGCTCATTTGGAAGTCCAGAATGATTCATATCTTGTGTAAGTATAGAAATAGGATTTTTCACTCCATCTCCCATAACATTTTTTTGTTCAGGAGGAAAATAATTGCATTGTCCATTGCATTGATCAACACGGTTCCTTCGGGTTCCAGCCATCGTCTAAAACCCAAAAAGAATAGTGTGAGAGGAAAAAATCATAATAAAGGGGGAGTAACTTCAATATCTAACATCTTTGGTTTAATCTAATATCGTTACCATAGTTCTAGGACTATATCCTATACGTATACTTATCCTTAGGGACATACCTAGACATACCTTAGAAATATCTCTAGGGATCTCACTAATGTTTTCGCATCCTAGTTTCCAAAGGATGACTAAACCTCCCTATGATACCAACTGTAGAGACCCGAAGCTTAACATAAATGGACATTACATTACTTTTGCGAAATACTTAGTACATAACAAAAAAACACACACAAGGACAGTAATAGTTTAGTGTCTTTGGAAACTCGGAATATAATCTTCTAATCATGGTGAAAGATCTTCAACATCTCCCATAATGATCTTTTTTTTAAACCTAAATCCTTTCTCTATGTACTGGGGAAAAGAATACATAAAAGGGTGAGCTAAAATTCTCAGTAAGGGTAAAGAAAAGAAATATCAATCACATCATATTCATAAGAACATATCTTTTGGAAATCTTAACCTGCAAAAGAGATCATAATTTCATAACATGGGATAAATCATAGTAGTGAAATGAAATCCCAATAATCATAACATAAAACATGAAACTTTGTGGCATACACACATAATCATAGATAATCATTTCTTATTAGTCAAGACTCATTTCCAAGACTATCTTAGTGGACAAAGTCCCTTTCTGAGCCGAGTTCACTCCTCGTTTCAGTCCTGTTTCACTGAACCGGTATAACCTACCGTTCCATCCATGTCTATCTCATGAGATATAAAATCTTTACCCAATGTATTGGAGGGAGATATAGGTCCCACCCATCTCATAATTATACCATGCTTAAGTGTGCCACAAAATCATAAACCATACATCATAACATAACCCATGTAATAAAAATGGGATTCTTAAACATCGTGACATCATAAAACAATTCATATAAGATAAAGGAATTCATAAAAATAATTCCATCACATCATAATCAAATAAATTTAATAATAGGGATAAAAACAAAACACTTTTATTATCTTAGATGGAAAATAATTTTGATAAAACACTTGAACTCCATTCTTGAGGAAAATATCCTTTCTACTTCAAAAATCACTTTTCCTTTCTTAACTTGTCATACAATTTTAAACTAAAAGAAGTTGATTAAAAATAAACTTGAAAAATTTTAAAGTAAGCTTCTTGGAAATAATGTTTTAAAAATCCATTCATGCCGTATAAGTTAAAAAAACATTCTTCTCGTACTTTTGTCGGAAAAGTCAAAAAGGTACCTCGTACGAAAAACAACAAAAGATTCCTTTCATATCTTTTAGTAAAAACTCACCGAAGGGTAAAATTGGATTTAAAAAATTTTAGGTGGATGGAAATAATATTACATATTTAGGAAACATGGATGTGGATGATAAAATACACCCTAGTAAATACCAAAGTATACACAACTTCGGATAAAAATGAGATTGTGATATTTTCCCTTATCTTAGGTCCGATTTGCTTCGTATGTGTCCGAACCTCCTGTATAATGATTTAAATAATGTCATTGACTTATTCCATAATCATACTAATTGTTATGATATAATATATGGTTCACTTATGGATTTATATTACCCGTTCATTTGTGAATTCCATGTTAAAGAGCGTTTTGGGTAAAATCGTTTCATTTGTCGTCCGTGTTTTGACTTGTAATTATTCATATGATTACTTAGATCATGATTACTTAATTCCATAATATAAAACATGATTTATATATAATATATATTCAGAATATATATATATATAATAGATCAGTAAATGGAAAGAAATACACCGTTCATAGAGACGGTAGACCGTACGTACGCATGAACGTTGTTTTCTTTTCCTTATTGAGTTGAATGGAATTAAGTAGATGACATACATATATATAAACATAAATCCAGAATCATTATTATGTAATATATTTCATTATTAATTATTATATATACTTTATAATCATTCATGAATGGTTAACGTGGAGAATGAATCTCATCGCGTCGTGGAGACGGTAGTCCGTACGTACGCACGAGCGATGATATCGTTCTCATGATCGTGGAATTTTATTGGAGTGTATTTATAATATTTCAGAATCAATATAACTTTACAATAATTATATATATTAATTATTTACATCATTATATCCATCCAAGTAGGGTGGTGGGGGAAAATAGATTACACCATGACGTGGAGACGGTATTCCGTACGTACGCACGCGCGGTGATTTCATTTTCCATAGGATGGATAGATGGTGAAATAGGGTTGTTTCATACTTATAATAACATATACGTATATGAATGATACTGATGTTATTACTTCATGATGAAACAACTAAATAAGAAGAAGTGGAAGAAGAAATAAAGATGAAAGAATCGGTAATGGGCATTACCTCTTCTTTGAAGTGCCTCTTTGATTCCTCCCTTTAGGGCACTAAAATTGGTCTTTGAGGAAGACCAGAACCTCTAGGATGTTTCTAGGGAAGTGGAGAAGGGAATTTGGAAGTGTTTTTCCGAGCATGAAGGCTCAAAGTGGTGTGAGGAAGAGAGGGAGGAGGTGCCCTTTTATAAGGGAGGAGAGGGGCACCTTTAGAATAACTAAAATATTATTTTATTATAAATCCAAATTCGGTTCTAAATAGCTCAAAATTGATTTATTTTGAATCTAAGGTGGGGATGGGTCTAAATCCTCTCATACATTAGAATTTAGACAAGTTTAGGTTCCTATTTTAACCTTATCATTTAGATTTAACATTAAATTAAATAATTTTACTTTTACCGTGTCTTCTTGTGTTCTTATACTATAAGGTTAATAAACTTACTATAAGCAGCCAAACTAACCCCAAGTTGTTTATTATTATTATATATAACCTTATCTAAGTCATTTGGCTGAACCGTAGATTGTTAGGAATAAAATAACAATTAATAATATAATATTTGTTTTAAAAACTATTTTATGTCAATTTTGACACTATTTAGTAATTGATTTTTGTAAAAATCATAACAGAATGATTAGTTCGAACACAGTTAATTAAATCAATACTAACATGTCATATTAACCGATAAAATTAGTTTAATTCATAAAAAGTCTCAAATTACATTTATTTTGTTGTTTATTACATCAATTATGTCAATATTTCATTAATAAGATAATTACTGCATCATCTTTGTGTCATAAATAAATTAAATTATTTAAAGTCTAAAAATTAAAAATAAAATATCATTATGTAGGAAATCGTTTTATCTTTCTAATTAATATTTATAGCCGAATTTATCTTATGTATAACCCCATATTAAAAATGATTTACTTATTAAACTTTGATTTTAACTATTTTAACTCTTCTTTAAATAAATTAATAATAAATGTCCTAATCTAATAAAAGTGAGCCTAAATGGTCATATTTTATTCCTAAGGTTGTTTTTGTTCGAATTAAAGTTGTCCAATAGAATTAGGACATGTGTTAGGGTAATAATAATATTATTTTTACCCTTAATTACCCAATTTACTTTTAACCGTGGTAAAAAAAGGTAAAAATTTACTATTCACCAAAAATTATTTTCATCTCATTGAACCACATTTTAGTCCTTGATATTAACCATGTCTCTCGGATTTTCGAAATTCCACTCACAGAAGTGGTAAAATTAGGTTTTATGAAAAATTCAGTTTTTTTTAACTACCACTTAGTGGTTTCACTATTCATCAAAAATTGAAAGTTTTCAGAAAAATACCAAAAATTAGGCCTAAGATATATTTGATATTATGAATTCAAAAATGATGTCTATTTTACCAAATTCTAAACATATCAGTTGCATTAATTAATTTAAAAATTAATTCCCGTCGTCAAAACAAATAGCGTGTTCTTAAGAGATAATAACTATCAAAAGATTGACAGTTGTTTATGTCTGGTTTAAATGTGAAATTAAATCCAATAACCAACATTGTATTAAATTGTAAAAATATATTCTAAATATACTTTAAAACCAATCAAATTAATAATTTATCACTATTAATTATTTCTATTAAAAAGGTTTTTTTTAATTAAAATTTATTAATTTTCACTATTCATCAGAAAATGAAAGTTATCCGAAAAGTACCAAAATTTCACCATAAGCTAATTTCGATATTCTGAATCGAGAAATGAAATCCATTTTGAAAAATAAAAATTACAAAATTTCAAAAAGTGGTTATTACTATTCATAACGGCTAGTTTTAATAATATTTTAATAGCATATCGTTTTTTAGTGAAATTCGGTGTTGCGTACTACACACGCTATCGAGGAAGGTCGCGATTGCGTGTAATTCAAGGCAAGTCCAAGATGCGTGTTGTGCAAGCTCCGTTTGGTGTAGTGTATAACACAAGACATTAATGAAATTAAAAAGAATATTTTTCGTAAAATCTTGGGGTGTTACATACAATGTGGAAATATTATTTTTCCTTAATGCTTGTTCATGTGGTATGATTATGTTATGGTTCATGGGAATCGCTAGAGTATATGGGTGGTTGCATGATACACAGAGGTTGGGTGGCACCATGATATCTCTCCAATGCATTAGGTAACATGACATAGATAGACATTAATGATTATCTGAATAGATTTAGGGAATATACTATAATGGTTATTCAAAATGTAACCATGATGGTTACTGCCTATGTAGCTATGAAAGATAAAATATAAGTATGTTATAGATGACAAAAGAATTATTTTTGATTTAGGATTTCTGTGGGTTTTTCATAAATATAAGGATTTAATCTGGAATGTAAAAGTGATTATGTTTTATGGGTGAAAGTATGATTTCATTGATTAGCATATATTCATGGAATATTGTTTCATTTCAGTATTTTATAACCATTCTTGACGTTTTCCTTATCATCCATGGTTTTTGAAATTTTTTTCATAGGGTATAATTAAGGTTATGAGAAAGGAATAATTCATAATGATTTTAATGTATGACATAATTTTTTTTTATTTATGTAGTTTTATTGTCGTGAAAAAATTGCATAGAGTAAAAGTATCTAATTTTAAATAGATTTGATGTAATGTATTAATAATGACCTAATTCGTTAAATCCATAAACTTGAAATGATCCTCAATTTAAAAGAATGTAAATTCTTGATCAAAACTAATGATTATTTTTTATTTATGGCTGGGGACATAAAGTTGTTACCAGAGGTCGGTTTATATAAATTTAGTGGTCAGGGTGTTATTTATGCATAAGTGTCATTAAGTATATAACCACAATTGTTAAAATATTATAAAGAGTGATAATTATTTTAGGTAAATTGAATATGTTTATGATAAAATGAAGAAGTATATTGTAGTATTTACCCTCCTCATAAGATAGTAGCTTCCGATTTTACTGATATAGTTACACTGAAATTTTTGATTTTAGTAAATGTTTGGATCTAGAAGGAACTGATGTAACAATGTATATGAAGAAAACTATGGTGGTTTTATTAATAATCAACTCAATCAAATTGGATTTTCAAATAGATCACATGTGGTTATTATTAATCAACTATCTAGAGTCATGATTGAACACTTGAAACTTTGTGATTTTTTTGAAGACATCATATTTTTGAGAAATTAATCCCTATGAAAGTTCATGAAATAACCATCAAGGTATGTATATTCAACATCCTATGGGTCATGTATGAGGAAAGAAACCCCTAGGAAAATATTTCAATGTGATGGGAAGATGTTATAGATGTGGTAATGAAGGTCATAAAGCAATGACCTACCTTTGAAAAAGGAATAGTTCAGTTGACTCCAGGAAAGGAAAATATAATCATTTTGAAGGATCAATTGAATGTTTTATTTGTGGTGATCATGGTAATTATGAAAATAGATTTCTTACAAAGAAGGTTTGGGAATGATATCAGCTAGACCATACATATATATGATTACCAATACCTAATTTCATTCCAATAGAGGATGAGAAAACTGAAAATGACCTATGATATTTATGGATTGGTTCTTAGCTCATATTTTGAAATTATTGAATCATAGGACATGATTCAGGGTTTTGTTTATAGGAATGAAGTATTATTGAATAAGTTGAAAACCCATGGTTAAAGGATCATGAAGAATGCTGGATGATTACGATATCTATATTTTAGAAATTTGATTGTTATGTTTGATCTCTAGGCAATGAAATGTTTGATAGTATTAATGTAATTTTTTTAATACGGTTACTTTGGACGACACTTCACTAGTATGTGTAACCCTAGTGTTTTTTTTCTGAAAATTCTTTTTGACGAATAACTAATTTTTTTTTAAAAATTATAAATAATCTATAGGGTTTATTTGATCCTTTATTTTGAGTTAATTATATTTTATTAAATTCTGAGATGAAAAATTAATGGTTTGAGATAAAACTGAGGTTAAATTATGTTATGTTTAATTTTGAATATATTATCTCATTTTATGAATTATTTAATAAATATATTGTTTTATAGAAAGGAAAAACCATAGGAAGGGTACAGAACCATCATGATGCAGAAGACTGTGGGAATCAAACCCACACCAGAAGTGAGAGAAGGCTTTATCACCCACCACAGGCCTACATGATATCTTTGGTTTGTATGATTTGTTCAAATTATTTTATAAATTTTATGTAATCATAATAAGTTGATTTTGGGAACCTTAGTTTTTCCAAATCGATATACATGGTATTGGAAAAAATGATTTGGGGATTAAGTGATTAATATAATTTTGGAAGTCGTTCTATATTTTGGGAACATTATATGATTAAGGTAAATAGATAATAGGAGATTTAATTGAGGAATAATGGATCAATTGTATTTTGGGAATAATATGTGATTTTAATTGTAGACTTATGGAGTATAAGAGTATTTAAGGAGATGATTAACTTATCTTGTAGATGGTTTTATTAGGTTAATTAATTTTCGATAGAAGACATTAATATTGAGTTTTTTATTCGGAGATAATAGTTAAAATTTATATCGGATTATTATGTGATTAAATCCTTATGATTTTTTTATTTTATTCCTTGTTTGTATTATTATGAGGAATTTAATAGAAAAATATTTGTTTTATTTCCTATTATGTACATTGGTTTTTACTGTTGAATTTTGGAGATTAATATTTTTATTACTTTTTAAAAAGTATTATTATATTTGGGTATTATCTGATCTTTTACTATCCATTTCAGTTTCCATTAAGTTCTAAAGATAGGGGAAATATGTAGTTCATCTTTTATGGATTCTGTGATTCTCTAGAAGTTGATTCTAGGGCTTCATGTTTGACTATTTCATCTTGAATACATATTATTGGGAGAAAATATGAATTCATGGTAGAAATTAATTAAAGGGTGAAATTCCAATTAAAAATTATGTCTGTTTCTATATGTTCAGAGTCAAGATCCTAAAATAATTCCTCAAAATTTTGAAAATGATCTTAAAATAAAAATAATTAATTTTAAATTTCCTAATGATAAATAATTAACCGTTTAACTCATCATAAGTCTATAGTTTTCTAGTTGTTAATTTCTCTTAATATTTTTTCCATCACTCTTTATTAGAACATGATGGATATTTTCTCTTCCAAATCCGTGTATTCCTACACGGAATCATAATATGTGTTAACTTTGGGGGAATTTTTATCTCCCTTTATTTAATTTAATTTGATGGTTTTATTGACTGTTTTTCTTATGTGGGATTTTCAATGAACTTACCTAGAAAAATTTTAAAATTATGAGGATTCAATATCCAAATGTGGGGAATGATGTTACGTCATAGGTATTTATAGAATAATACATTTTCATATCTAATAAATTTTATGAATTAGTTATAAATTTTACGTTAATGGGGAAACTATGTTCGATAGCGTAATTGATAGGCGAAAACAATCTTCTATGAAATCATATATTACACACAATAATGTGTTATAACGAAATATAATACAATAATATTATTCTTTTGGTACTTAATGCCTCGGTGTTGTATTAAAGGGATTGAAAAGACTAAACTAAATTTTGATTAAATATTTTTTTTAATGTTTTATCATTTATCCTATAAAATTTTCCATCCTAAAATAAGGATTAATCAACTTTTAAGCATTAAATACTCTAATATTTTTTAAATTTATTTTTATCGCATGTTAATAGAAAAAAAACACTTTTAAATCTATTTTTTAAAACTTAAACGTTCTGTTTGAAAAAATAATATTTATCTATAGTAGTGGGTCACAAATATTTACATAGGAAATTATTTTGATAATTTTCAAATAATGTCCATTTTTTTGAATACTAAAAATACTAGAATTTAAGTCAAAACCGCCTTTTCATATAATTTATTTATATAGTTATATTAACTTTTGTATTGGATTCAAAATGTAAGTGTATTATATTTTTATCATTTAATCCAATTTTGGTAATTTTATATTATTTAACATTTACATTGGACATAAATAGTAGTCAATCTTTTGATAGATTTAATTTATTAAAAATCTGTTTTTTGGTTTTGAAAATGGAAAATAATTTTAATTAAAATTATGAAAATTCTGGATTTTTAATTTGGAATAAATGATTCCATATAGGAAATATGAGGTTACAAATTATATAAATAGGTATAATTTCTTTTTAGATATTAAGAATAGTATCATCAGTAGTTCATTTTTATTTACCACAGTTTGAGGTAAAATTAGGTAAATAAGGGTAAAAATAATAATTTTGTAATAAAAATCTACCATAACACGTGCTCTAAAATTATTTTTTGTGTCTTGGGCGACCAAAAAAATCCTTATGAAGAACTTATGACATTTGGGAGCCATTGGGTTGTGAAAATGACAAGTTATAATAATTAAATTAATGCTAAGGGAAATATAACATTAATATGTATCATTCTACAAAAAAATTTTAACATTGAGTTATATAAGTGATATATTCAGCTATAAATAGTAATTATAATTCTATCTATATTTCATACAGAATGGTAATTTTTTTAAAAAAAAATTAGATATTATATAAATAAATTTAATAATGACACAATGATGATGTAATGATTGTCTCATTAAAAAAGGATTTAAGTAAATTATATTATAAATTTTAAAATAAATATTATATGACATAATTTATGTCAACGAAGAATGTTCTATATTTATATAACATGTTATTATAGTATTTAATGTTTTTGTTCAAAGATAACACTTTTTTGATTTTTTTTAATTTAATAAAGTTAATAGTGTAAAATTGACATATTTAATGATTTATAAAAATAACAAATTATTAAATTATATAAAAATCATAAAAAAATAGAAATCACAAATATATTATGATAAGTTATAAAAGTTCATTTTTTCTCAATTGTGGTAATTGGACACCATATAAGTGAAATTAATATATTAATAATAATTAAAATATTTTTACCACTTTTAAAATTAATAGAGAATAATTAATGGTTAAATATAAAGTTAAGGATTAAAATAATTGGAATACATGTATAAAAAATAATTTATATGATTATATCTATATATCCTCATATTATATTCACTATAAAATAATTTGGAGTCATGTGGATTAACAAAATAATATATAATAATTTAATATTTTAATACTTTCCAATGGTGCCCCTCCCATCTCCTATAAAAAGGAACCCATTCCTCTCAATTAATCACACAAACAAATTCATTTTGATCATAAAATATCAGTCGTAATCTCTTCCAATAAAAAATCACCACATTTGTGAAGCATTATTTTTGGAAAACACCCTTCATTGTGGTGTTTACGTGTTCTACAAAGGAGATCACCCGAATAAGAGGTATTATTTGGTTTAAGTAATTCTATTTTGGTTATTAATCCACATCCTCAAATATCATTCAACCCTGATGACATAATAAATCCAGTATGATCAATATAATAAGATGTTATTATCTTAATATCATCCTCTAAATCAATCTTTAATTCAATAAAATGGGAATGGAATTAATCTTTCGTGCATACATGTGAATTACCACCTCAATGAACTGATTTTGTTGTTTTTACATTAATGTCTATTAATATTGGATATAATGATGAAATTAATCTTAATATGATATATTAATGACATATTAATCATTATAATATAATATTATTTCAATTATATCCTTACTTACATGTGCATAAAAATGACAACCACATTTGTGTGTACGTGTGAACTTTCTCCGCCACAAAGCAGTGTGACTTTTTATTATTAATTATGTCATTGGTACAATATATATATATATAATTATATATAAATTATAATGATGATTTTAATAATATCATTATAATTATTGAAAGATAAAATTATAATTACCATATAACCATAATGATCAATGAAAAATGGAAATGTTACTCCTCTGTACGTATGACCTACCATCTCCATGATTTTAACGTTGTTTATTTTTCATAACCATGCTTTATGTTTTATATTAAACAATATGTGTTATGTTTAAATTTGATTAATATATTTAGAATGTTATTCTGTAGGTGAAGGACTTATTACCATATGGACTAGTGACATCATTCCTTGTTAATTTTCAACTCAAGATTTGATTTTCCACAAAATGTCTCACATTAACTGAAATAATTAAATAATTATAATAACATGATCATACATGATGTAATGGAAATAATAACCACGAAAAATGTTTTAAGGAAATAATAAATTAACCAAATTTTATTATTCTGAAGGAAAAATAAGAAAAATAAAAGTCTAGTTGAAGGTATGGGAACTTATTAACTAAATTTTCACTCATTGAGTTTTATGAATACTTCATTGACTATATTATGCCATGATTATAAATATTATCACTATATATTTATTTTTTTTATAATATACACTTCCCTTTGTGTCGATATAAAATTTATACGCATTATTACCCCATTAATAAATTCTATTTTCATGGATACAAATTTTGTACTGTAAATATTAGCTCTCTTCATTCATTGAGTAAAATATCAATGACATATGTTTTGTTTTTCCAATAAAATGGGTAAATGACTCCTTATTATTTTAATCTAAATATCCACTTATATTGGGTATATTTATTTTTTTCACATATATTTTTGTCAATAATTTCTCCTTAATCTAATGATATTATCTTTGTACAGAACTACATCTCAATCTCCATTCATTGAGGCATATTTAGCTTTATACATGACCTAATTTTAAACTGTTTTTATTATATCCTTTTAAATTTAATTATATTAAGTTATTTTCAAAAGGAATAATTTATCATGAATAATTTTTCTAAATGACCAAAAGTATTTTTTATTGTACGAGGTGATGAAGACCATTCCACCGCTGCGAGCATTATTTGATAGCTGGTTTCCCTGACAAGTTGTAGTATGTTAAAAAGAAAATTGAAAAACATATTAATTTTTTAGGTATTTGGTTATTGAAAATGGTTTTGGGAATAGATTTATTAGACTAATATATAGAAATGATGTATTATTATTTCAAGGTAGAAATCTTATTTTTCTTTTATGAAAGTTCTTGTGTTATGATTATTTTATGATTCATGGACATTGCTTATGTATACGGTTGGTTCTGTGATAAAATGAGGGCTTGTGAGCCCATGATAGCACTCAAATTAACTAGGTAACGTGACTAAGGTAAACATTAAGATTTCACATAAGAGATTTAGGGAATAAACATTGATGGGTATACCAAAAATAACAATGAAGGTCACTCCCTATGTAGCTGTGAATGATACAATATAAGTTTGTTATGGATTCCAGAAGATACCATTATGATTTATGATTTCAATGAGTTATTCATATATCTAATTATTTCATTATGAATTTTAAATATTTTATGTTCTATGGGTGAAAATTATGATTTCATTGATTTGAATCTATTCATGGACTAAGGCATTGTTTCTATATTTTATAACCAATAAATGGATTTTAGGCACATCCCTGGTTTTGGAACTTTTTTTCAAAGGTTATAAGGATGTTAATGAGAAATGAATAATTGAAGAAGATTTTGTATAAGGAATTTTTTTTGTTTTATTTATGTAGCTTTTCCATTGTGAAAAAATTGGATATTATAGAAATTTCAACTTATTAATAGTTGAGATGTAATGTATTAATAATGGCCTAATTCATTAATTCCCTAAACTCGAAATGATCCTAAATATAAAAGAAAGTGAATTATTGATCAAAACCCAAAATTATGTAATGTTTAAGGCTGGGTAATTATATGATTAATTGAAAAATAATTTTTCTATTTTTACATTTAATCCAATTTTATATATCATTTAAATTTATAAATAATTTATACATAAAATGATTTTCCAATTAAAATTTAGTATGTTTCATTAATCATAAAAAAATAAAACTATTTAAAAAAACCAAATCATCACTATTATATAATTTTGATATTATTTATTCAAAAATAAATTTCATTAAATCAAATATATTTTCTAATAAAGGTAAAAATATAAAATTTTGTGTGAAACAAAATTCTAATAAGTCTTTTAAATAAATAACGATTCTCAAAAAAGATTTATTTATTTTTAAAATTGTTATTTTTGGTTTCTATTGAATAAATAATGATTAAATTTCAGTAATATATATAATTTTTGAGTTTATTTGGTTCGATTATAACCCTATATTGTAACAGTTGGATGATATATTACCTAGTAATTTTATTCATTTATTGTTGTTCGGTAGAACTCTTTCTTGTATATAACCAAATCAATCAATGAAACTTGGGGTCAAATATAATGACATCCAATTTAGTACTTCATGAAATACAGTATATCTAATAAAATGTTATTTGTTTATAAATTTTCAGGTGTTACAAATAAAAATGAATATTTGGTTGTTGTTCATAACTCTCTCGTAAATGAACGAATCTTGTTTTTCTCTTTATTGATTACGTTATATCATTAAATGGTCTCACTAGATTCGTATTCTCTATTATTTATGATTCCCTAAATTAATTTCAAAATAATAAATTATAATAATTATTATGGGTTGAATTTGGATCATTAATGTTTCCATCAATCTAGTTTTTGAAGATGAGATAAAGAAAGTGATTTGTAGAGGGTATTGTCTTAATTAAATGGAGAATTGAATTTTTTCTTACAACATATGTTGATATTTATTTAAAATTATTTGACATAATATATGATGTTTTTCTAATTATTATATTATAATTAAATTGTTTTTTATTATTTCATCCTTGAAAGGAAATATTAATTTTGGTTTTGAAAATTAATTCTTATTATAGTACAAGTAGATTACATTTTTAAATGTATTAATTTTATTTCTATAATTTGAATATTAATATTTAATATTGATTTTTTTGTTTAGTCATGATTTCCATTCATTTTATAAATTTTATTTATTATATAACCTGCATATGGTGTGAATTATTAATCTACAATTAAATATATAATTCCTACCTACGAGTTATTAAATAAGTTCTATGAGTGAGGATAATAATGTAACATATAAATCTAAATCTGTGTAGATTACTAAATATGTTATTCAAAATATAGTAATTAAATAATTTATATTTAATATAAATGTTGGTAACATATTTTATATTTTTTGTAAATCTAAACAAGTGACACCAATAAACACTTTTGTCACTTAATGTTACACTAAAACCATGATCCATGAAATAATAATTTGATTAGGAATATTTTTTGATAATTGATAACATCTGTTCAAGTTAGTAGTACAATATGATGAAAAATATTTAATTTTAAACGAATATTCTATTTAATTGTAAAAATGTATGATATAGTTACCAAAAATTAAATATTAAAAATTTCAGTATATAGTGAAAATAAAATTGTAATCAATTTCATTTTCTAGGGGAGAAACATGAAAAGAAAAAAAGATGGTGACTATCATTATAAATATATATAATATTAGAATCATGTAGTAAAGAGGGAGTTTTTTAACCTAGATAACTACACACATTATAAAATGGGTAGTCATTGTCACTCAATTTGAATTTCCCTCTATTTCATTGTGTAAATGTACATTAAAAAATCACAAGTATCCTAACATACATAAAAATTTATAAATAATAAATAAATTTTTTTAGTATAGTAAAATAAATAATCATATCATAATGAAGTTATAATACAACAATATCAATATATTTCCATATATTGTACACAATATACTAGTAATGAAACTTTTTAATATTTTATGAGGAAAATAAAAAATTTAAATTCAGCTGGTTCAATTCCCTAGATTGATCGAAACATCATAGTATGTAAAATGGGTTTAATATTTGTCAATTAATTATTAAAAATATACATATATAACTTTATTTTTATTCACATTATTTTAATATTGTGTCACTTAGAATCATATAAGATCAATAATGATAGATAATATCATTTTATACAAAATCAATTGTATTTATTTATCATATTGTAGATAAAATAAAAAATCACTATTGATAGTAGAAAATATATTATAATTGGATATTTTTCTTGTATATAATAAGAATAATGAGTGAATTAAAATAATATAAAATAAATAGAGTCCTAAAATAATAAATTACAAAATTTTGTGGAATTTCAAAACAAGAACATATTATATGTGGAAAATAATGAATTTATAAGCTATGTAATTAGATAGGGAAATTAATGATCGATAATAGAGTGCCATATATTATAAAAATAAAGAAAATTGTTTTATCTAGGGTGTATGTAATAATTGAAAAATATTGTAATGAAAAACATGAAATCAAATTTAAATATAATTGTTTACATTAAATTAAATAAATTATAAATAAATAATTTAAAAATTAATGTGTGAAGAGAATTACATATGGAAGATGGAGGACTGTGTCTATATAAGCATGAAACAAAAAATTGTTTTTAATTCAAATACAAAATAATTTCATAAAAAATTATGAACATATATATATATTTTAAAATTTTCAAGTCTATTCATCTATATTTGAATAAAATTAATGGTTTTTTATATAATCATTTCAGGACAATTTATAGAAACATTGTATTTATAATTATAATATTGATTTCCAATAATACCTAATTTCTAATATATTCAGTAACCCTGGTGTTACTATAAATAAGTTAAACAATATGGGATCATCATTATGGAAAATTTGATACACTAATTAGATGTTAGGGTTTAATGGAGTTGGTGAAAAATAAATTTGACATGTATAAGTGTATAATAAGACCAAATTTACCATGTTCAAAGGAAATATTTTGGATAATACTGTTTCCAACGCTTTTGCTATTGCGCGCGCCTCCGTCTGTGAGGACGTGCAGTTGTTGCCCCGCATTCCCACTTTCCAAAGGCGGGTGGCATCCGTTCCTTTTTCAGCGTTGTTTTATCTTTGATCGAAATAGGATGATGGGATGTCGGTACTTCCTTCTATGGACTCCTCCTCATAACTCGTCACCTAGACTAGATATCCCTTATATATTTAAGACATTATTCATGTAACTCTTCCTTGCTCCATATCTTCATGGACACCAGTTAATTACACTGCTTCTATCGGGAAATTCCAAGGGGTACGATAAGGGTAGCTACCTTCAGTGAGGCGAGTAGTCATGGTGGGAACCACTAGCATGTCTGGGTGCTGGGACAATGGAACTTCTAGGTTTTTCCCCTTAATGTAGGGATTCTCGAGGGATCAGAAGCCCATGGAATCCCACATCGAACGTGGGGAATCAAATGCCATGGGCATGTATCTATTGTTTCCTCAGCCTCCCATGTTTAACACAGGGTATGCCTCAATTTTAACATCCAGTAGAGACGGATCATACTGATCAGAACACTAATTATAGTGGATCAGATGAGTACAACCCCCAGAGGGAACATTGATGTTTGGGCCAACATGTGGTTGAAATCTCGGTTACTGTTGAGAAGAACGGGGTATGAGGTGGCATGATCCCACTGGGATGTGGCGGCCCGGGTAAGAAATATGATGGATGATGGAGCTCTTGAATTATTTTGATGGTGAATTGGATAGAACTGCTATAAAGCTGATGATGGTTTTGGGCATAAGCCTTGAAGAGGCTTCCTACATATCCCTGTGGCAGGGAATCAAAGTTAACGAAGTTCATCTGACGATGTCTTCCCGCCGATTGGGGTATTCAATGGATTTCTGATGGATGGGTTTTCAACGGCTTACCGCGGGATAAGAATTTCAACGGATTACCGCTGAATAGGATCACAACGGCATACCACTGATTGAGGTCCCAACGGATTTCTGTAGGATGGGGTCGCAACGGCATACAGCTGGATGGGGGTGAACCATTGTGAAGATGGTCGGGACGGCCTGTGGATGTGGGCTTGAACCTCAAGGAGGCTTCTTATGTACCCTACTTTGGCAAAGATCAAAGACCATATAGTTCAGGGTGTGGGAACTGACATGAATGATGATTGATACTAATGGTTGTAGGGATTGAACCTCATGAAGGCTTCCTACGTATCCCCGTGGTAGGGAATCAATGTCCATGTAGTTCAGGATGGGTTTAGTGGGCAACAACTTACCACTGACTAAGGAAAAAACGGCATACAGGTGATTGGGGTCCATAGATTAATGACATACAGGAAGGGGGTGGACCGATGTGAAGGTGGTCGGAACGACCAGATGTTGGGATTGAACCTTAGGGATGATTCCAATGTGCCTTGCCTTGGTATGTATCAAAGACCTTGTAATTCAAGTTATAAGGTGGAATTTAGGAGTTACACTCTATGGCCCCCCAGGGTGTTGGTGAACCGACATGAATGGGGTTGGAGAAACCAATAGGTGGTGGTCTTGAACCTCATGGAGTCTTCTTACGTACCTTACCTTAGCATAGATCAAAGAAAACTTAGTTGAGGTGGTGTGGGGCTTAAACTCTAGGATTCCCACGGTGTTGTTGAACATACATGAATGGGGTCGGAGTGACCAATGGGTGGTGGGATTGAACCTCGAGGAGGCTTCCTATGTACCCTACCTTGACATGGATCAAATCCCATGTAGTTCAGGTGGTTTGGGGCTTACACTCCATGCTACCCAAGGTGTTGGTGAACCGATGTGAAGGGGGTCGGAGCGACCAATGGATAGTGGTCTTGATCCTCGTGGAGGCTTCCTACGTACCTTTCCTTAGTAAGGATCATAGACATCATAGTTCATGGGGGGGGGGGGGGGGGTTGGGGCTTACACTCTAGGCTTCCCTAGGTGGATATCATGGTCAGTGCTTACTCTAAGCCCACGTGAGTCATGCTCGGTGTGAGAAATAAGAGGTTATAGAGTCCTAAAAATCACATCATGAAACGTGCATCCGTTGGTGGTGAAGTAGGGATTACATGCGATTGTAGCCCAAATAGGAAACACGGGGATTATGTGTGGTTAGAAGCCTAAAGGGCTTGGGACTTACATCTAGATGGAGGCCTACTGGCGAAAAATCCTAGCGGGAGAGGGATTTGGCACTGAAGAAAGGAAGGGGGAAGGGATGTCACCACCTGTAAGAAATGCTAGGGGCATACACCAAGGTGGTTTCCCTTTCCCCATGGATAGTGGCCGCTCTGATAAAGTGGATCACATTCCTTGTGAGGAATGTTCTCACTCCCATGGAGACCATTGGGTGTACAAAATGTCCAAGGTGTGGGAACCCAACTTGCGAGGCTCGGGGCAAGGTTACAGATTATCTTCATCTGGTGAGGATGATGGTTCTTGTCTGTTTAATGTCCTACTGCTCGGATGAGGCGGGTTCTCTCCGCATCCCCAAGGACATACAAAACCAGTACCCTCTGCACCTTGGTGATGAGACGAGACATGAAAAATTTTGGCTAGGGGGTGTCGTGCGTTGATCCCATTAGGGGTCCATGTTCGTGTGGCGATGCGAAGAAGCAATATCTGTTAGCATTCCTTGGTTCCACTAAGTAGCGACAATGGGGAATGGGTCTTATCCATGGTAGCTGCCCGGGTGCCTCTATGAAGCAGAAAAATTGAATAGGGATTAAGCATGGTTAGCTTCCCGTAATGACTTCTTCATGTCAAGCCATGATGGAATCTCAACTCACTGGTTGGTTGGGGCACATAATTGTGGCCAACCCTGATGCACAAGTGCCCATGCGGGATTATGCCAAGGGTGTTGTAATTAGTCCGAATAAAGGGAGATGATAACTATGAATCACATGCCTGGAATTTGGAACACGATAATGGTGGCGTGACGATAGAGGATAACTATTTACCATGTTCGAAACACAGCATCCATATCCCATTAGCCTAAAGTGGGGACAAGAAAATGTGGGCTGAATGTTTACATTGTTCAAAACACAAGAATATACTCGATGTGTTTTCCAACATCCTATGGGGAGTTGGCCCAGGATGGTAGGTGGGACGAGGTGGCATGGGACCAGGCCGTTAGGGGGTCATTTCGAACATAGTAGAGGATGAAGAACCAAATGAAGGACACACAAAGGATGAGGTTGTGTGATGGAATGATTTGATAGATTCCAACACTCTTGAAACTACGCCACATTAATCATGGAATTAAGAATATTATGCTTGGAGCATAAGGCATCTCTTCTTTGGAGAAAAAGACATCCTATTTTTGGATCATAGGGCGTACTACAGTTTATATTCATATATATAGGAATGTTGGAATCTTATTCTTGGCACATAAAGAATCTCCTATTTAGAGAAAGAGGCATCCTTTGTTTGTAACATAAGGATAACTACATTTTTAAGTCATGTAGATAGGACTATTAGGCATAAGGTCCCTAGTAATGGTTGGTGTTGGGAAATACACAAGGGAGGCCATTTCTAGTTCAACCTGACATAAGAGTCACATGATGGGGTTTGGATTCGTACTTGAGGAATTGATAGACTCAGTGAATTGATGAAGATAATCTCAACTCATGACATCAGAATGAAAACATGAGGAATAAGTCAACTCAAGTTGTTTCATGGTCTGTGGAGGAGTATCACAAATCACGGTATTCCATAGGTGGAAGGTGGGAGCACAATGGAAAATCCCAACATCCCGACCTAAAATGTTCGTTGTGCGCCTCCTCAATTTTCATGGGGGTCAGTGACAGTAATGAACGAACTAGCCTAGAGGGCCGGGACCGCATCCTAGCACTGACCTGGAGCGGGGGTGCATGAGAACTGGCCCCGCGGTATAGACATGCGGGCACAGGTCTAGGCACTGTTGTGCGTAATAGGATCGGCACATAGGATGGATTGCATTCCAGAAGGAGGGATTTCACGTAATAGGGAAGTCATGCATGTAATAGGGAAGGCATGCACGCAATATGGGACATGTGCATGCAATAGAGGAGTTGTGCCAGTGGTGGAGAAGGGTTGCATGAAAGAGGATAGATTTGTGCGCAATAAGGGTTATTTTCACGCAATCGGGGATTGTGGATCCCAATAGGGAAGGGTTGCACAAAATAGAGAGGGTTGCACGAAATAGAGAAGAGTTGCATGCAAAATTGGGCACAACGACACTGTTGCATGGTAAAATAATGTTTTCCATGAAAAACTATATAGGTTATCCCCTTTCATCGCAAAAGTGATTTTTTCATGAAATATATGGGGGTTCATGCATGGTCATGAAAAAATTGGACTTATGGGCATTAGAGCGGCGGCCGACCTCGGGGGTCCTCCTGGGAAAAAGGGGGTGCACTTGAATTTATAGATGAGAACTAGGGAGGCGGTGCACGTAAAACTCTGCACGTGCAAATTTTTATATACATGAAACGGTGCATGTAAAATTCTGTGGGTGCAAGGTCGTGTGCATAAAATTATGCATGCACAATGGATTGGTTGTACCAAATGGTGCACTTAAAATTCTACATGTGCAAGGCGGTGTGCATAAAATTCCACGTGCGCATGCGGTTGTCTGCGCATGGCGGTGCACGGAAAATACCATGCGCGCAATGTGGTGCACGTAAAATTCCACGTGCACAAGTGGTTTTCTACACAAGATTCCTTTTTTATGCGAAAGTCCATTTTTTAAAAAAAACTCCCATTTTATGTGCAAGATTCCCCATTTACTTAAAAATCCATACATTGCCCCAAAACCGTCCTGGATGCCCATTTCCAGCCGCCCAACTTCAAGCTACCATAACTTATAATCCCTAGCTTTGTTTGGGCCCCATGACCAGTCAAATCAAAGTTTGAAGAATGGGATGTTCTCCTAGATCATATATGGAAGCATTTGGTGAATTACATGGATTCATTTTTCAGTGCCAATAAATACATTTATAAATATATATCTATATTGGAGTCAATATAAGACATATATATATCAATATGTGAATAAAATCTTTGATTTTAAATGTAAGATAAGAATTAGTATTTGAAAAATATTCCATGGGAATATTCTATAAATATGTAGATATGAAATTTATGGTAATCGATTAGATTTAATTTGAAGAGTTCTAAAAATGAAATATACTATTTTGAAGATGAAATTTATATAATTTTTTTTGAAAATCAATGTATTTTAACCATATGAATGGAAAATTAATTGAAGACACAAGATCCTTGGAGAACATAAAATGAATGAACAGTAATACATAATATTTAGTGGGAAGTTAATAGTAACTTGTTGTTGAAGATGATAAATTGAATTTTTGAACAAAATATGTCTTGTTAATGTGTGGGGATGTTGATCAGACCATTATTGTTGACATAGTGGGTGAATGAAGGGAAAAAGTCAAGGATACACCCAATTAAATGAAACTATTGCTGAAAATTGGTTATGTGATATTAGAATTACTATATCATAAATTGGATGATTGTGTGATGGAAACAACATGGTGGAAAAAAGTATCTACATTAGAGTAGTATCCATGGAATATAGATCATTGTGAATAAAAACAGAGTAGTAGTTATGGAATATATGATATCCACGGATGGAATATGGATATTATTTGAAATTGAGAGAACAATATATCAAATGAAATGGAATTCAGTTGGATTTATTATTGAAATTAGTACCTTATGGAGAGATTAATATACTATTATAGGGCCCCATTATATCTAAAAACACAAAACAAATCATGACATTATCAAAAATCCTATATGAGTATAGTTTCAAATATAATATGGTCATAGTAAAATACAAATAAAATTAAAATAAAAATATTTCAATGGCATGTTATATACTAGATAAATTTTTTATAATATTTTTTTTTGGAAAAATCATTTTTATCATTATAAGAATATTTCCCATCAATTATCGGAACAATAGAATACAAAAATGTATTTTCATAATGGATACATTGGTGATAAATTATCCATATGTATTGATATTTTTAATGAGATAATTTTTATTGTGTGACATCTATATTCATTTCATAATTTATATTGTATAAAATAACATCATCTTCAAAATCAGTAATTATTCTTAACCATTTTCAAGAAAATTCCAAGCCCAACATGGGTGGGTTGAAATATAATTAAATAATATGGATTTCATTGGAATTATAGAATAATGTCTAAATCATAACATTATATATAGATTATTATCATCCATAAATGTATTACTAAATTGTATGGTGTTTAAAAGTGACAAATATTGTTGGTGAGGAAAAAAAATTATCATAAGCTATAGAAAGGGAGAAGTAAGGTAATACTCAAATGGAGAGTTTGTTCCATAATAAGAATTATCTAAAAAATATTTACCATGTATTTGTAAAAAGAAGAAAAATCATAAAATGAAATAACATACCATAAATTATAAATACAATATTTTTTCAAAAATTTGATATTGCATTTATCTAGAACAGATAATATTAATCATTGAATTTAATAAAAAATGATTAAGAATGGAATATCTATATATATAAATTAATACACCACTGTTTTTTGACATTAAATATACAATAAAAATCAATACATTAATAATAAATTATATGTTATTAAATGTTGAAAAACAATAATTTATATATAAGTAAAAAAAGACTGTACGTCAAAAATTATAAAATAATTTAAATAATTTAGAAATTATTACTATATGTTTTTGTCATTATTACCTAAAAATATATTTATGAAATAAAATTATACGAACTACAACTAAAAAAAATTATTTTTTATGATCATAAGAGAAATCCTAACAATTAATTAAATAGTTGTTTCATTGGAATCCCTAAATTAAATTACATTGTTCTTATAGAAGAATATAATATTCCCATTATAACTACGTTGAGGAGAGATTTATTTTATGATAATTATATATATATATAAATATATATATGTATGAAAATTATTGAATCTGTATAAAAACTATATATCCTTAAAAGAGAAGGAATATGTATATTTGGGAAGGGAGATATGTTGTGGCTTCTGGGAAAATGTGTATGGAGAAGCTGATATATTTATTTAATTAATGTAAATATGAATCGACTTGACTGTAGTTCTGTAGAGAGAAAAACAAAATATATTATCATACAATGAAATTTATATAATTTTTTTACCATAACATTTTATTTTGAAAAAAATGAACAGAGAACATTTGGATTATGCAAGATCATAATATCGCACTAAAAATGAATGGAAAATGATTGATTAATTGTCATTTGACGATTAGAGTACAATAATTTTGGAGATTATAGAAACTATATGGAATCAATGTTTGGATTCATGGTGCATTTATGTGGTTATCTTCTTGGGGTGGGAGTCTGAGATGAAGTGATGGAGAGAGAGGTGAGAGGGAGGGAGAGGGATATGATCAATGAGATTATGGTTAGATAATATTGAAGGACACAGTCATTGCATAACGTGGAAGATATATTTTAGTGACTACGTATGAGATCTTATGAGTATGATAAATTAAGAGAATGAAGGTATATGGTGTTTTAGATTAGTGTTTCAGACTTTTGAACGTTGGTAATGTGACTAGAAACCCTAAGTTGAGGTTTAAGATTTATAGTGTATGAGAAAGGAAAATATGAGGGATGTAGCCCAATTAGAATTATTGGAGATTGTTTTTCAGTGAATAATTTGAAGGAAATAGTGACACATTAATGGAATCTTCCTTAAAATATGTAAACATTTATATATTAATTAATTAATAAACATAATTTAATAGTTGAAAAATAATAAATAGTTTTTATTTTAGGCCTATTATTCTTTAATATATTATATAAATCTACTAAAAACAAAAACAAAAACAAATTTAAAATTATATTTTATTAATATATTAAATTTTTCTATATAATCATGTCAAGTTTATATTTTATTTTTGATATTTTTTATTTTTTTTATAAGAGACAATTTTTTATATAATATTGATAATATTGTTTTTATAAGTACGATTTCATTTATTACACCATAATGATATATATATTACACAAAATTTATAATTTTTTTTTAAAAATATATGTATTTAAAGAGTAAAATAAATAATTTTTTAATAATTAAAATTATTTCCAAATTTTTTTTTCTGATTTAAAAACATAATTTTATATCATTCTAATGAAATAAATTTTCTGAATCTATACATTGTATAAAATATTTCATAGTTTTCATTCTATATTTGAAGTATTAAAAAATAAAATACCATATATTACTTGAGCATAGACATATCTAATTAATAATAATACACAATATTAATTGCCTTTAGCAGAAATTATAATATAATGAATATATTATATTAAAATACCCTTCATATTTCCCTTATAAAAACATCTTCTCTACCAATTTCATGTCACTTTCAAATCAAAATACACTAAAAAATATACCCTAAAATCCACCTCTAAACTCTCCCTTATAAAAACTATAATCCCTTATTTTTACCAAAACTCCCTTTTATGAATGATTAAAATGTAATAAAAATATAGAATATAAATGATAAATGAATTTAGAATATAATTAATTGAAATGGTACCTGAGTTAATGTTTTAATTCCATTTTATCATTCATTTGATTTATAAATTCTCATTAAATATCATATGTTTGATGACCTATATCTAAAATATTGAATGTATACAATAATAATATCTACATAACGTTGATAAAATATTGGTCTTCTTATATATCATACATATTCCATGTTCATAACATACATGATTGATAAGGGTTACATCCCACCATCTTTTACTATTGAAGATATGATTCCAATCTCCCACTCTCTCTATCTATCTCATCCTCATTTTCATTTTAAAAATGATATATCTATGATCCTTATGACTCTTTCAAACTAAAATATCTAGTTATATACATTCCATTGTGCTTATTTTAAATTTATTCCATTATTTAAATTCATATAATGAATAAAATGGAATAATTTATAATATATACATTATTATATATGTTTTATATAAATTAAGAATATTTAATTTGAAGGAATAATAATTTTTAAATTTTATTATAAATACTCTAAATATATTCTATCATATATATAGATGTTATTTTATAATGTGAATTATTTATTATTTTTTACTACAACCCCAAATTCATGTCAAACATCATTATATTTATCTATCACCGAACTCTAAATTGTTATTATAAATTTTCATGGAATATTTAAATATAAGATATAATTATAATAGTATTTAAAATTGGGTGTTAATAATTATATGGTAATTTTAAAATATGAAATTTCTCTAGATTATTTTGAAGTTTTCTAAAAAAATATAAATTTATTTCAAATGAATTCTATAATTTTTTATCATCATTTTGTAGATTTTAATTATATGAGTACACTATTTAATATTAAATAATCTGAATATTCCATATATTGTTTTTCCATGAATAATAACATTCATTAAAATGGATCTTATAAAAAAATAATGCCCTATTTCTTTACCCGTGTTCCGATTAATATTTTTTATTGGAAATGAAATCACTATGAGTGTACTAACCCAGAGCTTCCTTTCTCATTATTTGGCATAAATAAAATAATAAATTGTATCCCATACCATTCACCTATAAATACCCTCTATAATATTGTTTTTATAAAAATATTTTTATCACGATATACATATATTAAATTCATAATTATAATTTTTAAAATTACATTAGAACATAAATTATTTATAATGTGGATAAAAAATTCTAAAACAATAATATTATAGGCAATTTTCAAAGGTAACGATATCATTTTATTGGATTCCCAAATAATTTAAATAGGTTAATAAAATGATTATTAAATGGAATTATCATTGTTTTTATACTCGTGTGGCATACATGTATTCATGTTTTACAGATAAAATTAGGGATATATCAATGTGTGATTACTGGAACTGAAATTATATATCTTATTAGTGAATTAAGATAAGAATTATATGTCATGGTATTTCAATATTATGTACTGGTATGAAGAGGAACATTTTGATCATACTATTATTAATAGAATTGATTAGGAATATTTTTTACTATATTTTATGTGTGTGTGCTGTACTATAATCCTAGATGATAATGTAATTAAGGTCATTATAGAGCAATGAGAAATATATTATGATATTTTATGCTTATTTCCATGACATATTCATATATTATATACGCATTTTCTTCTACAATGGATGTTGTTTATAGGTCTACCCATATTTTGAATCCTCTCATGGTTAATTATAATATATATACTATATGGTATATGATTAATGGTTTTATGAAATTTATTCAAATGATATATGGTTATATTATCATGCATCTTGAAAAATTATAAATATTTTATGTCATTATTTATTTAATCATTCCATTACACTAATGATCACGTATATTTCATATTTATGATAAACTTATTATTTATCAATATTTTACTGATCATATTTTTACTCCTTATTAACAATTTAATCATACCTATTTCATTTGTTTCCCAATATTCTCAAACATTATAGGTGAAATGGTCATTTTAGTAGATTATAATATATTTAAGATAATTTATTTCATTACATTTTATACAAATAAGATTTAATATGTACCTAGTTCCCTATGACACCAAACATATGATTTTAGGGGATGGTTGGGTTTCATGTTATGTGTAAAAATATTTTTTGTGTAACATCAGATCAATAATTGATATTCTAGGGGAGTATCATTTTTTATTAGTGAAGAGACTGGTTATTTTTTTGAATTATATATAATTAAATATTATTATATAACTTCCTATATATAATAAATTTTCCTCTAGTTTATGTGTTTATGTATTACTTAGATGACCATATTAAGATAAAAACATCTCATCTATTAAAGAGAAGTCATATTATAATATTATCATGGTTATAGATTAATTGAAATTTTGGATTTAGAAAAGAACTTAATTGAAATAAAGATAATCATTAATATGTGTGTGTCAATTATTACAAATTATAAGGACATAATTTTTTATTCGTGTAGTTCATAATAGTGTAGGTTTTTAATAAAAATTTATATAAAACAATTTTATAAAATTATATAGTTATAATGGATTTTTTATTTTGTTTGTAATGATTTAAACATTTAATTTTATTAAATAATTTTTTAAATAATAGATGTCATGAAAATAAGTGAAATAATAATTATTTATTTATCATGAATCCCTAAAGTATGATAATATGTCATTTTATCATTTTTATATGTTATAAACAAATATTTTTTAGAATTTTTAAATATATAATTAAATAAGAATAAATAAATAATTATTTATTTAAAATTCATTTCATTAACTTTAAAATAATCCATTTTTTTGTTATGTGGGAATACTATATCTCAGACAACAAAACCCACATAGTTAAAACAGACATCCCAGTATTATAAACACCTATTTTTTGATTAACCCATAAAATTTACAACCAAAAAATTAATCATTGAAAAATAAAATCACTATATATATAAATGTATTTATATAGGAAGTTCTAGATAGAAATATCAAGGATACATAAAATGGTTTCATTATAAATATATGTTAGGGAATTATAGGCAATAATAATATTATAAGTGGATAAATAATCTATATAGAAATATAGAGTAATTTAATCAAGTTATTCAAGAAAAAAATTAAAAAAAATTCAATTGAGGTCATTTGGGTCTATCACATTCTTCATTTTATTAATTCCATTTGATGACAAATTTATGGGAATACACTCTTTCATTTTACATTCCCCATTATGAATATTAAATAAATTTTAATAGGTAATTTTTTTAGATGTATTGGTAATCATAATTTTGTAGATCCAATTACCCTCTAAATCATCATTTTCTATAATAATGTTTATTTAAGTGGCCTCTAAATTTTATTATATTTCGTAAGGAGGAGATAATTATGATCTACTAAGGTACATTATTTCACCTTTTTTTCGTTAGATGGGGTGATTATTGTCATTTTTACCCTTCCCTTATAACAAAAATATTCTTACCATTTGATATTCAACCAGATGGATTAAAAAATGTTGAATAATCCTTTAAATGTCCCAAAATCAAATCCAACATGGGGTAATGCCTTTAATTTCCACTATTAAATTATATCCTTTCATGAAATTATACTGATAATAGTCTTCAGATATTGATTATTCATGATTCAAGGAAGCACTACACTATGTGTAACTATTATTATAATCTTTTCCATTCATACTATTTTACTAAGAGTAGTTCCCATTAGGACATACATCATAAATAGTGGAATAATGTTCCTTGTCCCTTATTCAAGATCTAGTTTCTTTTTGAACCCCATTCTCATGGGTTACCATAATAAAATAATAGTGTTTTTTTAAATTAGTCAAAATCTATTTGAAATCAGATTATATATATTTAGTACAATCTATAGTGAAATATAGTACAAGATGGAATTTTGGATTAATTTACATAATAACCTTAAAATTTGACATTATCATTATTTTAAAACAAGTAAAATTATATTGAGTCATCATCAATATATTTAAGATGTACTTTAGTGAAACATCTATTATACACATAAGTGATTCTTCAAAACTATATTTTTGAATAATTAATTCCCCAATATTATTATAATTGGAGAAAAACTGAATCCCCTAAGATCAATGGTCTCCTCTAACAAAACTATATTATTTGGATAATTGTTATTATAATACCTAGGTAACTCCAAGAAATAAATAACTCAATATAGTGTCTATAACGGACCTCAATGTGACCATAAGTGCACATTCCATTATGACTATGGATGCTGTATAACATCAGGTGTCACATCCCGTCCCCTGAAACTCGTGTCGTGACTACCCCATGCTCGCATCATGATGTCCATTGGCTGGCGACTTCAACCGAAGGTGTCAACCTGCAAGTGGGATACATTTTCCTAAGTACCTGTATGTACATACACAGACCCAACCACATCCCAACAAACTAAAAAGGGAAACAACTTCCACTAAAACAAAGATGAGTGAAAGTCCAACTGAATGTAAGTGGTCCAAATACAATCCCAATTAGGAACTACAAATAAAATGTAAAAAAGGAATCTCTGATGTGAATATGTCGTAAATCCCACCTAATCAAGAAATTAGTGAAGGTAATGGATTCCAAAGTAGTTTTGCCTATTTTCCATATCCTACTAGCCCGCGCATGGTCATAGGCCACCAAGTCATCCACTGAATTTTTGGTTAGTCCAATCTCTCTGAGTACCACTATCAAAATGTCGGTCGTCTGCACCTGACAAAAATGGTGTAGGTGAAGCTCGTGTAGGGGTAAGAAACACAATACATATTATAGACCCCAAAACAACAATGAATGTTAACAAAACAATTCCTCAATGTAAATCACGAAATAAGAGACAAATCACTCCAAGTATATTCTATTGTATTAAAAACATCATCGTTAGTCACAAACGTCAAACTCCTTAGACATAGGAGAAATCCACCTCTATCGTGTATAGTGGGCATGTTGTGTCACACATAGCTGCTTCCTACTAACTATGGATTGTTGTGGTACTCATCACTGATTAGTACCATTGGTATACTGGGTCACAGAGAGTAGCTCCCCATTGTGGGCCTTCCTGGTCACACAGAGTTGCTTCCCACTATGGCCCAACAGAGTTACTCCTCCTGTCGAGTACCATGGGTCTGTCAGGACACACAGAGGTTCTCCTCCATGAAGGCATTATAGGTCGTAGGGAGTCGCATCCCATTTGTCCGTTGTCGATCTATCTTTAGGTATCATCCAACCGTAGGGTTCCATACGTAGTGTTAAAGGGTGCACCGCTCCTCAAGCCATTTGTCACATCTTGATGATGATGAAATTCACCAAAATGAATTCCAAAAGATATTCCTCCTCGAGAGGCTCCCAAATCCACAAATATCCCGTCAATATCACATGATTTTGACAAGATACGAGTGTTTTAGTAACCAGGGTACCAGTTGCAAAGGGGCCCGATCTGACCCGGTCAGACTAACCAAAACAACTCGACATGGGGTTTCATCATACATCAGTTTATTTAGACAGACTCAAACTGACCTGTTATGGGTTGAGGTTGGTCTTGTTCGGCATGTCCAACGGACCATGCCCAATATACCTTGTTGGACTCAACCCTATTTGGCCGAAAGACAAGCCCACTGGGTCACCTGGAGATGAGGTCTAGTACTGACCAGCCTACCGGCATGGGTCTGGCCTGCTGGGTGCAGGTCCAGCCCTATCTGATGGGGGTTAAACTGGCTGGGGAGGTGACCTGGTAGTGTGAAGATCAGAAGCAGTAGTGGTCAGTGGAGTGCTACTAGGATGCAGTAGGTCGCCACGTCCCTACCTATCTGAGCACATACTGCAAGGAGCAGGATGCTACTTCACGTGCCAACGACTGGTGATTACCGGACACCCTCCACGTCACCAAATGACATAGTCCGTTGGTTGAACTTGGTAATCGCAGTTCCATTCTCGTGTCATGGTATTCGCAATGTCACATCCCAATCAGCCACAGCTTCTAATGCACCGGGGTGAGCCACTGCACCTGGCTGGTAGCACGACTTGCGGCCTGCTCCTGCTGTCTAGCATGTGATTGGAATGTGCCACTACCACCATCGCGTTCTACCAATACCGGCACCAGGGCACCAATATATCCTTCAGTGGACCACCAAATTTGATTAGGTGGTCCGTTATTCGTTTCTCCAGCACCCACAACATCTAAGGAGCATCCTCTTTACTGGGATGCCTTCAAAGCCACTATGTCATTGCTTTAGAAAAATCACTCACCAAGTGCACACAAAATGGTGGTGTCCAATATTATGGTCATGTTTTCCCACACCCTCTGAGTTAAAAGGATTAAATATGAGGGGAGGGGGTTTGGAGTCTTCACTCAATCGTTAAATGCCGTGATATTAACCCTAAAAATAAATCCTTGATAATTAAACACCCTTCGGCATAAACGCATGAATTATGTGTCAACCTGTATGTGAGTTTAAATGTGTATTTCATTTCTATTAAAGTATGGGGAATAAAAATAATTCAGAAACACATAAATCTTTGATGTTCTTTGTCAAAAATTCATCCTCGAGGGGTTAAGATGTCAGCATCACCTATCGGCTCCACTCATCGAAAGGCGTGATGAAGAAGATATAGTTCTGCTGCCATTATTTGTTCTTCTCTAGGGTGGATGTACGTTAGAGGTTTTCCAGAGAATCTTTTAAATTTTTAATCCACATATTCCCCAGTGTGTCAAACTATAAATAAGAGCACATTGTAGCGTTACCATTATGATGTGATGTCGCATTGTTACACTTTTTTATTTACGAAACGAAATTGTTGTTATGAGTCATTAAATTTTCATTACACTATGAGTTTGACGATCCATTAATGATCTCATTGATTTTCATATTTACCTCCCTCTCGCCAACCCATAGCATTTCTATCTTCAAATCAAAAGTGATAATGAATATAAAACAATTCTATTAAATTATTTTATTATTTTTCTCAAAAAAGTCTGAAGGATAACTTTTTTACTCAGACCTTGTAGGAAAAAGTTGTGTTATTTCTAGGCAATTCTCAACATTTTTAATTCAATGGTGCCATCATATTCTCGATCTGTGTGATGGTTCAAAAAAATTTCTACCTTCACATTTACTGAACGTGCGTTACAAAAAGTTAAAAATTCGGTTCTGGGCTCTTAGGACCTCAGAATCATGTGCTGTTAAATTTCATGCTCTCAAAATTATTCCATATTAACAAAAAAATACACATAAATTCAAAGTAATTACATTTTTTACACTTAATGGATATACATCCCCAAAATAGAAAATAACAACTAAAAAAATATGGGTGTACTAAACAAGTACCTGAGCCTCCCACTCCCATGTGCTCTCCTGGATAATCTCGTGCTGTAATCAGACACACACTAGAGGAATCGACCATCCACATAGGACATGAACCTATTGATCCTTTGTCTCCACTGGGAACTCCGAACATGTCTCACCATCATCAATGTTCAGATCGCCCCAGTCGATGAATTGCGATGTATCATGTACATACTTTCACAACTGCAATATATGGAAAAAATCATGCACCCAATGCACGTGTAAGGAAAGAGTTAGGTGGTATGTCACCATGATATCTCTTCTGAAGATCTAAAAAATAACAATGATCCTTGGAGATAGCTTACCACCCCGACCAAATCTCCACAATCCTTTTCGCTGTGAGACCCAAATGAACACATGACCTCTATCTTCATACTCCAAGGGTCTCCATATCATTTTGGAATTAGGCTTCTTCCTACGTTGTGTATTCCTCATTTCCTCTTAGATGATCTGCACCTTCTCGATGGTAGCTCTACCATCTCTGGACCCAGGAGTAGTAACCCCCTAGGTCTGTCCATCATATGGGTGATCTTTAGGGACATCCTTACAAGGCTTAAAATAGTTCATGTCAATGTTAGATTAATATATATTGTAATATAGAAACACCACCAGTGGAAGGTGGTCCTATTAACTATTACCAATGTTAAAGAAGCCATCATGAATCAGGTCCCCCCAAGGTCTGTATGGACCACTATGTCTGACCATCTGACATGGGATAAAAAGATGTTCTCAAATGCAACTACAACACCAACACTTTATGTAATCCATTTCACAACAGGTATGTAATGTGGGAATTCCAATATGATACAATCATAGAAGGACCCCCATGAAGTCGCAATATCTCCTGGACATAGAGGTTTCTGAAGCCCTCTACTATCCCATGCTCTTAGAGAGGTAGGAAGTGAGCCGACCTGTTGAGTCGGTCAACGATCACTGAAATAACGTCATGACCTCTAGACACATGTGGTAACCACATCAAAAAGTCTATTTATATACACTCCCATTTCCACTCCAATACATTGAGTGGCAGATTCAAGACTACGAGAACCTGGTGTGTGGCCTTCACATGCTGAAAAATGAGGCATCATGAAAAAAACTCGGCCACGACTTTCTTCATCCCTGGCCACCAGTACTACTACCAGAGGTCCTGGTACATTTTTTACACTCTGGGATGTACTTCCAGAGGGGAATTATTGGCCTCCATCAACACCTCCTCCCAGAACTCCACTGGTACTATGGTGCGCTCTCTGAAATAGATGACGTGCTTCCCACCTATTGAAAATCCATCAGGAAACCATCATGAGGGTATCTGAGAACATCACGAATCGTAGTCCACATCCCCCAGCTATGCCTCCCTGACTCGTTGTATGAGTGGGGGAGTAATAGCCATTGACTATAGGAAAATAGAATCACCATCTTACATGAGGGATATATGCATTGCGTCTAACTACTATGTCACCTCACTCAACAACTGTAGAACGACCCACCTACTGAGCATGTTTTCCACCACATTACCCATTCTAGAAGAATAATCTATCTCAAAGTAAATGTCCTGGTGGAACTCTAGCCATCATCTTTGTCTCAGGTTCATGTTATTCTGGGAAAAGATATACCTGAGACTCTTGTGGTCAGAGTAAAAGGTGAAATACTCACCGATGAAGTTGTGATGCCACTTCTTCAAAGAAAATACCACTACTGCTAATTACAGGTTGTGGGTCACATAGTTCTGATAATGCTTCCTCAACTGTTGTGAGTCGTAGGCAATCAATGCTCTCTCTGCATTAGGACACAATCCAGTCCGTTCCCTGATGTGTCGCGGAAAAATACATAACCCACACCCCCCTTGGATAGTCTAAAGATGGGGTCATTAGTCAGTCTCTACCTTAGCTCTTTGAAATTATGCTGTCATTTCAATAACCACACAAAGAGCTGCCCCCTCTGTGTCAAATCTGAAAAAGTGCATCAAACCAAAAAAAAGTTGGGCACAGACCTGTGATAGTAACCAGCCATCTCCAATATTATCTTCACCTAAATCATGCTTATGGGTGTCTCACATGCAAGTATGGCCTCTATCTTCACCATATCAAATGAAAACCCATCCTCTAAGATGACGTTTAATAGATTGCGGACCTCCTGTATCCAAAACTAACACTTCATGTTCTTATCATAATGCTGGTTCTCTTATATTGTATCAAGGAATATCCGCGTGTGTGTAGCATGATGCTCCTATGACACTGAATAATCAATGATGTAATAAATGAATACCATGATGAAAATATCAAGATAGGGATGGAAGATCCTATTCATGTGGTCCATGAACATTGTTGGGTAGTTTTTCAATCCGAAAGGCATCACTAGGAACACAAAGTGGCACCTAAAAGCCATATTTTGTTCATAGTCGTCTCGTACATGAAACTGGTGGTATCTCGATCTATGGTCTATCTTTGAGAACAAATTATCCCATTCAACTGGTCGAAGAGTTCATCAATTCTCCAAAGTGGGTACATTTTCTTCATGGTCTCCTGGTTCAGGCGCTGTAAGTCCACACCCAACATCAAACTCCCATCTTCCTTCTTGGAAAAAATCACTGGCAATTCCCATGGTAAAATTATGTGTCTTACGAACCCCTTATCCTGTAATTCTTCCAACCATACCATCATATCACGATTCTCTAGGGAGCCATTAGATATTTTGGTGGGGATATCAGTGCTATCATGGTGTACAAGATGATATAGATGTCTACCACTCTATGAGGAGGTAGTCCTGGGACTTTGTTAGGAAAAAATCCTCGTACTCATCCACCAATCTAGTAAAACATGGACTACTCTCCTCAACAAAACCAAGGTTTTTGCTATCCAACAGGTGAGTTATTGGCTACACCCACCTCCATGAGAGTCTGTCCTACACTGCAAGGGTGTCAATTTTCCTGGTGAAGAAAATCCTGGCCCCGTCTAGGTGGACACTCCACACTGTACGCCTAAAATAGTCGATCTGATCATGAACTGTTGATAAACAGTTCAGACCCATGATGACATCATAAGGCCTCGACGCTGCTACTAGGAGATCTCTGCTGAAGCTATTTCCTAAAAGTGTAAGATCACATTACAGACAAGATTGTGTAATCGTCTTACCGTCTTTCGTAGGAGTCTCTAGCTATATGGATCGAGCCAACGACTCCCTTGGAATCTATTAGCTCCGAACAAGAGAAATTTCTAGGATGGAGTTAATAGCATATGTGCCTATATGTACACAAACTAGGGTGTAGAACACATATATCGTAACTCAGATCATATCTAGAGCTCTGTGTTTCTATGCCTCTGCTGCATGGAGCTAAGCTTGCTCATGTCCGCCTGCTCCATGAAGTCGGGTTGGAACACTTGGGTTGGTGTCAGTAACATCTCAAACCATCTCCCACCGCCTACTGCTCAGCCAAATCCCCTGCCTCATCATCCATCATGTGGACCTCCTCGCTTGAATAGTTGTTGATGCCTCGACTGCCCCATGACCATGTTCAGGTCATTTGAATGGTGGTCCGAGCAGTCACATGCCATGTGTCAATACCCACCACAGGTGTAGCACATCCTGGATCCCATATGACTCCCTCCAGACTGGGAGACCCACACCATCGACCCTGAGTCATGGGGTCATCCTCTAAATGACCTTTCCTTCTTGGGACTAATTATCTGCTGTCTGCTACCTGCTAGAGGCTCTACCATTTGGGTTCTGCTGGCTCCTCTATATATCAGCACTTATTCCATCAAGAATATATCCATAAAAAGGTCTCTCTCCAACACTCTGGCCTAAGTAGGGAAGTTCAGAGACAACACTAATTCCCTAATCTCCCTCTTTAGTCCCTTATTGAAGGACCAGGCCTTGAAGAAAGGCTCTCACACCATGAATGTAGAGTAGCAGAAATGCTATGTGAACCTTTTCGAGTATTCAACCACTATCATTCTGCCCTGTTGTATGTGAAGAAACTCTTTAAAGTGCACAGAGTGAAACTTCTCAAGGAAAAACACCTCTTGGAAAATCCTATTAATGTGAATCAATGTGAGGGTCGCATTATTGTTAGTCTGAATGGTCATGCTATACCATCTCTCTACTAAGCCCTACAGAAGGCTCGCCACCAAGATCGAAATCCATCTAGCCAGTGTTCTCAATAAGCGAAATACCTTCTTCATAACCACTAGCCATTCCTAAACAACCTGAGGATCCATCTCTTCCCGGAACCTGGGATATCATTGTATCTAAAACACATGTAGGGAACCGAACCTACGAACATCCTCTACTGTAACCTCCGACAGTAGATGCTGACCATTTGGTGGTGGATGCACTGGTGCAACACCCAGTGGGGCCATCTCTAGAATGGGTCCCTAAACAGATGCCTCATCGATATGTGGTATGTCCTCAAGACCTATTATAGGGATCTTGGATGGTTTTCCACATGGAGGAATCCTAGGATAGATCAATATGTACCAATGTTAGAAGGTTATACCTTGTGAGCAGACTCATATTCAAAAATAAAGAGATACATATAAAACTAGTGTTTTCATGTATTGAGACAAGAACAAAATTCAAGGTCCCTATGTATGGACATGTTGGCCACCGCACCAATACTGGACTCCCTGAATCTGAATGTCAAACATGAAACACATAAAATTGTTTTCGCGAAACAAATAATCAGACATCAGGTCATTGAGGTTGAACCGAACACCCATTGATAAAATATTTTTAGGTCCTATCCCCTAAGGCCCATTCCCTGACTACCCCATACCCGCCTCTAAAATACCATGGGTTGGCAACTAGCACTGAAGGTTTCAACCTACAGGTGGGAGAAATTTTCCTCTATACCTGTATGCACATGCACACTCCTAACAACAACCCAACACACTAAAGAGTGGAATCATGTACCTCTTAAACAAATCTGCGTGCAAGTAAAACTAAAAGTAAGTGGGCTAGAATACAATCCCAACAAGGAACTGAAAATAGCAGGTTGAAAAAAAAACTATGATGGCCATTTGTAGAAAACCACACCTGATCACGATAGTTGAAAAGCTACTAGAAGAATAAGTAGTACATCATGCATGCCTAGTCCTACTGGGCCCCACCTGGTCCTAAGTCTCCAAGTCCACTATTGAATCATCCACCAGTTCCTTCTCCCTAAGCACCCCTATCAAATTATTAGTCATCTGCACTAGACATAACACTTGTGGGTGAAAATCAAGCAGTGGTGAGTAACACAATACTCAGTATGAACCCCAAAAAAAGGAAAGACCACAAAAAAATTCTTGTAAATGATGCACGAAACTGAATACAAGTCACATGTGGTATTTTAAGGGGTTGTAATAGTAGCATCGTCAGTCAAAAATGTCGAACTCCTTAGATGATGAATAACTTCACATCTATTTTTTAGAGTTGGAATTCCAGGCAACACAAATTTTCTTTCCACTACCCTTGGACTGATGTGGTACTCATCACTAATTAGTACCATGGGTATGCAGGGTCACACAATGCCTCCTCCCCCCCACCCCCCGTGGGATTGCTGGGTCACAAAGAGCCACATCCCACCTTGGCTGAAGTTAGGTACTCCTCCTATCAATTACAGTGGGTCTACTAGGTCACACCAATTTACACACCATCATGGGTCTACTAGGTCAGGAAGATCCACTTCCAACTAGGCCATCTTCTAGAATTATTCATGTCTCAACCAACCGTATTGTTTCGTACATAGCGCACTTGGGAGAACCTATCATAAATCCCATTTTCACATATCTATGTCCAGGAAAGTGACCAAAAATCATGTCAAAATATGCCCGTCATGGAGAGGGTCCCAATACAGCAAAATGGCCCATCAATCAAACACATGGTTTGCAAGATACAATTTTTTTAGTAACCAGGGGACCGGTTTCATCAGGAATTGCTTCGACCTGGTCAGACTGACCCGAACAACCCTGACCAGTGGTTTCACATGCCCCGGTTTATTTAGATGGACTTTAACTGTCCCTGTATTGGTAGTTATTGGTCTAGTTTAGCCTGGAAAGTGGGCCAGGCCTAATAGGCCCTATTGTACCTGGCCTGATTTGGCGAGGGTCCAGCCTGACGGATCACCTGGCGACCTAGTCTAGCCCGTCCTGACCCTCCGGTGTGAGTACGAACTGCTGGGTGTGGGTTCGGCCTAATGGGTGCATGACCTCCTGGGGGAGCGACCCGCTGGTTTGAAGAAATGCCGTGTTAGCTAGCAGTGGGGTGTAACTGGGACACAATAGACCATCACGACCCTCCCTCTCTAAGTGCGGCCCGCAAGGAGTGGGCTGCTCTGTTATGCACCAGCAACCGGTGATGACTGACCACCCTCCACTTCAACTACAGACTCAGACTGCGGGTTGAACCCAGTCAACACAATGGCATTCTAGCACCGTGGGTCTCCAGTGCCACAGCTCGATAGTGCGTTGCATCCGTCGCACCGGTGCACTTCTCTACTTGGCCGCTGAGATGGCCTATGAAGTGCTTCTTCTATCCAACATGCGGTTGGTGCGTGTTGTTTCTCTCATGTCATGCTACTGTAGCTTCCACTGGTGTGCCGAAAAATACCTCGGCGGACCACCAGATGCACTCCAGTGGTCCGTTCTTCGTGTTGCATGTGCCCACAACCTACAGGGATCATTCTCTTTACCACAGTGCCTTCAAATCTGCCTTTCCATTGATTCAGAAAAATCGTTAACTATGTGAAAACAAACAGTGGGTCTAGGCATTCGTTCTTGTTAGACCAAACCATCCGCCTTAAAAGGTTTATTGATGGGGAGATTTGGGGAGTCCTCGTTCGATCGTTTCATGCCAACATTTGAACCGTGAATGTAATTCCCTGAGAATGAAACACCCTCCCACATAAACGTAAGAATCACAGGTCAACCTATTCATGGGTTGACACGTGTTAGTCATTTACAGAAAAGGACGATGAAAAAAATTCAAAAAACCCTACCTTTTTTAAATTTGTTGACACACTTTCTTCCTCGAGGAGTTAAGATGTCGATGTCGCTTCTCAGCTCAAATATTCGAATGGAAGGTAGAAAAAGATGTAGTTCTGTCGGTGTTATACATTCTTTGATGGGGTGGATCTTTATCAGAGGATCATCACAGACTCATCAATATTTTTAATAAATATTTTTCAAATCATGTCGAACAATAAATAGAATCATGATGTAGCATTCTCATTATGATGGCATGTCGCCTCATTACATCTCTTTATTTAGGAAACAAAATCGAGGTTACACATTATTAAAGTGTCTTTACGTAGTTAGTTTAACGATCCATTAATACTCCTCGTCGATTTTCATCATCGCTGCCCCACATAGTAGAATTCCACCACTCAAAAGCGAGAAATAAAATAAATAAATTATATTTTACTAATTTATTATTTTTGTCAAAATTATCTGAAAGATAAATTTTTGCACAATCATTTTGAGATGAATTTAAGACATTTCTAGGAGAATCCTAATGTTCTGAATTCAACTATTACCTTGTATTTTCGATCTGAGTGATTAGTCAAATGATAGAAAATCCCGATCTCACATTTACTGAACGTGGAAAAAAAATCAAAATTTTACTCCATTGGCTCAGGACTCTCAGAATCACATGTCGCCTAATTTCATGGTCCCGATGAAATTCCATATAAATAAAAAAATTACACGGAGATTATGAGACATTACATATAAGATTTAATTTTGTTCAGTTCAGATTCTAAACAATCATATCATTCTTAAAAATAATAATAAATTAACCAAACATCATAAATTAATTACAAAAATCAGTCAAAGTACACATATCAATAACTAAAACATAATATTGCTGAAACAAATTTAATTACTACATAGATTCATGAAACGTTATTCTATACACATCAAATAGTCGCCGACTTGGATGAAAACATATACATGATAAATAATCTAATAATCATTACACTAGTTTATACTATAAATATCAATATGGAAAACATAAAAAAACTATAAAACACTTTTTATCTGATCCATGATGCTCATAAATTAAAAAATAGTGGCACTATATGATATTGAAATATTGGGCCCCCATTCTAAACACCACAATATGTGCTAAAATTAAATGAAGACAGTGGGTATTCATAAACACTAAGGCCCTCGTTCAGGGGGAGAGAAATGAATCTCCATTGGAAACATTCAATGTTCAACATATAAACATATATCATATGTTCATGATCATGAAATTTTCCTATACTAGATGTGATATTACTAAATAAAATAAACAATAAAATAACAATCAAATCTCAGGTCCATGACCTAGACTGAATCAAACCATCTTCAGTCAGTTCCAAGATATCACTAATCGGATCTTGTTAACTCTGTGTGCATATGAAAGCCATATCCATTGGTGTATCCTTTTAATCCCATTAGATAATCCATAAAAAAATATAACAATAAAGTCTTTAAATCATGATACTATAAATATTTTATAACTCTCTAAAATTACATATGATAATTGGATTGATGGTTGTTTTTTTATATATTGAGAAGTGACCGATTATTATTTCTCATCTACAATATAATGCTTACAATTTGGATCCCAGGATGCTAGTAATCCACATCAGGTTTGTGTCCTATCATCTGGGACTATTGGTTGGATCCTAGGGTTATCCTACTCATATAAATTTGACAATTATAATAATAAAAATCTCCTAATCCTTCATGACATGATCATAGATTAACTTGATTTATGAATGACCAGGTTCATTCATTTAATATAATATAGAGTCATTGAAAAATCACGATATCACCAGAATTCATCATTTCTGTCTACAACTAGTTGATAGGATACTCTCTTAGAATATTTAGTGACATTAAGATCTATGTTGTATCATATAGGTATCACATGATACGTGAACACATAATCCAACAACTGCATCTTGGAGTCCCCAATATCCTCATCATAATATATAACACTCATAAGCCAGATCCAATAAGTCACCTCTGTGTATCCTATCATTAACATTGAATCACATTAGGCCTCTCAATTTGTCTTATTATAATTGTACATGATTCTATAACTAAATCAACAATAACACTGTGAAATAATAAATATAAAGGAAGGATTTCATGAATGCCAACACCCCTCACCATTTTCCATAGCCCATTGGGGAAAAAACTTTTAAGGGTCCTAATATTACTATTTAGAAAATTATTACTAATTACCAAATTCACCCAATTGATTTCATCATTTATAGGCCACCCATAGTGCTTACTTAGGTAATCACTGTAGTAGAGGCATCCCACTAGGGGAATTTTAGGTCATTACCTATGTAGAGGAATCTATTTTGGGATTCATAGAATTATTTTGAATGTAAATTAATTCCTATTGTGTTATTCTAGGTAAAAACCCATGTGGTGACATCCATATTAGGGTCCTCTATTACAACTAATGTATCCTGGATACATACAATGCTGTAATGATAACACATCTAAAGGAATAATGAACACTGTAGAACATCCTTTCCTGGTACATGTGGGTCACCACATTAGAAAATGTTGAAAATTATCCCATAATCCATTTCGATGATAATTTATCACTACTTTGGTCTACATTTACAAGCCATTTACCCTACATAAGGGATAACAACCTATGGAAAAATTCTCATAAGTTGTCGGCCCTACAAACACACCCATTCAATGTTACTCTAGGTTTGCCTCATCACCAAACTATTAATCCTCCATTAATCCCATATCATTCCCTTTAACCATATAGATTATAATTCATTAAACATTTATGACCTTGAGGATTATAATACATTCATTAAAATCATTTACATGATCCTTATCCTAGTTTTATTCAACATACCAGATATGGGAACTATGTTCCATTTACTAGGGTAAGGACCCCTCCCTCATATAATGATTACTTATGAGTACATTAAATATATTATCAAAAAACACACCTAAACATAAAATTTTACTTGAAAAATATACCCTTAATATCCTCCAGTTACTACAACATTTCATGGGTTTACATGGGGCTAGGACACATAAAAATGTATTACTATTTCTCCGTCACCTGCAGTGATTGGCAATGTACTCGAACACATGAAAATTCCACAATACATGATGTAAAATCATAGTAAACTATTTGTTTCAAAAAAATCCTTCATCCATATGAAAGAAGAATTAATGGGATGTTTCCTTCAAAAAACACTATGTTATCAGTTTTTCCAAACTAGAAACCCCTTATGATCCCCCAAGACACTGGTTTATGCCCAAATAACCCCAAATTTACCACATGGAATACCCATGAACACATATATTAATATATAAATTAATATAAAATAAATAAATATGATATATGGATCAATGTACAATCAAATTTACATTTTAATGAAACCACATAAACTTTGTGTCTTATTATATATTTTATTGTTACTCATCCTAAGTTGCTATCGATCACAACCAAAAGCGGAGTCTAGAAACACCTCCTACTCCCCCTTTTATTTTTTCTATCACATGACGGAGAAACAATCCCACTACTGTCTTCTATATGATATAATGGGGGGATATGGTAATATTAAAATAAACTATTTAGATAAAAAAATTTAATTTGAAATACCCATTTAAAAGCTCACCCATATCGCATAACCTAATATAGGATTACATCTCACCAATGAAAAAAAATCTCATTCTATATTGAGCCATAGTGTTATAATATTAATCCAATTCTCTATTAAAATGATATCATCGAATGAATGAGTACAAATAAATAAATAAATAAATAAATAAATAAATATACCATTTTTAAGATATCAAATGGTTATGATATTAACTAAACTCATTTCTAATCGTAGCTGCCCTATTTTGGTACCAATAATGTGTCAAGAACATCCTAGACCATCTCGAATGTAAAAATAACCAATTACCCCTCATGGACCTTTCAAAAAAATAGAATCGATTTCATCTTATTTTATGAACCTTAAAATATGGGTTTTTAAAATATTGCCTCTATAACACATCTCAAACATGAGATATATAATATTCCAATAATATATCATGTTCTAGACCCAATCATCCACACCCGTATGATCCTAATCATCATATTGTCACCACAAACCTTCTAAATCACAATTAAATCATACAAAATCCTTAAAAAATTACATCTAAATTTGGAATTTGATATTTAAAAGGGAAAAAGAATATCTTATCCACCATCTCAACAACATCCAAATACCTTATTGACTGTCCAATGACTAGTCCAATGGAACCCAAAAATCACATGCAGCGTAAGAGACATTTAACCATGACCGATCTAATCCCACCCAGTAATGAGTGTCCTTATCATCACCATAAAATTGAGCATCACATTCTATAGGCCACACACTTTATATCACTAAATTCAATGACAAAAAAGTGTTTAAACTTCTCATATATTAAAATGAACACAAAAACATCAACCACACAATCATGGATAACTATGAATGGAAACAACCATGCCCATCAAATAACATAAATTGAGGATCATCTCATCAAATGAAATATTTTTCCCTCTAAACTGTATGGATTTTATTAAATATCTCATGTGTCCTGATTTCAATATGTAAAATTGTACTACATCGATTATGATTCCTAAAGATCCATAAAAATCACCACAAACTACATGATATCATAAATATTATATGCATACCCCCATTAACATTCTGTCATTTAATAAGGAATTTACCCAAAATCCTATACAAAAGCCACTCTCTTCCTCATTGTTGAGTGATTATAAAAAAAATGACCCACAATCTCCCTCACATTCACCATCCACAAACTATAGTACCTGTATAACACTAGTGTACAATTAACCAAGATCTTTATAGAGGTCTATTCGAATAGGCCAGATTCCCATCATCTGTCCCCTTAAAAATACAGCATAACTACCACGGGAAAAATATAAATAAGCATATCCACTATCTAAATCTATTCCAGGTCTTGTGGACACACCCAATCACTCACTATGTTTAGCATCCCTTCTAGAGTAAAAAGCCTCAAGCACCCATGTAATACTTCTCTTTGAAACCAAACTCATTACCACATCACAACAACTTTGTAATTTTTCTATTTTAATATTATGTAATATACTATTCTTGTATTCTAAAATACCTAGTAGCACCATTGTGGAAGGCATCATCAGTAGAATCAACCACCTATTCTTGCAACCTCAATGTAAAACATCAATCTAGGGACAACCATTATAATGTGATGCCTTAAACAATACGAAATCCCTAAATCAATAAACAACCAATCACATCATAAGTTCTCTAGGATCCCCACTGCAAAATGTAAAATCAAATATAAATATTAATATTATAGGAAAAAGATCATTTTATCCTCTCATATATCCCATATCATATAAAATGACCAGAAACATTTTGAGTGGATTATATTTATCAAAAATATCACGACGAACAAATAGTCTACCTGGTATCTAGTCCTCATACAACATCTACCTATTGAACTGCGACACTATGAATTACAACACAACTATTATCATAGATATTTAAAGACATCATCCTTGATAATACATAGACATGAAAATCATACCCAATAGTGTGGTTTAGTATAATTGTATCGCAAGATAAATTGGGAAACACAATATAAGGTATTACTAGAACTTTAGATAATCATTCTTCTTATCATGGAACACATACAAACTCACTATATTGATCTCACCACCTAATGATTTTTATCAAATACAAATAATAATGAGGTTTGAATAGATTAAATCTTATTTTTATTCAATAAAAGAAAACATCATATTAGTTGTTACAAGAACATTAAATAACAAAACCAATATAGTAAACTCAATATATAGATACTTATTCCAATATGTATCAAGTGAAACATATTAACATGGTTTGTTCTGGTAGAGTTACATATCATTAAAGGTATTCAAATCCTCCTAGGTTCTTATTGGCAATTTGAATTAATGAACCTGGAAAATGAAAACCCAATTTGGGTTTCCCACACTATAACCATGAGCCTCAATGATATAAAATTGTCACAACCTATCCCAAATTCCAAAGAGATATATCATTTTCACAAATTAAGTTTTCAATGATGATAAAAATGACCAGTCATCAAATGAAAATAAATATACATGTCATTCCATTTGACTGAAATTCTAGAATTTTCATATACCAGAAAATCCCATAAAAACAGTCAATGAAGACTTAAACAATAGGATCAATATATAGTAATAAAAAACCCACCACTAATCCCATATATGTTTTGGGTATTATATATGCTAATCGATGATGCATGTGAGACAACATTCTAATATGGGCCAAGAGTCAAATCCATAGATGATAGTTTTTTTACAGGCCAAGATCCAAATCCAAAAAATCATAAATCTAATCATCATGTGCATCATCCAAGGTGAAAATAATATCCCCCATAATATCAAAATTTTGTAACATTAATCCCATCTATATGAACATGGAAAACAACACCATGGAAATATACAGTTGGAATATAGTATTCGATAGAGTCTATCACACGCACCACCAAGCGGTTGAGGCAATATAATATCTTTCAAATTTATAATATATTTAATATTATAAATAAATTAAATATATTTTTACTCCTGGAATGCGAGTGACATTAATTTATCATGTGACATATGCCACCATGAGTTTCTATAATATCTGGTGTTACATTCAAGACCAATATTTTGAAAACAATAATATATTAATAAAATATTATTATTTACTATAACATAATATTACCTAGACATTAAATTAGAATTTATTCATGTTATTAAATAAAGTTTGAAAATATATTACCTAAAAATATATGATTAAATTATTAGTTTTTAATTAATTAGAAATGAAAATATGATCCAATTGAAAATAATGACAATATTTTATTGAAATCTATTTTTATTCTCACAAAGATGTTTTACCATATCAGGTTAAAGCAATTAAAATTATTGAGTGATGTTCATTTAATATATATATAACATATTCAATATAAATTTTTTAAAATTCTTTTCACTTTTTTTATAATCATAAGATTACAAGATATCATATTTTATACATAAAACATTATATTTTTATCATGGAATTTTCAACACCTTTTAATGGATACACTACTTTGTTTTATATTTTTTGAAATTTTATAGATTATATATATCACAATAAAATTCATATTTTAAATATAAATATAATTGAATGGTAATGGTTACTTTTTGGTTTTTATCTATGATGTTTTATTTTTTAATGAATAGTGAAAATTAATGAATTTTAGTTCCAAACTACATTATCATATAATTTATTTATAAGGAAAATTTATATTTTTTTTATTTTTTCTAATGAGATCATATATTTATCAATGAATCAAATTTGGGTCATTGTAATCAATTTCATATTGAATTTTACTATAAAATTGTACGAAAACTTTTATCATTTTTACATTAAAACCCTAAATTTTCTCCCCATCATCATGTTTAAATTTAAATTAATTTTTGCCACATTGATTATTGGAGAATGGAATAATGGATTCCATATATTAAATAATTAAAATTTATATTTTCTAATAAGGTAAAATTATTATTTTTACTAAAACTGTTTGTGAATGTAAATAAAATTAATTACAACAATTTGGGTTAAATAATGATTAATTGTGGAATAATACATAATTATAATCACCCAAATGTCTTATAAACTTGTTAAAGATCCATTTTTTGGACATATGTTGACACTGTAAAAACTATTATACAATTTTGAACATTATAGGATCCAATTTGAAAGTGAAGATGATGAATGTAATTCGTTGTTTAAAATATAACAAGAGTTCCACTCCTCATCCACAATAAAAAGGAATCCTATCCTCTCACATCCTCAGTCATCTCAAGACACATTATCTTATAATGATTTACAAAAATAGATACTAAACACCCCTATATTCACCCAATAATCCTCACCTTGGGAATAAATCAATCTATTGAATCCCTTTGGTGAAATGCAATTGGAGTTACCCAAATAAGAGATACTAAACTTCCTCATGGCTAATAGTTTTATTTCCAATCTCTACCCACTAATATATTATTATTTCTTGATTATTTAAAAACATCAGTATACAAAATATACTATGAAGTTTTATGATATTATTACAACCTAATTATACAATCACTCTAATATAATGAGTAACAAACATATAGTTAATGTGGATTGTGAATTACCTTCTCAGGAAACGATAATATTAATACATCCTTTATTAACTATAATTGTGGTCATTATGTTGGAAACTATGTTAATATATGTTATATATGACATTTATAATGTATTGATACTTATTTAATTCTTCTATGACATATAACATTATTCCCCCAATTTTGTGGGATTATAATAACATTGTTTTGTGGAAGTGTGGACTACCACGTCCTAAAAGAGATGTGATTTGTTAAAATGATTATTAGAATATACAAAGGATTATTTAAATTAAAAATAACTAACATAAAAAAAATAAATTTTATATTTTTGAAATATTTACCTTTCTGGAAATATAATATTTAAATTTATGATTTTTTACTAACAATTCACACACATTAAAAGTGATGACGTTTTTCGTGGACTTGTGGGCCACTCCATTCTCAACAGGATACGATTCCATTTACATAACAAGAATTATATATATTAACATATAATTAAATAATATTTTATTTATTATATAATAATAAATCTCTAAATATATTGTGGTACATAGTTCAATTCCACAATGATCACTAAAAATTGAGAATATAACTCATGCGTACATACGTCTTTCTGTCACCATGATTGTAATGATAATTAAATTTTGTTAACCAGATTTAATTATATTTTTTAAAACATTAATTGATGTATAAATGTGATAAATATTTCATGATTATTTTTTCATATATTTTTATGTAATGACCCCTTTGACACGAGTAGACGTAATAATGTAGTTTTTTACACACAAACAAAATTTGGTTAAAACACCCGACATAAATATAATTGACTACAAAGTAATAGAAAACATGGTAATAAGTAAAATAAGATTAATGGTAAAAAATGGTTATCAAGAAAGTAAAAAATGAAAATGTTTTTTTATACAGTATGTTAATATAATATTTCATGAAAAAAACACAAGTAAAGGGATTTCTTCTCAATTTTCATTCCATTGAGATTTATTTTTCATTATTCACCTAGTTTATTATATAGGGATTATTTAATTTAATTTTAACTATTATATAATGAAAATCATTATTTCCATGATATTATATGATTCATTTAATGTTATGATTTCATAGATATTATAATCCAAATTTTTTAATGAGGCATGAAACACATGGGAATGTTTAATGATTAATCTAATCAAGAATGATTTTTAAAAAACTTTTTATTTATATTAATCAATGAAAATAACCATTTATTTTACTCCACATGTGATATTATTTATTAATACTATACTTTTTCTTCAATTTGATGGTTTTTGACTTATTTCTCCAAGGATAAAATTTACACTCAATTCCTTGATTTATTTAATAGTCCCCTTGAAATTTTTAATATCATTTCTTCACTGAACATTGAATATTCCAGAAATTTTCAATATCTTTATAATGGATATTAATAATTCCTCTAATGTATACAATATTACATATGTTTCTTTTTTGATAGTTTTTTTATTTGGGAAAATATTAATAATTATATATTCTTTATACCATAAGGATATCTGATAAGGTAAAATATATATTTTTGATATTCAACATAAGAAATTATTTTGATTGGTAATGATTGGAAGAACCAATAATTTATATATGTCCTTGACACATTGGAAGGTAATAATGAGACAAAGTACTTTTGAAAATTATTCTATGATATATTGATGATTTTAAACTTTCATGTGAAATTTATTGACAATATAGGTTTTCTTGTCCCATAGACATGAAATACAATAACTAAGAATTTCAGTAAAATAGTTTCATTCTTAATTCATACATGGGATTTTACGTTGAGATATGAATGAATACATTTCATTTTCTATTGAATTATTGAATCGAATGTGTATCAGTTTCTTACCTTGCATTATTGATTTTTCTGTATCTAGTTATTTGAATAGAATGTATTTCTAGTTATTAAATTTACATATTTTTTATGAAATTTCTTCTTATATTATTGATTATATCGCATTTTTGTTCAGTTATTTACCATGGAATAATTATTTTTCTCTTTTGTCATTATTGATTCCACTATATAGTACCCTTACTAAGAATTTTAGCTCACCCTTATTTTATTCATTTATTCCAGGAGTTGAAGAGGCATACAACAAAAGATACTCATGGATATACTAGACTGCATAATTATATACTAGATGTAGTTTAGATATAAATAATTTTGGAATTACTGTATTTATTTTTAATACAGGAAACATGTATTTGTCTAGTTTACCCAGACTAATATTTTCTTGGTACTTCATGATTTGATTATTTGTAATCATACCAACATAATTTATAACATACACCAGTTTAGGTACTTCTATGGTCTGGTCTATATCTTTGTAACCAAATTATTTTCCTTTGTAAACCTGAGAACTAGATTTAGGAAAACATTTATTAGATAACATTACCCTAAGGTATAATTTGAGGATTAGTGTAGAAGAACAATCTAATGTTTTTATTATCTAGATATTATATTTGTTGGCTAAGAATACATCCCTTTTTGGACACTAAAAGTGGATGTGGTTCTAGAAACAATGTATCTAAGAGAATAAATACAAACATGGTGTATCAGGAATGACTCATCATAACGTTGTACACAACAATAGTCCTTACTGTGCACTAGGTTTGACACACCCAAAGGACATGCATAGAAAAATTAAAATATTCAATAAAACCCAATATGAATGATTTTTACAAAGAATAACCTATGTTAATCCTATGGTTATTTAAATCTGAGATAATATGTCATGATTGAAAAATCATATTAATGATATTATGGATAAAATATGGACCCATGAGGGACGTGTGTGGAAATAAATGGATGATGTATTTATGTATTGGTGTTTTACTAAAAACCATAGTTAAAAGGCTATTTAGTTTTTTACCTTATTTTAAAGGTAGTCCATCATTTTATTTTTGAAAACCTGTTAATCTAGTTTTAAAAAATAATAACCTTTATTTCAAGTGAGATCCAATCATTTCAGAGAGGCCATACGACATGAACCCATGACTGATGGATGGTACAGGGTTTACATTAACCACTGACCCACAAAATGTCGTATTTAATAAGTCATTGTTTTTAGTTGAACAAGTTGATGAATAAATATTATTTAATAAATAATATCGTATTTTTTGGTTTAGATATTAATATATTAACCATATTGAAATTAGAAAAATGTTATATTCAAACAGATTTACTTTTCACACTTTTATGGGCATTAAAATAAGTTAAATATTAAATTTAATACTTCATGAATTGATGATATTTTTGGATATAAATTTATTTATATAAAGGATGAATAAGAATTTAATAGAAGCACTAGAAAAATATGGAATTATTCACATGAAATTAAAATGAATCATCAAAGTAAATTTCTATATATTCTTAAACAACAAATGATTTACCAAAAATGAGGAAAATGACTTAGAATACTCTTTCCATAATACCTTTATTTTAATTTTACTGATGGTATTATAAATCATTGTATATTTATGGCTGTGAGGGTATAAAAATTACATTGGTAATTCACTTTTTTAGGATTTTAGACCTCAATCACTCCGTATAAAAATTTAATCTCTTCCTCGAAGTATGTATCTCTACATGCAACTAATGTTCTCCTATATAGAGACGTAGACATTTTTTAATCCATTTGTCCTTTATACTTCATATTCTCTCATTTCTAGAGGATATTTTAAAAACCATTCATTTTATGTGGGATTAAAATAATTCTAAATATCCTGAAATATATTTCCAATATCAAGTTTAAATTGTGATAATTATATTTTATTAATGAGAGGAGAACATAACCCCCTTAAAATATAATGTAGGATCATTTTATTCGTTACCATGTATTTAATTAAACACTAAGAACGTAAGGGAATATAATATCATGATAATTTATAAAATATTTAATATTTTAAATAAATTCAGTATAATCTATAGCTGTATATACATTAGATACTAAGTTATCAGGAAATATATTTCATATTGACTTTCTTTAATCACATACATTACATGCCATAAGAATTTTAATGAAATAATAATATATTACGAAAATTATATTATTTAAAATAGTAAGCTATTACCTATCTGTTAAATTAGTACTTATGCAGAATATAAACTAAATAATGATAATATATAGATTATTTGTATATAATGTGAATTAATTAGTTACAAATTAATTAAAATGAAAATTAGGGCCAATTGAAAATAAGGGGGTAAATTTTTGGGAAAACAATTTTTTTGCTCAAAAAGTTATTTTACCAAAATAAAATAAATTATATAAAATTACTGATTGATGTTAATATAATTTGTTTATTATATATTAAATATATTAGTTTTTATATTCATATAATATATTTGAAATTTAAACAGAAAGAACAATCTCAATTATGACATATAAAAACTTATAATTTTATTAATGTATTTTTACCACCTTTTAAGGTAAAAATTATTTTAAAATTAATTTCACAAATGTTTATATATTTCATACATCATGATTAAAATTATATTTGTAATATAATATTATTAATTAGGTGAGGGATATTTTTTTAATTTTTATGTGAATTTTAAATTTTTAATAAATAGGGAAAAATATTTAATTTTATTGAAAAAATGCATTTCTATATGGTATATTTATAAAGCTAAATAATATTTCAATTTTAATTTAATTTTTATTTATATATTTTTTTTATCAATTAAAAAAATAAGTTAATTTGAATCAATATCAATATTTAATTGACTATAATAACATATAAAACAATTAATCATTTTTACGTTAAAAACAACATTGTCGTCAGATCTATATGATTAAATTTTTATTCATTTCTACTAAAGAAATTGGTATAACATGGAAAAATGGATTCATTATTTTGAAAAATATTAATTTATAATTTATAATAATGTCATTATATTTTTTGAAAAACAATATTAGTTAATGTGAATACATTTTTTTATAATTATTATGGTAAAATTAATCCTTATAAAGAACTAAACAATAATATTATAGTCCCAAATGAACAAGAAACATTCCTAGAGTAATTTTATGGAACTATTTAGAAAATATAACCACTTTTATAGAAATTTGAATAATATTGGAGACAATTCATTATAAAAACAAGTATGTAATTCTATTTTCAAAATATTAAAAAAGTTTCACCCTCCTCCACAATAAAAGGCCTCCTCTCCTCCCACAATCTCACACCTATCAGGAAATTTTGGCTATAATAATATATTCCAAAATAGATCCAAATAATACACCCTCACCCTAGAATCCTCACCATGATCACAAATCCATCCAAGGAAACCCTTTGGTGAAGAAAAATTGGTGTTACCTGAATAAGAGGTAACTAAATTTCTGTAGATATTTAGTTTTATTTCCATTATCAAATAACTAAAATCTTATTATTCTATTATTATTTAAAAATAGTATTATTTATAAAAAATAGTTTTCTTATTATAATAGTTATGCATACACTTGCACAATCTCCAATCTAATGGGTAATGAATATAATATTTATGGGAATAACGAACTACCACCTCATGAAGCAGTGATTATTCTTTCTTCCATCACTGCATATCATCATGGTAAATTTGTTCTATAATAACTTTATATTTGTTAAATATTATATTTTTAATTTCTTTAGACTTATTTAATTATTTAAAACCACATATCATTATGCACTCTATTTTGTGGTAATATGACAACATAGTTTGTGGATGTGTGGAATTACATATCACAATCCAACCTAGGTTGACCGTGAACTGATCATCTGAGCCAATCAATGGAAAGGCCTGAGAGGCAGTCACGATCCTTCAGGGCATGAGAAAAGCACCAGAGAATGACTAGAGTACAAATAACAATGATTTTTCTCAATAAAAATAATTTTTATAGTATAAATAAAATATAACAATGGAAGATAAATGAACAACGAGGAAAAAATAGGGTGAAAAATATCATGAATAAGATATATATGTCTGAAACTCCATGTAACCCCACGGGTTACTCTCCAAATCATAAAAAATGAACATTTCCCCAGGCGATCAGAACCAAGATGAAACCTATATGAGGAACTAAAAACAAAAAAAACACTATAGGTATGAGTATTAAAATGTAGTAGGTAGGCCTGACTAACCCAATTCCCAAAGGATATACCATAAATAAATAAAACATTGATTAACATGTTTGAAATAAAAATTTAAATATAGTTATTACCTCACTTTTCATTTTATAACAAACAAGAAATATCCATTACCCTAAAAATTTAACACAAGCCATAAGTTGGAAAATGGGATTTGATCATTCTCTTTCCAAACATTTACATAGAAATCCTTTTTAAACTAATAACATGTTCACATTTTTTCCCAAAAAAAATCAAAACTAGATACAAGGAACATGATACTACACTACGAGGGCAACAGATCTAATAGTACTCATAATGTGAAAAATCATAGGAAATCCAAGGAACTAAGAGAATAACAAGAACAAACTAATACATGTGACTCATCTTTAACGCGTGCCATACTCAATGATTTCATAGGGGTATAATGCCCATACATCACCCTACTTGTCCAATATGAAGGGGCCAACCCCATTATAACAAAAAAATTATTAAACTGCTATGGGTCATTAATAATGCACAATCTTACAAGAGATTCATTTGTTCTTCGTAAACCTCTTTGCTAAGCTAGGTTCCCATGCTATGTTTCTCAATGGGGGTGTTCCATGAAATTCAAACAGTATGACAAATATATATACAACCAAATGAACCATATAATCATGCACTGCCCTGACCTCCTCAAGGATGGTCCGTCCCTTAAATTAAGTACTATCCAAAGGAAGTCCAAATCAGAGGACCCCCATATCATGATAAACCAACTAAGAATGTTACAAGAATCATGATGGGTTATCCAAATAGCCATTTCAAAATTCCAAATGGTCCATTAGACCAAAAAATCACATAAAGGATCAAATGATCATTTTTAATGTTATGTTAAAACACAGACATTATTTGAATGTGCTAAATGTGATTTCCATCATATTCATAAAATTAATTTATTTCATATAACACCAGATATAGAACACTTCCAAAAACGAAATTTTTTTTAAATACAGTTCAATAATCCACACCACCATTTAAAATTAATAACACATGTACAAGGGCTAAAGCAGAATATACAATTAACCAAATTCCGCATAAAACCTATTTAAATACATATATCGCTACTATGAACTTCACAAAAATGTTTATAAAAACACACTCTTCCAAAATGATTCACTAGTAATTTTAATGATCTAATCGGTCCATTTAGGGAAAATATATGGTTTGAAAAACTTAAAAAAAATACACCACATGGTATAATCCATTTTATTAAATCACCACAATGGTTCTTCTGCAAGAGGATCCACTAAAGTAAAAATGGAAAGAAGTAGATTCATGTTCAAAATTCCAATATTGAAATCCCATAATTGATCATCCACAGTGTTTACCATTGGTGATGTCACACATGACCACATTCTGAAAATACATTTATTCTTCATGGGGGTGGACTCTAGAAAAATAGAAGAAACCAAGGACCCTATTGAATTGGTCAATAGGCCCAAATCGAGTTTTTCCCAAGCTACTTTCCAAATAATAGAAAACTCAAACTATCCATAAGGGGGAAACTAGTGTCAGTGGGTGACATGGAAACCAGGTTAGAGGCCATATAACAATTATATAACTATAATAGAGAGTATTATAGGGAAATTTCCCTGGATCCACATCCCATTCCAGGCTCAATGAGCTCACTGAGTGAGCATGCTGAACTAAATTTTCATTTCTCAATATAAAAATAATTCACAAGAATAAAAGGACACCAACATGTCTTAACATCCCCTGGTAACCTGGGGATTGGAACATGAGAGGGTTCATTAATTCCTTCCCATTTATACTCCTCAAGCCTCATAATACTACAAATTTTAAAATTGAAAACCCCAAATAAGGATTGGCACTCTGAAAAGTAAGGTACACTAAAGAGTTGACAAGCACTGATACCATTTTGTTATGAACCAACCTGGGTCGAACCTGAACCGACCATCCGAAATGATCCGTGGAAAGGCTTGAGAGGCATTATCTATCGTCCCAAGCAGGTGACAAGCACTAGGGCTGCAACATAGTATAAATGGAAGTGATATCACCTAATAAAAATAAACTAAATAATATAAATAAAATAGAACAAATCAAGATAGATGAAGGAAAATAAAAATAAAGAACAAGTAATAACCTGACTAACATGTCAACGAATAAGACTCCTCATAACCTCATTCCTTACTATCCGAATCAAAAACCAAATGTTTCCTAATTTAACCTGAACCCTAATAAATCTTGCTGTAGAAACTAAAAATATTAAAACACTATAGGTATGAGTATTACAACGTAGTAGGTCGGCCTGACTCAATCTATTCCCAATGAATATCCCTTAAATAAGGAAAACATTTATTAACATTCTTGATGTACATAATAAAATATATGGTTTACCACACATTTCATTTTTTAAAAACATACATAAACCATTTCCCTCAAAATATAAATCATTGATCATGATGGAAAAAGGATAGTTGAACATTATCATTTAAAACATTTACATAGAAATATTTTTTACACCAATCACATGATCATAATTTATCCAATAAAAACTAGATACAATGAAGAACATACTACACTATAAGGGAAACAACTACCATAGAACAGATAATAGAAAAAAACACGGGATATAATTGAAACTCATAGGACAACCCAAACATATTAATACACATGACTCACCTTAAAAGCATTCCATAATCGATAAAATTAGAACACACTAATACCAGAACATTACCCGAGTTGGCCTGGCTGAGGGGACCAACCCCATAACAATAATAATAAAAATATTCCCCTAATATGGGCCACTAGCAGTGTGCAATCTAACTAGTAAAGAAATAATTCCTAGTAAGCCACGTTTCTATTATAGGTTCCCATGAATGATTTACCAAGGGGTGGGTCATGAAATTAATACAACAAGCCAAATATAAATGTAACAAAATGCACACCATAAATATGACACTGCCCCATAAACCTCAATGTTTGTCCCCTATTTTAAAATATGTAATATCCATAGGTGGTCCCATTTTGAGGACCCTCCCATATCATGATCAGTTGATTAGGGCCGAGACACGATGCAAGATTGGTATTCCAAATAACCATTTCAATATCCCAAATGGGCCTTAAAACCATGAATTCATTAAAAAGTTACCAAGCACATTTTTAATGTCCTGTTAAATCACGCACTGTATAAAAATTTTCCAAATGGGCTTTCCATCATTTTAAAAAAATTAATTCTTTTCTAGAATACAATATGATAACCACAATTTAACCAAATATGACTTTGGAAACCCATTTCTACAATCCAACGCACCATTCAAAATCACGAACACTTGAACGAGGGACAAAAGAGAATATACCATTAAAAAAATATTGTGTAGAACTTGTTTAAAGACTTAAATAAGTACATTGAACATAAAAACATGTTTATAAAAACAAACCATGCCAAAATAATTCAATAGAAATTATAAAGATCCAATAAGGCCGTTTAAAGAAAAGGCTAGGTCTTCATAACATCAAAAATACACAAAAAAAATTAAATTCCACTTTTTAAAATCACATACACCTCTATCGATTTCTAAAACATGATTCCCACTATTAAATTTTTTTTAATAAACAATTAAAAATTTTACAAAAAATTTTTAAATTGTATCCCTTGGAATTACACAAAAAAACCCATTCAAAAACCTCATTTATTAATAGATGAACACCTCTAATGTACAATAATTGAATGTATATCACTTTATAGCTGAATAAAGAAATCAAACAACTTATGAATAGCTATTAAATATCAAAATATTGGGTTTTATAAAAATCTACATTATCCCATGTAAATATTATAGAATACATTAAACAATAACTAAAATCATAAAAAAAACCAATTTCTAGTCAAATTAATTAATCACAAAGACCGCCAAATCAATCAAGTGAGTAAAACTACTATCCATAATAATTATTTTATAACTAAAAAATATAATATCTACCAATATAATTATTCTAAAAAAAAAATTATTAATATTCAATTAAATTGAAATATTCATGCAGTTAATTTTTTTTCCAAATTTAGAGGGGAAATTAAAAGGGATCTTACCTGAATCACCGATGTACTTCCTAAAACTGGTGTAAAACCTATTTATCACTGAAAACACTCGATTGAGGGGGAAAATCCAAAATAAAAAATTTAGATCACATTTTACCTCTCGCATCACCACATCCATATGGAATAGTTGATGGCCGCTCTGGCTCTTACCCTCCCCGACCACTACCAGCCAAGGGGGGAGGAGATTCTTCCTACTACTCCCTCTCTTATTTTCACATTGGCATTCAAGAATTCATGAATCCTTACACTATACCCATTTTACCATCCATCCACATTTTCCCTAATGTTCCCTCATTTTTCGATGGGGTCCTAATGGCTCCGCTCTCTTCAATGGAGTTTAAAAACACCTATGTAATGATGAAACTTTATTTGGACACTTGTTATGGTAATAGGCGGTATGCAGTTGGCGTCTTCATTAGATTTATCTCTAAATTGTGAAAGATATTAAACCATGTTATTTATGGGATTCTTGGCTCGAGATACCTCCTATATCGCTTCATATTGGAATAATATGTTATCTATGCCTGGGAAAATGATCAAGGTGTTACCTTAGGTTTTACTCATTTCATTTTTAGTGGAATTTCAATTTCCACAAAAATAAAGACCCACCTCTCTAAGTGATTTCGATCTTCCTCTATGGCCTCCCCCTACCATTTCAGATTCTAGGGATTCAATGTTTTATTGGAAATATTTTGGGTCGATTCCCATGCTCGTACCAGCGAAAAAACATCATAAGGCACTCGATTTCCCCTAGAATCTATATTGTAGTAGATGTCTCCAAGAATCAGATGTTTACACATGGAATAGAGAATGAAGGTGAGGATTGATTGTATCAAATGGTTGTCTATAAATCTGGGGTCTTATTATGTTCGTCCTGTAATTGTCTCAGCCACAATGACTCTAGTATAAGGAACTGATAAATGGCCATCTCCCGAATGGTCATACCTTATGCTTTATTAAATGAGGGTATCCAAATACATGCAGTGGGGGATTTTGATAAGTCCAATTTGTTTGATGAATTAGGTAGTAATAGTTTTGAGGTGGCTAACCCAGGAGCTATTGAGGTAGTGAAGGTTCCCATGGTTATGAAAGAAGGTTCGGCATGTAAGAGGCATGTTGGCTCTAAAATAGTTCTGGCGAAGGTTGTTAATTGTGAGTTTTCAGAGAGTAATCATTGGGTTTATGATTTTTTCAACCATTTCAGTAGACAATTGGGTATCCCCACACATATTGTGCAACATCCTTTGGGATAAGTGGATTTGGGTTTGGCTAATCATGCATATGTAGTTGTTCTGGCCATTATTAAAGGTTCCAATCTTGTCGTGGAAATTTGATAGGTCACCGATGATGGTCCAAAGGCCACAAAAGATTTTTCTTATATTGAGGATTTAATTATGGGACTTTATAACAATAGATGTTAGGATCCCATGGATGATCCATTTCCAATGAACAAGTCATGCCTGAGAAGAGTGTTTCCAGCTATTAAGCTATGTAATCGCTTTATGAGAATGAAGAATGAAGGGCATGACCCAGAGAAATACATGAAAATAATTATAATTGAGGAGTAGGGTATTCTATTGGAGGATTTTGGTTATAATACGCTAGCCATTTTTCAGGTGTCAGTGCTCAAGAATATTAATGTAGCAGCACATGCAGTCTGAGGAGGAGGAAGGGATGTCATGCCTGTAAGAAAGGACGTAAGGATTATTTTTATCTTCCTTCACCAATATAGACACGTTCTACTAGGAAGGTGAAGGTCCAAGTAAGGGAAGATGTTTTCAATATAAATGGAAATGTTTTTTAAGCAGTTGCTGTAGATGATGGGGATGATCCCATTTGGAATGTCCTGAAGAATACATGCATCGATGCTGAGAAACCTTTGGAGATACTTCTACATTCAAGAGAAGAAATGGAGGATGAATCTATTGTGATCAATTATCCAAATCAACATGGAGATAATATGATGGAAATGACCATTCAGATTGACACCAATAGAGAATAATCAGATTTTGTTGACAAGAATAATCTTATCCTTGTAAAATTTTTCAATGCGGGGAAAATTAACCTAGAGGAATACATCAAACCATGGGACAAAATGGTATGTCAATTTGAAGACCTTATAAAGGATGATCTAGAAACATCATTATCTTCTTTTTCTCTACAACCATTTTTGGATAAAAATTCCAATAGGCTTATGTTTTACATTAATAAATATTTTTTCCTCTTGTTTCACAACTTTTCATTAAAATAGAGTTTTGGATAATAATTACAAATGATGTTTTGATGATCAACAATTTGGAATAAATATATTATGGATAAATATTAATAAAAAACATAACATAGGGGAAAAAAATATGTGAAGAATGATAATAATAGAGGGTGGGAGAAGAATTGATGTCACCAATGGGAGGTATGTTGGTGGAAACTCGGCCGAAGGAGTGTGTAGCGCCGGCTAGGTGCATCGACAAGGTGGTATCTGGAGGCCATGGTTCATGATTGAGAGGGAATGAGAATATGTATTTCATCCTAAATAAATGTAGTATGGAGGGTGTAACACTATGAAATGGGTAGGAGCATGAATCATGGGTTGTGTAGCGAGTAGGATGGAGGCAGAGGCTGAGGTCGGTGCCAGAAGAGAGGAACTACGCACCTGGGGTCATACCAGGGGGGAGCATGATGAGTAGTTGAAGATGTGGGAAGGGGGTGTTGAAAAAGTGGGGGGTTGTTTGCTTATAATTTTTTAAAACCATAAAATAAACCCAATTAGTCATTATAATTGAAATAATTAAACAACAACAATAATAAATAACCTTATTAATTATAATAATATTAATACACATAATAATAAAAAAAGACAATATTCTTACAAATATATTAATGATATAAATAATTTTATTAATAATAACAGTGTATTTAATAACAATATATTTGACCACGACAAAAAAATATTATCATAATTAATAAAAATTATTAATATAAATCGATATTAATTTTTCAACTCATTCACTTTATTTTAATTGGACGATTCAAATTATGCAACCACAAGGGTACTTGGGGTCACAGTGTGACTTATAATAACTGGGTGGTGATCGAACACCGGCTGATGTATTAATAATAATAATAAACCTATTAATAAGAATAAGAATAAAAATAATAAAATGCTTGATAATATTAATGAAAATTTTAACAAAAACAATAGTAACAATTATTTCATTTTTAATATTAATAATTTTAAAAATAATTTGAATAAAAATTTTATTAACTGTAAGTTAGATTAATAACAAAATATATTTAATAATATAGATAATACTATTATATGCAACAATAGTAATTTTATTTTTATGCTTAAAATGCATGATTGTTTTATATAATCTTTTCACACATTTTCTCTTCATTTCATCCTTAATTTAAATATTTTATTTATATTGAACACCGAACATGTCACACAGTCTCCTAATCAGGAAATGTGCATGCTCTCGGTATCGAGAAACCCAAATCAATGATCTTTAAATAAAAATTTAAAAATTTAAATGAGGTCTCCCCAACCCTGACCCGAGACTGAACCGATACAGAAATAACTCTAGGGAGGGACAATTATCCCCACCATAAAACATTATATCCTTAGAACGCCATAATAAGTTCGAACTCCAAATAGAAACCGATGTTCATTTACATTTCAATAAGATTACCAATAAAATAAGAGGTCACGAAACAAAAAACATTATAAAAAGGTTGACGAGAAGAACAAGGGAAACCGAAATGAACTCCCTAGTAAGTGAAACAAATCCCTAAAAATATTAATATCCTCCAGTTGATTTATCTATAAAGACAAAAATATTTCATGATGCTAAATCCATCCACTAAATACAATTCCTAAATTATTCCAAGAGGAACACAAACACCATCTAAAACTCAAAAAAACCAGATTAAATGACATCCAATGAGTACATCATAAAAAATTACTTATTCCAACACAGGAACCCTCACATCCCACCACTTTACAAAAATGGATAACCTAGAATTATGATCTTCCACAGGAGACCACCCACCACCAAACCGATACCTGAAACAAAACTCGGATACTAACACTTGGAGGCCCGAAAAGGCTCCCCATAATAAGGGTTGGTATAAAAATAAATTAACACATGGGTATCACTAAGAGACACATTCTGGTTATTCCCATCATAAGAAATGACTAAATATACTGATTTTTATAAACCGACATGGAAAACAAAGGGGTTTATCATACACCAAATCCAACCACTAAAAGGGACATAATTTGACAAACTCTAAACCAATCAAAATATAAATGATTGAATGTTATCCATTACACCCTGGGGAGGTTTCCTGACTATGCACTAGCATCACAATGGGGCATATGGCTGGACCTATGATGTTTGAAGCATCGCCCACCTTATAGTCATGCTTTAGAAATCATTGAAGGACACTTCTCATTATAGTTCCGTAGGAACAACACCACATTATGGGCCCAACCAATAGACCCCAACATAGAACAAGACTCTCTATAACTTAATGTGACACTTTACTATGACTGGGACTTAGAAGATTCACATGAATCATCATCTTCAACATGAATATAGAACAATGATAGAATGTGTACAATTAGAAACAATTTTATCTGAAAGTGAGAATCTTAGAACTCCTGAAGTAAAGATACACTTTTATCAAAATAGAAGTCCTAAAGGGATCCACAGCATTCAATTTGGAATTGAAAAGTGAACAGAACACTTCTAGAAACCACTAAACGTGACCCCCACAACTGAGGGAAATTTTTTTGGGAGATGGATGTTATCCCATCTCTCATCTAGCACACAAACCTTCAAGATAGACTTATCTTCCTCTTATGAAAAAACTCACCACCACACTTCCACTACTAGAGGATCCAATAAACTTAAAAAGGATATATGTATAATATTGTTCCAAATTCCATGATAGAAAAACCTTAATAGATCAACATGAGGGTTAACACTGTTGTGGTCACCTATGACCACATTATGAACATACATTGACTCTTCATGGGGGCATAGTGTAGCCAAATACAAGAAACCAATGACCAACTGAATTGGCATATTTTCCCTAGTAGAGTTTTTCAAAACAACATTGAGAATGAAAGAAAACTCAAACGATCCACTTGGGGGATACTAGTATCATTTGGTGACACCAAAATAATGTTGGTGGCCCTATTCCAAGAATGACACTGTTAGAGAAAGAATTCTCATGAAATTTCCCCAGCTCCACATGGATTTCCAGACCCATTGAGCTCATATAGGCTACATTACCAACTCCATTTTCATTTCCCAATATAAAACAGTGTACATGAATCAAATGAAACCAATATCTAGGACATTCCATGGTAACCTGAGGATTAGAACGAGTATGGGATCATGAATTACTTCATGGTCCAACAATTTGATCCCAAAAATCCTACTCATTCTACCCTGAAAAACTTATATAATTATGGGTACTCTGAAAAGCGAGGTCCACTAAAGAGACGACCTGCTCTGATACAATTTTTTCACGAACCAACCTAGGTCAACCTTGAATCTGTCATTTGATCAGATCCATGTAATGGAATTAGAGGTGTTACATATTCTATTAATCTAGGAGAAAGCATGAGGGCCTCAACAGAGTAAAAATAATAATGATTTCAACCAATTAAAATAAACTAAGTTGTAGAAATAGAATAGAACACCACAAGACAAATAAGATAAAGGAAAAAAAGAGGGGACAAAAAAAATCATGACTAACATGTCCACGACTAATAATTCTCATTACCCCATGCTTCAATCTCTATATCCAAAACCGAACATCACCCAAGGTGATCCAAACCATGCTAAAACCTATAGTAGGAACAAAAAAACACTATAGGCATGAGAATTAATACTCAATTTGTAGTCTTAACTAACTCTATTCTCTATGCATATACATTAAATAATGAGAACATTTACTAATAAAATTGAACTAAAAATAAAAATATATTGTTTACCAAACTTTTATTTTTAAAAAACACACACATAATCTATTTCCCTCAAAATTTAAAATAAGTCATAAGAAGGAAAATGGGGATTTGAGCCTCCTCTTCCAAAACATTTACACAGAAATATTTTTTGAAACAATAAATCATTCACAATTTTTCGAATCAAAATACCAAACCAAATACAAGGAACATGAAACTACACCACGAGGGGAACAACTCCAATAATATGCATAATGGGGAAAACACATGAACCCCTTTGAACTCAGTGGAGATCCAGAGAATACTAATACTTGTGACACACCCGGAAGGAATGACCAACCCCATGTTTTAAGAAATCCCCAACACCCAACCATCACCCTAATTTTCCTGACTAAGGGGCCTAAACCCATATAAATAATAACAAAATTATTCCCATACTATGGGCCACTAGTAGTGCACAATATAACTAGTGCATCAATTGTTCTTATTAAACATCTTTGATATTCTAGGTTCCCATGAAATTTTTTTAGTGGGGGTGTTCCATGAAATTCAAAAAACAAGCCAAATATTTATATAAGAAGATGCACCACACAATCTAAAATGACCTCAACCGCCTCATGGTTAGTCCCTTGCCTATAAATAGGTAATATCCAAAGGAGGACCCATTTAGAGGACCCTCCCATTACATGACCAACTAACTCAGAAAGATACAAGAATCAATAGGGGTTTTCCGAATATCCATTTCAAAATTCCAAATGGGCCATTAAAGTAAGAATTCAATAAAAATATCTCAAGGACGTTTTAAATGTCACGTTAAAAATGTATGGTATACAAAAGGACCAAATGGCCTTTCCATCATTTTCAAAAAGAGAATTAATTTCATATAATTACATATGCTAAACACTTTCACAACCAAAAAAATCATTAAGAATATATTTCAATAATCCACCCCACCATTAAAAATCAATAACACATGCACAAATGCCAAAAGAGAATATACTATTAAGAACATAGTGTGATAAACCAATTTAAATACATTAATATCTACATTGAACTTCACAAAAGTTTTTATATAAAAAATATTCCAAAACAATTCACTGCTAATTTTAAAGAGTCAATCGGGCAATTTAGAGAAAATACATGGTGTGCACAAGCTGAAAAAAATGCACCACACATTATAATACACATTATAAAATCACATAAACCTCCAAACATTTCCAAAACATTATTCACACCATTATAATTATATAACAAACCATAAAAAATTTTATAAAACAATTTTAAAGGAGAACCCATAGCTTTAAACACACACATAGAATTCAAAAACCTCATTTATGAATAGACTCACACCCAAAACGTATCAAAATAGAATACAATGTACTTTCATAGTTGAATAAACTAACTACATAATAATTGAAAAGCTGTTAAAAATAACATTACTGGTTTTCATAAAAATTCACCTTTTCATGCATAAACATGCTACAAAACATTAAATTCAAACTATACAATAAAAAAAACCTATTTTGGAACTAAAAAATTAATCATAAAACAAACCAAATCATTAAAGTGAGTAAAAATACTTGCCAAAGAAATTATTCCATTACTAAACCATTTATTTTCTACAAATATAGTTATTCTAATGATGAAATTTTGTTAATTTATATTCAATTAATGTGAAATATGAATGAAATAAAAATATTTTACAAATTCGAAGGGGTAATGATAAGGTATCCTACCTCAATAACCTATGGAATTCTCAAAACTAGTGTGAAACCTCATACACACTACAAATACACTTTTGAGGGTCAAAAAATCATTAATAAACTATTTGGACCCTCAAGATTTTAGTGATAAACCATAATAAAAACCATAACCAAGGAGAAAACCAAACGATATGATAAATGGGAATACCTGAGTGGGGGAGATAGAAGACTGTCACTTAAGAGAGGCGTGCCGGCTTAAACGTGGCCATAGGAGGGGGATCCATTGAGAAGGCACATAGACATGGGGGTCTCCAGAGTCCATGAATAGCATGAGAGAGGGCAGAGGAGGCTATGTGTCATGCTGATATAGGCTCGTTGGGAGGGCGTCACATTCCTCACAGTTTAGGAACAAGAAGCTTGGGATGCTCATTTTGGACAATGGTGGTTGACGGTGAGGTTACCACCGGATGAGAGGTGTTGTGCATCTAGGGTTTTGTGGGGGTGGGGGTTGTAGGATGGGATGGTGGAGGGGGGTGACACCAATGTGTGTGTGGGGGGGGAGTGATTAGCTTTATGTTAAAATATAAAAGAAACAGATCTAATTATAATAATTAAAACTATAGAACAATGTTGAAAATAGTAGTCATAACATTAATAATAAAAATAACAAGTAACCCTTTAATGATAATAATAATAATACACATAATAATAATAAAATTCACTTTAATAAAAATATAATAATGATAAAAATAATTATTTTAATAATAAAAAATTATTTAATAATAAAGAATTTATCAATGAAAATATCATATTATTATAATTATGGTAAATTTTTTATTTAACTCAAATTTAATATTTCAACTCATTCACTTTATTTTATTTTCTTGATTCAAATGCCACAACTACACTGGTACTAAGTTCTTCCACACAGCTTCCAGTAACCGTGTGTTTCCCATGAACTAGCCTAAATAATAATAATAATAATAATAATAATAATAATAAACCTCATAATAAGAATAATAATAAAAATAACAACAAGTTTGATAATATTTATGATACTTTTAACAATAATAATAAGGATCATTATTTCATTTCTAATTGTAATAATTTTAATAACAATTTAAATAAGAGTAATAAAGATTAATAAGAAAAAAATATTTAATAAAATAAATAATACTATTATCCAAAATAGTAATAATTTTATTATTATACATAAAATGATCGATTGATGTACTTTCTTTTTAACAGACATTTTATCTTCATTTCAATCTTCTATTAATTTTTTTATTTATTTTCAACACTCAGCAAGTTGTACAGTCTCAAAGTATTTCCTACACATGCGCTCAGTGCCTCTAATCACCAAACACTGATTATTAAATTAAATTTAAAAAATTTAAACATAGTCTCCCCAACCCCAAACCAATCCACACCCACGAAAGAAATTACACCTAGGTGTGGCATACCACATCTTAAAAGCAATGCGGTCATTGACACGATACATGGATTATATAATGAAATAATTTAATTGAATATAATTTATATAAAACATTATATTGTATTAATTAAATAATTAAATTTATGTAAATATAATATAAATTTATTATTTTTCTATTACCTATTCAATCACTAGAGAAGTGATTATGTCATTCGTGGATGTGTGGGAAACTACCACCTGGACATGATGTGATTAATTTTATATCAAAAGAATTATATAAATAAATATATATGACTAAATTATATCATATTTATGATATAATTATTATTAGGCAATTATACCATTCTACTTACCTTAATTCCAAAACAATCATTGAAAAATTAGAACGTTACTCATAAATATGCACGACCTACTGTCTCCATGATTGTAACAGTGATTAGTTTCTCATATTTATTTGTAATGATTGTTTTTAAATGTATAATATATATATATATATATATATATATATATAAATGTTACCTATTTCATGATTATAATTCTTTATATGTTTATGTAATGACCACATTTACCATAGATAACCTACAAAAGTAGTCTTTGACACATAAACTGAATTTGGTCCAAACAACAGACATAAAGTCAATTTAGTAAGTAGTTCTATAAAAATGGATATTATTGAAATAAAAGTAAATATAAACATGAAAATGGATATAAATAATGTAAATAATTAACATTTAATTTATTAAAAAATATGTTACAGGATGTTCACCAGAAAGGAAACACAATGTATGGGATATCACTCAATTTAAATACTATTGAGATTAATCTTTATTATGCACCTATTTTATATTATATGGTTTCTATAATACCATTTGATATTTCATATCATTAAAATCATTATTCTCATCACACTCTATTATTTATCTTATTTTATTCTTTTATAGATATTATGACTAATAATGCAATTTAGTATGTGTAAATTTGGAATGTTTAAATATTTTTCTCATCATGAATGTTTTTAAATGGTATTTTTATTTCTACTCATAACAAAACAAAACCATTTAGTTTAACCTATTTTGGATATATAATTTTTATAAAATCCCTATTAATCATTAAGATTGTTTATTATTGATTTTTATCAAGAATATTAATATATTCACTTCCGTGATTTATTTGATAATCCCTTTCAAATATTAAATCTCCTTTGTTCTTTGAACATCAAATTTCCCATAAACTATCCATTTCATTTATCATGGATATTAAAATTTCCTAAACCATATATGATTATATATATATATTGATTCATGGTTGATATTAATTTGATTATTTGTGGAAATATTGGGAATTTTGAATTCTTTATTCAATAAAAATATTTGAAAATGAACATAATTTATTTTGGATATTCGATATGTGGAATGATTTGGAATGGAAATGATAGGATGAGTCTGAACATTATATAAATGCCTCATTGATTATTTATCATGAGACATACTCGTTTTGAAAATTAAATTTGTTTCTATAATGGTTTTAAACCATCTTCCCATTGGTATTAACAGTATTGGTTTTAATGTGCCCTAGGCCTTGCATACAATAATTAAGAATTTACCTCATTTAGTTTTGGTCATTATTCATACATTATATTTTGCGTTCTCTTAAATTATTGTTATATAGTCCTTTCATGATGGAATTATATGATGTATTTATGTTTGTGACCCAACATTGACACCGTGTGTCTACTATGAGTATATATTGTGTATTCTTGTTTTTTATAATGCTGATATATTCCTATGATGAGTTTATATTTATTATTGATGATATGTGAATATTGAATTTCTAGTTTCATAATGGGTAGTATTATACTCACCCTCATATGGGACTTTCCCCCATATGATGTGCCTACTGTAGATGACTATCCTTTAGACAGAGTCCTAGAGGGACTAGGATGAGACAATGATTAGTTAGCTAGACAGATTGAGTTTAGTTCCTATGGTTTCAATGATAGTATTCCCTTCATACATCACATGTTGGAAATTATTTTAGTTTTATTTAGTTGTCCTTTATGGTTCCATATATTTTCAGTACATTTTTTCATTCAATGATGGTGGTATTTTAGTTGTACACATGGATCGTTGTCAATTATTTTACATTTTAGACATGTATGTTTGTGAAGATGTGTGTGTGTATACTGGTACATTATTATATGGAAAATCATATGTTTGATATGCCTACTCGACATTTTTCACCAACCCTTGAGCTATTGGAGGCAGGATTAGAGTAGTTATTCCTTATCCCCCGTTAGTTGTAGGGATGAAAATTTCATTATGGAAGAATGAAATAATAAATAAAAAACATACAAATGAAATGTGTCCATGGTGATGTTATCAATGAATTAAATTAAAATATTTAATTGGGGAAATATTGGTTTTATTTTACTATTATTAAATGGTATATAACTTCTTAGTGAAATATAAGAAATCAACTTACCATGTTTGAATAATTTCCATATATTTGATATAAATAATGAAAATTTCTTTTTAAAAATATTTCATTGATTGATATAAAATATGAATTCATAAAATAGGTACTACGCCTTTTTGGAAATTACTATTGATCATAGTTAATGTCAATTGAGGAATTAAATTGAAATTACTTGTTATATAGAATTATTCTAATAAAATATATTCATAAAATTTAAAGAATTATAAGTAACATATATTAACATCATCCATGAAATAATAAGTAACTAAAATGATATCTGATTTAATTAATCACAACTAAAAAAATTTTAAAGAAATTTTTTATATATTATATATTTTTCTACAAAATAAAAATCTATCATATTTTTAGCATGATATTTAAATATTTCTATTTGATCATAAATATAATTAAATTAAAGAACATTATTTAATATAATATTAATGAATTTTCAATGAATATTAAATAATTTAAAAAAAGGAGTATCATTTTAAATATAATTGTTTTTATAGGCGTGATGTATTTTCAATTTAAAACATAAAATTGTTATTAAAAAATTGATTTTAATATAAATTTCATAGATAGAAATAATTTACCAGACATCATATTATTTTTACAAGGCGATAAATAAAATTTTGTTCATTTTTTTAAATCAAAATACATATTTATAAAAATAATTATTTGAGGTTATTTACTGTTATAATAAATATTAAAAAAAAAATTAAATGGAATATAATAAATTTATTTTCATATATGTAAACATAATTTAAAAATTTGGTTATAATATAATTTTAATATTTATGAAATAATATTCTATAACGATAAAAATGAAGGTACCATGGAAATTATTAAATAATGTAAAGAGTCTAAATAAAGAATAAATTTTATAAATATAATAAATATTTATCTCTAAAAGTGTCTATGATATAAGGCTACAAAAACCATACAAAATATCCACAATTTAATACTTTTTATTACCCTTCAAACCCACATTCCCAATTCATTATTTAATGTGTATTTGATTAAATTCCCACATAATCACCTCCAAAAGGACCATCCTTTACCCACCTTAATGAATACCTTTCATTTATTTTATGGCTTCTATCATACAAAATTCTCTAACTAATAGGCCACTATTATTTTAGTTAAGCTCTATTCTCAATAATAATTCAAAAATCCATCATTTTCAAGATAGTAGTTAAAAGAAGAATCAAGTCTTCATATCCATTTCTTTTCTTACAAATTATTCGTGATCTATTTTATTAAAACAAGTAAAAATCTCATTTATGAAATTATGGAATTTTATTTTTAAAACGTTAATCTCTTATAAAAAATATTTTATTTCTAAATAATAATATATTTTTACCCATTCTTCCATTAAAAAAAATACTTTTTTGGACTAGTGTTACCATTAGAATGAATGATGTTATCATTTTTAAATCTTGAATAGTTTTTGAGGACATCTTTTATCCCAATTATATTTTGAGAAATCATTTTGAAACGTTCTGAGACCAGGAGATGAGAAAATGTATAGTTCCAAGGCCTAATGTTCCCAGAACGGTTTCCTGAAAATTATTATGTTTTTAATAGCATGAGTATGTTGTTTTCATGAAAAAAGTTGAATAACTTATAAACAAGCTACCATATTAGAAAATCATTCGGCGTCATTGCATTCAAAATGGCGTGTTTACCCAAGGTGTGACATAAATTTAGGTGGTGTGGGGTTTGATGAGAAAACATGAAAAGTACCTAACTATTAATGAAATAAATAAATAAAATTATATTATTTTAAAATCCTAATTACAAATGAATGGTGACATGAAATGGAGGTTTGAGACCACTGTTGAGTTTGTAAACTGTCATTTTACTCAGGGAGGACAAACATTGGACAGCTTGGTAAAGCTAACAATGTTAATAAAGGCACACTTTAAGAGAAAATAATATACTTCAAAAAGTTAAATTATTTTATATAATCAATGTTATATAGATACTATGTCGTACTATGATCCACCGACTTAGCCATGCTACAACAAAGTATCATGGAAACCCTAAAACACATTTAAAATTCTAAAACACATTTAATGGTTTCATCCATTAACCAGACGCATTGGCATCTGTTATAATTCAAAATTATAGGGAATTTTCCCTAGAGACCTAATGTTTCTCTGATGCATGAGAATGATTATATTTCCCTAGAAATGATGAATTTGATATTAGATCTTGGATCAATATTCTACGAATGAGGAACACCGACGGACACCTGATCAAGGGAGTTCATCGATGGATCACCATAAATGAATAATTATCTTCTCCAAATGATCCACTTTTTAGGTATGTGGTTTATTTCCATGTGAATTATTTCCCAATTATTGTTTCCCAATGATGAATGTGGACCAACCCACAAATAGGTTGATCTACGGGTCGATCATTCATGCAGGATAGGTTATACCAAATGTAAGGTTTTTGACTGGTTAAAATTAAGGTGCTTATCCAATTTTACCTTTCGCTTTTTTCTAATGTGTTAAATGAAGGTAGAAATGATCCTGGCCTAAATTCATCATTCAGGTTTTTTTGGTTCCTTTCATATCCTCATCCTTGCATTATTCACTGATGGACCCACATGGTTGCATCGTGCCATACTGATAGGTTTTGAATGTAACCTCAACCCTGAAAAAATTGAAGGATGATGTTGATTCCATGGTAGTGATTGTTACATTCCAAGGTTTGCAACAGAGTTCCCAATTCGAAGAGTAGAATGCAACAGTAATGGTGGAGGCCTGGATAAGATGGATCCAATGGTGGTGTGGCCACCCACATAGAGGAATGAGTATGCTAAGAGTAGAGTCCTATGACTAGTTTTGGAAAAGATGTGGAGTTGGTATCCTGTGAAGAGGTGGAGTTTCTCTCCTCCGAAGACACAAAGTTAGTATCATGTGAATTCATAGAGTTGTTTTCCTATGAGGGTGTGGAGTAGGTATCCTACATAGATGCTAAGTAGGTCACCTACAAGGAATGAATATCCTGTTGGATTTTATATGCATGAACATTCTTAGAATATTTAACTTGGATTGATCTAACTATAGTTATAATCTTGACTCTACTTCTTTTAGGCTACACTTTGTGTAACTATTTTTTATTTTTCCTTGATTATTAATTTTTAGTATACCATTGTGGTTATGTTCCCAACTTAGTATTGTATTACTCACCCATACACAGGATTCCCCCGCATGTGTCTAGTCATGTGTAGAAGAGCGATAGCTATGAAAAATCCCTCTGTGGTTCAGAGAAAGGTGGTGCTGCAATTTGACTCGATAGACGTGGTACGCTTCAGAAACATTTAGATAGATTTTTATACTTAATTATTATATAGGTATTTCTAAAATTGAGATCCATGAGCTTATAATTTTATATTTTCGTTGGGATTTTATTCTTGAACTTTTAATTTCATGTTTTCTACTATTACTCTCAGTTGTGTCTTAGTGGGATTCATATATGTTTACATAGTGTTTTTTTTGTTTTAGTACTTTTTATTTGAGAGGGGTTCATGTTTATAGGATCTTAGATAAATTTATTCCCTTTCTGGGATATTCCTACTCGGCACTAGTCACCAGCCTCTTCCTTATGGGAGGCGGGGATTATGGGGTCATTTCATGGGACCTTGGGGATGGGTCCTGAAAGTGAGGTATCCGAGGGAGGTTGGGTTTTATTTTTGTTTTTTTCAGAAAATGTTATGGGTTTATAGTTTGAATATTTTCCTCATGTGTCCTGTGTTGGTACGTCAGTCGACGTATCGATACACCTAGATCCTGAATTCTAATTATTGACTCGATACATGACAACACTGGTTCCACGAATCATATAGATATTGTGTATGTTATCACATTCTTATTTAGTTACATTCATCATAGAAGATATACTATATTGATACTGGTACATGTTTTTCTCATTCAGGATAAATCCACATAGGTAGCTGACCTGGATTCTAGGATGTGGCCATGAGGTTGGTTCACCGAGAAATGAGGAATCAGTGCAGGGTTTGTTACCATAGATTTCACATCCTGATGGTGTACCAGTGATACCACCATCAGAAGAGAAGTAGTTCCTTCCTGCATTACTGTTGGAGGATGCATGTAGTCTTAGTTAATTGAATGATTTCTAGAGATAGATACCTCTATGGTTTTGAGTTGAGACAAATCCCCAGGTACCTGAGGATTTGCTGCAGGTAGTTACCCATGTTTTCCTCCTAGTAAGGACACCTCCTGACCTTATGGTGTTCCTAACCATGAGTCTTCTATAGGGATCGACGAGGGATGGTGGTGCATGATGATCTAGATTCATGAGGTGGTTACCCTATCCAAGATAGAGTTTGAGCATCTCATCAGGGATGACTTCATTCCAGTGACATTGGGCTCAATTCATATATATGAGATCCAACTTATACAGAAGGGTATCTATACAGTGGCTATGTACTCATCAAGATTCATGGATCATTATCAATACTCTAAAGACATGATGCATGACACATTCTTTAGGTCCCATACCATTGATCAGGGTCCATAATAGGATATTAGGGTGCAGATGATATTTTTAGGAATTCCTACGCATGATGAGGTGCTATGGAGAGATATAATGGTAAATAAATATCTTCTAGAGAAGGAACTGACTGTGTGATCAACCACTGGGTGTCATGTGGCTATGTATTTGGAAGTGGGTATTAAATAGTTGATACAGGGTAGCAAGAGGACCATACACTCTAGGGGATGACCCCAAGACACAAGATCAGTAGTGCAAGGAAACTAGGGAATAATTGGTCTACTAAAAGAATGGTTGTTCTACGCATGCGGCGGTAGAAAAATTATGTATAATGATTTCTTGAGTAGCATTATGTCCGACCAATAGAGGAATGATAGGATTCTGAGGCAGAAACAGTGTCATGAACATGGGGGATTTCTTGGAAGAAAATGTGGAAGAGGATCAAGATGAACGGTCGGAGGTGGAAAGAGGTTGGAGGCACATCCACCGCCACCCCTAGGCGGTACACCATGTGCATTGGGAGATGGTGTATAGGGGAGCAGAATACTCCTGGTGGTGGAGGCTTATGATCCCCTGAATACTAGGATTATCAGAGGTACGATCTATGTCTTTTCCATACTAGCTATATTTTGTATGGAAAAAACATTCATATACTCAGTTCATTCTACAACCCTTGGTTGAGACAAAATTATTCTGTTGGAACTATTTAATCACTCCCTATGCTTAATGAATCTTATAGGAGGGGATTATATGATAAAAAACTGATGCTGATAGTTTTCCCTTGCCCTTGGGGGTGAGTTTTTTGGTTGGGATCTATTGATGGAATGGTTGAGGCATTACGATGTCATTTTCGGTATGGAATGATTATCCAAAGATCATGAAATGTTTAATAATTATAGGCATACAAAGTGGTGTGTAAAAAAATATGGGTACCGGTTTTCCTTCATTGGTAATAGAAAAAAATAAGAAGAATATGCTAGAGTTAGTTGTAAGAGGGTGTATCCAATCATAGATCAGTTTTCTAATATGACCCTCAATGAAGTGGATAAGATGAGTCCTCAAATTCTGGAAGTGGTGGACGAGTTCGAGAGATTGATTTTGAAAGATGATCCATGACTACCTCATAACAGAGAGGTATACTTCTTGATTGTCTTTTACATTGGGAAGGAACCATTATCAACAGTGTCATATTTGATGGATCTTATAGATATTCATGAACTGAGGGTATAGTTAGATGACTTTTAGAGGAAGGGCTTTGCTAGACCCTTTGTTTCACCATGGCTAGCCCCAACCTTGATTTCCGTGATTGCAGATGAGTGGTTGATGTTATGTGTGGAATTAAAATTCATAAATCTTTTGACTATGAAGAATAAGTATTCAATGAGGTGGATTTATGACCACATTGATTAGTTTAAGAGAGATATATGGTTCTCAAAGATAGATCTCAGATCATGATATCACCATCATCATGTACAGGATGAGGAAATTGTGATGATGGATATAACATATCACTAGTACCACTTTTAGTATTTAGTGATGAATTTTGTAATGAAGAACGTCGCAACAATGTTCATGGGTATCATTAACAGGATCATCCAGCTATACGAAGATCATTTTGTAGTGATATTTATTAATGACATCCTAGTTTACACGACCTCCTAGGAGGATCAAGCAATACATTTAAACTTGGTATTGGGTATATTCTGAGAGCACCAAATTTTTGGGAAGCCCTCGAAGTTGTAGTTCTAGATATGAGACAACCAAATTCTAGGAAACAACCTTTCAAAGGCTAGAGTTGTAATAGATCTAGTGACAATAGAGGTGGGGGATTCTTGGGAACCACAGAAGAAAATTATAGTTGGTGGAGTTTCCTTGGGATTGTGGGGGACTGTCGTATGTTGTTGCCTGAAATTTTTAAATTAGAAAACATCCAAGATATATCTGACACAAAAGGGGGAACCTTTTATGTGGAAGAAGATGTTCTAGAAATGATTTCGGTAGCTGAGGTAGAATATGATGAGTGATCCAATCATGAGATTGGTAGAATAAGTTCTTGATTATGTGGTATTCTACAATAAATCAGGAAACAGTCATATTTGTTTCCTAATGTAGAAGAAATTAGTGATTGCCTATGGTTCATTGTAGTTGAGACCACACAAGAATAGATACATGACCCAGTATATAGAGTTAGAATTGGTAGACTTTAAATTGATTATGTAGAGACAGTACCTTATGGGCAAGTGGTTTATAGTCTACTCGGACCACAAAAGTATCAAGTATATCTTCTCGAAGAAGGATCTAATCTTGAGATAAAGATATTGTCTATATTTCTTCCAGGACTATGACATAGAGATAGTCAATAATCCTGGGAAGGGAAACGAGGTAGTGGATGATCTCAGTAAGAGATCATGTTTATAGATACTAAATGATTCCTTATAGCCATTGGATTCATTAGAGATATCATTTGTGGATGGAGATGAAGAATATTATCTTGAGTCGATGTTATTTACTCATATTCTCTTAAAATAACTTAGGTAGGAAGAACATAGAGATACCCTCTATGAGACTACACCTACTTTGATATCTGCATGGAATTCCCCTAATAGATATTCAAAAGGTGGGGAGAATGTAATTCTTTTTAGAGGATGCATAGTTGAATCGATGATGTTATGAGAAAAGTTATTGAGGGAGTTCCATATAATCCCATTGGCGGATCATCCTTGAGAGTAATAGTTGTAACAGGTGCTCCGACGTCAGATTTGGTGGCCAGTGATAAATTAGGTGGTGGTAGTGTTTGTCTCTATATACCTCACTTGTCAATTAGTGATGGCCGAGCACCGTGTTCCAGTGGGTTTGACTCAACCCCATGAGGTTCCAGAGTGAAAGTGGGATGGAATATTGATTGAAATCATGATGGGTTTTGTACGTACGTCTAGGAAGATTTATACCATCCGGGTGATCGTAGAGCGACTCACGTTGTCGGACCAAATTCTTGGGATTCAGAAACAAGGTTCATTAGAGAGATTGTGATTCCTCTATGTATATTGATTAGTCAACTCCATGGATTCCAATTGATGATTATCTCAGATCACGATGCTCATTTCACATCCTGGTTGTGGAAGGGGTTTTAGGAGGTGTTGGGACTCAGCAACGCTTGATAACATCTTCCCAGCCATAGATAGATGGCCAAAGGAAAAGGAACATTAATGTCTACGAGGACATGATATGTGATTCCATCCTTGATATTGACCATAATTGGAGGGATCACATACCTGTTGTGTAATTTTCATAAAACAACATCTACCTCTATACCATCTGTATGACACTGTTCAAGGCCATGTATGGTTGACACTACAAGTCGTAACATTGAAGGATGAACCACACAGAGTCGGCAATCGTAGGCCAATATTTGTTATAGGATACTACAATGAAGTTTTAGGTAATATAAGAGTAGATGAATACTATAATGTTCCACTATAAGTCTAAAGCTGAAAGGCGAGATAATCCATTCGTGTTCGAGGAGGGATACCATAGGTTCCTTTAAGTCTCTCCTCGATGTGGTATATAAATATTTGGATGCGGTGAAAAGTAATATCAGAGGTTCATCAAATTTTTTTATCACTGTGTAGAGTTGGTGGGGAGGAAGACTACTTGGCTCTACCACCATATTTAGTGCGGGTTCATGACAACATCCACATATCCCAATTGAGGAGATACATGTATAACCCATTAAACGTCCCTGACTGGGGAACGATAAAAATTGATGATGGGATGACTTTCTCATAGTACCTAGTGGAGATCGATGATCGACTAGAGAGGACCCCTCATGTGTAGTAGAATCCTCTAGTGTGCATTTAGTGGAAATGGGAGAATCTATAGGACAACATGTGGGGGCGAGAGGATTATATCCATGCTCGGTGTCACAAATGGTTTGTTTAGACCATATTTTGGCATAAGAGGACAGAAAGACATATGGTGGGGAAAATTTAAGGACTCATGTTTTCTTGAAATTAATTTTATAAATTATTTTGGAAAATTATGTGACCTAGTGCAGAGATAATGCATGTTCTAAGGCCCATTGTTCCTTGAAGTGTTCAATGAATACTGTTATTTTTTTAATAGCCCACGAATGGGGCTTTAATAAAAGTTGAATAACATCTAAAAAGGTTCCCAGATCTGACAGATGATTGTACTGTTGTGTTCAAAATGATGGGTTTACCTGATACACTACCATAATGAAATTTAATTTGAAGAAACTTTATTCTTCAAATTTAATTACACTATTTTTCTCAACCAATTTCTAATGAAAAATATTCAATTGAAATGTTTCATAATAAAACTATTATATTACTTCAATGGTTTCATAATATGAAATTTTCAAAACAACTGCATTTATATCCTTGGAACTAAATACATGCATCATTTCTTCTTTAAGAATAACTTTATTATTATTGAGGATCTTGTGTTCAAATTTTTCATTTGTATAAAATTTATAAACATTAAATAGCAACCATTATAATATAATACATTTACATAGGGTCCTTTAGATATCCATAAATGTAATTTGGCAATTTAATCTACATTTTTAGATAAGTCCTTATAAATATAATCTTGAAAGCATCTTATACACTATTAATTAAGTGTATTTGATACCTATAATTTATCCCGTAATATATTCAAAGGTATAAAAATTACATTTTGGGATTAAATTTATCGATTAAGAGTAGAACTATTATGTAAAATGTAATGTTAATATTTATCCAACTCTATAATAGTAATTGTAGAAACATAGTATTTGAAAACCCCTTCTCCCATAAGGCATCCACTATGATTAGATTTTGGGAGAACAATTCCATAAACATGTGATTGGTAATCGATACGGAATTCCACAATATATAATTACCATAGAATGACATTGATTTCCATATGAAGGATTGGAGACATCAATGAGTCTATGAATTTACTACATATGGATTTGAAAAAGAAATAACTAAGATTAATTTACATCATATATTTTTAGGTAAAATGAAATGTAATGTTACAAGCATTAATTAATGCATCAAAACATTATATAAATATGATTTTTGAAATATTCAATATAAATTAGTCATTGACATTACATTATTCATATTTATTGAATACCCCTATAGAACCATTATATAATTTAGAAATTTAAAAATTGAATATCTCTCTTACCTGGATAGAGTGTAAGATACTGGAAGAAGAAAAGTTCACATTTCACCCTTAATTGGTGTAATATATTTCTCTATCCCCATGTAAATCATGTCCCCCCTAAAATTAATTCCATATTTTGATATGTTTGGAACATTTAGTACTGCACCAATGACATCATCACATTCTTTTTTTTTCTATTTTCATTACATCATGAAAATGTCTGACATTCAAAAAAATTAATAATGGTTGTTTAAAAAAATTGATATATTTTCCAAATATTTTTTCATAAGGTTATTCAAAAAAAGAATATAAAAAATTGTGTCGATATATTTTACATTCTTCAATGTTTGACCAATTTTTTGTGTATATGGTGTTATACCTTGTTATGTATTTCCATCGAATGATTCCATCCAGGATTTGTATTTATATCATTATAGAATAACATTGGGATATCCTAAAAAATGAAATCGATGTAAAGATGTATTCCCATTTTGTGATCTAATGTAGTTTGGAATCGAAGAGGGTAAATAAATGAGTAGGCCTACCTTGTGTAATGGTAAAAAAAATGTAACTCTCATGTATAGTGGTGTGCAGTAAGATCCTTGAGAAGGTGATCATGGATACAGACATACAATATATAACTTGTGGTGAGGAAAATTGATATAAGACTGTAAAAAACTATAAGGGCCTTTAGAATAATAAAATTAGGTTTTTAGAGGAATAAATAAAAAGGGAATTTAGTCCACAAAAAATATAGGGTATTTAGGCTACTCAAAAATTGTAATGTGATAGCTATGTAGTCGGTCAATCCTTTGTAGGGGGTGGTGTCTCTGGTCTTTTTTAACCCATGATATTATATGTTTTCTTTGTTTCTAACCACTATGTTCCTAATAAATAAATTATAAATTGAAGATATAGTTAATAATTAATAATACAATTAATAATTATTAATACATTTTTTTTAAAATATAGTTAAAAATTAATAATTATCAATATCATAAAAACATTTAATTAGTTAACTGATAATAAATTATATAATTAACCTTCTAAAATTAACAATAAAATATATAATTTGATTAATAATAAATATTAATATAAATTATTAAATTATATAACATAATTACTAATTAATAATATGATTAAATATTATCAATATAATTCATAATATTATTAATTATAATATTATTTATGTTAAATAATTTGAGAATATCATTAATAATAATAATTAATCATATAAACAACAATAAATATTATAATTTCAAATAAATAAATAATTAAAATATTAATAATATAATTAATTATTGTAATTATTTTTAATTTTATTATTTATTATTGATTTTGTTTTTACCTATATTATTATTTTTTCATTATTAATGTTTAATCAAATTATTAATAATTACTTATATTATTAACTATAAACATATTATTACTGATAATTAAATGTATTAATTTTGTTATCACATTATTATTATTTATATTATCAATTATTCTAATGACATAATAATAATAATTGGTAATTGATGTATTATTCATTGTTAAATGTTAATTATATCATTAATTGCTAAATATGATATTAAATGATGATTATCTGAATAAGTAACTAGTAACTGTTAATTATAAATTCATAATTTATTTATTGACAACTAATTTTATTATAATTCTTTAATGATATTATTAATAAATAATTTTATTAATAATAGTTAATTTCATTATTTTTTATTTTAAATTATATGAATAATATTATCATATATTATTTTTCATATTATTCATATTTCATTTTAGTAAACAATATTTTTAATTGTATATTACTATTTATGTAACATTATTTATAATATATCATTATTATAATAAAGGCTAACTGAATGTTGAATCCCGCATAAGAAATCTATAATGGATTTCAAGGGCCTTTAATAAATAATGAGAGTCCATGGTGGCGGTGGAGTTTTTAGATATAATTTTGGTAAAATATAATCCCAGTAATTCCAAATAAAATAATAGTATTTAAAAGAAATTTTAAATATATACACACCAACATATATATATAACAAAACAATATAAAATAAAAAATTCATGCATTAAAAACAAATAAACCAATTACCCTGATGGTTTGATGCTCTTAATACATAATATAAGGGTACCAAACCATTTGATGTTTTAAAGACCCATATACATAAATAATATGGTATTCGTACCATTATAATATTTTTCCCACCTGAGATCTCCATCCAAACACTCATTCCCACCACTCTGTTAATTTTAAAATCATCAGTCACATCTATGAATGGTGGTGACATCCCATATTTACTGTGGATTGGGGTAAACTTCATTTTTATATTCAACCCATGTGGCCACTATGTCTAGGAACCACTACGAGAAGAATGTAGTGTTTTGCATTCAATCTGACCTCTATGGACTGTAAACTGACAAATGATATTTATTATATGAAAATTATTTAAAAAATTATAATATAATATATGTTATATTAAAATTTATGTTAATAAAAATAAATTAATGATACTCAAAATGTGATTTTGGATTCTATATATCTAGGGGAATAAGACCCATATTTAGAATTCTATTAGTTTTTTACCTCCATTTAGGTGGAAAATTAAATTAACATTAAGTGCTTTTTATAGAAAAATGGGCCCATAATGTGTCGTGTGCCTTCCAGAAAATAATATCTCACATAAATGAAACACTATGCTCTATTAATTAATATAAAAACATAATTATTATATAATAGGTCATTTAAAATACATCTCTTGGGTTTGAGGGACCTTTTCTTATAATTAAAAATTTCACCTTCTGGTAACCTGGTGCAGTGGAACTTCAGACACCAAAAGAAACTTTTCATCCAATCATCCATCCTCCACATTCTCAAATGACTGAAATTTGAAGACCTGTCACCCCATCCACTGAGTGTTTTAGTCACCTCATGATCCACATTTATGAAAACAAATAACGTAGAACACAAACAATGAACACACACACATATGTATGAACAAAGTAAAAAAAAACAAAATTCACACAATGATTGTATGGTTTTTAAATTATTTCCTAAATTCAAGGGAGAATATGGAAATATTCATGTTAAATTAGAAACAAAATTGCATCCAGGATATAAGGGATATAATTTTTGAACAAACTTACCTAGACAACTAGAATAATTCTCACTAATATCCTCCACAATGGTATATTATGATGATCCTCCTCCATGTTTTCATCCTTGGTGTTTCAACCAGCAACACCAAGATATTCCCAGTTCTGATCCTTCTAGAACATCAATCTATTTTAGGTCAGGTACTATGAATACTTTTTTTAGTAGTTTCCAAATAATATGTAGGTATATTGAATAGGTAGACCAATCCCAGTATATGTAGTGATCCCAGCTTGTTATCTTGTTAACCCCATCTTCTAACCTATGCGGGGGACTCTCCATTGAACTGTATAACATCTAATTTTCTTTAAAATTCCTATCATCAACCACCAAAACATATTAAAAATGTTATATAACCCATATCTACACATTTTAGAATTTTATAAACATTTACTTTATGTAAACTGAGATGAAAACTTCTATATCCCACCATTAGTGACTTTCATTATTTATAAACTATTTGTAGTTTACATCTCATGCTCTAGATAGATTCTTAACTATTAGAATATCCCCCCATCAATTTACTCACTCCATAATCTATAAATATGACTGAATCCCTACATTCCTGCATTAGATGATACCCCTTAACATATCACACTTGAACTCTGCTATTCTCTATTCATTGAACTCAACCTCCTAGCAATTTATTATTCATGTTTTGGTGAACTGACAGTATCTGAAATACTTAGGTTGACCTAAAACCTTGAGGATCCAATCAAACATACATTTTTATCACGATACTATATCTAGATAATTGAATTTATCAACTTGAACTCATATTTCTATGGTGATGGTGTACTATCATTATCAAATTCCTCTAAAGTGTCACTTCCTGTGAATGAACTTCATGAGTGTTAAAACTTGACCAAGAAAAAATTTCTCAGACAAAATCCAACAATCAAATAGTTAAGAATAATATTCATTGAGGGAATCCAAGAATAACCCACTCAAAGATCCTTCAAATGATCACACCAAAGTCTCATTGAAGATAATCTATTCAGCCTCTTTCTGAAACAAACATAATTTTCACCACTCTATGAACCTTCAAATTATTTAATATCCCATTGAAAAAAAAATCTATCCCCAGTTGTCTACATCCATGATCTTCAATATAAAAATTACTCTGAAACACATCCAAATTCTTCAATAGAATCTATTGAAATAAAACTAGAACCAAGATGTCATACTTCAACATTAATGAATTATAATAAACAAAATGTATCATTTACTATGTCAGTGGACTTACTCTTTCCACAGTCTACTTATAAAACACTAAACCATGTCCCTAAACCCCGAGAGAATATCAGCCAAATAAACAAAAATGAAATAATGGAAACTAATATACCATCTGGATCTTCCATAATGACTAATGTCTTTGTCTTGAATAACCCCCAATAATATAATGAATAAAACATCCAAAACATATAGGGACCATTACAACCACTGTATCTCGACTCATTTCTAACCCTTTGATGATTCCACTTAGAATATAGATGAGTTTTTTATTCGAATGTGATATTTTAATGATTGTTTCCATAGTGTAAAATCTATTTCACTGAAACATGTTCAAAGGAATGGAATTTCCTTTTCTTCATCATCAGTGTGGTCAAAGACAACAAATTTTATAAAATGATAAGATTAGATAACAAAAATATTTTTTACAATACCCTATCCCACCTGTAATTTTTCTCTACAAAAACAATTTTTGGGGCTCCTGGTCAATCATCTTGATTTTAGAAATCCTATACAATGGTATATCATACCTTAAACATTCTATTCTACTCTAACCTTTTATACTAACTTATTTCCCACATGTATAATGGTTCTTCATATTCATCCAAGGTAATTTTATGTACAGTGGATTTCCATTCATGAAACCATATGAAAATAAACATCCATAATTTCCACTAGGGTTTTCACACTCTATAACAATGTTCCTTAAAAACATCTCACAACATTGAATCACATCCTTCCTACCATCTCACTTCCATGTTCATATGACAATTGCGCATCATATTCCACCTTTTATACATATGATTCCAAGAATACCAACACTCTTAGTTATCTCCATCCAAATATTGAAACCTTTCTAAACATACCATCACCAAATATCCCCACCATATTATTTTTAATACGCTTATGTTGTTCTCATTTTAAACTAAACATATTTCGATGAAACAAGATTATATCACATGACACTAACTTCTCAAGATCGTATTTTTTTAAATCATTGTAATAATTTTAACCACACCTCCTAGTTATAGGTTTTTGATACCTATGTAATTTGAAACTTTTTGAATAGAGGTTTAGATCACCCTCAATTTTCTATATACCCACAGACTCCACAGATGAGAACTTTTTTTGATAAACAGAACCATTATCTAGATTAAAACTTATTTAAAAATACATGTGATTTTTAATATAGAATTCATGTTCAATGATATGTTTATAGAAAAGTAATCCATCCAATATAATTTCACACAATTTAGGATTAGAAACACCAAATCCTCCATGATATGTAACTTTAACTATAAAATAACATCTTTTTGAGGCCTTTTTAAACTGCTCCACTAGACACTACGCTACTATTAATTTACCCTAAGCACTACAACCAAACTTTTATACAACCTGTTGGAGTTGAGAGAGATTTTTAGATCATAAAATGCTCTCCATTTTGGTAATACAACAAAATAGAAGTTAAAACACTATAATTAATATAGCTTTATATAATTCATCACCCACAAGCTTGAAGGATAGAATTAAGAATACTGATCACCTTAGACACCATATAGACTCATCCTCCACATCTATTCCATTAACCTAAAAATCATCTGTGTAAAAAAACAATAGGTTAGTCAAATGATGAACAACCACAAATTCAACCATAAAAAACAATACACATAAGGATTCTATGGTATTGAAATCATGTCCTATATCTATAAAATAATGGTAAAATTTCATTATTCCATTGAAATTAGAAGCACATCTATGTTACAAGGGATATCACTATATGAAAATCCTACCTTGAATACGAGAAGAAGTCCCACTAATATCATTAGTGGTTTCATCTTCAAGTGATCCTCTCCTGGGTTTTATGCCTTTAGTATTTCAACCTTTGACACTGGCATATGACTAAGTGTTCCCTTTCTATATACACCTCAGAATTTAATTTATGACCTATATGTGTTTCTTCTGGTCCTTTTCAGATCGTTTGTCGTTCTGTTGCATATGAAGAAAAAATTCCACTATATGTAAAAATCAAAACTGGTCATCAATTTAGTATCACCATCTAAAAAGTGTGGGATACCTTTATTATACAATAAAATTTTTGATTTCTTTTATAATTTTTTGTATCATCCTCCAATAGCTGGGGAATTATTCAATTTGTCTTTTGCGGGAAATTGATGAAATTGGAAAACATTTACTTTTCCACATGCATGAGGATAGGTTTCATGTCCCACCATCAATGACTATATGAACGTATTCAACTCTTTACACATTGCAACACCTTCTTCGAACATAAATTCGTTTTCCTGATGCTTCCCCCTTCTGTTCACCTCACTCCATCATCCAGAAACAATACTGAACACTCATGTACAGTACTATAGATTCATGATTATTCATTGCTTCAAATTTTCAACATAAAAAATTGACAATAAAGGGGGATCCTTCATTAACACTAACTAAAATCTAAAATTAAGGGAACCATTATCACCACAAAAAAAAAACAGTAATATAAAGTCACAATTCATTATCAATTTTTTTGTGATGATAATGGGAGACCATTAACAATGATAAAAAATAATTAAAAAGGGCACCATGAATAATTTAATTTATATATACTTATTTCAATATTTTTAAATATGATATATATATATAAGTATATGAATAAATAAATATATGTATATTATATGTATATATAAATTAAAAAGAATGTAATATAAGATATTATATCCTCTCCCGCAGAATATCATGCAATAAAAAAATGCTACAAGGGAATCAAACCAGATCTAGCCAACACCCCAAAAAATATATAAACATATATACGATGTACGTAACAATAAGTACCAACATTTATATAAATATGATTTATATAACTGTATTATAATAAAAGAATAATTTTCAAACATATTTTCATAATTTTATATATAAAAAATTGTCAGATTTATATTAATCATTAAAAATATTTAGTAATATATATATATTTAAAAATTTATATGTAAAGATAATATATTAAATTTTTATTTAAAAAATTATATAAATATATTAATGAATATATTTTAATTTAGGTATATTTATAATATATATATACAATTTTGATATACATATTTTTATATTATTAAATATTATTTCTATAACATAAAATATATGTGTTTAATATTACGATTTTATACTTGTTTATAATTATATATATAATTATAATTAAAACTCTTATATGTATTTGTTTGTGTATATATATATATATTATAAGATAGTGATATAAACTGAAAATATAAATATATTAAAACATTAAATATTTTTCATGTATGTATGAAAATGTTTTTGTAGGTATTTGTTTGTATTTCATTGTATGTGTATACAAGATTATATATGTTCATGTCTACTTTTTATTGAAGAAATTTATTTTCCATGCCCCTTTATTATAAAACAAAATATAGACAAAAAAGTGGATGGGGCTTGACAATGCACTTCTTCCATCAATTAAATGTAGGGGACAATATAAAGGACAACCTTAAACAAACAAGGAAGCACATTACCATTTAATGGATTTTCCTTATACACCAATGTTTTGAAGATGTAGACTACATCCATGTGGATTTCGACCTATCCTCCATGGATTTGGTATTCAGTAGGCATCATATTTTTCATCTGATGATATAGTACTGATGCCACTTAGTTTGGATTGGGAATTATATTTCCATGTTAAGTCCTTTTTATACAATAAAAAGTCAAATCGCATGCTCTCTTTAATATTTATAGATATGAATCCCAAGACAGTAAGGAAGGATTTATATCCAATGATATCATTTTCCATCATTGAAAAAAAATTCCCAACTTTTGAGTCGAACTAATCAGGGATATCATCACTAAGGCCCTTCATCAACCACTCTTAAACAGACTCCCCGGTGGAGTTTTATTTTGTATTTTTTTATACTCACCTCATCACATTCATTAGCTGATGATCTGACAAATCTATAATAATATTACTTCATTAAATTAGTTAAATAATGAGTTAAACTAGACATAATCCACTACAACATCATTTACCCCCCTTGGAGGGTGGCATGGTATAATTTCCAACTAAAGAGGATGTTCATGATAAGATTTTAATGTTTTGTACCCCCAACTATGCATGGTTTCTGTTAATAGCCTCAATAATCCATGTTGTATTATTGATATGATAGATAGTTCACCAGACCACCTTGTCCTAACTAGTAGTATAAATTGTAGTTTGGTCTTAATAATTATAGGTGAGCTCATTAGACAAGGATCGACTGTATTTTTTTCAAGAATAAACAATTCTATACTATCTTGGTCTACAATATTTTTATTTTTGACCATGTTAGGTGTATGGTGATACACATGAGAATGGGAGTCCCCCTGTGTTGCTGAACCAATAGTGACATCCACAGTTTCTAGTTCTCTAACATCAACTCTTTTACTACCCTCAAAAGGTTCCATGGAAGATTCCACCTTGACAGAATTTCCTAAACAAACCTCAAGAGGGGAATGGACGTAAGAAACATAAAAAGAGAATGGGATTTCATAGGTCTTCAACACTCATTACTTCTAATCGAGAGGAAATATCTAAACCATCCAGAGATATGAGGCTTCGATTTTAAGTGAGAATAATTTCCAAACTTTTTAATTTATTTTGGATTACTATATTTAAGAAGTTGTGTCTCTTGACTAAGATTCATATATTCTTTATTATGATTATCATCTTCCCTATTAATGTCACCATGATCTATAAAATTCTCTATCTCAGTGATCCTTCAAGGGAATCCTTGAAATAATGGTTCATGTCCTCTATGTCCACCCATTCCCCAATTCTGGAATTCACATGAGATGTTTCCCTAGGTTTTAGTCATAGATCTTGGTTGGAGGGGCACCAATAAAGGGTTACTTATAATTATGGTCAAGGAAAATGTGAACCAGCTAGCCTTTAAAATGACTTATGTACTCATACATTTTGAGAATATGAATATTTTTTCCATAACCTGTCTTGGGACCCTCTTAGGATTGACTAGAATATTCAATAGCCTTATTTTCTTGGATAATATTTTTCTTTCTTTGAGGTCTGTGAAATTACAGGATGCATGGACATTATAAGATTAGGGATAACATGTTTTCTCCCTACATTCTCGATTCATTTAAATCTTATAAAACGTGAGGTAGCCTCTTATAGTAATTATGTAAAGGAATTTAATCATTAGAGGTGGATAAAACTACCTTATCTATCAACTCATTAGGGAGATCAACTTCCACTAAATTCTAAGGAAAATGGACATACAAGGAAAACTTTGTAGACTCTTCCATTATAATTGGCACACCAATAGAGGATTAAATTTCAAACAGAATATGAGGGGGACATAAAATCTTATTGAACATTAATTTTTTAATCCAATTAAATATGTTTAAATTTATCACAATAAATTAATGAAACCTATTATCCCATTCCAAAATGTATTACATTCCAAGCTTCAATAAAATATACTCATATCCCTGTGATTTTAAATTATACAAATTTTTATAAAAATGAATGTGATAAAAGCCACTACCAAAAAGAATACAACCCTAATAATAAAACTCCCACACATACGATAATTTCATAATGAATTCATTGAGTCTCCATGAATTTCCAAAAATGACCAACATGATTTTTTCTTTAATAGAGAACATACAATATTAAATATTCTCACAAATGGATTATTTATCAAAAAGAACCTGAGAAACATTACATTTTACCAAACAAAAATAGGAGTTGGGGTCCTCAGAATGTTGAAATGGAAATGAATCGGGGGATCATCCCATATATATAACATATGAACCATTTTATGTATGTGTATGTGTGTGTTTGTGTGTGTGTGTGTGTGTCTGTTTTTGAGTTTCTATGTATGTGGATGTATATGTTTGTGTTTATGTCTTTGTATGCTTCTTTATTATGTGTTTGTATATGTATGTACATAGATATAATTTTATGTATGTGTATGTGTATGTTTGGGTATGTTTGGGCACATACATTTATGTGTATATTCGTCTAAATGCATGTACGTGTATGCGTATGTGTACATGTATATATGTGTATTTCAATGTGTTTCTATGTGTGTATGTGTATGTATTTAATATGTATGTGTGTGTTTGTGTCTATATATATAAATAAATTATTACATAGTAGGAAAAGTCATTTGTTGTTTTTAATTGGACATACCTCATTTTAGTAGATACACACACACACATATACATACACACAATCACTAAAAAATGTATTTGGTTTTTCAAATGTAATTAATTTAATTACATATATATATTTTTTTTACAATTTAAAATTTTTTAATATTTAATTATACATTTTTATTAGTTTTTTATATTTTTGATATTTTTTTAATTTATATAATTAATAATTATTTATTTTTATTTTTACTCTTTTTTATTTAAATCCTTTAAAATTATAATTTGTTAATTCTAAATTATTAATTTATTATTAATATTTTTAATTTTAATAAATTTTTTCATATTTATTGAATTTTATTTTAATATTTACTCATTTTTTATATTTTTTAAAATCATATAATTAATATATTTTTTAATATTTTTAGTAATTTATTCATGTTTAATATTAATCCATTTTTAATATATATTTTTTTTATTCATTTTTAGCATTTATTTGTTTTAATTTTTTTTTAATTTATTCATTTTTATAACTGTTGATACAGTTTTAATTTTTTTTAATAAATACTTATAATATGTATGTAATTTATATAATTAATATTTATTCATTTTTATTAATTTATTAGTATTTAAATATTCAATAAAGTATTATTTATTCATATGTAATTAGTAATTTATTATAAATCATTTTCTTTTAAATTTTATCCGTAATTTTGTTTAATATTTATTAATTTATAATATTTTCTAATTTATAATATTTTGTAATTTATTTAATTAAAATTATTAATTCATTTTTCTACTATTTTTGTGATTTATTCATTTTTGATATTTATAAATTTGTCATCATATACTCATTTTTAATAAATATTTTCTTTCAAAATTTTCAAATTTACAAATTTTAATTATTTATTTATTTTATATTTATGTAATTTATGTATTTTTTATTATTTATTTATACTATTTAATTTATTAATATTTAATAATTTTTATTGGTTTTTATTTTTCATAATTAATACTTTGTTATTTTAATTTTAATTTTTTATAATTTAAATCGTTGTACTGTTATTTTTTATTCATTTTTATTTAGAAATATATTACAAAACATTTCCATTTAATTGTAGTTTTTTGTATTTATTCTTTATTATTTTAATATTTAATAATTTATATAATTTATTAATTTATATAATTTATTCCTTTTTAGTATTTTCGTATATTATATAGTTAATATTACATATTGGTTTTTTATTTTTTTGAAATTTAATATTTTGAAATATGTTTTCTTTTTTGTTATAATCACAAAGAATGCTTAATGAGTCATTAGTAAGTTGGGTGACTTTTCTGATTTTTGGTGAATATGATATGTTTGAGAGAAGAAAATCAGCTTGTAGGGATGAATCTTTTAAAGAAATGAAGAAAAGATGCTGACTGTTTATCACCTCTTCCATTGAAAAATAAAAGCCCTAGGAATGATTAATCAATGTTGAAACCTACAATGACCACTAGATCAACACATTTAGTTGGAGGAAGAATGGTAAAATCTAATAAGTAGATATTGTTATGTTTTAATTCTTATTGGTATGAGGACTGTGGAAATTGAAATTCTCTTGATTATTATGATTGAGTTGATTATTCCCCCTAGCCATATTCCTATGGATTTTTTTAGTTTTACTACACCAGTTTGAAATTTTATTATATTTTCTCACTCTTTGGGTATAAGTCACCACTATCTAACCCTATCCCCTTCTCGGTCCCATTTCACTTGTATTATTTTTTTACTAAAGGGGATATAACCCCATATTGTATTGATAATTATAAATTAATTATACTTTTTAAATTTTAATTTTTAATTTTTATAAAATGGTTTTTATCATCAAAAAATTTAGGGATGAAAAAGTTATAAATTAGTACTGATGAAAACTATTTTCCAGGTAGTACTAATAAAGGTACATTTTATCATCCATTTTTTGTACTGCTGATGGAACCCTTTCCATTTTTTAAAAGAAACCTAATAGAGATTGTAGCTCCATGCCTCGTTCACACTCCCATGATAGATGAATGTTGTATCCTCCCCATTGAATTTTTTAGATGAATCAATAATCTATTGAAGGTGTGTTAGTTGTTACCTATTATTAATCAACGATACATAGTTTTTCTTGTTCTCTGGTTGTTCTACCAATCTCGTCAAATACCACACACAATATTCCCTTATTTACTTGAAAACACACAATATCACATGAAAGGAAGATACCATGTAGTATTTTTTTTGGTCTCCATACACCTTCAACTACAACCAACCACCTCCTCTCTATCTCATTCAAAACAAATAGTAAGCACCCTCACTTACTTCAGAGTCAGAAAAATTGTAGTACAAAATTTTATCCATATATGTGTTCAGATTCTAATATTTTTTACAATTATTTTTTATATTACATTGATTGTAGATATGGTTTTTTATAAATAATTAGGTTTTTAATGGATAATATGTTTTTTGATCATTTATTACATAATACCTTGTTTGGTTGGGTCTCTATTTTTTTAAAACGGTTAAAATTGACCTTATATGATAATTTAAACAATTAAATGAAGTATTAAAAATGAAACTTATGAATAATAATAAGTGTTTGATTACCCATGATACACTATAATGATGTCAAACTATAGTATTTTTTATTTTTCCAGAAAACACATTTTTTCATATAGAATTTTTGATGTAGTGGGTTAAACATGGAAAATGGATTTTGTGGACAATGATTCCATTGATGGTCTTCTGGATCACGATGGCATGATTTTTTCATTTTGATTAAAGCATTTTGAATTTTTATTTTAAAAATTATTAATTATTCTTCCACTTATTTTCTTAATTATATAACCATTTAAAAGCTGATAATTATTCCTTGATCTTTTGAACTAGTTGAAAAATGACTAATTAAAGTACATAAAATTGTATTTTACACCTTATATTATCATTGTAATTAGTTTTTTCTTTAATTTTCATTTCTTCAAACATATAAATAATTAATTATTATTAAATCCTGAAAATATTATAAAAAATAAGGGCCCACATTTCTTGAAAATGAGTTATGAAGATGAATTTAAGAGACACATATTTTAGGATGTTATATTGTAGATTGAATATGATATCTTTAAAAAAATTAAAAATTCATTAACCAAAATCTGATGGTATTTCATTATTTTGATCACTGTAGAAACATTGACAAAAAGAAGTAAATTTTTTTGATATATGTTTTCATAGTTAAATATAATAATAAATACCTTAACACTTATCCAGTTGTATAAATTCATAGAGTCCTTGTGCACATTGATAAGTATAGGGACTGAATTATCTCGTGTGATGAATATATTCCAAAAAATATATTGAATTATGATTTATGTCTTTTTTTAATAAAAATAGGTGTTGTTATAAATTTTTTTCGTATAATTCACTATCTTCATATGTTCTATCATGTTATTAATGGAACATCAATTTATATGAAATATGGTGATTAAATGTTTCAATATCTAATTAATATCCTATATAGATTAAAAGATATACCTTCTATGAATTGATTTATTTTTTAATTATGAATATTAATGAATAAAATATGATGGATATGAATTAAAAATAGATTGCTTCCAATCATATGGCTACTAGAAAGGATTAGGCATAGATAAATTATTAAAAAAGAAAAAAAGTAGTACATAAAGGGAAAGGATGGGGGCATACAAAAATCCTACCCTCATGCCAAAATATTCCATATATCAAGTATCATAAACAAACAGATATGAATAATCATAATCACCATACGAGTCAGAGTAAGATTCTCAGGTACCATGAGACCTAGTGACCATAGTTGTCTTCAGGTAGCAGTATCCTTTCATGCGCCTAGATTTCCTAGGATGAACAGATTTAGATCCTTCATCATCCACAACAACAATTTTTTCAATGGAAAATACCTGACTATAAGATTATTTTTTCTGGGAATCATCCTCAGTATCTTCCCACCTTCATTGGATTCCATGTTTTCCCTTAATTTATTAATTTCTTCTTGAATCCTTGAAATATTACCTTCATCACTTTAGTTCTGTTTCCCCTCACTTGCAGAAGATTATTTTAACATCACTCATGGAAGTCCTAAATCATCTTGTGTATGTTCATTGTGTCCATGAACTTACATCAGTACCATATTCTATGATCTACGAGTATTCAGTGCCTTAGCCAATAGTTTTAAACTATCCGTACCCCGCACATTTTCTAGACCAAGAGTGTGTCCACTGTTTTGGGAAGGTTTCTCCCTCACTTTCCTCTTATAAGTTGCTTAATGCTTCCCATTTTAAGAAAAAAATAGAAAATCATATTCTTGTGACATTTATCATTGACATGACCAATAACTTGACACTCTGAACCAAAGTTATGTTGCCATTCATATTTCACTTTTAAATAAATATCATCATCTAATTCCAACAAAACAACATAATGAATCAAGAAAGATCACATATCAACATCCACTAATACCCTCACCGAGTGACCAAATTTTGAAATCTAAGTATTCATATCCATTTTGATAAGAATTACCATAGTAAAAGAAATATCGAATAAATTTTTAGATTCCAAAAAATCCAATTGGGGACAATAATTTTAATCCAGGCTCGAGCTTTATTATTTTTTATGGAAAATGTATTAAAAGGAAAATACCACTCTTGAAGGCATATCATACTTAGATTTAATGATATTGAACCAAATGCCCATGGCCTTCGCTTCAGATTCATTGATGGAAAAATAATGTGAATGAACCCCTGACCCAGGGGAATGAATTTCAAGCCAGAAAACCCCCATATTGAAGTCAATTTATAAACTATTTCATCATATTTCCAAGACATTCCTATAACGTGAAGAAAAATTATAGAAATTATTTAATATCTCTATATTTTAAATAAGTTAATAATTTCCTCCCTATTATCAGTCACATGGGTGGGGTCACCTCTCTTGACTCTTCACTTCAGAGTTACATCTTTTACAAGTGCGAAGTATATTCTGTTGAGAGTTCTATATTGCGAATTGCCAATCTTCTGATTTTCCATAGTATATGGACTTGTCACCTCAATTGGTAGAATTTTTCTTGCATCATCCTCACCAATCAGAACTGGATTATGAAAAACCATCATAGCCACTCCCAGTGTAGACTACATGCCACCCACACCAATCATCGATGTTTCAGTAATAGCCACAACCTTGTCTGTTCTGTAGAGAATTGTTCCATACACCACCCTCGCGCTTGCTTTACCAACTACCACCACTATAGCCTAGACATTAACTCAACCCACTTCTGAATCTATAGTAGTTAGGCTTCTCACCCTGACAACATCGGTCACCAATACTATACCGCACACGTCAAGTACAACTGCGGCTCATGTGTCCATGTAGACCAAATCAGACGTTGCGACATTGTACGCTCTACTCACTCTATCCAAAAAAATCTCATACACTAAATCAACCTTCACCCCCATTATAGATCTATAAGATCATCTGCTCGTCATTCTATTAGCATATCGATAATAGTCAAACTGGCCTCGAGGGAAGAGGAAATTAGCTGAAGGTGTATCCATTACAAACCCTAATCTGTAAAACCTAGAGAGAGGGAGAGTCCTGCTCGCACCGCCCGATCTTTTTCTCTGCCATTCAATTGAAAAAACCTGTATGATGATAGGGTTAAAGAGATCATAATGTTTTAAAAAGAGTGTGTTTATAACCATTATCAAATACTCTATCTATGTATATGTTGTGGTTTTATTTGAGATGGATTATTCTATAGGTGATGGAAAGACACCTGATTTATCACAGAATAGATCGATGTTGTTAATATTGGACTAAACATGGAAAATAAATGAATATATATAATTACTAGAATTTAATTATGGTGTATGGATCATCTAATTTGATTGAAAGTGTAAACAATGATGTAGGTCATTTTGAGGATATGATTAAAAGTGTAAATTATGATGAATATTGTACTGACGAAATAGTAATGATGGTTGAAGATGACCTTCTCAATTATCGAAATATATTTTGGATTTTATAGAGATATGAAAATAAACCATCGTTTTATTTTTGAACAAAATATATAGATTTTTTTATCCATATAGAAGATATATAATTTTAATGCTAGAAAAAGATACAGTGACACCAACTATACATAACAAATTTTACTCTTGAATGATATGCTATCTGAAGGTAATGAGAATAAATGTAAAACATATAATGCTAAAATAATTCTAGTTTTAATGGGTATGATTTTTTGAAGAATAAATTACCATAAAAATGAATATATATTGTTTTAAAAGGACCATGAGTCACTTAAAAATTCTATAAGAGTGGTGAAACATGAAAAAAGAAAGATAAATAAATTCCTTAAAAAGTTATATGGAACAATCTTATCATTCCAATGTTTTGATATGTATATGACAATGAGGACACTATAATTCTATTTATGTGGCATAGACATATAATAATTCAGTATGGGATACTTCATCACCTATAAAAATATCCTCAATGGATGACAATTTATCATGGGTTTTCAAAATATAAAAATGATCCAAGAATCCTCTACGTTGTGCTATCTATATATAAACTGAATCCATTTTGTTAGGGCCAATAGGGGCCTATATACCCTAAGAGGGGGGTTGAATCAGGGTATGGATATTATTTTTCAAAGTTCTTCCTACCCCACTGGATCTTGACCACTTTATTACAAGGGTCACTTTGTTTGCTCTTGTGTGTAAACTGTGATCACTTCTTTACTTCATTATCTAATGATGATGCTTTGAATGCAATGCAGGGAAGCAAACAGATAGACACAGAGATTTTTACTTGGTTCACCCTCACTGGGCTACGTCCAAGGAGCATATGCCGACAAGTTTCCGGTCGTACCAAATTCCACTAATCTTCACTAGCTGTGGATACAATGTTCGGGCTAGATCACTTCTATGCCCAGGCTCACTGCCTTTACAATGTTTAGGGTAAGCTCACTGCTTTCCCAAGGGTCACTCCCTGTTTATCTCTCTCTGTCTCACTGCCGGTGGAGAGGATAACCTTCTTCCTCTTCCTAAGCTCACTACTCTGGAAGGGAATCCACTCATAGTTTATAGACCTGTAGGTCTCTTCATTTGCATGAAGGAATGCATATTCCTCTGTGTGTAGATCCTATGTTGAAGTACAACTTTCACCCGTAGATGAATATCTCTTTGCACCGAAGGTATCAGGCAACGTACCAGCTTCCACGCAGTCCGAGAAGCACCGCTGGAACAAAACCTTACTTGGCGCGCAAGTCAATCTCGGTGCGCAAGTATCGGCGCGCAAGTCACAACGGGCGCACAAGTCCCCCTCAGACACTTGCGCGACTCAAGCTTCCTCAACTCCAAACTTGCGCGACTCTCTTCCTTTTACTCCCAAACCAATATTGGCGCACAACTGCCAACCAGTGCACAACTTCCAACCGGCGCGCAACTTCTAACACCGGCGCACAACTTCAACTACGGGCGCGCAAATTCACCTGCGTGACCCACACTCACCACTTGCGCGACAACCACACCTGCGTGACGGGAGATCTGATTTCTCAAAGTGTTGAACTCCGTTAAAGAATGAGGAGGGGTGGTCCAGTATTTATAGGCAATCTGACCACCCTGCGCGACGACATGCAAGTCACCAGCGCGACCCAGTTTTGGCGCGCAAGTCTTCTGTCCTTTTGGACACTTGCACGACCAACTCCCAAACTTGCGCGGACCTACTTCCTTTGCCATATTTTGATCTTATGATCTTGAAAAAAATATGGCGTGCAAGTTTCCTATTCTCCAAGTCCTCAGCGCGCAAGTCCCTTTTCAACAAACTCTTTTCTTCATCTGCCGATTTTCAGGCCCAAAAATTTCGCAAACACTGGAAAATGGCGCCACCTTGTATCTGTTCTTTTGTACCGCCTCCAGATCATCCATTCCATTTATCGACGTTCTTGAATCAAACATGGATCATTGAACTCAGCTCTTGAACTCGACATTCCACCATGAAATCCTCTTTGTCAACAAAGTTGTATGTCATCGTTTTGCTTTGTCAACAATCACTACTCAGATGTCCACTTTGTCAACAAACACAATCACCTCAAAAATACTTCAATGATACCTTGAGGGATTTTTTCCCAACACATTTGGTGTACAAAGTAGCACTCATAGTACATGTCTAGTTATTTTAGTAAATGATTTATTTTTATCATGGTTATGAATGAAACATAAATACATATTGTTTCCTCTACTTTTATTTGGACCAAAACAACTGGGTAATGATATTGATATTTACTTGACTCCGTTGGTCAAAGTTATAAGTTAACGTTAGATTTAGGTTTCATATTGTGTTATTATTATAGAATTGAATATTTATCAATGAAATATATGTTCTATAGGATGATAAATTACATTTATTCTTCTTATTTTTTGTAGGATATATCATTAAAGGAATGGATGGTTATCCCATTTATGGAGAAGGTACACTCTTAATTAGGTTGAAACATTCCATGAATACTATGTTTATAGGTTATCATAATATTTCACCACATATATATAAATAAAGACCCTAAATGACATAATTTGGTGATATTTTAGAAGAAGATACAACCCCATCTCCAACAATATATGATAAACTATTTGAGAAAGAAATAGAAATTGTCACCAATTATAGTAACCCTTTTTTAAAAAAATCACTTGAAAACTGGATGGAAAACATGATTATTTTTTTTTTAAATTATCATACATAAATTATTCGTATATCTAGAAATTTATTTATGCCATGAATGTAGAAAAAATTCTATATGATAGTGTTAATGGAACATTTATAAACACACCCAACAAAACAAATCATGTAGTTTAATATAGATTATACATGATTGAAAAATGGATAAGGGAATTATTGGAACTAGTGAATGGTAAAAGGAATACCTTTCTTCTACGAACAACATTTAATATTTCCATGAATGATAGAAAATAGTTTTTCAACATCCAGAGTGATGTAATGGATCCATATGGGTATTCATGAAATATCAAATATATTGCTTCAAGGAATGATTTGTAGATAAAGGGCCTAAAATCACATGACCATCTTTCATTGATATATTATTTATTGAATGTATTATTACATTTCATTCTACCTAAAAATTTAGGACACACATTATCCATGATTATTTTTGATTTATTGATCTATATTCATTAAATTTATAGAGTATGAAAAATTTCCATCTTTGGAGAAAAAATTATCCTCACAATAAGTGAATTAGATATATTATTACTGCCATTATTTTTAGATATAATGGTTGACATGGTCTGATTGATATGATTATGTAGTCCAATATATGATTGATGGATGTAACCCATTGAAATATATATGAATATTTAGAAAGAGTATGTCAAAAGTCTAAGTTGACTAGAAATTTTATTATAGACTGATTTACTATTTAGGAATTCGGAGAATTATTTACTAACTGCTTGTTTGATGTGGGTATCATTGGAATTCAAAAATATCATCATGACTGGTGTCTTATGGGTGATGAAATTTATGGAATAGACGATGTCTGAATTACCTTTATAGAGTGGGAGAAGGCTCACCATTATGTTTTGAACAACATTTCATCGGTTATTCTATATGTTGAAACCCAAAAAATAATTTCATAGACATATAAATACATCAAGGGATAAAATTTTGATATCTAATACACATCATCAAAAATATATTGGATTGTTTCAAGACTATATTTATAAGAGATATTGGAAAATATAAATTCCATATTTGAACAAAATGGATGACTAATCACATGACCACATGGGAATGTATTATATTTTAATGGTTATCTAATTCGTAGTTTTATATTCAATTAAAAAGAACATGATAAATGCATTACCATAACTAACAGTTGAGTTACTCTTGTTGAAGAGTTAATGAATTTAATTGGTACCATGGAAAAAATCAATATACACCTATAAATTAGAAATTTTTTACTTTCCATTATTTGTTTCAATGTCATTGATTATGAGATTACAAATTATGAAAAAAACAAGAGATTGAAATAAGAAACATTCAAAAAACCAACATACCCACGTAAATATATCATGGAATATTATTTACTTGAAGAAATTGGAATTAATTTTTAAACTATGACAATATTTTTTGGGATTTGAAATAATAACATAATAATGTTCCATTTTTTATGTAAATATTCCAAAATCAAACTCCAAATCCTCTTTCATCACCTATCATCCCATATCTTGTGTTATAGAAGTAGGATCTTGAAAATAAGGTGGGGAAACAAGTGTATGAAAGAAAAAGAAATGTATATAATAATAATTTTTATACATGAAATAATAAAAATTTGATCTTATTTGAATTAGTAATACTTAACAATGAATATTTATTTTCCTATATTTGTTTATATATTTTAAATAAAATAATCATTATCGGTTATACCTAGTAAAATACTAATTTCAGTGGCATTGATGTGGACAGTAAAATATATGTACATCAGAGGTGTTGGTTTTGGATTGTCATCACAAGTATATTTTGGGAAATCAAATAAATTGGGGGATTCTAATGAGATAATGAAAAAAATATTGTAATGGATATATTATTTTAAAAAATATAATCAGAAATACGATGTGATTGAACAGTTTATTTTAAGGCGTAAATGAAAAGAATAAATAGTGTGACATTAATTACATGAATTATCACCTCCATATTTTGGGATAACTATTACCCTTAACGGCCAGCCTTACTGGAGGTATTTACTTTGCCATAATAAATTATGAAAAATTCTTATCGAAAAACTATTGAAACTTTGTAATAAATTTTTTTAGGGTTAAATTAATTATGAATTATACATAACAACACCCACAAATCTCTTTGTTATGAGGGGTATAGTTTATAATTTCAATTGAGATATTATAAAAAAATAATCTTCCTAAAGATCATGATAGATTATGGACTCACTAAGACCATGATCCAAGCACTAAGCAAACTATTCCCCTTGATGATATAGTTGTTCACACAATTAAACATGCTATTAAAACATTCATATAATGGTTATATAATATTATTAAGATACATGATATTAATGAGGTATGTACTTTCCTATTATTTGTTTATGTAAACCCATTCAAATTTAATGAAAATGGTTTCAGACATATGAATTTTATTATAGTTGACCAGAAGGAAGGGGAAACAAAATGTTGATTCAAAACAATATATAAGAACAACAATTAAATCAAAAAGGAATTGTGATGTTACCTTTATCCTACCTATTTAACTATAGAATTTACCAAAAATATATATTCATTAAAATATAGTCCTTAAGTGTAATAATACAACCTAAATTGAATTTTTATGATCAAATGTATAGATATTCTATTCTCAATATGATTACTCCTTTTAGAATAAACCAAATTCTCAAGCATGAAGGACTATGAGCCTTTGTTGTTAAAGTATTAATGAGGTATGTTTCAGTAATTTTTTCTAATATTTGATCTAATTTTTAAATTATAGTTATGTATGATTCATATATTCTAGAATCATTTATATCCCTACTATATAAATTGAAAACATTGTGTGGAAAATTTTGGAATCATTAGTCCTCATGTTTCTTCTACACAAATAAATTCATTAAAAGAAAATGAAATTTTCTTGATATCATAGGAACTGATCAGTGTTTGGAAAGAATATAACAGATGATAGAAACTACTTATTACCTATAATTACAGGGTAAAACTCTACAATCTAAAAATATAATATATATTTCAATTTTATTTATCACTTATTCCTTTTGGTTTTTTAGGTAAAATATATTCCTTATTGAAACCATTTTTGATAATCCAAATATTTATTTTATCGATCCAAACAATAGATATCTAATGAATAGACCATAAAAGAAAATCTCTATCAAATTTCAAATCAATAAAATAATCCTTTTACAAATAAACATAAAATTATAAATTTTTTATTTTTTATCGATAATTTTATTGTGACAGGATTGTGTTAATATATTGACAAAATCCAAGTATAAGGATTTTAAATCATCAATATGATCTTATTGATTTCTAAAAATAGATAATAATTGGTGTATATAAATTAATATCCCACTATAAATAAATATATCAAAATAAATTACCGTCTTTATCATTGGCAATGTAATTTCTAAAAAAATTTAATGAAAATTATTATATTCAGTGTGTTTTAACTTTTATGAAAGATATTGTATATCATTAACTAAAAATCGTCCTCAAAGAGGTATTTCCTTTGATAATTAAAATTTAACTCAATATATTTATTTATAATTTTATATGTACGTTTTTCTTTTACTACCAAGACTATTGACAGTCTATTTATTTAAAATATAAATTACATTTGTTTAGAAATCACTAGGTAAATTACATGATGTCACAATGTTTGAAGACATCATTAATACATTATTTTTTATCACATTTTTATTTTTTATATATTAAATGTGCTTAAATGAGTTGTCTCATCTAATTATTATTTATTTAATTTTCATAAATATCAATAAGAATTTAATTTATGATATATTTTTCTCTATGTGTTTTGGAGCCGATGATTGGAAAAACCAACCCAAAAAATTCAGGGTTCATCATGAAGAATATAATAATTTCTCTTGAGAATTATCCTAGACTGTGAAGGGGAATTTACTATTTGAAATGTATTATTATTTTTAATGGAAAATTATATTTCCCTATGAGATAGACCTTGAAATAAGTAAGGATTCATTTTATTCTCTTCATAACCACAAAATTATTGGAAAAAATAAATTCATGATGAATTGTTTGATAAAGTTGATTCATTAAGGAACTTTTTAAATTTCTCTCTATTATGATATTTATTCATTATATAATTTTATTACATTTTTAGTGATGAAATTCATTCCCTTTTGGATATAATCTATTTTAGTAACGTACTAGTGAGAAAAATATTTGTATTACTAATAGAAAAAATGTTATTAGATTTACTATAGAAGGTGATTTGGGAATGAGTATAACTTATATAAATTTCATTATACATATTTTGGATCACTTATACAAATTTGTTCCTACGTGATCTGTGATTTCGTAAAAATATTTGATTTTATCCATTCCCTTTGAAGTTACATTCCAACATAAAATTGACTTCACATATTCAGAACTGAAATAATGTAATCATTTTTCATTGATATGTTAGGAAAATATTCCACGAATCATTTTTTATATTCAGGAATCTACCTCAAGTCAATATGGCAGATGGTGTGGCCAGTATGATAGGAAGTTCATGTTTTCATTTAAAACTAAAATTTTAATACAAAATACATTCCACATACTAAAAAATTATTGAATGTCACCATATTATATTGATAAATTAGTAAAATGATCCATGAATACTTTTTATGAATATTAATTAACAAAATTTCAATCAGATATATTAGGTGGTCGGTATGACTCAATGTTCATGTTTGATGTTAAATAGCGACATTTTAGCCAAAATCCCATCTCACACAATCAAAATTGAGAATGTTTTATTAGATTGATTTCATAAATTAGTAAAATTTTCAATTATGTAATTTTTATGTATAGGAATAAACCTCTAGTATATCTGACACAAGGTGTGACTGTTATGGATCAAAGACTGAGTTTTTTAGTTTAAAAGTGTCATTTTAGTCAAAACCCACATCATATAGTCAAAACCAATAAAATTTTCTTGCATTGTATTTATAAATTCGGAAAATGATCGATGCTTAATTTTTGAAATATAGGAATAAATCTTATGTCAATATGACATATTGTGTATCTTGTATGACTCAAAGTGCACGTTTTAACTTCAAATGTTACATTTTATCCTTAAACACATGTTACATAGTCAAAACAAATCAGACCCTAATAAATTCTCTTGATACATTAGGAAAATTGTTGTTGGATTTTTTTTGTGAAATGTAGGAATCAGTCTCATGTAAATCCGAGACACATTATTCCCAGTATGACTGGATGTTTTGTATTAATTTAAAAATGAAATTTTAGTTCACAACTCACACTACATACTCAAAACTGATGAAACATGACCATATAGTGTGGTTGTTATGAATTAAATTGTTTACTTTTATTTAAAATCTAAATTTCTATTCCAAATGTACATTAGATATGATAAATGATAAAACATGCTTTAAATATCTTCATACTGTAGGAAACCAATATTTGAGTCATTCATGGCATGTATGAATCAACCACACATAACTTTTACACACTATGTGGCTTGTATGACTCAAATAATGCATCTTTAGTTTATAAGGGATTTGTTATTATAAAATTCTAATAAAATATTCAACATTATATAACACACATCAATAGTATTTATACGATAGGAAAATGATCTTTGGGTGAATTTGTATTGGTAGTAATCAACTACATGTCAATATGACATAGGCTATGGCTGGTTTTAGTCAAATTGTGTCTCTTCAATTTAAAAGTTCTATTTTAGACTAAAATGCATATCAAATAGTCAAAACAATAAAAAAAATCATATATTCCAGAAAAATTTTGGGAATTATTATTGATTTATTTTTTAAATGTTGGAATCAACTATATATCAGTCTAACCCATGGTGTCTTCTATGTGACTGAAAGTTTGTGTTTCCAATTTCAAATTAACTATTTAGTCAAAATTGCATGTCATGAAGTCAAAAATATGAAAATGAGCTCATATTGTCTTGTTACATTATGAAATTACCAATGATTAATTTCTAATGTTTAGGTTTGAAGCACATAAATATGACACATTTTGCAGAAGATATGATGGAAACTTCAATTAAAAATGATATTTCAGTTCAAAATTAGAAGCAGATACTAAAAAACTCAATTAATAACTCAATTCATATTTATAATTTATAAAATTAATTTTTTAATTAATTTTGATGTGAAGGAATCAACTTCATGTCAATCTAACAAATGGTGGGACAAATATGACTGAAAGTTTTTATTTTTATTTAAATTTGTCATTTTAGTTGAAATACACATCACAAATTAAAAACTATTAGAACATACCTATCTTGTATTTATATTTTATTAATGTGACCCGTAATTCATTTTTAAGCTATATAAATAAACCTTATGTTAATATGACACATGGTGTGTCTGATATGACAAACAATATGTATTTTCATCATAAAAATGACATTTACTTCAAAACGTATGTCACCCACTCAAAAGAAAAAAATTTACATCGATTGTATTAATACTTTATAAAAAATATATGTGACTCATTTTTTATGTGTAGGAATCATACACACAATAATCTAACCCACAATGCATCTAATATTACTCAATGTGCATATTTTCAGTCTAAAAATGACATTTTAGTCTAAAAGCTGCATCACATAGTCAAAAATTAGAAAACATGCTCAATTTGTTTCTATAATTTATTTCAATGATACTAGAATCATTATTAGGTGTAATAGTCAATCCAACATCCATTTTATACACTATGTGACTGGTATGACTGAAAGTGTGTGTTTTCAGTTTAAAAGTAAAACTTTAGTCTGAAATGTGCATCATGTAGTCACCATTAAAAAAAATTTCTTGGTTTGTCTTGATAAATTTGAAAAATTATATTTTAGTTATTTCTATTGTTTATTAATCAACTACGCATTAATTATATGCTCGACGTGGCTGATATAAAAAAAATATGTGTTTTCATATAAAAACCAAATTTTGGTTCAAAATGAGTGCCACATACTCAAAACTGAGTAATCATAATTAGATAGTCATGATACATTAGGAAATATATTATTGAATAATTTTTTTATATTCAAGAATTAATCTCACATCAATCAGACTCCTGGGGTGACTAATATGACTGAACATGTGTTTTTTATTAAAAATATTTATTTCAGTTAGAAAAACATGTCACATACTAAAAACCAAAAAAATCCTCTATTTTTAATTATATTTTATGTTAAAAATAAATAATTAATTTTATATGTATAGAAATCAACTAAATATATGTTCAACGTATAGTGTGTCTGGTATGACTGAATGTGTGTTTTTTCAGATTAAAATGACATGTTAGATCAAAACATGCATTATTCACTTAAAAACTGAGTAAACACACTCATATTTTCTTGATAATTTAGGATAATTATACATGGGTTATTATTGACATGTCGTTATCAACCACACATCAATCTGACACATGATGTGACCATTATGAATCAAATTACATCTTTTCAGTTTAAAAGTGACATTGTGAACTACAATGCATGTCATATTGTTAAAATATAAATAACACATTTATATTGTATCAATAATCTAGTGAAACTATATTTTATCCATTTATTATGTGTTGGAGTCAACTGCATGTCAATATAATACATTATTTGGTTAGTATGACTGAACGTGAATATTCTCAATTTAAAAGTGAAATTTTAGTCTTAAACTCACATTACAAAGTCAAAATAATAAAAAGGAACTAATATTGCCTTGAAAATTTATAACAATGATTCTGGAGTAATTTTTCATTAATAATAATTAACCTAACATCAAATCCACAAATTATGTATCCAGTATGATGTAAAGTGTATGTTTTGATTTAAAAATGGTATTTTAGTTCAAAACAATCATCAGATACTAAAAATCGGGAAACCTCACTCAAATAACCTCAATAATTTAGTAAAATGACCAATGACTCAATTTTTATGAACTGTAATAAAATGTATTTCAATCCAACACACAATTTTACTAATGTGGCATAAATTGAGTGTTTTTAGTAAAAATTGACATTTTAGTTCAAAACACACGTTACATACTCAAAACTGAGGAAACACACTTGTTTGATTTTATATTTTTTGAAAATGATCCATATTTCATTTTTTATTTGAAAGAATCTACCGAACATCAATCTGAGATATGGTGTGTGTGATATGACAGAAGGTACATGTTCTCAGTTTCAAAATGACATTAGAGTTCACAAGATGTGTTACTCCCTCAACACTAAGTAACCACACTCCTATTTATTGATAATATAGGAAAATTATTTTTGAGTCATTTTTTAATTTAAAAAATAAACCTAAAAGTAATGCAATGCATGCTGTCATGTATGACTCCAATTCCATGTTTTTAGTTTAAAAGTGACATTTAAGACTAAAATACATGTCACATAGTCAAAACTCAGAAAACAAACTCCGATTGTCTTTATACATAAGGGTAAATATCCAAAAGTCATTTTTGGTATTTAGAAATCAATTTCATATCAATCCAACTCACAGTGTCTTCTCTATGAGAAAAATTGTTTTTAAATTTAAATTTAATATTTAATTTTAAAACACATGTCACATTTTAAAAACTTATCAAAAATGAACAATTTGTATTGATATTTTAGAATAATGGTATTTAAGTCAATTTTTGTATAGGAATCAACCACATGTTAATATGAGACACAATTTGTTGGGTATGTTGTAATGTTCATGTTATTATTTTAGAAATAACATTTTAGTTCAAAAGGTGCATTTCTCAATCAAAACAAAGAAAACTGACTCCTATTGTCTTGATACATTATGAAAATCACCATTGCTTCTTTTTTATGTATAAAAATAAATCTCATGTTAGTGTGGCGCAATGTGTGGCTAGTGTGACCAAAACTATTCATTCTCATTTAACAATGAAATTTTATTTTAAAACGAGTTCCAAATATTCAAAACATATAAAATTGACTCTAATTTACTTAATACATTAGAAATAAATCCATGAATAATTTGTGATGTTTACGAATTAACTACACATAAATCTAACAGATATTGTGGTTGATATGACTAAAAGTGTGAGTTTTTATTTAAAAATGACATTTAGTTCAAAAAAATGGCATGTACTCATAACCAAAAAAACACTTGGTTTGTCTGGATATTTTACGAAAATGATCCATTATTCATTTGTGTCTTCAAAGAATTAATTGCATATTAATCTGGGAATTTTTTTGGCTAGTATGACGGAAATTCCATGTTTTCATTTAAAAATTACATTTTAGCTCAAAATATGTGTCACTTACTCAAAACCAGGTAAACACAGTGGAATAGTTTTGATATTTCTCTGTAATATGTTTTATTTTTGTATTATTTTATCCTTTTTATTTATGTCCTATCATGTAGAATTTAATTTTTCTTAGTTTATTTATTTTTTATCTATTCATTATTGTTTTGTATTTATGTATCACATATTTCATAATTGTATTGTAAACATATGCATTTTTTATAATATAGGTACAGTCTTATTTTTTTGGAGGTGGGTAATGTGTTCAGGAACTACTATCATGATCATGCTCTTTTAGAAGTGGGTCAAAAAGACAAAATATTACAGGTCCACCCAAGTAAAAGTGTTTTGGATTTTTTTTGAAAATGTAATTTTTTCATAAATTATACATTCTAATTAAATTTTATTTTTTTAAAATGTTTTTCATGTATTTTTATTTTTAATTTTAATTTATATAGATGTAGATTTATTTAAAATTTTATTTTATTTTTTCAAATGGTTGATGTAGTGTCTCATAAATTTGACAGCACATTGGTATAAATAGGAGATTATATAAACTCTAGAAATATAGGTCATAAAAACACTTTATCATGGATAATATAGTTGTCGATAAAGGACCAAATTTATCAGTGATTTTCATAGCGATCATGAAGGATGATTTTTTAACAGTCTTCAGTAATGATAAATGATGCTGACTTTTAAAAGGGACAAAACATCTGTTTTCTTAAAATTGATAAAAGGGATTTCTAGTGCTGTAGAAGTCATTATCTATAGAAATATTAGATGCATAAAATTATCCTTCTCAACATCCCACACTCAGACTCAACTTTGTTGCATCTTCTGAACTCTTCTACGCAGCTACTATTGCTACTTTTGGTAAACTCACACCATCTAGCATATTTTTGTTGACCTGAAACCCAAATACTTATATCATATTTCTATTATAATGAAACAGTTATATTAATATCCCCATGGGCTTCATTAATTCCAATCAGGATTAACGAATTTATAAATTTATAACAATAAACAAACAAACTACAAAACTAAATGGTATTATTAGAATTGCTTGTCTGAGGTCGAAACCGCATAGATCAGGTTAGAGAGAAATATTTATTAAATAAAATAAACAAAAATATATTGATTTTGAATAAATTAAATTGAAGTTATCGAGCATTGTATTAGTGATTAAAATTGGAGACTAAAATATAAAATGGGTTCTGGGCTGCAATGAATCCAAGATTATGGGATGACAAGGTTTATAATAATTAATTAACAATCATGAAGTTTCCAGAATCTGGTTCATGTGATTTCAATGGTCATGATAAACGCACTCCATCCCAAACTTCTATTTTTATCATGGCTAGGTACTTTGGATTATTAAAGGATCAGTAACCCAAAGCCTAATTTAAACATAGGGAAATAAAAAGGACAATAGTGTTGGTAGAAGTCTAAACCTGATATCTCTTATTAAGAAACTGTATAAACTCTACTATGGAATGTTCATGATCAAAGAAATAAATAAATTACACACTTTTCCTAACACAACACACAATGTTCATGCAAGAAGTATCATGGGAGAGATAGAATTTAAGAATAATTATAAAATATAAACATTAATTTCATTAAAATATAAAATACCTCATACATTAAATTTCCTTTCATCATGTAAACTCTAGAACAAATAAATCACCCGCTCATGATAACCATGAGATGGTGTGGAAAAAGTATGAATGAAAATCTACATAACTCGGTGCAGTAGAGCACTGAAGACGTCTGTTTGTAGACCTCTATTCAGCTTCGTATTGAATCACGCAGAAACATGCAGCTTCTCTATTTATAGGATCTAGTTGGGAATTTCCCAACACATTTCATGAATATTAATGTGTTTAAAAATAATGTAATCCCGATCATTGGTTCCACCATTATTATTGAATCCGTTCGAATCTATTGTGAATTTCATTTTTTTATTTGGAATATTGACTAGTTTAACGAAGTGTAATTTGGAATTACAACATGTAAACCTTAAATCTTCTGATCCTGTGAATCTCAATATATTTCTTCTCCAAAAAGGTTTCTGAAAAATGGTCACATAGTGTAATTTAGTTAAAATATGTGTAATGGTATTTGACATCATGTATTGACATCATGACTTGTCCTAGAGGTGTCTTTCCTATCCAAAATATCACAAATAGTAAAGAGCATACAATACGTGTTATCGTTCTTTGTCCAATTTCTTTATCTTCAAACTTCCTCAAATATCATGGGTATTTTTGCTCCAAAATCGTATTCTGTTCATTAATTTCTCATAAATCAGTTTTTTCCTACAAAAAATCATAAAACTAGTCATTATGCTCCAAAATTTTCAAGATTAAAAATCTAAAATGAAAAATCAGTACATAAAACATTCTAAAATATATGCTTTAAATACAGTTATCATATATCCAAAAGACCGACTTCAGCTACATGAACTCAAAATTACATAGTGTCATTGTACTATCTTCATCAAGGCTCTTACAATGGTTACCTCGGGTGAATGAACTTTTTATGATTTTAAACATGATCATGACCATAGTTCTCACACAAAACTCAATATTATCATCATTTTTTCATAAAACATAAATATATACGGTGTTCCCTTTAAATATTTAATAAAAATAATTTTATAAAAATCCTTGAAACCCAAATTCCCCAAAAATTTAAAAAATCCTCCTTAGAGTGAATGGTACTCCCAGAAAAAACCCCAAAAATATTATTACCCGCTGAATTGAATGATTATTAACCCCCAAAATTTCTATCATAAGTCATTTACTATGATTAAATGATAATTTTCCACTGATATATGAAATGGAAAAATTTCTATTACATTTTCAATACTCCAAAACTAAAATATTCAAACCATTGAATAATTATTTATAATGTTTAATAATAATTTATTAGAAAATAATTATTATAGTATTAATTAATTACTACTAACAACACTAATTATTATTACTATTTAATATTATCTACTAATTAAAAATTACATTTTTAATTTTTAACTATATTAATTTTTACTATTATTAACTATTATATGAATGTTAAATATTAAACAACTTGTGAAAAACATCACCCCATTATATATTATTTCACAATTAATTAATTTTAATAATTATTTTGAATTTGGTTGAGGGTCTAACCTTCTATTTATAAACAGGAAATAGAGAGGCCCTTTTTAACATGGTATAGAGAACCTAATACATGGTCTGAAGGCCTAGAGGTACAAAGGCCTAAGAAGACATGGTCTAAAGGACCCAATCACCTGGAAGCCCAAAAGATGACACATATAAATAAATGACCTGAGGGAAAAAGATGAACAAATCATAAAGAAAAGATTATTCAATCATCACACCCCCCGCAGAGCAACTGCAACTTGCTTTCAGTCAAAGATTCTCTGTCACCATGACCCCCCTAACGAGAGCATCACCGTGATGGATAGACACAATGTGGAAGAGAACTTGTTCATCCCATAGTGTCATGTGGTGGGAGATAGAAGGGAACACACCTAACTCTATTTTGAGCTGGCCATCAGATGATTCTTGTGTTGTGCTTGCAACGCATTCAATCTAATACTCCACATCATCAGGATGAAATGCTATAGAGAAAGAAACATGGTTGGGAACAAATTCATCTTTCTTGGGAATGAAGAAAAATGACTAAAAAAAGGATGTTATTACACCCATATCCAATTCAAGGATTCCCACCTGCTGACATTTGCATAATCTACACTACCACCAACTTAATGTGTTGATCCATTAGGATGGTCTCTTCAAGTTACATTCATCCCATAAGGATGACCCAGATGCCCAGTATCTCGAAGACCCAAGAAGAAAACATGACCTGAATGCCTGGTTATCAAAGAATAAAGTAGTGGGTAATTTTTTAAAAGGGTTTTAGTATTTAAAAAAACTAAAAAATAGTATAGGGTTGGAAGTTTTTTTTAAAATGGGTTTGGGGGAATCATCAACCTCATTGACACTTCTACCCTCGATAGGAATAGTTAACGGGGTTGAACACCCTGTGGAAAATTTTGATGGAAGAGTGAACCCTATTCTGTCTTCCAAGAAATTTTTTTAATAAATAAATATATCTAAATATATATAAATAAATTTTAAAATAAAAATTAATAATTTTTGTAAATATAAATTAATACTAATTATATTTAAACAAATATTAATTACAATTTTTGCAATATTAGTATATCATAAATAAATTAATAGTTAATTAATTGTAAATATTAATAAATATTAATGATCATTTAAAAAATATTCTTAACTCTTCATAATACAAATAAATATTAATATATACAGATTAAATATTAAATAAATATTCCAAAATATAATTTAAATATTTATAAATCATAATGGATAAGAAAATATAAATTAATATAAACCAATGTAATTAAGTAATTATAATATATTAATAAATATTAATTAAATATTTACAAATATTTATAATTATTGATAATTATTAATAATTATTCATAAATGATAATAAAATTAATTAATAGTAATAAATAATAGTATTTATTAACAAATCGCAATAATTATTAAAAAAATATTCATAAATACTAAATGAATTTAATAAATATTAATTATGTTGATAAATATATTTAAAATATTCATAAAAAGTAATAAAATTTAATTAAAAACTCTTAAATGTTAATAAATATTAATTAAATATCAACAAATTCTAATAAATATCAATAAATATAAATAAATATTCATAAATATTAATTAAATATTCTTAAATATAAATAAAATACATTTAAAAAATAATAAATTGTATTAAAATATTTTTTTAAATGTCTATAAATACTTATAAATGTTAATTGATATTTATAAATATTACTAATTATTAATTAAATTTTCATAAAAATAATAAATAATAAATAAATTTTAATTATTTATTCATAAATATAACTAAAATTTAATAAATATTTATAAATATTAATAAATGTTAACAAATATTAATAAATATTAATAAATATTAATAAATATTAATAAATATTAATAAATATCAATAAATATCAATAAATGATAACAAATGTTAATAAATGTTCATAAATAATAATAAATAATAATAAATATTAAAATCATGGTGACATATGATGGTCACCTTAGCACATCAACAGTTAACTAGGGCCAGCTCAGTACCCTAGTGCATGTGCCACCCATTACCTTTGCTTATCACCCAGTGCATGGTGCCCCCACACCAACCGAGGGCCTACTCTTCACTCTAGCTCCCACAGGACCTAGTTTCATCAATGTCCACCCATCAGCCAACACCCCACTACCCACATTATCAATGGAACAACAAGGAGGCCGAGATTTTAAGCATGACCATATATTTAGAGGGGGAGGCCAATCACATGACCGTCATCTACCATAGAGTAGCGCCACACAACTAGTGACAACGTTACCACCACCAACATAGATCTGATGTCGTGGTACCAAGATTACATAGAGAAGACAAAGCCACCAAAGACGGGAACTATGGCTGCGGGCGTGAAGTGGAACATATTTCAAAATGGGTTTTAATTTTTTTTACGAAATGGGGTAGGATTGGGTGTATTTTTAAAAATGGGTCAGAAGATGCATGAAATCTGCTCATGCATCTCCACTCGCTAGGAAGCATGAATGGCGTTCATGCTTACTGTGTGAATTTTCTGAAGAGTGAACCCCATTCACTCTTCCTACATAATTTCAAAAATTATTAATATTACTAGACACAAAAATATATAAATAGGTATATAAATAAAAAATATTAATACAAAGAAAAAAAAAATTAATTCAAAAGTACTACATACTAAATAATGTAAATAAAAAATACATCAATATTTATAAAATATCAATAATAATTAATTATATATTTATAAATATTATAAAATACTTTTAAATATTCATAAATATTGATAATATGAATAAATATTAAAAAATTGATTAAATATTAAATAAATATTCTTAAATATTAATTAAATATAAATAAATATTAAATAATAAAAACAATTATAATTAAATTTTAATATATATAAATAAATAGTAATAAATAGTAATAAAATATTAATAAATATTAAATTATTATTCTCAAATATTATTTCAATATTCAAAAATACTAAAAAATATTCATAAATTCTAAAAAATATTAATAAACACAAATAAATATTAACAAATAATAATAAATATGAAATGAATATACATAATTATTAACTAAAATCTTAATCAAATATTAAAAAACTTAATAAAATTTATTTCAAAATTCATAAATACAAAAAAATATTAATAAAATATAAATAAAGTCTAATATATATTAATAAAAATAAATGATTATTAATACACTTTAATTAAAAATTCATAAATATAAAAAAATATTCATAAATACTAGTGAAACGTTTTTCAATATTTATAAATATTTATAAATTTTAATTACAAATTAATAGATATAAAAAATATAAAAATATTACTTAAATATTAATGCTTATAAATTAATATTAATATATATTAACTAAATATTAATAAATATTAACTAAATATCAATATATTTAAATAAATATGAATAAATAATATATAAGTATTAAGTAAGTATTAATAAATAGTAAATAAATATTAATAAATACATATAAACATTTAATATATAACAATAAATATGACCAAATATTAATTAAATATTTATTTTTATTCATTAATTTTAATAAAAATTACTAAATGTTAATTATTATTCATAAATAATAATATTTACATATATTTAAAAATATTTATTAATATTTGTGAATAATTATTTAATAAATAACTATTATATATTAATATTTTTTAATAGTTGTTAAAATTTATTAAAAATTTAACATTTATAAATATTTATTTATATTTATTTATATTCATTATTATATAATTAGTATTTATATATTCTTAATAAAATAGGGATTGAAGCACAACTTTTAAAAAAATTATTAATATTCATTGATTTTTTACTAGATTTATTTAATGTTTGTAAATGTTTATTAACATTTAATTGATATTTACTAATACTCATGAATATTTAATTATATTTATTTAATATTTATTAAATTTTAATTAATATTGAAAAATAATTTTTAATGTGAAAAATATTTCGTTGCTATTTATTAATTCTTTTTTTAGTATTTTATGAATATTTTTTATTATTTAGTTAATATTTATTAATATATATTTATATTTATTAATGTTTATTGATTTTTATGGGTATTATTTAATATTTAATAAAATTTTATTACTTTTCATTAATATTTTTTTAATATTAATCTAATATATATTAATATTTATTAATATTTTCAAGTATTTATTAATATTTTTTAGTATTTATGAATATTTAAATATTGTTTTTAAATCATTATTTTTTATTTATTAATATTTTTTACGATTTTTTACAATTTATTAATATTTATACATATTTAATTACATTTGTTTATATTCATTTATATTAATTAATATTTAATTAATATTTTGGAATATTTATTTCATATTTAATCAATATTTATTAATATTTATTTTTATTATCAATATTTATTAATATTTATTTAAAGTTTATTAATATTTCTTAATATTTACAAATATTTTATTAATTTCTATTGATATTTTATAAATATTGATGAATTTGTAATTAATATTTATTTATATTAAATTAGTAAGTATTATTATTTATTAATTTTTATTTCTTTTTATTAATTTTTAGTTAAATATCTATTTATATATATAATAATATTAATAATTTTAAAAGTTATGGAGATAGAGTGAATGGGGTTCACTCTTCCTTCAGAAAATTTGCACCGGAAGCGTGATCACTGTTGACACTTCTTGGTGAGAGGAGATGGGTGAACAAGGTTCACACATCATTATACCCATTTTTTGAAAATGTCCCAAACCATTTCCGGTTTTGTAAATAAAATTCAAAACCCTGGTTCAAAAACGTGCCACAAGAAGCCGATACATGGGGGATCAACTAACTTTGTGACTCTCATCCTCGGTCCCATTATATGGATCTGGACCTGGTATCACATCCTGCACAATGCACCAACCCATCCAGAACAACTAGATCAATGAAGACATCCCATGAAGAGAACCAGATCACAATGAGTTGTGGTTATAGATAGTTGAGGAAGAGAACATGATAAAAGTGACCGGATGAGTGTGTCAATGACATCACCAATAAAACCCACACCACAACCTGCTAATGCACTCACTTACTACATCCCACTGACCAACACTACATACCTTATGCACCCAAATAACCCTAATGTATTTATCTTTAATGTTTTGAAATATCGACCATGTTTTTTAAATATTATATAAATAAATAATTGGTTAATAATACTAATTTCTAAAATAAATTAGTTGATTAACATAATGAATTCTTTCTATGTTAATTTCATTTTTAAAATTGAAAATTTATAATCTCACTTTTTATTAATTTTTTAATTGATGAATTTCAATTTTTTATTTATTAAACTTTTTTACAATCTATAATAATATTTTTTAAATTTAATTGATCATACGCTCTATTTTATAAGTATTGTTCTTATATGTTAATTATTTTTTATTATACACATATAAATATAAATAAGGGTAATATTGGTCTTCAGAATATAATTTTTAGATATCATTTTGAAGGTCTTATGTGGTTCATTTATTTCATTTATTATTTCCAATTGCTTATGTCATTTTTGAGTAAAAAAATAAAAATAATATTTTATTTCAATTGAAATATTGTAAGGTAACATTTTTTCCCCTTTATAATGTTTAAATACTATAAGATTTAGATTCGATATGGGGAATAGTATGTATTATTTCCTCAGGAATAATGTGTTTAAAAGGGAATTGAACTTATGATAGTTAATCCAATTAATGTAATGATTAATGACATGGAACATGATTTATCTCTAAAATGAATTAAAAAAAGTGGACAAACATATTTTTCAATATGTTTTTGATGTTATTGAAGAAGTTACTCCTTATGTGAGTGAATATTTCTAAGTCATACTACCTTTTCCACAAGCTGGTTAGGAATATGAATTTCACATATGAGATCACAGATATGTGCCATAACAACTATATTTTGATTAAATAATCAAATTCCTTCCATAATTCTTAAACATTGTAAACAAATTATTAATGAAATGATAAACATGTAAATCAAATTCATCAAATTCATTCGGGTAAATTTTTTGTACATTTGGAAGTCGATTATTGTGAAAAAAAATCAATACTTTCAACTAAAACTAATATTAAAGATATTTTTAAGGTTTTATAAATTATTTAAATTGATGAGATGAAATTTAATTAATGATGAGTAAAATGACAAGTTAACCCTTCTTCTGAACTCCATAGCATGGAAAGTGTTTTATTAATGTCACTCAAAAATATCATAATATAGTTTTATTATTTTATGAGGATTGGTTGTATATTATTTCAACATGTTCAAGTATATAGTTGTAGGAACATAGAGTACATTACCGATGGGGTTTGTTTCATACATCATTCCCCCATTCCTATATATGAAACAATATTTTTTTATACATTTCACATTTATTGATGTGCCTATAAGACCTAGGGATAAAATTACTATTCTCCTAAAAACATTAATTGATGATCTAAATGTATTTTATGTCAAAGGAACATTTACTTCTGACTCAAAAAGAAATGAAAATTTTAGACTATGAGTTTATTTCTTATAGAAAATTATTTATTTTCTCGTGCATATAAATATTTTAATTTGGTGTAAAAAATGTGACATTTCTTGTCCATGTCAGAACATAACTAATAAATAAATATATCTAAAACACTATAAAAATTAGGTTTGAATTGATAACAAATTAGTTCTTACAAAACATCATAGGTTTAGAAGTGGATGATTTTCTTTTTATGGGTCTTTAAAATATGACCCAAAATCACAATTCATGATAGGGGTTTTTATTTTATCACTACATAAGTAAAATAACATTGATAAAAAATATGTGACATATAATTTTGTGTTCTTATATTACATTTTATGCCTTTGTAAAAAAACAAAAACATAATTTGAAGAAGAAATACGTTTTATTTAACGTTTTATAGTCTAAAGATAATATTTTAAATTATGATTGGGATATCATATACATTTTGAAAACAAGTGTGATAAAATATTATGTACATTTTTTGTGTTAAAGGGAAATACAAAAACATTTTCAATACATGATGTGAAATTATTGAATAGATTTGGAGAAAATCATTACACTAATATTTGGGTCATAATTATAAGGTATATATTTTTTATTCACAATACAAGTTGAGTAAAATAAGTATTGTTTCATTCTTTTTCATATTGAAGAAACTTAACGTGCCTGATTTTTTGTGTTCTAATATTTTAATGTTTAAAAATGTGAAAAAAATCATGTTAAAGGTCACTTCCAAACATATTTATGAGTGAACACCCCTGTCCCATGTCTAATATGTTAGGGGTTAAGGACTAATGTTTTCTTATATTCTTAAATGACCGGAGGCATTCCTTGGAATACAATTGGTCAACTACTATCATGAAATATCAATCACCATAACATAAATGAGTGAAAAAAATATAATATAAAACATAAATTTATAATTACTAATTCATAACTCAAAATAAGATAATCAAACCAAATCACTTGATATAATCAACACATCCCAAAAAATGCAATATCAAACACTGAAGGCATAAGTGAAAATTTCATAATAAAAAATCTATTCTATTAGATTCCATATCAATCGTCTATCCCCATTCCCCATTATTATCTACCAACAATATCTCATAATATGATTAGACATAGTAGAGATAAATAATTTTTTATAAATACAATGGTGACCTATAATACTTAGATTTGTTGTCACAAGTAATGAGTCAACTCAATGGACATCTATTGTCTCAGTATTAAATAATTTTTAGAAAATATAAAATTTAACAACATCCTAATAATTAATAGCGATAATCATGAATAATCTTTATCAATCTACCCTAACTCACTTTCATTACCCTTAGTAAATAACAATTTCTATATAAGGATATGATACTCAATCTTTTACAAGAACAGTATAGGGGCCATAATGGACCATATGTGACTAGAGTATCATTTCTGTTATAAAAAACTACGTTATATAAACATTTCCATGGATACCATGATATGATCCCCATCTAGATAACACAAGGTAGGTTCGAGAAGAAACTTATCTATATGCAGAAAGAAGATAAAAATGAGATCTCAATGTTCCCCATGGTTTCTAACTCACAGAGGGATATATATTTCTAAAATTTTTATCCCAGTCCAGTAACATGATGGTGAGAACCTTCCATTGTGAGTATGCTATTTTTTTGTCTATTTCTGTGGATAATTGATGTAAAAAACAAAACCCATTTTAGGGTATAATAGACAATTTTTTGTGATAGAAAACGCCTTCTATAAGTGGAAACTTTTAGAAAGGGTGTATTTCAATTCATATAAATAAATTTGATAGGTTATTGGACAATAATGGAAACCTGATTCAAAAGTTATCATTTTCCAGAGATTTAATTTTATGATAGATTTTTGTTGAATTTTCCATTCATTCCGGAGTCTACTCATGACCTTCCTCATGATCACTAACTCACACAATCTACCTTAGGTATCCTTTCATGCATTTCCTTTCTAAAGTTCCCTACCCTGTGAACCCTACCTTGCAAGGGAAAGGGGATAAAGTGACCACTAGACTCCCTCCATTTCAATGAATAAGTCCATGAAAAATAAGTGAAGATAAAAATATACCTAATCACTTAATAACATGAGAAAACATAACCTTTCTTAAATTTTTTTAATCATAACCATTGGAAACAGCAAAAAAACATTTCTTACCTATACCCTCTTAATTAGAGTTACACCCTGGGTGATATGTCATCGGGGTGATAGACCACTTGATCATTACACCACCTAAGGGCTCACCACCAAAGTGTTTTACCACCAAAGCTTCCATTACCCTGGTTTGAGATGACTTGAGTGTGTACCACATTGGCACTGAACAACTATGAACATTAACACATAAAAATATTACTATTATAGTGTCCATTTCATATAAACTTCCTACCTGGGATCCCAATTTTCTAAATCCTCCTACCCAAACTGACAACATTGGGGTCTATATTTACTAGGTTTATTTCCTAGGTTCGAACTTTAACCAGACCTCCTACCAAGGAACCTAGCACTTCTATGCCAATTCAGGTTGCGGGGGGTCCTCCCCTGTACTAATTATTGTGATAAGTGATGGGATACAATCTCAGGACTTCAAATCAATCCCTCTACTATTATCATTGGCCCCCAAAAAACCAAGAGTCTCACCATGGAATTTTAATTCTTGGTCAAACATGATTTGGTTGGGACAACAACAACCAACCACCATGATACAAAGAATATGTTAATTTTAGATACTTCTCAAGGTTTTAAAATATGACATGATTTTAGATCCTGCTATTGATTTAATCACATTTCTTGATTCATGAACCACTTTTTGGATTACTTATATTCCTATAATTTAGAATTTCTTCTTGGTTTCCTCATATGTCATTGTGAGTTGAAATGGATTGTGTAGACCATCTTGAGAGGGGGTGAATCTAGTCAAATTATTTTTCAATGAAAACCAATTACTCTATTAATCTTATAAGCCCCACTTTTTTATTCTCAAATGTCAGTAAAATAATATGGATCCATCTGTTGTCTATCCTGTGATTCACTTATATATAACGAAAATAAATAATTCCATATAGCTCGTGTGTTTTTTCAATGTTTGATATTAATGTGATCATGATACTTTACGTGTACAATTACTTTCATGGGATATATATTCTCCACCGAGAATGTTATTATAAATATATGTGGATGGTGGGATAATATTATCCTATCCCACCCACATCATATTACATAGGTGTGAAAATTTTACATTACATAGGTGATCAAGGTCAACATCCCACTTCACGTATTCAAAATGACATCCTAATAGTTCTACACTTCCATGTTTCTCCTCTTGAATTCAATCACCAATTCTTTCCAAGGATGACACTACAACCACAAAATTATCTCTTTCCTCAAATACAGGGAGTCTTTAACTATATAAATTTACTTATGAAAAAACGTGCTACAAGGCCTCTGAAACTATATAAATTCTAATTATTCTGAGTCATTAGATGAATAATAAAACTCAAATTTCCTCCCTATAACTAATCACTGTATGCTCGAGTGTATAAATCTGTGATAATAACTCAACCTTATATTCAATTAGCCCTTCTACTTCTTTTATCATCTCCAAATGTTTCTGTAAAATAGTATAATTTAACAACTCTTTCTACTTATTCCATAAAAACCCAAAAGATTCTAATATTCAATGCTAGTTTAGTTATCTTTATCTTTTTCTTGAATAATGTAATTCTTATTTCCACTTTTTGTTCCTTGAGATATTCAAGTTACCTTAGCATTCTCAGTCACAGAAAAACCTTATAGTAACATTTACAACTTATTTTCTTATTTTCTTTCTCTTCTCAACCCCACATAAGATTAAATTAAATAGCTTATTTCCTATATAATATCCATAAATGAGATAACATGTGTTATTTTTTAGTTTCCAGTTAAAAATAATTATTCTAAAAAATGAATTTTGTTATCTATAACATTTCGTGCACTTATTTCATCTCAATGGGTTTTAAAAAATAACCCATACATTTTTCAACCCACATGTATGAATAATTCGTTCATTTGTTCTACAGTAGGATAGAATTGATCCTCTTAAAAAAAGTATAAAATCTATACAAAACTCTCCAATATAGGTTTTATAGAAATTACTCATCAATAGACTCTTGTGGAATGGAAACATTCTCTTATATCATGAGTGCTTCCCATGAAGACCTATACATATATCAACATGAGTCTATATACATGAGTAGAAACTTAACACTCTTTTTTTTTCTCCTCATAATTCTAGAATCTAAAATTCATTGTCATATATTAACACTATAAGTTCATCATTATAGATTTTTTATTTTTTTCTTTCATTTCATTAATTAACTAGAATATAGAAATTTTCATTTTATGGTAAAAATAATCCTCAAAAATACATCAAACCTTTAACTTATTCTCATAAAATTTGCTCAAATCACATTAATAATGACACTAAAGAACTACCCATGATTATATATAACATTATCTATATTATTCATCGAAACCAAACATGTTCAATCCTCATTATTAAGTATCTCATCAACTTAATATTACTCAATAAATCCTGAACACAAACTCTTTTAAATGTTTATGATTTTTAGAACATGTTAGAATATCTCTTCCATCATCCCATATAAATTCATTATTTATATATTTAAATCTGGAAAATCATATTACATTATGTAGGAAATTAATTTTTTTTTGTGGAATGAAACTTACACATGTCTGGATTACATATACGTAGTGAGATTTCACATGTACACGGGAGTTAATGAAACCTATATATAATGAAATGAAAAACATATATCAGTATGATGGAACTTAAAAAATTAAAATAAAACCTATGCGGACCTCCAATCGTACCTATGTAGGTGAGAAATGAAACTTCCACATATATTCAATAACACATACATTTAAGATAATTACTCATACACAGTCCTAGTTCAACTCATATATATATCATTCCCTTGTTATATGTTCTAGTTTACTCTGAGATGACACATACCCAACAAAAAAAAAAGGACACAAATTGCATGTAGAGAAATGAATCAAAATCTACTAGGACATATCCAATTTATCTGATTTCTATAATAAAAATTTAGATCACTTGAAATTAAATCAAAATCACCTCATATCCATCTCAGGGAATGTCAATCCTCTTCAAATCACCATATACTATCTTCAATGAATTATAGGAATTATTAATATAATTCAAAACCTCTTCCAGATTGTTCTATAATATATGGTAGCTTGTAAATACATAAGATAACATATTTTAATAAGATCATGTCCCTCTTCACTTTCATAATTCTAAACCTTCACCCAAAAAAAATTCCACACTAATTTAATTATCTAAAATTCATAGGATTCTAGGATGGTTTCATGGAAATTCATTCTATATTCCACCATGAAATGAATTGGATTTTATCTTTTAAAATAATTTTTTTGCAAGATTTACATTGTAAATTCATAATCCGTAATTACATCACTACTTATACACTTCTTATGAAATGTCATAGAAATCTCTGCCACACTTAGTACTTTCATTAACATTAATCCCGACTCTCTAATAATGTAAATTTATTGGATGCATTTGGAAACTATCCATCCAGGTATTCAACAGAAGATTATTATATTCAATTTCTTAATGTCATCTGGTCTCCCTTTCATGTTCCATTATATTCACTCCCTTCACGTTTAGCATACAATTACTTAATTCATATTGAAAAAATACAACTTTTTCTTCATCAAATCCAAGGGAACTTCATTCTCCCCCATTGGATTTGGTTTCAGTTAAAAATATTGTCCTAAGTAAATATCTAATTTCTCCCCCTCATTGAAAATAAATGAAAATAGGGAAATTTAGTTTCCCCATATTGACATTATAGTAAGGGTCTCCTCAAGGCTAAATAATTCTTCTAATTATAATATAATCCTCTTCTCTAAAAGTATTCATCCATATTCCAAATTCATTATTAGTTCCATTAGAAGGAGGTGGCACCACATTCTCTTATCCGAGTTCCATCAACCAACAAACTCTAAGTATATTTATCTTAATCATATGTTGAGAAAAATAGTGGTTAATTTAGAAAAGAGAGTTTCTAATAAACCAATTCACATGTGATACCACTTATGATTTAAAAGTATTTTGAAGAACATACACTTCACTTGAAAACACATCACAAAATATCATATGAAAGTTATATCTTTGCATTTGATTAGATAATCACCCAATGATAAACATATTCAATGAGAACATAAAAATGAGAAGGTAAATTAAAACACCTCAATCATTAGATTTTTATGTACCTGTCCAAATTCAAGATTTAAGGGAAATTATAAATATTTGGAAACAATACCCTTTTTGAAATCTCTCCTTAAATTGATAGTCATCATATTTCATCACCTTCAATTATCATTATTTGAATACATTTATAACAGCCTTTTAAACACTTTGGATCCTCAAAAATATCCTTCTCTTGAGAAATAAGGATGGGACTGATTTTACAACCCATAAACTCTTTTTCAGGAAGGTTTGGAATTTTTATAACTCTTCATGATAACAATTTCTTTTTCTATAGATTTTATCCTCACTTATAATAATTTAATTAATCTATATTTTGTCTATATTCATAGTTTAAATATTATTCTAAACATTATTAACTATGGATGTTTTATTATTTTATGATTTCTCCAATTCTATAGACTATTACAAATATTAAATCCAAAATATTAGTAATTATATAGGTCGAGGTCCTAAATTATTCCTGAGTGTGGATACCATTCTAGCATCCACACTTTTGTCACTCTAATTAATTGGTTATTTTCCTTTATTAATCTTTTTTTTGAGACAAGATAGTTATACATCATAGTGCCAGTATTCATCCCAACATTTACTTACCATCTAAATAATTAACATATTTTGGGTTACCATTAGTATATATATTATTAGTTACTTATTCAGTAGTGTCAACCGTCATTCAAATTTTCTATCCCTTTCATATATTGACACCCTTTTTCTTCGTGATTTATCTTATATTTCTTAATTTCAATATACATATTACAATGGTGCAAGATGGGACCTATATTTCTATAATAGAAAATCTTTTCCACTATAGGTTGAATATCCTTTTTTTCATTCTCCAATTTCTTCTTAGGTAAACATTGTTTAGTTCTTTTCTTCTTTTCATTCTATTCCACGGAAAACTCACTTAATATCCTTTGAGTTTTAAATATATTTTATGGTCTTATCCTCTAAAAATAATTGTAATAATTTGGTATTTTAATGTACCAAAATTTATTATAATAATTTTTCATATATGTTACAAGATTAATCTATTTTGTCCAATATTTCATGTTATTTTTTCAGGGAATTTTTTTTCTTATTTTATGGAACCCATTTTCTTCTTGTCGGTTGTCTTCCAAAATCCATACTTCTCCCACATTAATTATGGATATTATAAAATTTACATGTTGAAATGTTATTCCAAAATTCAACATAATTATGCACAAAAATACAATAGCACTTATATATTCTAATTAACTTAATTCTTTTCACATTATGTACAGTCTTCTAAAATGAAATACATGATTTTTTAAGGGTGGAATCCCATCCGTTTGGGCTCTATTTTTAGAAAAAAATGTCTTTGGATATGAATACATGCATTTTTTACATATTCATGGATGTATAAACATTTTTTCTCATACAAATTTTTATTGAATTCAAGTTTAGTAATATACTTTACATAAAAATCAATTTATAGAAAATATGTGTATCAAAATACTAAGGCACCAATTCAACTGTGTTTGAGGTAGATTATTTTCTAGATGATATTTAAATCTATTTAAAACTAATATGAGTTAATTTTGTGGTAAATCACATTAAATAATTATGTGGATGTTCTTATCATCTTATATATTTGGGAAGACTCAAATTTTGTAGAGTCCATATTCCACAGTTTTACCTACAACCCCAAACATTTCAAACTGTTAAAATCTATTTACACTATAAATGGATGTTGTCTTTCATCAGAATTCTCTTCCTTTTAACCCTTAACCTCATGAATTTTCCTTTTGTCTACTAGGAAATCATCTAGATATATCACTTTCATTACATTTGCTTCCAACTTGGAAAACATGACATTAATTGAGAGTCCATGAAACTTTTTTTTTGCACTATTTTGTTTCATGTTAGCCAAACCATTTCATTGAAGGTTTAATGTTTTTATGATTAAATTGTCTTGATTTGATAATATTTTTATTTATGTTCATCTTGTGAAAAAATATAATTTTTTGGAATACTTTGGAAAAAATATTAAATTTAAGAACATAATTAATCAAACTTCATTTACTATGATTTTTGTATTCTTTAAGGAATGATATTTTTGTTGAAGTTTGTGAAATATTAAATTAAAGATGATTTTATAATAATTTAATGTGGGTTTGGTTGTTGGAATTAATCTTTTTAATGTTCCATGATTTTTTGTTCAAATATATATATTGAGAAAAAACTATGATTTTAATTATTGAAGATTGAATTATTTTTCGGAATTTTGTTTGTAGAAATCATGTTTTTAAATATTAATTTCTAATGTCCTATGTTTTTATTTTCAATATTTTGATGGACCAATTTTTAATTTAATTTCATGAAATATTAAAACACATGTATTAATTTTATTTATTGATTCGTTTTAATTTTGAAATAATTTTATTCTTATTCCAATGTATTTTCATTTTTTAATCTACTTTACAGCTCATAGGGTGTTTAGGGAGTATCCTACTGAGGAAATTTTATAGAATTCTCCTAGAATATTTCTAAAGAGGAGTTATTTTTTAGGTCTTCCCACGATATTTCATACACAAGTCTCACATTATTATTTTTTGAAAATTTTCATGAGGAACTTCCCTTTGAAATTTTGGAACTATTCAACAAATGATGAACCCAATTCTAGGGAAGATGAAGAAGGAGATTCATTTTAACTAAGAGAATCACGAACCAAACTAAAATTTTTGGCCCTATCCAGAAAGGCCAAATGAAAATGAGTAGCTTGAGTTTGACTTTAGTCATCGAGATGACAAAAAAGATGTTCCTAGGGGATCATTGGATCATTTTTATCCCATGAATGGAAGGAAGAGTACGACCGAATAATTAATTATGCTTGGCTCAAGGTTCTGAAATTCCATCGTCTAATCGATGGATGGAATAAGGTTAAAGATGTGGGAGTAAAGATTCAATTATCTTGAGGAAGAAGTTGATTGAGACCAGTTTTTTGAAAATATGATGATGAATGATTTCGATGTATGAGAGACTCCAGTTGACGACTGAGCTATGCCCGAACTGATGTAAAGGAATTGTTAATCTCCATAATAAAGTGTGAATAGGAATATGAATCACATATTAAAATTTTATCAATTTTTTTAATGATTACAATCTTGATGATGATTTGAAAATGATGGAGGACATAATCATGCCTAATATTGTTTATATGAAGATGAATGTGATGCACCCAATCTACTAGATGAAATGCCTTTGGGAATTAACAGTCATTAAATGTGGAACTTATTGTGGTTTTGTCCCTTTATCTGGTTTCTAACACCAATACAATGGATATTAAAGAAGAGAAGGTTTCCAATAAAATGAATATATATTCGATGATTGGATAATGAACCATTGTTGAATGATCAATCTTTAGTGAATGGCGGGTGTTGAGTTGGAATTAAGAAGGTAGACTTGAAGCTTGATGGTAATTTAGAGCACAATCCCAATGTTTCAAATTTAAGTACTAAATTTGAGGTTGATATTTGAAGGATGTGGAATATTGAGTTAAGATAGAGAATAGGTTCGTGTTTTTCCTATGCTTTAGAAATTAGAAGGTAGTTTGAGTTTAGAAGAAGTATGATTTGATTATTTACACCAATAAGATCTAATGTTCATTGTGTCTCATGTTGTGATCTGCCAAAGTTGAGGCATTTCCCTAGAATTGAAAATGACATGGTGGTAATATAGTTTCCTAGTATCACATTTAATTTTTCATGCAAGTGAAAGGATTTTTGTTGAATAGTATGGATAAATGTATAGTCACAATAGCCAAAAGACAATGAATTATCCCATTTACTGGGTTTTGACAGCTCTAAGGTGGGGCATTAAGATAGTGAGATGGAGAAATAGAAAATGAAAATAATATTCCAAGAGAAAAAATATAGGGAGATACATTTTGAAGATAAAAATTAAAGGATTTCATATCATTGATCAGTCATTCATTGAACAATAGTGGAATGATATTATAGTTTAAAGGAAAACACTTGGGGGAGCATTGTAAGGGATTAGAGCTGAAAAAAGGACCGATCTCAATATTAAAGCTCTTTTTTTCATTTTTTACTTTTTCTTATTTTATATTTTTGGAAATGCATTTCTGGAATATTTTTTTACAATGAACATGTATTGCTCAGTACTTTGGGGGAATCAGAGCTAAATAAATTGAAAATATTTTATTTCTTCTTCAAGTGTTTTTAAAATTGTCTGTTTCTCTTATTTTGGTTCTTACACTTCCATTTTTTCATACTTTATAGCGATGAATACAAATATTCAATTTAGTGATCTAAATTATAAGGAACCAACCGAGGTCAACCTGACACATCGACTATGATTACTCACCCCAACGCTTGAATCAAGATCTTGACCGGCATGGGAAAATGACAAGAACCAAGGTATCAACACCTAAAACCATTAAGAAAATTTCACAATGTTCATTATTTATAATAGGATAAAGATAAAAAACCACACATGTGACACCCACCACGTCATTGTAGTTTTTTTAATTATTTTATATTATTGGATTTCATTTTATTATTACATGGGGTTTCAGCCTCAAACAAATAAATTTGGATTTTTTTTCATTCTTTTCAATATTAGGGAACATAGTTTGGGGGAAACCATGTAGCTAACCTTATATGGATCCAAGAAATCATTATGTGCATTTACTATGAACATGAATGGATTGGGTCTCACAGGCAGTGCACTGGTTACATCCAAATCATTTAGAGTCTAGGGTAAACCACGTAAGGCCCCTAGTGAGTATGGAAGAGGGAATATAACTTGTAATTGGTTTTCTAAACCGTGTGAAAAGATGGAAAATCACCTATGAAATTTAATAGTTCCATTTGGCATGGTTGGAGTATAGTTTTTTCAACCCTTCATCGATCAGGGAGATACATGTGAGTGGGTCTTGGCTAAGAAGTGTGAAATATATAGTTGGTGAATGGTTCGGCGAACCATGTGACCAAACCATGCGGCCTACCCAGATTTATTAAAGAAATGAATTTATGATATTTCCCTAAGTCAAACTAAATCATCCAAACCTCATTTCATTCCCCTTCTTCTTTTAATAGACCAGGAACCTCCTACATGGGAGTCTCCTCCTTCCTTATAAATTTTTTTTCCACCCTCCTTGGATTAAAGTTGTTGTCTTCATGATAAGTCCCTATAAACCCCTCCATTTTGTCTATTTCTTCATCCCCTTTTTTTTATAGTTCCCCCCAAGAACCTCAATCCCTATATTGAACGACTTAACAGCTGGGGATGGTCCAAATCATGGTTCTTTTCATATATATGGGTTCTATAGGGAATTTATTAGCTTTTATAAGTGTTCTTAATCACAAGATACAACCTACAATATGATTTTTATTTAACCGAGGTAGGTTTTTCATAGTTGTAGCTTTCTACTGCCTGAATTTAAATAATTAAGGGTTTCAAAATAGTTTACATATCAATTATGTATATATGAATGACCAATGAGGGGTAAATTCATTTATAGTGATTTAAAACCATATAATGAGATCTAATTTCATGAAAAGTGTGAACAATAATGGAAAAATTTATTTTATATGGTATTTTTGGTATTAAAAGTGGAGGATAGAATTAAATTGAAAACTTTAAAAGTTTTCTTGTTTTAATTAGATTTCGGACCAACTGTTTATGTGTTTTAAATTTGTTTTAAATATTTCACATGGTTTTTTTAATTTTAATGGATATGTGTTAAACCTTATGCACTATGTTTGAAACCCTTTTCAATCATGTTTGGATTTCCTATCGAAGGTTTTATGTGATTAAATATATTGAAATCATAAAATATGTTTTTTGTCTCAGAAGGGCTATTTATTCATGGTTGGTTATATTTTGACACTCATTAGCGTATTTGAATGTTTTTAATGGTTGTTTAATGGGAAGTGTGAGTTCCCATTGAATTTAAAAGGTTTTTTTTAAAAACTTTATCTCCAGAATATATGTGTATAACTTATTAAAATGGATAATTGGTTGGATTTACAAGAATTTTTTTAAATGGAAACAATTCTTGGAATTTTATGAATGAGTTCTCATAAAATGTGTGAGACCCTATTAAGCCCCTTGTGAATATTTTTTCCCTCTAGTAGATTGTTATCCAAGGAGGAGATGTTCATTTTTTATGTATTCTTATATGATCCTTGTGTTTTGAGGTAAATGGGGACGTCTCTTTTGGTGATGTTGGAGGTGAGGAATGTGTGATTTAAATTTTTTTATACTTAATCTATGTGATTATTAATTGTACTCACCTCATTTGACATGTCATGTTAACAATTATATAATGTGGTAGGTGGATAATGATATTGTTTCTTGAACCTTGGTGGATGGTTATTAAGGAATGTTTTTTGAGACAGAGAGATCCCAAATAGAATATGTTTCCCCTATAATCGGAGTGAGATCATGGTGATTAAGGACCAAGAGAGACAATGTGGGGACTAAGAGAGCCCAGGGAGGGTTGAGTGTGCATCCATATTTTGTAGGCACATTTAGTGATTTGAGGATCTAGGGTTATTCAATATTATCCCAAAACATAATAATTAGACCTCATATGTTATATCCACAATACTAGGAACATATTTAGGATCATTTAGAGGATTTAACTTGTGTATACATAATGTTCCATAATTATTATATTGTTGTTTGGTATGTATATTATTATAATTTATTTATTTATCTTGGTTGTGTGACTTGGAAGAGTGGTTCCTAACCACATGCTTCCTTCCTTCTTTGTGTGTGATTTAATTTTTAAATGTGTAGAAAATGTATTTTAAAATGTTTTAAAATAATTTAAGATTAAGTGAGATTATAATTTTCACTTGAACTATTTTAATTATGAGTTTGAAAGATATTATTTAAAATGTTCAATGTTGTTTTTCAATGTTCTTTAGGACATTTTTAATGGGAAAACATAACTGGATTATTATTTTTTAAACTCGGAGTGCTTGTGGGGTTTTTGAAAAACAAATTAGGACAACATGCATTGTTTTAAGTATAGGTTGAATTTAAAATATGATTTGGAAACAGTTTTTAACTTAGAAACTACTTTGGATTTAGAAATATATATTTCAAAAAAGTGAAATTTAAAATTTGGATTTAATGTTGTACTTCAAAATGTTGGTTGTTCCAATTGGTATTGGTAATGGGAATTCATTTTCCATGTCAATTTCATCATTCAATAGAAATTTATTAAAATGAATTTTAACACAATTAAAACATATTGTTGTTCTTATTGAATATAATTATTGGAATTTTATATTTTTTTACTATATTTAAATCTATATGTTTTAAGATGTAATATAAAAGTGACTTATTTGATTATGTGGGTTGTGGTGATAATAAGGTATTTTTATCTCATTCTTATTTTTACTAGTCCATGTTCATTCCGGTCGGATGTGCATCTTCGATCTCCTAGGATATTTGTATAGCTTTATGGTGATCAAGGGTCTCATGGAGGCATATTGGGGTCGGTCATTTGGACAGTTTTTTAACTCCAGTTCGACATTTAATACTTTTATTTCTACTACTATTTCATAATAATCTTATATGAGGCGAAATAATTCCCAATTTATGTTTTATGATTCATAGGAACTAGTTTCTGGTCTATAGAGATTGGTAATGGAATTCAGGCCCCTTGGATGACCTGTTTAGGAGCTATTTTAGATAGATTCCCATGCGAGTTCGTTACAAGAGTTCATTGCATAAGAAGAGGTTCATAACCATAACACATTACAAAAAAATTCCCAAAGGCTAGTCCTAGAAATAAACCAAAACCTAATCCAAAACCCTGTCCCCATGTGACAATATGTCACCACCCTCCCAAAGAACATTGAAGAGACATCAACAAAGAGAAGTCATTAACATACATAAAATCTATCCTTTTACGTGGATCTAGCAAAACCAATTATACCTAAATCCAATGCAATATGAAGGGTCTGTGGAAAATTATATATAGGATACCACCATAAATCAATAAAATGTTTGTCACTATGAAACTACTATATCTAGCATAAACAAATATCTACCGAATGATCAATTAAAAAAATTATAAAAAATCTTTTGGATTCCTTTAACACATATCATATTCAAAAAAAAATAGTAACATTAAAAATGTAAGAAAGATAAAAATAGAGAAATAATCATAACAACCAAAGAAACTCATGAGATAAACATGTGATAAATAGTAGCATGAAATGTCACCAACATGAATAAAACCTGGCATAATTTGGCTCAAGCCTATGGTAATATGTAAATATGACACACAAGAAACACTAGATGGACTAATTTAAATCCTAACAATGTCAAGTACTACTATTGTCTCTCTATATCACAACTCCAACCCCTAATGGTTCCACACTCACTATGTTTTCATTTCTCTATAACTTGACACAACTAAAGTTCCCATATGATATGTTTTCTCAAAAAATTCAAGTAAACCATGCCTAAAATTTTTTAAAACAAATTTGTAAGAAAATAATTACCATACCCAATATTAGAAAACCATTTTATATTCCAAACCATATTTGAGGTATTTCATCAAACACATGATGGGTGTAAAACTATTTTTAAAGAAAAACCCCATTAAAACCATTTTCATGCCACTAAATAAGTAATTTCACAAAAAACCCTAATAAATATTAAATCAACCATTATCATAAAATAAACCAAAGGTAATTAAATGAAAAACAATTTGTTCCCTAAGAATGAACCATCGTATAGAGGCAACCACCATGCGAATAGAGGAAACATAGTCACTTTTGAAAATGGATATTGGTAATGAATAGATTAGGTCCTCATAGAAATAGATCCATATAAAACATAATAAAATACCCACAAAACACACTGTATATAGTTTTCAATCCACATTTAGGTTCCAATGAATCAAGGGTAAGAGTGATCGAGTGTAGAACATGGGAATATAGGATATATAGAGAGTATATTGACACAAACCATGAAGAGATCTAGCCAAATAAATGGATAGTTTCCAAAAAAATATGGTGGAAGCCTCATAGAGCATAAAATAAATGATGATTTAAGATAGTGAGAGAATAGGGTTAAAAAGTAAAGTGTATGAACAAAATATTTCATTTTTATGAATTTTTTATGGGTCGAAAATTTAGGTTGTACGGTTAGACAAAATGTGCACTAACTATGCAGTAGCTACAGTCCTTTGAAAACTGAAGACCATAGTTACCTAGGAGTAGACACCAGGTTAGACTAACAATTCATAAAATAAGAAACAACCTATAGACTCAAACCTAACCATTCATACAGTTTTCTTAGATATATTATATGGTTATAAAAAAATAAAAATTCCAATAGTACCTAAAGATCCATTATTTATAGTTACCACATTGTTTTAATAAACCATGTGCTAACTATGCACCTTGCCTATTTCTCCCAAAATTATAATATCTTATCCCTTGACTCCCAAAATAATTAAGAAGAACAATATTGAAAAAATAACCCCAATATAAAACATACATGTAACTAGGGGTGTCACAACACATGAAATCATGCCACTTATTGTCCCAAAAAAGTGGTCTATATTATAGAATCACAATGTTAGAAGGATATCATTTCATAATTAGTGATTCATTACCCCACATATCATGGCTATCACATATTAACTTACACATTACATGAATTGAGGAAATCATTTTACCCTAAAACACCTTATTCTGACGATCTATAGTCCAAACTGGTTGCTTAACCACTGAGGTTTCAGGATCAAGGTCAACATCTTCCTATTCATTCACATGATAAGGGTTTAGGTAATACCTACTAATTGGTAAACATGAAAAAAATCATGAGTATATTTCAAGAGACATGGTAAGTCAAAACATTTTACCATCGTCTCATGATGTTTGATGATATCAAAAGGTCCAGAAAATAATTATGCCAACTTTTAATGTTATCCCAAATGATGATGTCTCAAATAAGAGTAAAGATTACCAACAATCGGATCACCAAATATACATTCCAATGGTCTAAGAAGACCATCCACATATGATTTGTTGTGATTTTGAGTTCTTAATAACCTCTTCCTGATCAATTGTATCATTTTGTTGCCTCTAGAAAATGTCTTCGTACTACTAATGACCACTCTCCCAAAGGGAACCATTTTAATAAAAGCATGATAACCTTTTTATCATAAAATTCATCAGTTTTATTTTGATTATGAGTCTTTAATTGAATCATGATAACTTTTTATATATGAAAAATATTCTAAGTGAATATTTTCTCTATGAACCACTAAAATAATCAAGAATTCCAATAGAACATATTTAACAATTTGAATGGAATGCTCATTATGTCAATACATTTGAGAGTGATATAACATTATTAAATTCAAATGGGAATACATCGTCTCTTATAAACTATTCCAAAAAATATTTAAAATTTGAGTCTCTTTTAGAAAAAATAGTATAAGGTACTCTGTGGACATTAATGATCTCGTAGACAGATAGTAAACAAGCACTTTTACCTTCATCATCTCTTTAATTGGAAGGAAATGAGCCAATTTCATGAGTCTGTTAGTAAACACTCAAATAAAATTATTCCCACTAGGAGTATATGGTAAATTAGAAATATTTATATGAATATACAACCTTAATTTTATTTCATAATGGGTAATATCAACAATAAATCGGTAGGTTTCTAGAGTTCCTCCTTATTATTCTATCAGGTAAGGTATCTTGATTCAAATTCCACCATAGACCACCATATCTAAGACCAGTAAAACTGATGTATCAAATAAGGATACTTCCTGGTAGTCCTAGGGTTTATAGACCAACTAAAATTATTTCCACTATATATAAACTTGTTCCTTAAAGTTATTATAATAACCAATCTACATCAAAAAGGATAGACACCATCAAGAGACCGAGGCCAGTCACCTAAGGTCTCCCCACCAAAATGAATTTTACTATAATGATGAAAATTGGTGTTTGTTTTATGTCCATGATAAATTAAATCATCTGATGAAGAATCATCTTCCACACAATCCAAACAAACATCCCCATAAGATTCTTCCACATCCAAGAATATCTCAATGAATATACTCAACAAAGCCCATTCATCTATTCATTCTTTCGAGGCTAGAGTTAGTAACTTCTTTTCCAGGGAATCGATGAAAATATTCCCTTTTTCAAGGGTGTATATAATACCAAAATAAATATTCTAAACACACACAACCCATCATATCTATTATAGGTTTAGATATCTCTACGTAATAATATAATTTAGGCTATTATGATTTGAATATTTATCAATATACTTTCCAAAGAGACAGTGGTGCCACGTCCCACAAGCATGCATCACCATAAAACATTCTAGATCATGGGTGTGGTATTTTTTCTCATTAGGGAGTAGTTTTAGTGAGATATATTCCACTACATATTTCCCCAACATCATAATATATCATTGTCTTGAACTTAAGGCATAAAAAAAGATGTTATAACCCAAACCTAGTTCAAGGAGAATCAAAACTCTGTCTAAATTAAACCTTACCTTAAATTCTTCAAGATAAATTTGAGACCTATTTTTATAATAAAACATAACACCCTTATGGTCAAACTCTATCAGGGATATGTAATCATGGTTAATTCCAAAACCAAGAATATAATAATAACCAACCAAACCCAAGAATATCTGAATCTAAAACACCTTAGATGGCCACTCCCTAGATGTCACTACCCAAATATTTTTATGATTCATCAAGATGAATATTATATATATAATATGGCCTAAAACATCCCTTATTTTAACAAAAAAATAAATTTATAAATCATTCCATATAAAAGATTTATTTTCATAGATCTAGGACCAATTTTAGGATGATCTTTATGTTCTTCCTTCATCCTAGAATACACTGAAATACCAACAACAAACCAAACATGACTGAGTATAATTACTGATAAAATATATGATTCATTGAAGAAATAAATATTGGATGATTTTTTGTAAGATAGAATTTCATCACTAAATACTTTCCCTATTTAAACCTACTCCTGAATTTTGTCATAGAAACTTTCTCCTCTCAGACTCATAACTGATGTTATCCTGATCACAGATCAATTTTAGAAAACCATATAGATCCTCCCAAAAAATAGTGATTGGCATCACATGCTAAATATTTATTAATTGTACAAGGGAGTGATTTATTTCTTGATGAACAAAATTTGTGATTGGTATCACATGATAAAAAATTATGGACAATATTGATGTAAATTTTGACCACTATTGTTTTCTACATAGATAATTGATCATGTGGACTTAGAGTTTATTAATTTTATCTATTTTCTATGATATTAGTGATTCCATTATTTTAAAATGTAAATATGAAAATATGAGTAACAATATAAGATAATGTTCATTGAATTTTAATTTTGGATATAGGAATTTCTCCCACAGTTATAAATTGGATTTATATCCAATATGGTGGAAAATAAATTATTAACATTTAAGATGATATGGGCATTGAAGAAAAAAAGAAGGTGGAGATAAAAGAGCCAAGTGTTTTGGTAAAGTTGAAGATGATTTTTTTTTCAATTACATAATAATTTTAATAGTCAATGAGTTTTAATTATGATCATTTTACAGATATTTTTAAGTTCAACAAAACTTGTTTCATTGGTTATTTTCTTTTGAAACAATTTTTTATAACATTGGGAAGAGTTAACGATTTAGGGTTTAAAATTGAATTTTAAAAATAGAATAATGTAGAATTATGGAGAATTTTTTACATCATGAGTTTCTAAATATGGATTTATTTTGAATGTTTTTTAGTAACATTTTATATAATATATTTGATAAAAAAATATACCCAACCATACTAGCTAGACAGAGGGACGTGTAACACTAATTCTGTGGGACAATGCTACCTCGGCCAATCCATTATGTTTAATGATGGAAAAGGATATCCCAATAGAGGCACAATGGAGATTAAAAAAATCCATAATGTGGGGAGGCATGACAGCAGATGGGGGTATAGGCACAGGGCGGTGCTAGTGAATTAAAAGTGCTTTTGATAGCCAATTAAGGTATGGAATCAATGCACCTTGTATTATAAATGGGACCCCCAAATTTTTTTTGTTTTGATGTGGGATTATTTTTTAGAGTGTTACTATAGATATGAAAGAACTCCCACCACTTGATTCAAGGATTTCATTATCTAGGTCATCTGATCTCATTAGCTACATTTCCTTCTCCAGAATGTCTCCAAAAGAGTTATGTTCTGTATAGTATCACCATAAAACATCTATAGTGGATTTAATATGAGTTTATAAGCATCATTTTTTCATACCAAAAAATCTGGCTATGATAAAAATATCATGAAACTATTTTTGCGTGATAAAATTGGGATCAAACTAATGAGATATATCATGGAGAAAATTTATTTTTTAGTAATGGTGATAACCATTTTCCGAAAACATGGAGTGAGTCTATGCACAAGTCGGTGATATACTCTCTTTAAATACAACCCGAGGAGTTCATTTTTTTGATTGTTATTGAGAGGAATTTATTTTCCATAAGAAATAATACCTCTGTGAATTTCACAAGTTCAAAAAATGAATCCAAAAAAACTCTGTTTTTTATGAAGATAAAGACATACAAAGGGAATATGATATGTGATATCAACACATGTAGATATTCATTAAGAAAAAGGTTATATTAATCAAGTGAGATATCCTGATACATAGACATGTATATCGTGTTGTGCTTTTAAAAATGTGTAAGAGGAACCACATGACAATGTATACTTATATTGCATCTCGTGAAGAATGATTTTTACACACTATGTCTATACCCTTTTGGGATTGTTTGAAAAAAGGAAGAAGGACTCAATTTGAGTAGTATAGCCGGAATTAAGATATTTCACTCCCACTAGTTTGTGCACAAGAATCCAAGGATAATTATGAGATATGCTATTAACATGAAATAATAGAAGAATACTTCAGGCAGTTCTTGCATTGAGAAAATAGAGTTGATTAGATAGCCTTGTGAACGTGTGTGTGAAATATTGACGTGTAATATAGGTATTTCCATTCATATGTTAATTATTACATGCACAAATGATTTCTCAACAATTTGAATAAACAATAAAGAAACTCATTGTGTGGCTAGGCAGTATTGATTTAATAATTAAAGAAGAAACATGAGGTGGTGTATGTGTGCATGCATTCAACAAAACTTATATGAACATTCCCATGCAGTAACACTTGAATAAAAAAATATAAATGCTTCGTCACTGAATTTATGACAATGCATGTAGGTTGTTTATATGCCCATTAAATATAAATTATAAAATTAGTGAGAAGTGATTTGAGATTGAATCTAGGACAATATTTCTTTAAGTGATTTATAATAAATTTTTTATATGAGTTTTCAATACTTTGTGAGGACAGGTCTTTAGCAGAATAAATAATTATTTCCTGAGAAGTATTTTACTGAGTAATATGACCATATATTGGTGATCCATGTTATTTGAGAAAGACTAGAATTACTGAGAAGGTACATGAATTGTTCATTATCCAGTGTGATCAATCAAACTCGTGGAGGAAGATAGAGTGATCATCATATCAGTGGATCAAATATTCTAAAAAAGAATTTAATGCTTGTGAGTGGGGGGGGGGTCTAACCCTTTTCTGAATAGCAACAAGATACTAGGGTGTCTAACTTGTCAAATGGTTTGGGGTCTATCCAACCGAGATAGAAGAGTTGGATTGCTAGATGGTATAAATAGAATCAACTAGAGGATTGACTACTATGGTGTATATCAAGTTGATTCCTAAATCATTGTAATTGATAAAATGATTATAGTGGATAATCTATTTTTGGGGGTCTAACTAACATGGAAATGATGTTGGTATTATTAAAAAACCATGTATAAATACCATGTGTTGTGTTTAATTTACATTATTTATTTCTTGCATGACCCACTCATCTTAATATCTAATAAATGTTTGAATTAAAATGTGAAAAAGAATTCAGTAAAATCAGTCACACTTGATTCACCCCCTCTCACTGTGACTTCCTAATCCTAGGACACTTCCAAAGGAAGGGTATAAAATTTAGAAATATGAACCTATACTAAGGTCAATGTTTTCTTCAAATATTATACTCTTTATTACATTATTTTTGAAACCATGGGAACCATGTCGCTAAATGGTACAACCGAAATATGTTATCTAGAAAAATTCCTCATCATAATAAGATTTAATATTTGGTTCCATTACTATCATTAGTTTATTGGATCCCTTATCTAATGACATGTATGGATACGAACTCATTTCCCTCATAACTTATTGGGGAACTGATGGAAAGGGCCACAGGAGCAGAGGGTACATTGGAAAACACGGTCATGGATGATATAAGAATTTTAGCCACATACCTACTCAGACTATTAGTGCTAGATAAAATTAATTAAGGGGACTTAAGTGAGTCCAATAGTTGAATGTAAATGCACCTGTTTAGGCCAAAATACTATATGACCCATCAATTAAAGAATATCAACCCGAGGGGGTACAAGTGTCCGACCACCCTCAGTAGGAAGGAAGAGTTGTTCGGCCTAACCCACTGAGAACCAGAGAACCTTCGACTAATGTTTCTAAGGATGATTCACCCACATAAAGTAATTAATCTCTTAAATCATCTATGATAGTGAATCTTCATTCCAAGAAGCATAATAAATGGACCCATAAGTATGAAATATTTAAGTAGTTATCCCAATTGATGGAGAAGTTATTGATCCGGGGCACCCTAAGATTTTTATAACACCTTAGGGAATCACTCGTAGATGATTTGTTGATCCCTCGGGTGTTTGAAGTTGATTTTTTCACTGCATAGTTCTATCACGAAGAGATTGATCCTTCAGAATTTCATGAGATTATATCATTTACATTGTAATATAATGATTCCATTACACATGGACACATCAAACACATGTATGTGTCTATAAGGACAAATGGTATCAATATACAATGGGGTTTCATTGACAATCGCTCAGAGGTTAATCTCATTCTTGTATAGAAACATCATCAGATGGTCTACAATGAGGCTATCCTAACACCTTTTTCTATTATTTTAAAGTGTCATGAATAAAGTATTCAAAATACCATGGGAAAATTCAATATCAGGGTTCAGTTTGGAAACCTTGTATCTGAATCCTAATTTCTAGTCATTTTCCATGATATATCCTTTAATATTTTCCTAGGAAGGCCTTGGTTTCATCCAACTATGTAAATCCTATCCGTATACCATCAATGCATCAAATATTACATTAATGTAAAAATAGGGACATTTCACACTGATAAGGCGCTGTAAGAATCTTGAGATTTTCATTATATTGATTAAGGATTCTATTAAAGGGAGGGGAATAGCTCATAATTAATGATGTCTCTTTGGTTACTATCCTTAATGGTCTAGAGATGATCCCAACAAATCCCTTCAGACATCAAAAGGAAGAATATTTGATGGATATCCATCATATCGAAGGCATGGGTCTAAATTTAGGCACATATTAAATAACCTTCAGGATATCAAACAAGATAATCAATACCTACAACATTGAGAATGTCACTTCCAGATAGTGGAAAAATATTAGATGAAAATAACCTCATTCAATCCCTAGAGCTTTGAAAAATATCTACCTCATCATCTGAGTTAGAATAGTTTTTCATGTTACCAAGATAGGATGAGGATAATTGTTCTCTATCCCTCTCGCCATCACCATAAAAGTTTGAAAGAGACCCTACATTGTCAGCCAAGTTATAGCAAGTCACCTCTTCATCTAAATGTCAAAACATCAGCTCCTATCCTAAAAATGGATATCCTAATTCTTTACCTACTTCCCAAAAGAGTTTGGAATAATAAGAATAGGAGGAAGTGGAAGAGGAGGAGGACCACATGTATTCCACTCCATCATTTGAGGACGGTTTCTCTACCAATATTACTGAACTCAAATGGATATATCAGGGTAAAAAAGAGGACCCTCAACCCACTTTAATTAGGGAATCCAGGAATTCAATAGAAAACCCTCATATACCTCCATTATGAGAAAAAATTATAATGTGTTCCTCAATAATTACATAGAAATTACAAGCATCAATAATGTGGTGGCCACTCACCACATATTCTTACTGAAGAACCATCAAGGCTATATACTGGTATCCAGAAGGACACATCCAACCCACAATACCAAAATGAATTCTTAAGGTGACAATATCATCAAGGCTAACATCATTTGGGAGGTCTGATATCCAAAATTTATCGCCATTACAGTTTTATTAGAAAAATTCAAATTGATTCTATATATTTATATTGTTCCCTTCCCATCATGAATATCTATTCAAGGTACAATAAAATCTAAATGGCATAAGAAGATGGTGAATCCACCACCTTTAGACCCCATGAGGGAGTGTTTTTCTATCATGTAATTACCTTCGATTTGAATAATGTCGGTGCAACATACCAACATTCCATGAAATTCATCTTTAACCCCTTCTTATGATATTTTATTTAATGCTACATTAATGATATGATGGTTAAATCTCAGTATTTCTTCAGCCACTATATTGAAAGTGAATTTATCTTTGGTAAATTGCGATAACACATCTTGATAATGAACCCATTGAAATGTGCATTCAGTGTTATCTTAGGAAAATTTATTCACTTCATGGTACACCATCAGGGAATCTATGTTTAACTTGTATTGAAAATTACTATCCTTATCATGCCACCTCCTCGAAATGTAAAACACTTGAGAGGACATCAAGGAAAATTGTCTAACATTTAGCGTTTTATATCCAACCTTGTAAGAAAATGTGTGACCTTCACTTGGTCAATGAAAAATGGTGTTAAATAAAAGTTTACAAATGATTGTAAGGAATAATTTGATTGTATAAAAAATTATTTTTTGAGCCCTCTAGTGCTGATTCCTCTTACTGAAGGAAGACTGCTCATTTTATTTGTGACAGCCTTAGAGAATTAATTGGGTTCCTTCCTTGCAAAAAACAAAAGAAGTTAGGAGTAGAAATAGAATTTATTATCTCAACCAAACCGTGCTCAATATAGAGACTCATTATTCATATATTTATAAGAGTTGTCTGGTTCTAATCTTTGATGTCCATAAAATGAGAAATTATTTGTCGCATCATGATGTTCGTTAATTATCTCATTGAAGGTCACTCAAATACATTTCGATATATGATATGTCGACCAAATGTATATAATGATGTTTGGTCATACTAAAACATTTTGATATTTATTTTGTGTCTCAAAATGTGGTAAAAGCCTAGATACTAGTATAATTCCTTGTAGAAAATCCCTTTATAGAAATGATTTCATTGGATATTGAATACCTCAATGAATAGATCTCATTTAATCTAGAGGGATCCTATATATCAGAGATTTATTTTGATGGTGTGTCTAGAATCCCAACAATGGAGATGATGGAATACCCACATATAATGAATATTTTCTTTGAAGATGTGTTTATTTCCCCAACAAAGGCAATTCTACCCTAATCCTTCCTAATATCAGAAGGTTGTAGGGGAGATGAAGCATAATATCAATTATTAATTTTAGGGATAGAGATGGAACTTTAGGTACTAAAAAATCACTTAAAGTTAAAGGTAGAATTATAATTAGCATTCAAGAAGTTTAATGGTGATTATGATATCATAAAAGAATATTTTATCCCCTACTAGACTAATTTTGAGGATTGATGGCATAAATCAACTCAGAACTGATAATAGATCAGATCCCACACTCAAGAAGTGACCATGTATATTCCTATGAAAATATAGCTACAACATTGGATGATCAAGACTGAGATGAAATATTCATTAACATTTCACACCATCAAATTGTGGAACATTTTGTTCATGAAAATATGAAGGATATCAATGAGATCAATCATGTCCACAAACCATAGTGTGATTCAATTTATTGAATGACACCAATCATGGACTAACATAAAAATAGAGTAGTACCATTTAATAATACAGATAAATGGATAATTTTATGATTTTAAGTTAAAATTAATATTTATGATGGCACTAATCACCAGAAGGCCCTCTAAAAGTGGGGTTTTGAATGGGTCCATATCAGGTGCATTGATGGGGAAGATACCACTGATGTCATGAATGAACTATACACTTTATCTTGGTTTTCCACTACTCTAGGTTCAATAAATCCCACCAAATCCAATGAATTGGATACTACTGACCCACAATGATGTTTTATTGCACAAAATTCAACAAAAATTTCCATTCCTTTATTGTAAACAAAAAATTCATTCACCAACCCCATATCTGTTGCACAAATCCAAATCATCATAGCCATTTTTTATAAGGGGACAGATTTCGTGGGACCATTTCATCCAACCATAGAAAATCAGTTCAAATAAATTATCACTATAATAAACATAATATCCAAATGGGATAACGTTACGCCCCTCAAATAAATTGGGAAACCGAATATTTTCAAATTCAAGAGATACATTGTTGTCAATAGGTTTGGAATTCATTATATGATACTAAAAAATATTGGGACCAACATCCACTATAATGAGTTGGGAAGGATGTATCAAGAATATTACATCAATTTCAACCATTCATCTTGCTATCATGATGTGGATAATGGTAATATAGAGGATGTAAACATGACCTTATCAAATATACTCTAAAATATGGTAGATAAGGATAAAAAGTATTCACGAAAATGCTCTTAAAATCATTATGGTCTTACCAGACTATATTCTGCATTGCCACACATGCATCCCCAAACTCATTTTTATATATGAAAAAGGTGTTCCTATCAATCAATATTCAATTTCCCTCACTTCACATTTCTATATGTGAGTAGTATTCGACATATGAGTAGTCCCAAAAGTGGATACATGAATTATATACAAGGGATGAGATAAGATTGCATACCTTTCATAATATAGAAGTCTATAAAAATGATCTATGTTTAACATGATGGTTCATCTTTTCTCATTCCTATAAGGAGAACAGGTACTATCCCTTAAGGCTCTGATTATACTTGGAAGGAAACCTCCAAAGTTTGATATGAAGTGGGATGAACTTTATGTCATACACAAGGTCCACTCTAATGGAGGTTATTCCCCAGTATTTATGTATGTATGTATTGTTATTAACCCTAATAAAGTATGATTTTTAATGAAATAATTCAGGTAACTAGACATTTAATCCAGGATAAACGAAATTAAAGAACATATCATATCATCTTCACTGTATGACGTTAAACAGCCTAACTAGGTCCTTAGCGCACTAATCTTAAAGAAATAACAAAATTAATTGCACATAATTATAATTTGAATTAATACCTTATGATATAATTATAGGATGACTAGGACAAATCGATCAGAAATCCTCATTTCACAAACATGATTTTCCACCAATGATATAATTTTTGAAACATCGTAACAACGTTTACCTAATTCCATACCTTTTCTTTCATGCCGAGTAACCCAACATTGTAGTCAAAAGATGACAAATTGTTTAACAAATTCCTTGGCCCATGACATAATAAAGCATGTCTCACATCCTTGTTACAAGATGTAAGACAACATCACATTCCTACTCGGGCTTGAATAGACCATAATTCTATGTTTTGATCTCCCACCACACCTCCATTCAAGAACTACTTGTTTATTGATTACAAACCTCATAGGATACATAGTTTTGACTAGATCTCCAATCCTAGGTCTAGAAAAAATATAAAAAACCCCCCAATGTATGGATCAAATGTTGGAGGGAGCTTAAATTTGAAACTACATATGGCTTGATTCCTATATGCACATGATAAGTAGTGACGCTCAGACCCTTTTTCCTAAACCATTTAAGAGTTGTAATAAAATATAAAAAATCCCCTTCCCTACATATGAGCCCGATGTATATAGGGAATTATACACTACATGGCCAATGATAGTCAAAAAACATCTTCTGTGACCAGACATATTCGTTCCACATATCATACTCTTTGTCCTGGGAAATTTCAGATCTCCTTACAAATTCCTTGTCCATAAGTACGTGGATTTCAGATTCTAGAGGAAACCTTTGTTTGGATATGAATTGACATTCCCCGTGTTGTATTTTAATAAGTATCCCAAAAAAGGAATTTTCAACTAGAGGAACATTCATCATCAGGAGAGACCACTTCTATTTCTGTATGCACTGATAACATTGTGCTGGAAACAAAATTTTGAACATGACCCATGATCATTCCTTTAATTGTTTTCCATTATCACTTCTCATAATCTATGAACCCCTAATTTCATGGTTTAAATTTTCCTTCTTCAAATCCGAATAATGTCAGAACATCTTTGTCCATACAATCCTTATATCACCCATTATTTCCATGTAATATAATCTATTTCATATGACATTAAATATCTTGGTTTCCAAGAAATATGTCTGTAATGATTCCCTATTTGATGATATACATATTGATTCCCAGACCCTATGTCTTGAGATCAACCAAAATTAAGAATAATTACCCAACTAACTTATGTATGATATGGATCTATATAGGAGGGTCTTGTACGGGTTCTCACACTTTTAATGAGCCCGTATTCAAAGATAAATGCCCCCTCTCTACACAATTATTCGATCAGTGAGGGGAATATACTTGAGAACTATGTGGTTATTTATTCTTACATTGAAAAGATACATAGAGATGATCATATTCTATTTCATGGGCCCAAATACAATTTAAAAAAGTCCCCCTTACCTGTATATGGGATATAATTTTGTAGGGAAACATTTCTTCCCATTCTTGGGAAATTTATATATTAAATACTCCTTAAATATGGAGGAACATTCCATCCACAAAATAGACTCTATTACCAAGGAAATATGATTATCAATATTATTTCTTCATCCATTAATAACGAAATTTCATATTCATGAGGAAATATTTGTTTGACTATGCATTGATATGGCCCATTTTCTCTTTCTATTAGTATCCCCTAAAATGGGAATGTCAAAATAAGGGGTATTCATCCTCATAAGTCACCTATTATATCTATGTAATACATAAAAATCATACTATAATCTACTTTTAAAACATGATATTTGGTCATTCCTCACATATAGGTCCACATGCATACTTAAAATTGATTCAAATCGGACAAACTTCTTCATTTAAATCATTTACTATTTATCCTAATCAATTACTATTAGATGGGAGGATTTGTTGGATTCTAAAAACTATAAATTTAATGTGAAAATTATTTCATTAATTTGGTAAGGGTATAATCAATAAAGGAATAAATGTTGATAATTGTTAAAAGGGAGGAGTCTCAAAGAGGGATTGGTTATATATAGTGACTCGCTACGTGAGGGGATCATTCTCAAGAAACATTATTTATATACAGATCATTATTCCATGTGGCATCCCATAAATGATTTCATTTGTGGTCCATCATAGTATTTTTCAGATTCTAATAATGAAAATCCTTTGTGGGGTTGTGACATGCCTTTTTGGGCCCCACAAATTGAAATGGGTTGTGAGCTTATGATGTCCTTTTTGATCTCCTAAAAATGAAGAATCCCTATAGACAACCCAGACGTCTGGCTATCCCATGGATTAGTTATATCTGTGCCTATATAAAAATTCTTAAGATAAAATGAGAATGAAAAGAATGAAAAAATTGAGAAAAGGTGTGGGAGCAATCAATTTTCCGCATGTAAACTCAGCACATAACACTAATGGAGACAGGGAAATCACCTGACCATATACATTACCACAATCATTTTCAGAAATAATTCTGTGTAGAATATGGTGACTAACAATTTTTTATCCATAACCCCAGTTAGTAATAGACTAAGTTGAAAGATCCCTTCCACACATAGAGAAACACCTTGTGAAAGGAACCCACAGTCCTATAATAAAAACACTAAAAAAGGGAAACCATACCTTTTTAGAAAACCTCTACATGGAATGATCTACATCATGAATGATACAATTCTATATAAAATGGGTAATCTTGGGGTGTTAAATTTTCTCACACACATTGATTTCCCTCTATTTAGCATTTATCCCCACCTTGTCCCCTCGACAAACTATCCTAATGGAATTCTATGTCAACCTCTTTTCTGTGAATTTATAAGACTTTAATGGGCCCAATTGGGAGGTATTATGCCAAGGACTCTCTAAAATCCACCAGATATGTATGTTTAAATAAAAGGTTACACTAGACTGAATTCTCAATCATAAATTCCATTGGTAAATGTGGTATTATTGGTAACCTACATAACAATGGGGGTACTAGTAATGTTCTTGATTAATCATTTTCATGATAATGAGGTTCTGAACCTTTGAGGTAGTGCTAGAGACCTCCCCATTTTTGAGATTGAGGGGAACCACATGCCTTTCCCTTTGATGGGGCATAACACTGGATCATTCCCTAAATTTATATGAAATTATGGAAATTCATCCCTCTTGGTGTTAGATCGTAGTAGAAGGTGAAAAACCTCCTCCTCTTTATCTTTCTAGGTTATGAAATCAACCAAGGTGACAGACACTGGAGACCTCTCATTTTCTCATTCATTACCCTAGCCTCATCCACCAACAGACAAAAGAGAATGTGTGATTTTATAGATAAACTTCTTCCTCTTATTTCTCTCACCAATCATGACTTACGTGGGTGTAGAGGATATATGAGATCATGATATTCACACCTTCTCAACCATTGGGCCTGTCATTTAGTATTAGCCCCAACCATATCCACCTCAATAGACTATATTCCTAATGATGCAACCATTGGTAATATTACTCTGTATAAGCCCCATTCATGTTATCACCCCCTCAAATGGATATATTCCATGTGATATAAACTATGTGTTAGCATTCAAAAGTCCATATTCCAAATGAAGCACCTTTGGGAATCCTATATAGGTATAAGCACCGACCATTTCGAACTATGTGAAATTATATTCTCATACAAATTTTATACGTGGGAAGTCTCCCTCATGTTCAAACCTATTGTCTAGAATGAGTTTCTCAATAGTGAGGTGAATTTAGTACACAATAAAAATTTCTGTTTAAAATGAATTATTTTTAAATCCCCCAAATAATTAAATATAGAAAAATTTATCAAATTAATTTGTATGATATAGATCTCTATCTTTATAAATATTTATAGGAAGATTGATTATGTCACAAATGATTAATATAAAATATTATTGGATCCATGGAAATTGTTTTATTTTATCAAAATACTATAAAAAACATAAATTAAGATAAATCATCAATGTATATATTTTATTTACAGTTGGAAAAATTTTAATTTTTAAAGAATTAACAATGTAAAAAAAATTAAAGCACGCATAGGAAAGTTTGAATACTAGAGGTTCAGTCTCAAGTTGAGACTTAGTCCTCTTCGCCTGGAAAACAGCCACACCATGAAGTATGTATAAAAATAAAAGAAATATCGACAACATAGATTGGGTTTTAAAATAGTTTAAAAACTTTATAGGAAACCAACAACATCTTCCATAATTATACATGTGTGAAAAAACAAACCAGGCCACACAAGGACCTCTACAACTCTGATCCAGGAGAGATTCAAATAAGGAAAGTTTTTTGGAAGATATCAGGTATCTTCCAGTTCAGCACAGGTGACAATAGGAATGTTATAAAATAGGGTCTACACACACACTACTCAAAAATTAAGAATGATAAATAAAATAGAAAAATCTAGTGGAGTAGAATTTTGAAATGCTTGGTCTGTCTCATTGCAGCTGGTGAATCGTGATTTGATTTTGCAATAAATTTGGAGTCAAGTTCTCATGAAAACCTCTGGAAAAGAAAGTATCATAGACTCTTTTTATAGAACTAGATGATTTCACTGTATGTGATGATGTATTTTGACTTCCCAGTCATGTTTGCAGTGGATAATGTATTATTGTTTTGAATTAGGTTCATCTCTATATATGTTTAAGAAGTTCAAGCTCCCTATTTTCTATTAGTCAACTTCATCCATAAATATATCTCAATCTACATGAGGGAGTGTGATTTAATTTTATATGTTTCATTTGCTGGAAAAATATTCTAATCAGATGATTCCTCTTATTTCACATCATGAAACTCTTTTCAATGGTTTCTATTAATAATTTTAGAGATAATAATTAAAATTGTAAATGGAATTAAATTAAATAAATATATTCCATAAAAATGTTATTAAAAATTGTAAATAAAACAATGGCAGTGTCTTAGACAGGTAGCATGTTGAAGTCTAATGGCATGTTGTTCTAATGGCTTCCCATTGGTGGAATGACACTATAAGTGTCTTAGAATTATCCAAATTTCCACTATGTTGGATGCATATCAACTAGCGGTGTGTGTTCTAGTGGTGTGAGGTCTGGCAGTGTCTCAGAATTGTCCAAATTTATGTGTTGATCGTATGACATTGATGGTGGGTTGACTAAAGGTGTCTTAGACTTTGTCATTTATTAGTCCAACAATATGACATTCTGGTAGCATGACATCCCAGTGTAATCCATTACATAGAGAGATGTTTTTTCTAATTTTGAGTCATGGAAAAAAGTGTCTCAAATTGGTTGTTCCAATCTCAATGGTGTCTCATCTTTTAGTAATTTTGTTACCTATCTCATAGTAGTGGAATACTTATAGAAAAAAATGAAATTCATTAATAACAAAATAATCATTATTTTGTGATAATTAAAATTAGGAGGTCAATAAACTCACTCTTTTTATGATCACAAATCATGGAATCAAATGTATTGAAAATGTTTAAACATGGTAACCATGGTATTATAAATCAATACATTTTAAATCAAGTAAGTGTAGATGGTATCATAGAAATAATAAGAAATGAGTAAGTATCAAAGGTAGGTATCATGAATTGAATGATTAAAAACATATTGTATCAAAAATAACATAGAAACAATACTGTAAGAATTTAGAAATTATTTATTGTTTTCCAATATTCCATAATAATTATACACCTTTGGGATTATAAAAAATGTAGGTATTATAAGAATAAATACAGCAACAGAATTAAAATTGAAAAATAAAAATAATATATAAGAAAGACATTTATTAGAATTAGTAAAAATTGATTACAACATAAGTCCTATCAAATATCTACTGTCTAAACTAACAAAAAAGTGTTATTTTTTCAATAATGTGCCCATGGGTTATTTTTCTTTATCCTTGGCTTGCTTTGGCTTCTTATCTAAAGAAGTCAGATCAGCCTGAGGTAGATTAGATGGAGCTTCAGGAGAATGACCCGTGCCAACCCAAAGGGGATGATCTTCCAAAATAATAACTAGTCTGATATGGAAGACAACTTGGTAAGGGTCTATAGGAAAATTTTCAAATTTAGATGGAGGAGGTGCATCAGAACCTCCAGTAATGCCATGTATGAATGATAACTATGGAGTAATCAGAATGGCTGATTGTTCAACAATTACTAGGCCTTAAACCTAAAGAAATGGATTCTTGAGTTTTATAAAATCCATAATAATATGACAACCCCATTACATATCAGTAAATATGATTCCCTTATCTTCTATAATCCTATTCAAAATAGTGGTTATATCCTTAAGAATTCTTCATTTTTCTTTTAGTGCCTGATTCACAGTAGACATTCTCAAATTTTCATCCAAGATTTTGAAATTTGAATCCATTTCCTTCTTGGTATAATTCCGATAGAGGTAGAAATTTATGGACATAGTTTCAGTTTCCCTATAAGATTTTATGTCATGTGAATTACTGGAATCTAACATGAGAACATGATTAGAATTATACTAAATTCTTTTGAAGGTATCATGGGGATTATTATTGATAATTTTGGTCAGTGTAGAGTACCCAAGAGGGGGTGAATTGATTATCTATAAAAATTTCTATTTGCAATGTTTTCATAAAAGGTTCCCTAAAATAACATCCCAGTTAATCAAGGTAATACAGTTAGAAAAGATTTATTGTTCATATAACTTATATAAAGATTGATTAATTCTTAGAAATCTCAACATGAGTTACTGATATTACTTTTTAAGCTATTCTAATAAGGTAGAACAATTATAACTTCTCTATAAGAATAACTGTCAATGTGAATATAGAGATTTCTGAATTATACAGTAAAACAGAAAAAACTAAATTAAACAACACAACATATATAAAACAATTTGTTCAGCCTCAAGATGAGACCTAATCCACTTCACTTGGTGATCACCTCCCACCAAGAAGTTTATGTTAATAAAATTGATCCACACCCTGGATTGGGGTAAACAACAGTGCACAAGACCATCCAGGTCACACAACCACTTCCACAGTTCTTGGTGGGTATAAACTAATAGGTCTCACATATACCTCTTCCACACTTCTCTGTGGAAATAAAAAAGTGTAAAAACATATGAGATGAAAGATATATTGTATCCTTTAGTTTAACTTTGGAGACATTGTGTGTTTTTATACAGACACACACACACTGCATGAAATACAAAAACAATACACAACAGATCCAAGATGATGAGATAAGGTTTAAAGTGCTATGAGTGCTATTTTATGCATCTCTGGACTTCTAGGATGAAGCAGATGCCAGAATCGAGTCCTCTTGCAAGATACATGTTATTGTAAGTCATGTCTCTTTTTTTCAGTAAGATACAGCTCATGTTCATCATGGATTTGGTATTGAGAATATATTATTGACTCTGATCTAGGGTATACTAGATCTTGGATTCTTGAATACTTCATGTGTTCTTTAGATGTATCTTTTTTCATGTGTTGATTCTTTTCTCAAGAATGCTCGCACTTCTGATACTCTACAACTTTTTCTTTCAGGGCCATGCATTTTATTTTTATTCTTGGAGTGAAAGTGTTGAAACTGACAAGATACATGTATTATAAACCTCTTACTATCTAGTAACACGTCCACAAAGAAATATTAATTATGTTAGTGTATTTAAAATACTCAAATATGACCATTAAAAATTAAATTTAAAACGACAAAACAAATTAAAGAATAGTGTCATAGTCTTTCTGAAAACAGTTTCATTAGGAAATGGTGTCACCATGAAACAATATATTTTTCTTTTCCTTTGAGAGGTGGGAAAATTATGATGGAATGGTTGTATAGAGATCAGGAAATGATAGCACAACTGTAGTGTTAGGATCACAGTGTCTACATAGGGTGCCTGGGTCACCGTGTCTGTGTCACAGTGTCTGGGTCACTATGTCTGGGTCCCGGTGTCTAGTCACAGTGTCTGGTCATGGTGTCTGGGTCACGTTGTGTGGTTAAAGGTGTATTAGTCATGGTGTTAGGTCACTGTGTCTAGGTCACAGTGTCTGGTCACTGTGTCTAGTCACCGTGTCTAGGTCACGATGTCTATGTCACAGTGTCTGGGTCACATTCCAGAGAAAAAGAACTAGTGGTAGACTCACAGTTTCTCAGACATATCCAAATATCTGTATATATAATTAATCCATAATATCCATAGAATAAGTGATAATTAATCATTCATAAAATAAATTCACTATAAACAAAATTAAATATAGATTACAAAAACCAAACATTGTTTATAGATATTAAGATCATGGGTAGGTTTATTTAAAGAATAAAAAACCAGCCATCTGTACACATGATTTGTGATAGATTAAACAAGATTTGCAGGATATGTAAGATTTTTTATTATTAAAACATGATTGAAATAGTATTTTTAGGATATATTGTATTTGTGATCATTAAAACATGATTAAAAAAGGATAAGGCCAATAATCTTCCCTGTTTGATGATCACAAATCATGTGAGTGAGTTATCTATTCTTAGTGTATATCTCTCTCCCATAGTGAGAATTTAGAGTTACCATCTCTCTACATTTTTGGATTATCAAAAAGGGACAAAGGTAAATAAGAGAGATGACCTAAACAGTTCACAAAGCATTAGATGGAGAAATATGTGTTATTAATAACATTTGGAAACAAAAATAAAAAAATCCCTATCAAAAGATAGTGTTCATGTTTATTCATCATTTTCTGGTCTTCTCCTTTCCCTTGGTAGTAGCATCAGGAGAGGCCACATGATCAGAGGTAGATGTTGAAGAAGGAATTGAACCACTTGTCAGAGATGGAAGAGGGAGTCCTTCAAAAATAGAAGGGGCCAAGTTAGGTTTGGTAGAAGACTGAGGTAATTGTTGGTCAAGGATAAAAAGTCTGGTCTGACTCAGAGCCTGAGAGATAGACATAGAGGTAGAGACAAAGGAAAATAAGGCGAAATTAGGAAAACAAGGTCATAAGGGTGTAGCTTTAAGAGCCACAATAATAGTGCTCTTCACATGAAGATAAGGCCTCAATAACTTGAGGAAGTCATCAATAATCTCACCACCATAATGCATCAGTTTCTCAAAGTCATATTTGTTCTCCATGAACCTTTCCAACAAAGGCGTAAAATATTTCAGCTTTGGAACTTGAGTTTTGAATGTTTGAGTGACATGAGGGATTTTCATATTCTCTATAAGGTACATGAAATGGTTTTTCATATCAGGTTTAGAGAAAATTATATTGAAGTAGAAATCCACATTCCTAATAATTTATTCCTGAGAAAAATTTTCTTTCTTGGAATGAATTATTACCAAATCAAGAATTCTGTCATAATTCTTGACAACCACAGTTATAGACTCTTTTTCAAATCCCTTGAGCAATGATTTATGTTCTTCATTAATAATCGTTCTAAGAAGATCATTATCCAATGAGGGTTGAGATTACTATCCAGAGGTACTAGAAGTTGTAATAGCTGAAGTGAGGGACTTTATGTGATTCTGAACTTTCTAGAGATATCCCTTGTACTCATCAATCAATTGTTTGAGACCAGTAATAATCTCATGCATTTCTTGAAGTAATTTCTTGTATATTTCATCCACCTTTTCAACTATGGAATTTTGGTTAGGATGAATTAGATCGACAAATTAATTTGGAATCATTCCACTACCATCTTCAATAAGATGATCAATGGGATCTGGTCATTATTTCAACACTCTTTGTATATCTTCAACCATTGCATTGAGAGACCTCACATCATCACTTGGATATTTGTTCTCAATTCTGACCTCTTGAATTTCAGGATAAATTTTTTCATGAATCTTCCCTATGATCTTTTCTAACAAAAGAGCAGCATCTCTCTCGCTTAGGTTAGTTATAGGAGCAGGATGGGTGATCATGAGATTTTCAACACCAGCCAATAAATTATATCCAAAGATTTCAAATAATCATTACATACTAAGGTAGAAGGTTCTTGTGAAGGTTGAGGAATAAGAGGTGAGACAGTCTCAAGTTCCTTTTCAGATATAACTTCAAATGAAGAAGCTAATTTCAGTTAAAACATGGTAGATAAGTCTATACCTTTAACTAAGGCTTCCTATAAATCATTCACATCAAAGTATCTAGGGAATTTGTACTATGTATCGATAAGGCTTGGATCAAGTGGATTAGGAATATCAACACTTTCCATATGAGGGTGTTTCTCTCCCTCAACTGGTGCATCTCCCACAAGATTAAGATATTATGTTCATTGATCTATTTCCAAGATTTCATCCCTAATAGCCTGACCCATTTCTTTTCTATCTAACTAAGAGGCTTTCTCCATTCTTTCCTCAGCAGATTGGATAATCTCCGGAATCAATTTTCCATCTAAATGTTCCTCATAAGTAGCTTCTTTCTCAAGAGAGAGATCTTCTTCTAGATTCTCATATAGAATACCCCTTTACCTTACATTAACAAAAAAATTCTTCTTTAAAATCAATTTATTCTTACAAAACAACAATTTCTTCAAAAATAGGTACTGTAGTCTCAATTATGACTTTAGAAACATGTCCATTGTATTCCTTATCTAGGAGAATTTTATCCAATAAGAACACAAACTCTTCTTCTTCCTCCTCAAGAGGATAATAAACAATTTCATCTAGTTCCAAACTAGGATCAGAGATGTCCTTGGGTCTTGAAGATTTCACAACTGGGTTAAACATTTCATAAACCATGACATTATCCTCAACCCATTCTTTTCTCCTGGGATTACAACTGATTTTATTTGACAGTAATCTTTGAGATAAAAAATTCATAGTCCCTAATGACTTCTTCATCTGGTCCAACCAACCCTTTATCATGAAGAATAATAGATATAAATCTTTAGTATAACAGGTTGTTTGAATTTTTGGTTGTCTTTATGAACTCACACATATGAAGTATAACATACTTGCATAGGTTAATCTTGTGTCCATTCTTCATAAGATGTATCAAAATTACATCTTGATACTTGAGTGTAGAAAAATAACCTTTTCATGTACTTATCAGATTCATAAAAAACTTATATAATGGTCTGGTTTCACCCTCTATCTCAACAACAATAACACTTCTTCGTGTTTCATTTCCAGTCATTCTTCCTAAGGATTCATCTAAAATAATGATACCACTAGTAGGAGGAGGAAATCTCTAGAAGTCCTTAAAAATTCCATCATAAGGTATCCTTAGGATGTTAGCCCATAACCAAAAAGGAAACTTGCATCTTTGGACATTAATCTAGCATCACACAATAAAACTATCTTCTGTATTGAATGATAATTGAACTAAGAGATAAAACCAAGAAACTAGCTTTGTGTAAATTGTTCTTTCTACTTTTCTGAACCAATCCAGCCATCCCTGATCTTTTAGTACATTCAACACTAAATACTTACATGAAAGCATCCACTTGGGGAGGATATCATTTTTATGTACCACTATTCTATCCACCAGGTTCAGATTCAAAGGACCTTCAGGCACTATCTTCGGTACTATTTTCATCTTCTTCTTTGATCTTTTCTTCTCAAGAGTTGATGAGGATGGTCAATTCATCCTGAGAATTATAAAATGGTTTAAGAGATAGAGAGAGGGAGAGATAGGGAACTGATGGGTTGAAAGAGGGCTTACAGTTTCAGAGAAGAGATCTCGAGTGATGAAAAGTGTGAAACTCCCTTCGTTTTTATCATTTAGGGATATCGAGTGTTGAAAATTAAAAAGTGTGGGAAAGAAAATGAATAAAATAATTAATTATAGAAATATGGGTTATAATATATAAATAAAATGATAGTGTCATTATAGTGTGACCAGAATAGGATTTCAGGGTGAGATCGTAATAGGTTTTCAACAGTGAGACTGTAATAGTTTTTTATGGTGAGACCATAACCAGATTTCACGGTGAGATCTCTACTATGTGACTTAAATATTGTGCTACTGTATTGTTTGAGATAGTATGTTCCAAACAGTAACTGAGAGATAGTAACTGTAAAACTATAAATATGAAAAACAACATTTAAGTCAGTAAACTATATAACTTTAAGAGTTAGACAGTAATCTTAAGACAGTGACTTGTGAAACCATAAAATGTGAAACAGTAAGTTGTTAAAAAACACACTTACTACTTACGATTTATCATTCACAATTGATGTATGATGTAATCTATTATTTTAGAATTTAATGGTTTGGTGAATATATCAGTGAGATGATATTCAGTTCTAATGAATTATAATGTGATATCAAATTTATTATAATGGTCTCTCAAAAAGTGATTTTTTACATCAATATGTTGTCCTATAGTGTGAAACAATATTTTATGGGATTTTAATAGCACTTGTATTGTCCCAATTTAAGGGTACATGCCTGAATTGATATACATAATATAGTAATGTTTGTTTCATCCACTAAATTAGTGTACAACAACTACCAGTAGCTTTGTATTCATCTTTTGTAGTAGATAATGCAATAGAGATTTGTTTCTTACTACACCATGATACTAGTGACTTGCCTAAAAAGTGAAATGTTCTAGAGGTTCCTTTTCTATCTAACTTACAACCACTATAATATGCATCAGAATAGCTAACTAACTCAAAGTATTTCCCTCTGGTATAGAACAGTCCTAGACTGGGTGTATGATTGAGGTATTTGAAAATTCTCTTAATAGAATTTAAATGAGATTCCATGTGGTTTTATTGAAAACGAGCACACATACATACACTAAACCTAATGACAGGTCTGCTAGAAGTTATATAGAGTAGACTTCTAATCATTCCACTATAAGTGGATTGATCGACAAATTTTCCATCTTCATCAAGATCTAACATACAAGTAGTACTCAAGGGAGTGTCACTATATTTAGTGCTATCCAAGCCAAAACGTTTTAGACGTTATCTAGTATATTTTATTTGATTTTAAATAATACCATCATTATTTTGAAAGATTTGATATCCAAGAATGAATTTTAGTTCAACAATTAAACTCATTTCAAATTCATTTTGCATCATTTTAGAAAATTCAATACATGAAGAATTTTTTGAAGATACAAAGATAATGTCATCTATATAAATTTTAACTAATAAAACATCATTTGATATATGTTTTATAAAAAGGATTCGATAAGTTATTCCTTTTGTAAAACATTTGGAAATAAGAATACTACATAATCTATCATACCAAGCTCTGGGAGATTGTTTTAAACCATATTAATCTTTTGATAATTTAAACACAAGATTTGGAAAATGAGGATTTGTAAAACCAAGTGGTTGCTCAATAATGACATCATCATCTATATAACCATTTAGTAATTCACTATAAACATCCATTTCATATAGTTTGAAATTCAGATGTGCAACATAAGCTAGCAGAAATTCGATTTCTCCATGTCTAGCTACTAGTGCAAAGGTGTCTTTATAGAAAATTCCCTATTCATGACTATAGATTGTGAAACTAATCTCACCTTGTTTATAACTTTGTTACCAACTTTATAGACCTTATTTCTAAACACCCACTAGGTCCCTATGGTACATGTGTCTTTGGGTCTATCAACATGTTTTTAGACATTTTTTCTTTCAAACTTATTAAGTTATTCTTTCATAGCCATGAACTAAAATTCATCATTGATAGGATCATTAATGTTTTTAGGTTCATGTTGTGATAAGAAAACGTTATTTCATCCTAATTTCTAAGATAATCTCTAGTTTGAGTTCCTTTTTCTAAATTTCCTACAACACCATCTAAAGGATAAATCTTAAGAGTTCTAATAGCTCTAGAATAATAAGGACTAGTGATTTCAGGTTCTTTTATAGATTTAGGTTCATTATGATTTGAATCTAAAGAATTTAGAGAACTGGATGTTTTCACATATTCCTTTATGGTATGGTCAGAAGATTTTGAATTAATGTCTAGATTTGATACATCATCCTCCAGGTTATCTAGAGTGGTCTTAGGATCATGTGTATCTATTTCATCACATTTAAAATAGATAGATTCTTACACAAATTTATTTCTTATGATAAACACAATATGAGATTTACTAGATATTTAATTTCCTATAAAGATTCCTTCATAAAACTTGGATGAAAATTTTTCAATATTGTCCTGAGAATTAAGGATAAAAACATTGCAACAAAATACTTTAAAGTAGCATAATTTTGGTTTTATATTGTTCAATAAATCATATGGATTTATTTTAAAAATGGTTCTAATCAACACTCTATTAATAATATAACATTATGTATTTACTACTTCAACCAAAAAATAAGTATGTCATATTTTATAAACGTGGTTCTAAAAATATCTTGCATGGTTCTATTTCTTATTTCTACAACTCCATTTTATTGAGGTGTTCTAGGGGCAGATAAATTATGACAATAGGAATTTTTTTGAACAAAAGGATTCAAACTCTTGATTTTAAAACTCACGGCCAAGATCACTACTTAAGGAATTAATTCTATGTCCAATATGATTTTCTATAGTTTTGGCATATTTGGTGAAATGAGAGTAGGATTCACTTTTGTGAGCCAAAAATAAAGTCCATGTATATATAGAAAAGTCATATAAAAGAATATAAACATAGTTATTCCCATTTAAACTAGAAACTATAGGTGGTCCAAACAAATCCATGTGAACCAGTTTGAGAGGCTGAGATGTTGACACTCTTTTATTTGGTTGGAAGTAAATTTTGTGCATGTTTCCCTTTTGGAAAAGATTAAACACTTTATCATTTTGAAACTCATGTTTAGGTAGATCATTGACTAAGATTTTTCTAGTCTGCTTTATGAGGAAGTGAATATTACAAGGTCCAAGTATCCTATGCCAAATCCAAGACTCTTAGTGAAATACACTTAATCATGAAGCATTTTGATAAATTAAAGACACTATGTTAATAGAGTATATGTTTTCTTTTATTAATCTAGAGAAAAATAATTCATTTTAATTATTGAAAAAATTTCCAGAATCATTTTTAAATTTAACATGAAATCAATCATCACATAGTTGTGAAATACTAAGCAGATTATATTTCAATTCATCAACAAAAATTACTACGGAAATTAAAACTATTTTAGAGCTACCCATTTGGCCAAGGCCAATGATCATTCCATTAGAGTTGTCACCAAAGGGGAAATGTACACCATCAATTTTTATAAAATTATTGAATCCTGAGTATTCCAATTTTATGTGTCTTGAACACCCACTATCCAAGTACCATAAGCTTTTACATGATCTCCTTAAGTAGTTTTCCTATAAAATAGTGAAATAAAAATATACATTGGTACCCATATTTTTTTGGGTCCTGTAAAATTAGTTATTAGTGATTTAAGAACCGATATCTACCTCATAGGTTTCCTATACGTATTATGTAATGTCTGTGAAAAATAAACTCTATTTGGTCCAGAAAATCTTGAAATGGAAGAAAGTGTTTCCTAAATTGAACTAGAATAATGTTTTCATGAACTGGGTGTAAAGTGGTAAGTCATAGACATAGAAAAAAATTGTTCTTCCAATCTTTCTTTTACTAGTTTGATCACCTATACTAGTAGTTTATTTAGGAGAAATATTTTTACCTTGAATTTATACCAAAGTATCTACACCATTAGTAAACCTTTCAATGACCTTTTCCAATTTCTTATTAGATAGATTCAGTACATTATTTTCATTGAGTAATTAAAAAAATTTCTCTCTTTCTACTATAATTTCATATTTAACAGTTGAGGTAAGAGCACACTATTTATTTAAAGTCTTTTATTTATCTTTTAGTTCATTACATGTATCTTCAAGAATATTATAGTACTCAAACATTTCTTTATTAGAAATATTCTTAGAATCACATTAATCTCTAGTATAATAGGATTTATGTGCAAGAGATTCCAGTTTTACCTCAGATGTGTTTGTCATAAAACACATGTTGGCTTTGTTAGACTTTTCATAATTTGAATATTCCGAGTCACTTGTACTATCCGCAAAAGAACTCCACATTTCTTTCATTTCCTTTTAATACTTTATTTCCTTGTCTTCATATTTCTTTTTGTACATGAGATTTGGACCATTATAGTTTATATGTCCCTTTCTCTTATATCCATAGAAAACTATCTCATAAGACTTGTCACTTCTTTTCCGATCTTTTATCCAGCTTCCTTTTTTATTATATCTTCCTTTTGATGTTTGGATTTCTAAAAAAATTATTTTTTTTGTAAAATATCTTAAACCTTCTGGCTAATTGGGAAATCTCCTCATCACTATCAGGCAATGATTTTCCACTATTGGAATGTTCCAAAGAGACTTCCAATTTCTTTTTCTATTTGTTTTTAGTGGTAGTTCTCTTAAATGCAACAGAATTTCTTTTGGGTTCATCCTTCTCTTACTTGTTGACATTCAACTCCACTTCGTACAACATTAGTTTCCCAATGAGTTCTTTTACAGGTAACATGTTGTTCTCCTATTACTCTCTAATAGATACATAGGTTGGTCTCCATCTATCAGGTAGGCATCTAAGAATCCTCAGGATTTGATCTTTTATAGTAACTTCTCTTCCAAGAGAAATTATTGTGTTGAAAATTTATTTGAACATGAGAAACATGTCCAAAATAGGCTCATCATGTTTTATTTTAAAGTTATCATATTTAATAGTATAAGTATTAAGTCTCATTTATTTCACACTACAATTTTCTTCATGTGAAAAAAGCATGGTATCCTAAATTTCATGGGCAGTTTTACATGTAGAAATTCTTCTAAATTCATCATCTCTTAAATAGAAATATAAAGAATTTGTGGATTTGAAATTGTTATGGTTGGAATTCTTGGTTGGTCATCCCATGTGATTCAATCATTTGTATGAATCTTATAATCATCTAAAATTGATGACCAAATTTCAAAACCTATACTTTCAAAATCCATTTTATTTTTAATTTTTCATTGGGAATAATTGGTTCAATTAAAGAATGGTGGTCTATTTGTTACAACAACTTCCAGTCTATTATCTATAATAACTAAATATTTTAAAACAGCTAGAAATTTATAATTAACAAAAATTTACAGATCTTTAAAGTATAACTAAAATAAAAGTTTAATAGCTTAAAAAAAGAGTCTTAATAAAATCCTATGATACCAAATGTTGGTCGGAGTCGAGTACTCAAGATGGAGGGATTGAATTGAGAATCTATAAAAAATTCAGTTTGTAATTTTTTCTTAAAAAGTTCCCCAATATAAATAAATATAAACCATTTAATAAAGGTAATATGGTTATGAACGTTTTAATGTTCAAATAACTTCTCTGAAGATTTATTAATTATCAGTAATCTCAATATGAGTTTTTGATAATAATTTAGAAGCTATTAAAATAAGAAAAAACAATTTTAACTTTTGTCCAAGATTGACATTTAATGTAAATATAGAGATTTATGAATTATACAGTAACACAGAGAAAACTAAATTAACCAACACAGGAGATATAAAACAAGTGGTTCGGTATCAATCAAATACCTATTGCACTCCACTTGGTGATCACTTACCACCAAGCAGTTTATATTAATAAACATGATCCACACCCAGGATAGGGGTATACAATAGTGCACAGGACTATCTAGGTAACATGACCTCTTCCATAGTTCTTTGGGGGTATAAACTAACTGGTCACATAAGGACCTCTTCCATACATATATGTTGGAGTAAACAAGTTTAAAAAGATATGAAGGAAGGATATCTTGTTTCATTCAGTTTAGTGCAGGAGACAGTGTGTGTTTTTATACAGAGACACACACACACTACTCAAAAGATAAAAACAAAAGACAACATAGAAATGATGTTGATATAAGTTTAGAAGTGTTCTGAGAATTATTGTATGAAGCATGTGACTTCTAGGATGAAGAAGATGTAAGAATCAAGTCTTTTTTCTTGAAAAAGAGTATCGCAAGTTTGGTGGTCTGGTTTCCAGTTAGATATGGCTCATGTTTATCATGGAGTTAGTATTGAGAATATATTATTAACTCTAATATATGGTATCCCATCTCTTGTATTCGGGAATTCTTCATGAGTTCTTCATATGTATCTTGTTGCATGTGTCGATTCTTTTTTCAATAATGCTCACGCTTTTGCTGATCTTCCACTTTTTGTTTTAGAAGCACACTTTTTATTATGATTATTGAAATGCTTATGTTGAAGAATACAAGATGCATGTATTCTACACCTCATACCTCGTACTATCAGGTGGCATGTCTATGAAGAAATATTAATTACGACACTATATTTAAAATACTCAAATATGACCGTTAAATTTAAATTGAAAATGACAAAACAGATTAAAGATTAGTTTCAAAGTCTGTCTAGAAATGGTGTCACTTGGAAACAGTGTCACCATGAAATGGTATCTTATTCCTTTCCTTTGAGAGGTGAGACAGTTATGATGGCATAGTTTTATAGAGATCAGGAACTGGTAGCACAACTGCAGTGTTAGGATAATGGTGTCTGATCACGGTGTCTAGGTCACAGTGTCTAGGTCACAGTGTTTGGGTCACGGTGTATGGGGCACTATGTTTGGGTCACGGTGTCTGGTCACTGTGTCTAGTCACGGTGTGTGGGTAATGATTTCTGGGTCACGGTGTCTGGGTCACAGTGTCAAGGTCAATTTCCAGAGAAACGAAACCGGTGGAAGACTCACAGTATTTCAGACATTGCCTAATATTTGTATATATACTTAATAATTAATATCTACATAATGAATTAGACTTAATTATTTATAAGCTAAATTCATTATAAAACAAATTAAATATAGTTTACAAAAATCAAACATGATAATTAGAAATTAAGATCTTGGGTAGGTTTATTTAAATCATAATGAAACCAACCATTTTTACACATGATTTAAGACATATTAAACAATATTTTCAGGATATATTGGATTTTTTATCATTAAAACATGAATAAAATAGTATTTTTAGGATATATATGATTTTTGATCATTAATATAGGATTGAAAGAGAAGAATTCCAACGGATATTTCTGGAAGCACAAGATGAATCGGCTCATAAATCATCTCTAAAAACTGTTCTTAATTGATTAACATAAGAAAACTCAAGAAGTATGAGCAACACCAATAGGAGTATCTAAATCTATATGCTAAATAATATTCAGGATTCTATTCAAGGATGTTTTAAAATAACATCACATTTCTTTAATAAAATACTTGAGAGATTCTTGTTCACAACTTATCTGTTTATTCTCAAATCACTATCTCATAAATTTGACGCATCATCCTTGGTTTTATGTGGCTAATAAACAGCACAAACAGATAATGAAAAACATTTTAACCTAATTTTTTTGGTATAGGAGATTGATTCTTAAAATAATTTATAAATTTAGAAAGATACTTTTCACCAAATAATTTCAAGTCATCTTTTGTGACTACATCCATTTGTATAATTTTAAAATCTAGAGTAGGTTTCGGAGAAAGAGGTCTCACAGAGAAAAACGTTTCTAGAAACCCATCAAAGACCCCTTGAGATATCAATGATCCCTTATGATTACCTTAAACTTGATCCTCAAGTCCACCATTATTTTTTTGACTCCTTACAATACTAGATAACGTTCCCCATTATTCATTGATTATATCATCACATCCATATGGAACAAGAAAATTATACTGATGTAGTGGTAGGTGGTACCACGCCAGAATGTTCAAATAACATTTCAATATTTTTCTGATTATCTAAAATTTGTGCATACAAGGTCTGTTCAACACTAGAAGGTTCATCTTCCATATATTTATCAATAGTATGTTACACTAACCGATGAGAATCATCCTTTTGGCCATCAAATATATGATATAATTCTATATGGCTATCAACTAAAGGATTATCAGCTACTAAAACATCCAACTAAACATCACTACCTTTCTCAAAATAAGGCATCACCATTTTGTCATGCTCTTCTACATGATGTTCTTCAATAGCAATCACACTAGACAGTTCCATTATAGTTGAATTTGAAATTTTTCTACCAATATAAATTGAACAAGCGTTATCTTTTTTAAAAGATGAGCCTTCATGAAATATTTAACCTGATGGGGATTACTCCCCCGCAAAAAATACATCCGAAATCCCTAGAGTAATTTCAACTTCATTTCTTTTGATTGATCCATTAGCGCCATTAGGGTCTAATTCATCTCCATCATCACATATTTCATAATCTCCATTCCTTTTATTCTAGTTTTTATTTTCACCATTTCCATTCTCCTTTTCTTATTCCTTTTCGTCCTGATCATCGTCATCATTTTCTTTAGTCGATTTGGAATTTTTATATATCTCTTCTCTAGAGACCTTAATCCACTATTCATCACATTTATCCAATTTTCATTTTTTTGGAAGTTTCCTTGGTGGATTAGGATCTCCTAATGTAATGGGAGAAGATTTTGGAGACAAGGTAGGATCACTCCCTACATCAAAGGATGGTTCCTTTTTCTATTATACTCCAACAACTTCTTCTTTATCCTCATTATAGTATTCATCTACATCATCAGGATCCATACATGGATCAAATTCATCGCTAGGACTGGTTGGATGATCAACATGATAATATTCAGAATGTAATTTCTCAGAATATCCAACCTACTATTTCTCCCATGGGTTACAGCTAATCTTCATTCATAAACAATTATAACATGTAAGACAGGAACCACTATAGTATTTACTAGACTCTTTTCCCTTATACATTAGGCTCTTGGAATTGAACATGTTATAAATCATCTTTGAGTAGATCAAATAATTATATGTTTGGGATAAATTGGTCATCTCACACATATGCACCATGCATTATCTACAAAGATTGATCTTGTGACCTATTGTCATAAGAGATGAAAGATAAACATCTTGGTACCATAAGGTTGAAAAATCACATATTCATGGGAAAAAAATGTGCTCCAAAAACTTAAATAGAAGCATAAACTCTCCATACAAATCTGAAGCAATAAGCCTTCTGGTTATGCCATCTCCTATAATAAAAAAAGTGAATCCTCGTATATTTAAAAAATCACTGGATTCTATAATGATACACTATTTTTCATAAAATATTCAATCATGTGGTACACCTAAACACATAGCCTATTTCATAGATGAAAAACCAAAAACATATCCTTTCTCACTACATCTAATCCAATATACTCCATCTTCATAGAATGAAAACTCTACAGGATGATAATGCTCATAGAAAATATTAGGATAGAACAATTTTTTTGATGAGAATCATTCTAAGCACCCTTGGTCATGCAGCACTTTGAGTACCAAGGATTTATTATCGAACAACCACTATGACTCAATATCCTTTTCTTGTACAACAATCCTATTGCAAAGCTCAATATTAACTGATACAACTAGAGTAGGTTCACTCGATTATTTTTTCATCTTCTTAGGATATATAGAATTATAAGCCAAATATTTGAAGGGCCACATTATTCTTGGAATTAAGATCATTCCTGAAAGCTTCATCGAGGAAGGAGAAGCTTTGAAAGGAAGGAGGAAAGGGGTTTCACTAGGATCAAGAGGGAAAGATACAGTTGTATCATGAAGGGATCAAAGTATGTTTGAAATAAAAATAATTCCATTTTTATATCTTTTAGGATTTTCAATACACTAAAATAGAAATAATACATGAAATTTATTTGAAAATGGAGAAAAAATCACGCATCAGGTTACATGAAATAACATAATCCCAGAAAGAAACTTGCAGTTCTAAATATCGAGAAACAGAGAAATTTTCAAAGACATGGAAATCAATGGAATGACATAGAAATGTTATGACATAGAAACAAAATGATAGACCAAAAGTATTTGAATCCAAAAACATGAAAACCCATTAGTGTGACAAGACAACAACATGTCAAACCAATGGTGCGATAATCCTATGACATGAAAAACCAATGGTGTGACAATCCAATGGCATGAAAATCCCAACAGTATATCAATACATGATTATACATAACCAAAATTAATCCTTCCAAATTCATTTTTAATATAATTAATTCTCTTAGAATTTAAGGGCTTAGTAAATATATCAGAAAAATAATGTTATAGGACAATAAATTCAAGAGTGATATCTCTTTTTTGAAAATGGTCTTGCAAAAAATGTTTTTTATAACAATGCTCTTTGTAATATAATGATAAATATGATTCTTATAGATATTTATTTCTCACATATTTTCAAATTTTATGGGGAAATTTCAGAGTTGATATCCATATTCAATTATTTTGTGATTCATCTACAAAATTTAAGCACAATAACTACTTATAGATTTGTACACAGCTTCTACAGTGGATAGTGATATAGAATTTAGTTTCTTTCTAAACCATGAAAAAAGAGACTTTCCTAAAAAATTACATGTTCCGGTTGTTAATTTTCTATATAACTTCCATCAATCTTAATAAGTATTATAATAACTTACTAATTCAAGGTCTTTTCCTCTAGGGAAAAATAATCCTAAATTAGTTGTATACTTGAGGTGTTTGAAAATTATTTTAGGAGAGAGAAGATGTGAATCTTTTGGGTTTTCAGGAAAAATATCACACATACACACACTAAACATAATATATGGTAGTCTATTTTTCAAGAGTATTAGAATTCTAATCATACCTCATTAACTAGTTTGATCAACTGGTTTCCTAGTTTTATCAATATTTGATTTACAGGTGGTGGTTGTAATAGTATCACTACTCTTGGTGAAATCCAAGTGAATATGTTTTATAGTATTTTTTTGTATTTAATTTGATTTAAAAAAATAATTCATTGTTTTGAAAGATATGAAATCCAAGAAACAATTTGGTTTCACCCGTTAAACTTATTTCAAATTCATTTTTAACAATTTTAATTAGAAAAATCAGAACAAAGAACATTTTTTGAAGATCCAAAAATAATATCAACAATATATATTTTTAATAATAATACTTTATTTCAAATTTTTTCTATGAAAACATTATGGTTAGATATACCTTTTGAAAACCCTTTTGAAATTAGAAAATTATAGAGCATATCATACCAAGGTCTAAGAGCTTGTTATAACCCATATAAATCATTTGTTAATTTAAATACATGATTCAAAAAATGAGGGTTTTTAAAACCAGTGGGTTTCTCAACAAAAACATCCTTAATAATAAAACCATTTAAGAATGCACTATTCACATCAATTTGATAAATCGTGAAATCTTAATGTGTTTCATATGCATGTAGGACTCTTATGGACTCAAGTATGGCTATATGTGTGAAGTTTTCCTCATAGTATCTTTCTTATTCCTGAATATAACATTGAGAAACATGTCTAGCCATGTTTCTAAATATTGTTACTGACTCATCAACTTTATTCCTAAACACCCATTTAATTCCAATAGTCATGGTGTACTTGGGTATATCTACAAGTTCCCACAATTTTCTTCTTTCAATCTAATTTAATTCTTCTTATATTCCTATTACCCATAATTCATCATTAAGAAATTTATTGATGTTCATAGGATCAAGATGAGACCTAACAGATTTTTGTTCATCCTGATTTCTAATAGAATCTATAGTTTTTGTTCCTCTACTAAGATCGCCTAAAAATCATATAAATGCTGATTCTTAATGGTTTTAATAGCTCTAGAGCAAGTGGGATATGCCACTTTTTGATTTTCTAGTTGAGGTCCTAAAATCCTGGGAAATTCTTCAGAGTTGGTGGATTTTTTCTACTGGTTTTAAAAAAGAGTATAAAGGGTTAGAATTTTAATTTAATGAAGATAAATCATCCTCAAGGTTTTTTAAGGACGAATTAGGCTCACGTGAATCAATTTTATTGAATTTTACATGGATTGATTCTAACATAATTTTGGACAACTTATTCAAAACCCTATAGGATTTTCTAGATATTAAATAACGATGAAAAATTCATTTATTACTTTTGGAGGGACATTTTTCAATGTTATCCATAGTTTTACGAATGGGGGCATTGCAACCAAAAACAATAAATTAATTAACCTTAGGCCTCTAATTTGTTTTTAGCTTATTAGGGGTATTTCTAAGGATAGGTCTGATTAAAACTCTATTGATGATATAACTGGTTTTATTGACATCTTCCACTAAAAAAAGACATGTAGGTCATACTCATTATACAAGGTCAAGGCTATCTCATGCAAGGTTATATTTCTTCTTTCAACAACACCTTTCTGGTGGTGTGTCCTGGGTGTATAGAAGTTATCAGTGTAGCCATTTTTTGAGAAAATATATTCAAAGTCTTTATTTTCATACTCATGTCCATTTTCAATTCTTGAGGTAGTTATCCTATGTCCACTATGATTTTATACTGACATGGCATACTTGGAAAACTAAAATCAAACTTCACTTATCAGAGCTAGAAAGTATACCCAATTATATCTAGAAAAATCATCTACAATAACATAAACATAGTGCTTCCCATTAAGACTTAAAAATATAGAAGGTCTAAGAAAATTCAGGTGAACCAACTCCAAGATTTGAGTGGTTCAAAAAAAAAATTTAATATAAAATAAAAAATTTCATGTTTCCCTTTTTGACAAGGGTTGCATACTTTATCATTTTGGAACTCATGATTTGGTAGATCCATTACTAACCCATTACTATTTAGCTTTCTAAGTGAGTGATTGTTGAAATGTACTAGTCTCATATTCCAAATCCATGAATAATTGTGAAAGGAACATACGTATGAAGAATATTGAGTGATTAATGAGTTTAAATCTATAGGATAAGTATTGTCATTTTGAAAAGTATTAAAAAATAAATGATTTCTAGAATCAAAAACATTGCAAGCATCATTATCAAATTTAACATTAAAACAATCATCACATAAATGAGAAATTATTATAATATTATTCCTTAAACCATAAAAATAAAAAATGATATAAATTTAAACCAATTAATTGTTACCAATATGGCCTAGAATAATGATATTTACCTTAGCATTATTACCCAAGGTGACATGTAATCCATCAACCATTATAAGGATCTTGAAGCATGAATAAACTACTTTTATAGGTCTTGAACAACCACTATCCAAGTACCATATGATTTTATTTGAGGTGTTTAAGAATTTTTCCTACAAAATAGTTTTTTAACAATAAATTATTTTGGTACCCAAATACAGTTGGGTCCAGAAATGTTAGGAATTTTTGATTTATTGACCCAACATTGCATCATGTGTTTCGTATAAATATATTGAAAGTATTTATGAATAAAAAATATATTAGGTTCTCTGGAAAAAATATTCGCATTAGAACCCTCAGATCTGTATTTAAGAACAAATTTACTCTTACATACTCTCCTCTGTCTAGGCTCAAGTCCTATTCTAGTAACAATTCTGGTGAAACTTTCTTTCCCAAAATTTGGCTGACTGTATCTCTACCACTTTTAAATATTTCAAGATCATTATTCAATTTATTTTTGGATGATTTAATTTTAGGGTTTTTTTGAGTAGTTGAGAATTTCTTTCCTTTTTTGTAGATATTTCAGATTTTTTATTTATAGAAAAAGCACTATGTCTTTTAAAACTTTTATACTTAATCATTTTATTTAAGAAAGGTATAACCTAGAATATTGTCATATTCATGTAATTATATGTTTTTCAAATTATTATCATTATGTCAATTGTAATAATAATCATAATTATACACATGTAAAATACTATAAATAATAGTTAAAGAAGATACCTCACTGACTTTATTCATGAAACACATATTGTCTCTTCTGGCCTATCTTCAGGTCACTCATCAGAGTCACTAGATAAATCATCTAAAGAAGTCCATATTTCCTTCATGGCCTTTTTGTATCTTCTATCCTTGACATCATATTTTATTTTTGACTTAATCTTTTGGTAATCATATTTTATTTGAATTCCCTCATACATTCATAGCAAACAACATATTTTGGATCATCATTATTCTTCCGCAATTTTTTATAATTTCATATATTGTCATAATTACCTTTATAATTTATTTTTCTGAAAAAAATCACCCTTTAGAACTAAAAATATTTTATGGCTAGAGGATCCATCTCTTTATCACTATCAAAATGAGTTTCACTATTATTGGAATATACATCTTGGAAATTCTCTTTCCCTTTTTTCCTTTCATTGTCTATAGGAAGTAGTCTTCAAATCAATTGATTTTCATTTAGGGTCCTCATCTTCTTCATGGATTACCTTTAATTCAACATCATACATCGATTGTTTTCTGATCATGTATTTCACAGGCAGTTTACTTATGTCGCATGATTTTATTATTGAAATTGATGTGCCTCTTCATCTTTTTGGTGGGATTATTAGTAATCAAAAATTTGATCCTTATCAGATATAGGTTTTCCATGAAATATAATTGTGTAAAAATATCATTAAACCTAAGATTAATTTTAGAAATGGGTTTATCTGGATTCATCATAAAATTATCATATTTAATAGTATAAGTATTAAGCCTAACCTCTTTAACATATTATGTTCTCTAATGGTAAGTATACAAAAAGTTCCAAATCTCAAATGATGGTTTTCAAGCATAAATCATATTGAATTCCACATCTCCTAAAGCACAATATAGGGAGTTAATAGCATTAAAATTATTATTATATACAATAATAGTAGGTTAATCCCAAGTAGTTGAAACAGTTGAAAGAAACTCATATTTATCTTCTACATAAGTCTATATTTTAGTTCCCATTATTTACATATGAATTTCTATTTAATCTCCCATTTAGAATAATTATTACCGTTAATGAAAGGAGTTATATTATTAGAAGATCCTTCATGATGATTATCCATTTGAAGCACTAAATTTTGAAATGATAGAAATATTAGATCTTTAAAGTAAAATGAAAATCACGATTGAAAGGAGTTTGAAAACATTAATACCAAATATTAAATCGTTTGATACCAAATGTTGTTCAAAGTGAGTATTTGAATAGGGGTTAATTGAGTGCCCAATAAAATATTTTGTTTGAAATTGATTATTTTGAAATCCACCAAATATTTAAATATATCCCAATTTATCAAAATAAGTAGTACAATATAGATCCAAATATTTATAAATATTTATCTAAATATTTATTAGGTCTTAGATGAATAATATAAAATATTATTGGATCCTTTGAAATCAGTTTCCTAGAACAAAATACTATATAAACTAAAATTAAGATAAACTATCCAAGTATATAATTTATCCATAGTTAAAACAATTTTCATTCTTAAGTATGAAATAAAGTAAAATCAATATTAAAGAACACCAAAACAAATTTCAATAAAAGAGGTTCAGTATAATATAGAGACTTAGTCCCCTTGACATGGTGATCACCCTCTACCATGTAGTTTATATAAAATTAAGCAAGATGATCCAAAACCTAGATCAGGTTCTACAATTTTTTACACACTGTCCAGATCATACACAACCCCTTCCACAGTTATATATGGGAGAAAAAGCTACACATGACACACAAGGACCTCTACCAATATTATCCATGGGAGAAGAAAATAAGAAAAGATTTTGAGAAGATATTGGTTATCTTACAGTTCAGCATAGGAGATAGTGTGTGCATCATAAAATAGAGTATGCACACACACTACTCCAAAAGAAAAAAAGATAACCAGAATACAGAAATATTGAAGATTAGAGTTTAAAAATTCTCAGCCTGTCGAAATACATCTTGAGACACTTGATCTGATTTTGTAGTGAATATTTAGTTGGGTTAAATAGAAAACTTCAGGAAAATAGTGTGTTGCAGACTCTTGTTCGTTAATTGGACGGACACACTGGAAATGATGATGTAGTTTGTCTTAACAATAATTTTTGAAGTGGATAGTAACTTATTGTTGGAAATTAGGATCATCTATATGTATATTCTAGAAGTTCGATTTTTCTCTTTTCTATAAGCCCACATCATCCACAATTGGATCTCAATCTGAATGAGGTAGTTTGACACACTTTTATTAGTAGTAGTCACAAGAATAATATTCAGATCATCTGATTCCTTATAGTAAAAATCCTAACACACTCTTCAATGATTTCTATTGAGCATTTAAGAGAAAATCATTAAAATAGTAAACGGAATTATCTTCTATAAATATATCTTTTAGAATAATGTGATTGGAAAATAAGTAAATAAGATAGTGGCGGTGTTTTAGACTAGAGGGGTGTTTAAGATTGGAGACATGTTTTTATAAGGGAATCACACTAGTGGTATGACATTGTTCTTATGAAACTGGTAGTTACTTATACATAGACAAATTTCCTCTATGCTAGCGTTGTCTCAACTAGAGGTGTCTAGTCTACTATTATGTGGTCTGATGGTGTCATATACATAGCCTAATTTTTGTGTTGGTGCTATGACATTGACAATGTTTTGACTAAATGTGTTTTAGAATTTTTCAATATTTATTCCAATGGTATGAAATTTAGGTGGTGTGACATCCTAACAATGTCTCATAAATAGAGATATTTTTATGCTGATGGTGAGTCAAGGAAAACGGTGTCTTGAATTGCTAGTGCCAATCTCAATAGTGTCTCATCCTTAGGTAAATTTTTCACTTATCTAAGAGTAGTTAAATATTTATAAAAAACATGAAATTCATGAAAAAAAATAGATTCATGATTTTATGATCATTTAAACTAGGAGGTCAACAAAACCCGACACCACAAATTCACCATAGTTTTCACTAGTCAATATCCTCAATAGGGTTATATCCATATTGGAGGTCCACATTCCTTCTGTTCCACTTTAATCACCATCTATAGTTGGATATATTCCCAGTTATATCAGTCCCCCCTCCACATGGGAGGCCATATCCCTTCCCAGACCTTTGGTCCACTTTGGTGTAATTCCCCCAATAGCAACAGAGTAGGAAACTTTTGCATATATTTGTATTCCAGATGATGTAAAAATTCATGGTTTCCTCTTATACACATTAATAGAGAATGAATGATCAATCCCATTAAGTTGGATCAAACTACATTGGTTTAGATTCATTCAACTTGGATATACCGGAATCCCATTTACAGGGCTCTATCACAACATTACATTAACCACTACAACCCTAGATGATTATAAATTCCATAGTTCCCCACTTTGTTCATTTAATAAAACATCGAAATAATAAATGACAAAAGAATCTTTAATTCATTTATCAAAAGGTATTGTTTATAGAGACTATAAAATACTTACAAAAGTCTTAATCAATGAACAACCTGGAATATATATAGAGGATTATACATTAAATACATTATAATAATCATTTATTAACCTATGGGTAACTAGTAATGTATATTTTTGATTTAATAAAGAATTCAAAAACATGAATTAAATAAAATATATTAGATAGTCCCTAAATAGGAAATAATTCCCCCCAAAAGAATGTGATGATCATGACCTCCAATACTCTTGAAAAATGTGATTTTTAAGTCTCCTTGGAAAATTTCCCCAACAAATGTCTTCCATTGGAATGTATATATATGGGTCGTCATAGATATGAGAGACATTATATGTTTCTAGTTCTGTGAAAAAACCTCATTGGAAACCGAAACATTACAAGTATTCATGGAAAAATAACCAAGAAATAGTCTTGGTTAAGCATCATATCTCGATCACATATCCTCTAAGTGAGAAACATATTACAATCATATCTCTCCCTAGTGAACGGCACATCACCCCCACGACCCCTTTGAGTAGAAAACCCATCACAATCACATCTCCTTAAGGGGATGAAAAAACCCATCACTCCTCCACTAGGTGGTGACATAACACAATCACACCTCATCGGGCCATATTTCAAAACACAATAACATTTCATATTTTTAGACAGTGTATAAGTCACCACCAATACATAATTTGCAAAGGTGGAAAATAGTTCACCAACACATAAATCATTGAGAAAAATGAATTACATTTCCCATAAACATTGGTTAATGAGTTATTAACATAATTTAAAATCTTACAAGGATACATACATACCTCAAGGTTCTGCTTCTATGAAATTTCAACCCTAGTGCATCTCCCGCTCAACTTTTCCATGCGAGTGAATAGTCTAGAACCACACATAACAACCCTTATATATTTTTATAGGTGTAAATACACTTGTTTTATTCTAATTATTTTTTAGATAACACTTAAAAAAAGATACCTGGTCATCGATAACCATTTTTTTAATCACAACACACAACAACTAATCATTTCCCTGACCAATCTCACTAAAACATACAAAATTAATAATTATATTTAAAAAATTTTTGGGGAATACATGTAATTTATAAGAATTATATATATCCTAAACCACATGATAACCTCATAAAAACATATTGGAATTCATATAGGCCACCAAATCATACTTAAAAGTATCCCACTCATCTTATTTCACAACCTAAAACAAACGCTCATCGAAAAAATTGAGGAAATTAGAAGAGGCCCTGAAATTAAAGATATCTAGAATAAAATGTTATAATATTGAAAAATAGATGGACTATACTAATGTTCCTTATAAAATATACTCATGAAGATCCATTAGGATAAATTGCACATTAATGCATCCTAGAACATGGATGGACAAACCTTGTTGGTAGAAAAAATGAGTATGAGGAGAAAGTGTTTGAGAGGCCTCGATAAAAAGGGTAAACCATTATTTATTATGGTTTATGATTTAAAAACTATTTAATTTGTTTTTAAAAAACCATTTATAAGTTGAGTTGTGGTTTTACAACATAAATAATGACACAACACCGCTTCTTGGGGTCATATTTCAATATAAAACTATTGGTCATAATGTAATTCAACATACTAGGGTAGAATTATAAAACCCGAACATATTAGACTAGGGTCACATTACATCATTATCTAATCCATATGAAAAATATATCCTCCATGTCCAAGGATTCATGATAGAACCTTCCCTAATTTTTTCATGACCATCCACCCACACTAAGTTTTAATCTGATGTAACCCACATTACACCGTTGTGCCCAATGTTAGTAAAAGAGCTCCTGTCTATATCATAATTTCACCAAGACTATAGGTTTAACCCAAAAAATTGAATGACAACATATACAAAAAACAACCAAGAACACAAAAACTTAACCTGAAATCATACCTTAATATATGAAGGGTGTTATAACCTCTACATCATAAAATAACACATATATGAGTTTTCTATAACCATGAAACTAACTAAACTATTTTATAACCAAAAAATATTACTTACCTCCCATAAATAAAATTTGATGGGTCTAAACACAACCGTCAATTCCAAATCACCACATTGAATACTTAAAATGATAGATTACATCTACAGGTGATTCAAACTATAGGAATTACCTACCCAGTCACACTATAGAAATTTTAGTTGTGATAATGGATATTTCATACATAAGCACACCAATAAAAACAATACATAATAGGCACCAAAAATAATATTTCCCTATACCACACTCGATCCCCAAATATCAACCATCACCTTGTAGGTTGACCCCATATAACATATGACAAAAATCCTCATATATTTTTGACCATAACATAAATAAATAACCAGGAAATAACAACAGAACTCAAACCATTGAAGACTCGACCAATTTCATATAAATTATTTTCACAACCATATGAAACTAACAGAAGGACCAACGTCTAGTTTTTTGACCAACTTGTTGGATTATTGTATATGTCATCCACTACCCTTGATGCATGTCACCCTCATCTCTAAGAATATTTCACCATGAAGATATACCCTAAATACTACTTTTACAATATTTTTCTAAACTAACCTATATTATTCAGTGTTTATAGATCAATGACCACTAAATGGAGGTGATAAAACATGGAATAATCTCCCCAAATGCCTTGTCTTCTAACATGTATGACACTCCTTGGGTGGTAGAACACCAGGAACATAAATATTCCCGGAATAACCACACTAATAAAACATGAAATATACCCCAATCCAAGGAGAAAAATATGGCTACTGGTTTTCACCATAATAATTGAACACCTCATAGCACAAAATAATACTATATTAAGCTCCACTACTATTCCCAAATGATGCTACATCTTGGATAACCACTCATCCATCGATCAAATTCATCTGTTCTACCAGTGTTTCATTCATTTATTTGAAAATTTATGTTAACCTAAAGATGTTAACTTGCACCTTGATAAAATACTAAATAAACTCTTTAAAATTGTACTAATATGGAAATCTCATCTCCAGCTATTGTCAACATCCAATTCAAAAGACAAATGAATTCTGTGGAATAATTTATAACTAACTTATCCCCTATATAAAGTGCATCTAATCTAGGGATCAGTTGGATCTTATTGTAATGGGAAATAATTTATTAAAGAATTTCTGTGCAAAATCCTTCCTACACATTACCTCAAATATTATAATCTGCACTTGTATTTCCCACAAAAATTTTTCCATTACCTAAAACATTTACATTAGTATCTTCACCCACCACTACAGTGGTGTCTCAATCTAATCGTAGATGGTTGAAACTAAATCTGTACAATATTGAGTTTCATGGGGACCTTCCTTATTCCTAGAATAATAGAGGATGATTATACTGGACCACATTAGTTTGGTGCTGACTCACCCACATCCATTATTTAATTGAATGGGTGGTGGTCAGATTATAAATTTATTATCTCAAACTACACTTACTATAATGGTGTAGTAAAGTGGTAGGCCAGGGTCGAACCAAGGAGGACTACTGAGAGGTCATCAACCAATTGAACAGAACCCATAAAAAGGATTCCTAATGTTCACTCTTTATGTTTGTTCTTAACTAAGGCTATGAATTTTTTTATTTTAATCAGATATTAAAGGAACGAATTGAGGTCAATTATAGGGATCTTGATAGAAGATAAACCTAGATTTTTCTTGGGATATTCTTATGGATTATGTTGTCAAGTGGTGAAAAGATCACTAATTGGTTTTGGTCAAACCAATTTGATATACCTATGTTGAAACTATCCCATAGTTTGTGAATAGATGATAACCAAGGTTCATTACACTTGGTATCTGTGCAGAATGACTCACATGCTAATGGTTATAATCCTGCTGAACTCCAATTTGGTGGGGTTCATTAATTTGAACATTCCATGGTCAAGGTGGTACACAATAATGTGACAAACAAATATTATTAACCTAAATAATATTTATAGGGTTACCAAGGTTAAATCTATGGATTCATTATGTTAAGAAACATCCCTACTCTTGACCCATATCCCAAAGTGGATTAGCTATGCATTGATGTGATAATAAAATGATATGAAATATTTGTAATGGTATGTATAATTAAGAAAGATTTGAGAAAGAAACAATACATGATTAAATGAGTATGTAATAAATGTTAAAAAATGGAAATCAATTTAAATCTAATAAAAAAATCAACTTCACATGATGAAACAATGAAGAACGAGAAATCCATAATCAAACAAGTAAGAAACAATGAATAGAATAGTGAAAAAGAATAGACTTTGAGGAATGACACCAACAATGATTATGAATGGAGATAATTGTTGCAAAGGATATTGAAAATGAAATATTATTCAAATAAATAATGAAAAGGAAATTAATGATTAAATACTCAAAAGGATTCAATGAAATAATGAAAGGAATGTATGAAATCTTGTTTATGATGAAAACATGTGAAAATGAGAAGAAATAGAAGATGATAAATTAGATAAAGGAAAAGTGACCAGATGATATGTATACGGAGTGTGCCAAAATATTTACAGGTTCGAGAAGCACACAATTTTTAATTCATTCACATCTTGTTCTGGCATAAGTGAATTCTTTACTGACATCTGCATGTCATTAAAGATGGTTTCACATCATGCATTTGAGATCAAATTTTCCCATTGAAGAATAAGTTCTTATCATTAAACAGGTGATCCTTCAAGAAATTCACATCAAGTAATCTCTGCATGTCATGTACATGGATCACTTTTGGAGGGATTTTGTATTTAAAATATTCACATCATGTAATGGCTCTACCTGACATATATTTTCTTCAAATCATTTATTGACTTCACGGTCAGGTCTGTGGCTCTGCCGGAATTCTTTGAATGAGGAATACATGTTGTGTATGAGATATGTGGCATGTAAATACTAATTTACCAATTTTCATCATTTATTCCTTTGATTCAAGATTTTATAAATGTATCCATTGTGTATACAAAAGTCCATCTTATCAAATTCCACCACACATGAAAAATTTCCTATCCTCACGAAAAAAATCATCTCAAAAGGGTTCTCAAAAGAAATCATTTTTTAAAACATTAAACATCCATTACAACAAGGAAAATAAATATAATCATATGTATAAAAATTTAGTCCTACAAAATAAATCATATATAGAAAATTAGTCATGCCTCATAGTTTAGTTCTTTATGTATATTCTTTAATCTTTCAATTATAATTTCATAACAACTCCATCAATTCTATACCCATTTTTCAATTTATCTCAAAATGAATTTTCTATCATTAGTGAAGGTAAAAAAGTATATGAATTTATGTGCATAACCTAAATACATGTTACTAAACATAGGTTGGAATTGGCTATATCACCTCTAATTTTAAATCACAACTAGAAAATCAATCATGAGGGCTTTAGAAAAAAGGGTTCAAATGACTATGAGGCGAAGGGATTGTAGATGGAATGTGAAAATAAATCTCAAAATATGGGTAATCAATAAAGTGTAATTCATTAAAGTTTTTAATAGTGAAACAAAGTAACTCCTCCAAGATAAAAAGGTGTACATGCTTCAGAAATCTCAAGGTAGATCCATGAATATATCAATTATATATAAAAAATACCATGTTACTTTATCATTATTTCCTTTTGTTGATTCATGAAATTAATGTTTAGGCCAGATCTCATATCCATAACTTAACTACATATAAACCATCATATGATTCATTAGTCTGGAAAATTATGATTTGTGACCTTCCAAATACACAACCTAGAATATTTTTTCCCTTTTACTTTTCTCTCTAATTATTTTTCAAAATAACTGGGTTGGCATAGAAAATTTAAAAAGTGATCATATACCAAATCACATTAGTTTGGTGGAAATTCTACAATAAATATCCTTAATAATAACATCTCAAGTCCACCAATAGTGAAAATTCCCACACACTTGTTCAAGGTATAACCAGTCATAATCTAGAGTAGGGTAGAAAGGTATAATTTGATTGAAATGAATCATCCTAACTTGGTTATTCAAGTCTACTGCAAACTAAAGAATTAAAAATTTAAGGTGGGTCTCAAGAAAAAATGGCATTAAAAAAATTCCTCAATTATATTAAAATTTTATTTGTTTAGTCCAATACCTAATTAGATTTCAATACACGTTCTGATAGGTTTACATGTCCCATGTGTCTCTAAATAAATATGCATATAAAGTAATATAAAATTGTGAGTCCAAAATCCACTCAGTAATAGAAATATAAAAAATAAATGGCAATCACTTAGGATATAAAATCAAGTAATACATCCACCAAAGGCAATTTCAAAAAATTAGAATTTGAATAAAATTACTAAACTCAGTAATCACGCCAAAAATCCAAACCAAAGTAAAACAAGGATTTCAAAAATTTCTGAGGTATATTTGTCTTTTATTTAAATGGGTGTAAGGATTTTTTTATATTTAAATTTTTCTTTCAATGAAAAATATCTCCAAGATAAATGAAAAAATCTACAATCCATGTGTATCGACAATAAATCTCAAGAAACACTCCCCGACACATTAAATGAGACATTGTCCGCACTTTTCTGGAATGTATCATGGGAGATATATCACTTATATATCATAGTCAAAATGAATGGGAAATATGAAATTAAATTTATAGAATTGAGAGATCCCTGTAAAGAGTGTCATTCCATACGGAAACAATCTGGATGTTTATTTTAAATTGGTCCACCTAAACAATTTTGTTGAAATAAAAAAATGGCACAATATAAAACATTAGTTCATAGGGTTTAAATATGATGAATGTAATAAAATCATCAAGATCACTCAATGCATACTAAAGAAAATAATATCTTATAAATGATGATATGTGATTACAGTGATGTTTTGGAATGGACTATGAAATACGAAGGCGATAAAAAAAAGATCCTAAGAACACCAATAAAATAATAAAAACAAAAATATGGGACGTCTCTAATAAAGTGATATAAGTAAAATCATAAGATAGATTCATAGACAAAGTGATCAGGAAGTGTCATCTATATTCTTTGATGTTTGCAGCCTCTAACATGAACTGGAGGTTGTATCATCAAACTCGTAGGGATTATTGGTAGGATTAACTACCTCAAGAGTATACTGAGCATGAATCTCATTATGTAATAATATAATATGTTCTCTTTGTGGTGGGGATATATTATAATCATAAATATCTTGTGAGATCACATCAATATGGTGCTAAACATTATCCAGATGCAAAGTCATTTGAAGTAGGAGGGAAGATGGTAGAGGAATATACACATCAATATCCATGGATAAGGAAGAATTGCTAGACATGGATAATGTAATAAAATAATTATATGAAAATAATATGAATAAAAATAAAGAATAAATCTCTCTCCCACGTATATATATATAAAAAATTTACATCTGTTAGTATTGAAATATGTGTAGAAGAACTAAATATCACCCAAACATAGTATATAAATGAGGGAGGGGTATAAGGGAAACTAAGACTCAGGGGAACTCTCACCGACTACTATATCTGATGTACCAACACAAATAGTGGGTCCCTCAAGATTCCCCTCCATATCTATGCCCTATATGGACATGGTATGATGATCATTGATGGCCTATGAAGGTGTCATTTTTCTGGTATCTGTTATAGTGGAAGGTGGAGGTGAGGTTCCAATCCTGATGGTGACCATGTGTCTAGAAGTATGGTTAGTGAATGGAACCTTAGTTGATGATGGGATGGCTCGACCATTTCCCTGGTTGGCATGCACTACTAAATACATCTTTTTGTTAGTATGGACTATTGGCTCATAGGAAAGATCTTTCTGGGTGGGGGATGGTGCAAGAACTCTAAATGATAAAGGGCATGCTGATAGGGGTGGGGTGAGAGTCTACATGGGAAGATGGTGAGGTAGGGATGGTAAATAATGGTGGTGTTCAAGGGGAGGGGAGGGGTCGCATGTTGAATTAAATAAATAGGGGTCGGGGTGAACCTGGGGTTCATAGTTTTAAAAACTACCCATTGATATTTACATGTCGTGTACTGAATAAACAGTGTGAAAATAACAAATATTTAAAAAAATTAGTCACTTGACTTTGACATGTCATGTATTTCTTACATGGTGTGTATTATTATAATTGTTCCCTATTTTATAAATGTCCTCATGGACACTTTTGCAACACAATTAACCATCCTAAATACTTTACCACCTGAAACTATCCTATTAAACCTACCCTGGGTTGCCTCCCAGTCAAAATTTTATTACTTTTTTTGAGATAACCATTTTCTAATAACTTAGACTCCAACTTTGAGTTGATATTACTTGTATAAATATTATTTAAATTAGAGGGGTTGAAAGGTTGGATGACTTCCCTTCTAATAGGTGCAGTAAAATTTCCATTCTTATGATGAATTGGTATCATATAAAAATGAGGTTGTTCATTCTTATATTATTCAGTTTTCACATGATTTTCTTTCTCAAAATTACATGTCCCAATAGTCTAGGTAATTGATAAACATATGGGGTTTCACATTTTTAGAGGCTACTTCCATTGGACAACAGTGGATCATCCTTCATTTAGCGAGATAACAACTAAGTGCCGCATTTCATTTTGAATGGGAAGAATGTATTTAAATAATATTCCATATATTGGAACATGAGAAATTAAATCTGTAAAGAGAACGTGGATATGCAATTGTTTAATCAATTATAATTTTTTTATATTTCCCCTCATTTTTTCCATGATTCATCTATTCAAGAAATAAGAGAGCTGGATTGTATGCTGGTGGTCTTCCATAAATTTATTCCTTTTCATGCTATTCTTTTATTTGATAATTCGTAGTTGTTTATAACTCTTGAGTTCACTCTTTACTATCTTCATCTAATTATCTCAACTTATTTTTCTCAACTCTGTATGGTTGTTGAAAATAAATCTCAATTTCAATTCTAACAATGAAAACTTTATCATCTTCCATTGTATGAGATTATGTATTACCAGGAGAAGTACCTAACATTAGATCAGATAAGGTATTAGTTATCATACCCATTTGATGAACCGGGTTTCATACTAAACCCTTATTATTTTTCATCTCCATATCTTGGGTTGTTATAGATTGACCTTATTTTTTCATGAAGGAAGTGAGAATGTTTTCATGATTGGTATGGAGAGTTTGGTCTTATGGTGGTGGTCCATGTGGAGAATTTATAAATTGCTATTTTTGTGCTGGTGGGAACTACTAAGGTCTAGGAAAAGTTTGTGGGAAATATTTCTATAGTAGAGGTGATGGACCTTGTCAGGGATAGCTAGGTGGTCCCTGATTCCTTAGTGGAATCAGTCCACTCCTTTACTAAAAGTAACTTTGATTTTTCTAATATGAAAACTGATCCAATCTCTATTGGTAGTATTTTGTTGATTTTATGAGGGTTTTTTATAATGATTATTTTTTAATTATAATTAAAAAAATTAAATTGAGTTTCCTCTATGTCTAACTAGTAGTCTTTTTATTTTTGAATACCTTTATACATTTCATAGGATTTAATTTTCCTCACCGGGGGAGGAGGGGGTGGTGGCACAACAGGTTAATGAAATGATTTTAGTATCTTGGTAAGAGACTCAACATGATCTTCCAAATGGGTAGTCACTCACATATTATGGATTCCATTACAAGGTGGTCCTCTATCAGTTTTCCACAAAATGATATTTTGATAAACTTCATCACAAATTTATTTTCCGATTTCCGACATTTTTAGTATTATCATCCATCAGTAGTAGAATCTACTATAGTTCATGTAGCCAATTGGTGTCCCTGTTACAATCTTTGAAGATAAATCCATACATCTAGTAAATTATGTTGTAATTTGTGAGTTATATCCTTCAATATATCTCATTTTCCCACATTGATTATCCATACACCTTGGAAACATTTTGAATTTCATTTCAGATATTCGATGTCCAGATTAGGGGGGAGTATTTACCTAGAAATTCTGTTTCTAATTATTCCTAGATCAACATTGACATGGGAGATAGAATTTTTAGCCTATCCTTGGTTGAGTCATTCTTGTAGAATGGGGAAAATCATAATTGAATAGAGTCTGATGATTATCCTTGGCTGGAAAAGTTATCTCAAACCAAAAGAAATTTTGAAATGTTCTCATTGGGGTTTCCACTTTAATTCCTACCGAACTACATAATGTTTTAGATCATGTGAATGATTCAATTCTTAATTTCAAAAGTTTGAACATGAATTGGACAACATTAAATATTTTTTTTAGTATGAAATTTGGATGTTAAACTATAGTTTATAATGGTGAGCTCCTATAGTGCTAGTCACCGACACTAATTGAATGGTGGTGCATATTGAATGTTTTTGGGGTGTGGTGGTGCAAGATCATTACACACAATTATTGAATAGTAGATCCATGCATCTATTTTTCTCTCAAAATCAAGATCTAAGTGAAGTTTTTTTCATTTCAAGGCTTCTTGAGTGAGTCATAGGTTCCTTGTGCATGTTCTAGCTAATAAGAATAGAGAAAAAGAGAGTGAGAAAATTGGGATGAGAGAGAACATAGGTGTGACCAAATAAGAAACATTTCAAACAAAAATATGGGAATAGGGGATGAGTGATGTAATTTGGGGTTCGATCCAAAGGTCATTATGCTTGGAAAACTATAATCCCTGTAAATAGTGCTAAAATTTGACACACCTGCAAGATTAAGTGAATTTGTGTGATTGGAGGTCAGATAAGAAATTAATATTCCCCAACTAAACTTATTATAATGGCATAGTAATGTTTAAATGTGTCTTCAAACCTAAGGTTACTACTCGAAGGTCTGTATCCAATAAAATAAAACCCTTTGAAAGGATTCCTCATATTCACTCTTCATGTTTATCTTTAACTATGTCTCGGTAGTTTTGATTTAAATCAGATATTAATGGAAGGTATCAGGGTTAATTTTAGGACTCTTGAAAGAAGAAAATACAAGACATATCTTGTGATAGCCCTATGTCATAGGCTGCGAAGCGGTGCAAAGATCACCAATTAGTTTTCGTCAACCAAACTGGATCAACCTATGATGTAACTATCCCATGTTAAGGGCATCGATGATAACATAGGTGAATTATGCTTGGATAATATGAAGAAATAATCATAAGATAATGTTCATAGTTCTTCTCAACTCTAATTAGGATAGGATCATTAATTATCACTTCCCATAGTCTTGGTTTTACAACAGAATGTGACGGAGAATTATTATTAACAAAATTAATAACTATAGGGTTACCAAGGTTCAATATATGGGTTAATGTCATTCAAAAACACCACTACTCTTGACCCATAGCTCTATGTAGATTCTACATGCATGGAGGTGTTAAAAAAAAGTAATAAAATATTAAAAATTCTATACATAGTCAAGAAACAATTGTGAAATAAGTAATCTAGATTAAAATAATAAAGAATCAATGTTAGAAAATCGAAAGTAATTTAAATATAAGAAAAACCAACATAAAACGATGAAATAATGAAGAAAAATGAATATAAAATAAAAAAGTAATAAATAATAAAAAACTCCCTATGACTGAAGAAACATTGAAGAACAATGCAACCATTGATGAAGAATAGCGAGCAGGGTAGAAACAAATGTCAGAAATTGAAATGGTGTTATGAAGGATGAATAATGGGTGAATAATGATTAAAACTCAAGTGGATTAAATAAAACAATGACATTATTGAATGAAATATAGTTTAGAATGTAAACGAATAAAAATGAGAAGAAATAGTTGAAGAAAAATGAGAGAAAATAAAACTTAGTGGACATTCTGTACGCAGAGGGTGCTCAAAATATTAATAGGACTGAGAAGTACATGAGGTGTAATTAATATATATCGTGTACTATATTATGTGACTTATTTCTCAGAATTTTCATGTTATGTAACTTGGATAAATATCCTATATTTGAGATATATGTTTCCCACAAATGAATCTAATTGTATCTTTGACTGGAGGAGCCTTCAAACATTCTACAAAATATATTCTCTATAGGTCTTTTATGTGCCTCACTCTTGGAAAGTTTATTTCATTGAAATTTGTATGCCATGTAATGGTTGTACACGTCATGTATTCCTTCACGTCATGTAACAACTTCAAAATCTAGTCTGTGGTTTTTCCGGCATGCTGTGAATGATAACTACACGTCGTGTTTGTGATAAACGGTATGTGAACCCTATTTTTTCTAATTTCTATCATTTCTTACTTTACATCAAATTTTCCTAAATCCAATAAAAATAGAACCCATTTAATTATTAAATAAATCATTAATAAACCTATAAAAAATATGTCCAATAGGTATATATAATTTCAACTTATCAAATAACCTATATACAACTCAAATCGATGAGTTTCATAGACAATAATCCAGATAGTAAGTACTACGCTCAGCAGAAGCTAATCATAAATTTTTTACCTCAACTAAATTTTCCAATCAAGATTCCTTGATTTCTATAAATGAGGAGCATAATGATATCCAGCTGTAGAAGTTACAAAAGGTATAAGACCTGGTGACATTGAGATCACACTAAATTCCCAATACCATTCTTAATAGATATATTATATATAAGATATAATAAATAAGTAATAATATAGAATTATGACTATCCCACTAGATCATAAACTCTTCTATCTATACAAAAGTCACGTCCATCAGTCCAAACGACCTCGCCTACTTATCTTGGGGTCTAGCACCAGGCCCATAGATAAGTATACATGACAAGTCATAATATGTTGAATTAAAAACCCAATAACTTGGGATAATTCATGTAGAGAGAAATAATGATGTTTTATATGAAAACACTCCATATGTTATTGTTGACACACTAAATAATTAAAACCCACATTGTTTCATGAATATTAATCAAATATAATCATACCCTTAACTTCTGAATATTACATTTCAAAAATGATGATTAGGAAGACATACTATATTTCATATACAGACCAAGAGTTTATCCATATTTCAAATAACTATAGAATATATATTATTTCTTGGAACTACCAATACATAATATTGAAAAACTAATTAATCTTTTCAAACCCAAGTAACTTGGGTTTTAACTTTACTGGAGTAAGCTCCATAGTTGTATAGGGTTTATTTTAATGTTTCATTCATCCTAAACATCTAAATAGAAATCCTTAATAACAAAATAACAACCCACTATGATTCCAATTTATAATTTCCCTAACTATGTTTTCCTAAATAGATTAGAGGTGATTGGAACCACATGATCTCATGCATGCCTCCCCATATACCAAAGGTTACTTGAAACATCGGTTGATGAAATTTACATGGAATATTAAACCCTCATGATTATGTTACCAAAAATAACAACATAACAAAAAACAATAATCAACCATAATGAGTAGGAAAACATCGAAATTAAATATATTTCCAACCATGGATATGTAATCAAAAAAAATTAAAGTTTTATGGTCTATCCCCCAATATTGAACACAAAAAAAATATGTCATTTTAAAAAAAAGGAAAAGGGGGAACCCATTACATGACCTTAATGAAAAACATCCTAAATTAAACATGACTTTAATGACCAAACATGGTCTCAGATTTCCAACAGAAAACAAATATCAGGAAAAGTACTAGTCAAAAGTTTTTTCGTCCCCTAGACATAGAAAATGGGGCATATATTCCTATCAAAGATGATGTGCCACCCTCATACAACACATATATCATGTTGTTACACACATCATGTCTGAGAACTCCTCTATATGACATAGATATGTGGGTGGAGTACCATGTGAATGGGTCTAGAACACCCTATCTCTCTTCCAATCCACCCACCCTATGATACTTACGAGGAACTCTCTACAATACCAACCTGATGTTCCCCAAAACCAAACATAAATCATCATGAAAAAATAAATACCAATGTGCCCATATATTCATCAAATAATGAGGAAAAATGAATGAATTATGGGTATTATAAAAACCATCCCTCTTTCATGTAATCCCACCTGGTGACACCTACAAGGAGCTAGACCACATTCCCAATGCAATAAGACAAAATCTAGGACACACAATTACAACTGATGCACATAAAATAGCTAGTCAAAAGAAAAAAATTCACAAAAGTTAACCATAAAACTAGAAAGGATTCAATATTTTATGAATAGGATACCAATGATGGACTTCTTACACCTTAATGGATGAAACCGCCACTAGAACCAATGCCCAAAACATTAGATCAATAACAATGGTGAAATTTCTTTATAAAATGGCCTACAAACCATCTGCAATCCTCAAAATCCCCCCCCATCCTAAGAGCAACATCATCACCACCGATGAAGGTCAAAAAAATCTTATTGTGAAGAATCACACAAATTCCTCATTCACTTTGACCACCAACATCAAGATCCCTTATCAGACAAAAAACCTCTAAGCATCGCCATTAGGAGAAAATGGGAAAGTCACCCTCCAATCAACTAACACATGAAAATTTAGTTGATGCTCGACCTATAATCTGCTACCTCTTAAAATTGAGATAAATTATACCACCCCACGAGGACAAAATTTATATAGGAGGCATGATATGAAGAAGATCTAATAAGGGAGTGGAAAATTGCACAAGAAATAGTTAGAAGAACCATCAGAATTACTAAGAAGCCAAGATAAAATCACAAAAATTGGAGACAAGCTACTTATAAAATTCACAGGAAGTGCATGGATGATGAAGCTAAGGAAAATCCACCAGGGAAGGAAAAGAGACAACTCATAGTGAAATATTCAATAAAAAGAAGAGAACCCATGGGTCGACGGAAGACACACTCGGGAGGGCACAAAAGGGTAGAATGAAGCCAGCTCTTTATCAATCCTTTGGGTATTTACTCAAAATTATTTACATTAATCAATTTAAGAAATAGCAAAATTAATGTTAATATAATGTACAATGATAATTAATGACAATTTAGGTTCACTTATATGCCGATAATGTAAAAACGTATTTTAAAAGTATAAATTTTACTATAGATGTCACTAAAAATCTAATTTGAGTCCCAATCGAATCCTAACACTCACTAAGACCAATCATCATGCTCACCTATTGATCTGATGGAACATTTCCTTACTTGTTCCTTTAATCATGATATCTATATGCTCACAATGATATGTGTACAATGTGTGAGTCCATCTTAGAAGGATGCCACTAATGGTGTACTAAAATAAATGTTGTTAATAAATGTTAATGCTCAATATGATATGACTATGAAGTGTGAAAATAAATAAATCATCACAATATAGCACACGATAACGAAACAACATGTTACAATACCTACTTCGGCCAAAGAAAGAATGGGGTAATGCATCAACAACATGAACAGACATTGAAATTGAATGATTCACCACTCCTCATGTTAAAAATTATTGTGAAAGAGTTATCACTATACCATTAACCCTTTGGAGAATGAGGAATCAGAAATTTTGGACACTATAGTGAATGATACATCACCGCTCGTAGGACCTGACGAACATTTCATTACAAACACATCATCTCTAATAAATTAAATATCACTATCACATCCTATATAGGTGACTGAAATTCCTCCAAAAAATATATCATTGGTGGATGAAATATCACCACCACACCCCTTATCTATGGGATAAACCTCAAGATAATACCTCCCATAAGTGGATATCATAACACCATCACACATCCTCTGTGCGTACGGCACAAAACTATTAATCCTTCTCAAGATGGATTCCATAACACCATCAAATCACATCTCCAATAAGGTTTTATGATTTACCCCCAATATATAATTCACGTGTGTCGATGAAATACTACCAGAACATAAATATTATTGAACGATGCATCACCACACCTATAAACTCTGGTGAATGAGATTGCACCCAAATTAAAATGCATACAATGTCACTTACCCCACACAAAGTTTCACATTTTGGACAGTTCATCCCTAGATAAACTCATGAAAAAATTTATTTTATCCATGAATGGCTTAAAACACCCAACAAGGATACATTAGTCACTTATAAAGTATACCAATCATTCAAGGATTATGTGACTCATTTCTATAACACTTAATCTATTGTAATTGGTTTTTAATTACTATATTTTTGATGTCTGTCTCAAAAGGACCGCTCATAAATGTAATTAATCTCACTGAAACCATATGAAATTGAAAATTAATTTTAATATAATTTTAGGTAATTAATATTGTGACCCGACTTTTTTGATCATGATTATTACAAATTTTTTGAGAAGAAAATCATACTCATATTATAATCTAAAATTAAAAGGTTTAGTACCATTGTAAAATTAGGTTCATACACCACTCATATGAAATAAAACTAAATCATTATTTAATTAACTCTTTATTTTACTCCAAAATATATCATTTTATCAATAGTACACTTAATCGCCTGAGGAAATACATAAATTAAATGATGATATAAATATCTAGTAAGGGGAGGAATAATATGGAAGTTATAAATAACCTAGAAAAATAAATTATATGGGTGAGTATAATCATCATAAGCATATCATAAGTATATGATATTAATTATAACAATTACTGGATCATTTCAAAAAATTATTTAATGTGTCACATGAATAATAATGAAACAACATAACATGGTGTTCAAATCAAACACATATGTTTTGAACCAATCTGTCATCATGTTCATGCATAACATATGTGAAAAATCATAACATCATAATTATGAGAAAATATAACAATATGTTCGCCCATAATACACAAAATCTCCTAATATATATCACATTAACAAATTCATTGGAGGGATATATAATTAATTTCACACCAATCACATTATAAAATGATCATAATCAAGCATGCGACATGGAATGAAAACATAAAACAATAATAGTGTTGAAATAAACCTATGGAAATGAATGAGTTTAATAAATATGTAATTAAACATTTATCATTGAATAACCTTTTATATTACCAATACAATAAATTAAAATGTATTTTTGAACATTAATTATTTTTTAAAAAACATAATATGGTTACAAAGGAAAACAAATCAAGAAGAATCAACCAGATGTTTTAAAAAATATTCATTTTGGAAAATCATTGTGGGAGTCTTAAAAATAATTTAAATGTGGAGAAAGAGATAAAATACCTTCCAAATAAATTTATTGTTAATTATATTGGAAAAAAATTATTTTAGAAATATTTTAACAAAATGGTAGTGAAAATAGGATCTCTAAAAGAAATAATCAGGGTCCAGAGTCCCCTTTCCTTAGATCTCTATTTTTCTCAACATTATTAATCCATATATATAATTCACATATATTTATTAATACATGAATCCAATATTCAGTTAAATTGATATATGTTTTACATGATCAATTATAATTATTTAATTTTCTTTGTTAATTTTCTTTTTTATAGTTGAAATGTTTGTTGTTATATTTTCTTAAAAATATCTCGTTTTGTTTTAATTTCTTGATTTTATTTTAATAATATTTAGAAATTAGTAAAATTAAACACACAATCTTAAGATATTTATATTTATATATTTTTATACTATAAAAGTTTTTTATAACTATCTATAAAGATTGTGATAAGTAGAGAATTGGAAATATCTTTAAAGGTAGTTAACTGAGTGTCAAGGGGACATTGTAAAAGAATGTGATGAGAGAGATATAAAATATAATATATATATATATATATATATATATATTGGGTTAATAATATTAACATAATGGTAACATGATATTTAGTTATTTTTTTTTTCATTGGAGCCAAAAAATACTATAAGGGTAGAGGAATAGAAAGGGAAAATTAAATGAAATAATGGAAGAGTCTTACACATTTCTTATTTTTGTTCCTTTTCTATGACCCTTAAATCCTTGAATGCATGGATTTATAATATTTAAAACTTTTAATATGTACTATAATGGTACTATAGGAGATATTTGGGGTAGTTTCATGGATTTTATAATTGGTGGAGAAGTGGGTTTCCAATAGATGGGAAAGCGAGTATTTATATATGTGGATATGAGAATTTTAGGGAAAAGATATTGAATAAAATAGAATATCTAAGGTAAACCTTATATGGAATATATTTTTTATATATTGAATCATATTTTAGTAAGATATAATGATCTTGTGTCTTTTAAACCATTCCACCATAGAATTTATTAATTTATTCAAAAAGAAATTATAATAATGAAAAAAATATGTTTTACTGAAATAATTTATACTTTTAGATATATAGAATATTTTTATATTTGAAATTGAAATTTGATTAATTATTTAACTAATTAAATTTTTTTTAGTCAATCCATAAATTATCAAATGGAATAGGAAATTATTAAATCTTGGATGATGTAATTAAAATATATAGTTTATGAAAAAATGTATTTTTACTACTCACAATGTAGTTGATGTTTTCACACATAAATAAATTGACAATAAAAAAAAATTATTAGATGATTCCAAAAATTTCATTCATTTTGAAAAAAAAATTCTATTATATTTAAATAAAATTATTAGTATATATTTATTAAAAAATATTTTTACATACACATTATGAAAAATGTAATTAGAGTTTCTTTTAGTTTCCAAATAGAATAATTATATCTAAAAATTATTATATTTATATTTTATTAACATTATTATTTTTATTCCTTAAAAATTTTATTTACATGTCATATACTATTTTATTTGATAAGTTGTAATATTAATGGTTAAACTATTATACCTAATAATTAGGTTACTATTGGAAATGGTTAGGTTTCAATTCTTATGGTTATATTACCACTTATAAGTTCCTTCTAATTTCATAATTCAGCATTCACCTAAACCCCACTATGGTTTTTATATTATTTATATCAATATTTTGATTGGATGGTAATGAATCATGCCTTATTAAACCATTTATTACATGATTTACGACAATGGTTTCACTTTCATAAAGTTCATGGATATTTTTGGTATAAAGGATTATATAAAAAAAGAGAAAATAAAATTATATAGGGAAAATAGTAACACAATTCCATTTTTCCATAAATAGTTTTTTTTAATTTGAACTCTTGTTTTAATCAATACACATCTCATCTTGAAATATGATTCTCCACTGAAAAAATATTTACATTGATATAGTTTCTACAAATCCATTTTTCTTGTTAAAATCATTTGAAAAATGGGATGAGAAAACCAAACATAATTAAGGGATATAAAAATAATATAATAATGTAATTCTAGTAAAAAATATGAAATCCCATTATAATGTTTACCTTTTTCACATAAAAATTTGAGCACATAAATATATAATATCTAGAAGAGAAAAAAACTTTTACCAAAATAAATATTTTGAAACTCATTAAAAATAATAGGAAAACAATGAAAGAATCATAAAAACCATTCCTTGAAAAACTAAATGGTTACCATTAAAAGTTAAAAAATGTTCTCCACTATATGAAATCAAAAAATTCCCAAAAAATAGATTTTAATGACTAAAATAAGTATCTAAGAGTATCATATTAATAACTTATCTTCACTTATGTTTAACCCATTACAGATATAACTGAATCCTAGTTAATTCAATAGGAGTGATTGTTTCATCTATCTCCCTCATTTCTCAGCTTATATGAATAAATCATTACCCAAAACATTTAAGAGATATTTCAGACTCACCCATCATCCTGAGTTATACCAAAATCACCCATAAACATATATAATTTTAAAATACTCTATCATGAAGAATAAAATTTTAAATTTTCATTTTTTTCATCATAAACCCCATGAAAAAATCATTTGAACACTGAAGAAAATCACATTCATTTTTCACAAAGAACAACGATAGATATCCCTTTCTTTTGAAAAAGATTAAAAAAATTACCTAAATCTATGGGAATTTAAATTACTATAAAACCTTTAGAAATTTGAAGCGTAATATTTTTAAAAAACAATGGACATGATGGTGTGAAATTTTTCTCATGACGTGCATATAAAAAAACATCTTTTTTCACTTTAGTAAGTAGATTCAAAAGTTACCTCTCTGTAAAATGTTAAAAACATTCCATTTTAAATATTTATAAATAAGGTAAATATTATTTGAAAATTAAATTTAATGGTATTTCAATTATATATAATAATATTCTTCAAAAAAAATTATTATCATGGAGATGGAGGAAAATTATTGAAATGTAATACATTAAAACAATTTTTGAGGAAAAATACCTTATGGTTTTTATAACTTTTGAAAAAAAATGATGAAGAAGGGATCTTGTAATCAATTTGTAAACTAGTTTTTTAAAATTAATTATAAAATAAATCCATAAGGAATTTCATGCACCACACAAAAAGAAAACATATGGTGAAAATAGAATAAGTCTCAAATAATAGAAATTGATATGATAAATTCCTTACCTTATATATCATCTTGCATCATACATCCTTAAAATAAAAAATAATAAATTTGTATTATTTATTTACAATATTAATAAAAAAATCTTGTTAATTACATTATCACTATCCATTTTATGTAATTTATGACAATTTTATTTTGTTACCCAATCAGTTTAGTTTATGTCAGCCATTTTGAGGATGCTTGGTTCAGAATCCCAAAACAGATTCAGTATATTGACTGTGGCCAAAGGGGACATTATAACACCATATACATAAAATTAGTCATGAAATAATTATAATTTTTATATATTAAATAAAATTTTACTATCATCCATTAAAGGAAGATGTGAAAAATGATTCTCATCACTTCATGGAGGTGGTATTCCACACATATGAATGAGCAAAATTATCATTTATAAAGGGTATAAGGGTAAAAAGAAAAGTAATATCATATATTTAAATAATAATAATAACTATTTATTTAACATAATATATATTTATTAAAACCATCACTATAACCATTCCTATGAGGTGGTGATGAAAAAAACACATCGCTTCGTAGAGGTGGTAGTCTATACGTACACATGACCAATATTTTCATTTCCCATAGGCTAGAAAATGAGATGATAAGTGGTTTTAACATAATAATTATAATTGTTAATTATCGTGGAGATACTAATTTTATTATTTTATTATGATTGATTAATAGTTGATGGAGTTAGAAAAACAAATAAACACGAAATAGGTTAGATGGGACTTATACCTTATCCTATGATATCTATCATTAGATTATACATTAATCCTTCTAAGAGTGGTCTATCGAGAATACAAGGACCACTATTAAATAGGGATTGATGTTGTGTAGTGTTTTGGTTAATTATTTTCTTAACAAGTGTGCTCAAAAGGTTGGAGGAAGCGATGATAGGATACACCCTTTTATAGGTGAGGGAAAAGATATGCTTTTAATTAATTAAAATATTCAAATCTAATATATATCACGATCATGTAATGTGAGACCAGATCACAATAATATCAAATTTATCACATTATAAGGTGTATTTAACTTAAAAAACTTCATTTTTTTATTTCATTATAGTCCTTGTCTTTTAGTTCAATCCACTCATTTACCATTTTTAACCTTAACCATGGAAACACATGTTATAGCCTTTAAGGGTCATTAATTTACATTAAGATTGAAAGTGGATAAAAAATGATACATAGATTAAAATTTGGACAATTCAAAATCCCAATTGAACTCTTTAAATATTGTTTTTATTTTTATATTTTTTAATAAAATATTATCTGTCATAAAATATCCTTAATGAAATTTTTTGGGATGATAAAATTAATGTGACTTCAAATACATAAATATCAAAATGGAATTAAAATATAAAAACATTTAGAATTCATTATGAAATTTTATTACCTATTAAATTCAGGGAATATAAAATTTCGTACGATAAATATGAATTTTATTGTATTTAAAATCATTTACTTTGATTTTTCTTCTACTTTCACAAGAACAATATCTACATTGTGCAAGCATTTAAGGAAAGTATTTCATCACTAAAAAATTAAAAATTAATTAATATTATAAAAGTATTATATTCATATAAAAATTAAAAATTTATAACTAGTAAAAATATATTTTTATCCCAATGAAAATATATTATTGATATTAATAGTAATAGAGTGACATTTTGTAATTCTCTTAATGCTACATAACATAAATATCATTATAACAAAAAAATGGGAGAAACATTCCATATATTCAAATTCATAATGTTTATTTTTGTTTTCATTGTACAAAATGAAATAAATTCATCTGTTGGGTTTATTGTGTAACCTTATCCCATAGTTCAAAACATAATTAACCTCTTTTAGATTTACTATATAGATAAATTGTTATTATTGTTACTATTCATTATAGAAGAAAATGAAATTACCATTTTTACCAAATTTTTTACTCATGATTAAAAATATGGAGTTAATGGATGTAAAAATCTCCTCAAAAAGTTATCTAATAAAAAATACTACAATGAGAAATAGAAAGTTTTAATAATGGAGATAACCCAGTCAAGATCACAATAAAAGACCTGTAAAAAATATCCTTTCATTTTCCATAAACAACTACATTCCAAAAAAAAGTGTATCATTCCTCCATTCAAAATTATAGAACAGGTGACACCACGACATGGTGGAGGATCACCGTCACTATGGTGGTCCCCATTTCACCTCACCAAGAATCTCGATACACCTATCAAACTCATTATAGCCCTGAAAACTAGGTCATTTGGGGCTAGCCACAAACTCCACCATAGAAATTGGGTGGTTTTATTAGATATTACATTCATGGATACCACTAGTGACAAACACATGGGATCACACCCTATACTAGGCATAGTTTCATAGGCCATTTTACATACTTGCATCATTGGAACTCCATGACCTCTTCCACAACAGGAGTTTATACTATGTTGTATAAAAAGACAAAAGCCACCATTTAAAGCTACCAAAATACACCCAAGGATTATTAAACCCATAAAGAAACATCATTATGCTCAAAACAAGCATAACTCAATCCAGGATTTGAGAACCTCCCCACTATACTGTGGTTTGTGGTGTGTTGTGTGGATGGCATTGTAGCAACTTGGAGGAAATTGAACGTGGATTGTAAAGAGGAATATAATAATAGGTGTTGGATGGAATTAAATAAATAATTTGATATAAATGAATAATAATTATATAAATGAATGGGTAATAACTATATTATATATAGGTAATATTTAAATAATTTTTTTATTTAATAAGAAATTTGATGGAATAACGAATTTAAAATGGTTGGTAAATGGTAAATATGGAAATAGTTAATTAATGTGATTAAATGGAAAATTTTGAATGGTTATTGTGGTTGTTTTTTATGTAATGTGTGGTGGGATTAAATTAAGTAATTGGAATCTATGTTAGAGTGTTGTAGTGATATTTTTATCGTTCTAATGTTATGGTATAACTATTCTAGAGTGAACCCTATAGGATGGGACTGTGATTGTTTGTGTTATATTTTTATTTTATTATGAATTCATACAAACCCCACCCAAGTTAGATCACCTTATCAATTCCTAGATGTTTTGGGTTCAAAGTATGTTTTCTAAACATCTAGGTCGGTGAGGAAATGGATGGGTGACTGCAACCTCTCCCCTTCTCTCTATTCATGGTAATATATGGTCTATGATATCTCTACATAGGAATAGACATATGAGTTGTAATGGATTAAGGTTATGGTATACGATATACTTTCTGACATGGTTATGTGAATGTGGTGATGACACGTGGTGGGGGTTATGCAATGTAGGTGGTGGGAAGATTGTTTATTTACTTCATCTTTTTGATACGCTATTATGATAGATATATATATATATTAAATAATTGATGCATTGTTGGGATATGGTATGTGGTAGTGGATATGTGAGGATGTTGATTTTGTGGCTATGATAACATGTTTGAGATATGATATATGGTGTGTTGGGGAAATACTATGGAAGATATTCAGAGCATCATGAAATTTTTGATTATGGGGTGAGAGTGAAAAAACATGGAGAATTGGTTGTGGTTAACCTCTTGATATATTCTACAAATATCATGTTATTATTCTAGGATGAAATATTGGTTGTGTAAGGATCAGTGATTTTAGGTGATATTTTACCTAGTTGGCACTTCTTAGTTCGTCTATTTATTCATTTAGGTATTATTATTTTCATAAACCATGCTAGGTTACCCTTTATACAAGTCCCTAATATGATCCATGGAAGTCCTTAATGGGTGTTCTCAATACCTATAGACTAAAAACTAGTTCTATGTAATCAAACTATTATCACAGGTGAACAATTTATCTTGGTAAAAAAAGGAAGACATAGAACTTCCATGTAAAACTCACATAAACTCTCCATACTTCATAGAACCATGAACATGAAAAAAATAAGTGTTAAAAATAATTTATACCTAATATATTATAATGATAAAATAAAACTCATAAAAATGTATGAAGAAATAAATAATATATTATAAACTGAATTTAATTACCGATGCAACATGTTACAAAATTAAGATATTAAAAAAATAAAAAAAATACCACAATCACCAGTATCCATGTGTCAAGTGATATATATTAATGTTTTACCTCCAATAAACCCAAATGGATTTTGATACACAAACACCACATCTAATAAGAAACTATACTAAACTTGAAATATAATTTTCATGAGAATAAATCACACTAGGTACCCTCTCTACACCCCCTGTATAACCTTTAAAAATAAATAAAATTCATTCTACTTTTAAAATTAAATTATAAATGTATTTTTTATTGTATTTTTTAAATCCAATAACAAGGTTGTTTCATTTAGAACAATTCAATTTAGAAACTAAAATTTACTCATTATTGACTAGAATGGTCCATAAAAAATTAAAATACGAATAAATATTTCATATAAGAAGATTTTTTTGAATATTTTCTTCAAAAAAAAATATTTAATAGAACCCTGTGACGGCCCCAAAAATTTTCAAAACAACAAATTTTATTTAAATAAGATCCACTTGATCTTTTTAAAGTAGAAATACATTTTAAAAAATAAAAAATTATAATAACAATAACTTCAATGGTAATATATGTATAATATAAAATAATCTCTAAAAACAATCATAAAAATAGAGATAAATAAATTCATAATATTTTATAATGTATCAATGAATATGAGAACACCAAGGATATCTAGGTAAATCTAGGGTAGTACTATATAGATTCTAATCTGTTGTTGTGAATGATTTAGTCCAACCTCCATAATGCTCAATCATATCATATCTAGGGTGAACAAGGGTTATATTCCCAAAGTAAGGTGAAAACCATACTAGGAGCCATTGGCATAAAAATAGTCATAAACTAGTGAAACATATGGTCCTGAAAATATCATCCAGCTTAACCAGGTTTCCCATGAAAAATATTGTTATGCGAGAAATCAAATACTAATAATAGAAAAACATATTATAAAAAAATTATAAAGACACCGTCACCTAATAACACCTATCACAAAACACAAACTTTTTAAGAAGATAAAATTCAATGAATATATATAAAAATAGGGACAATTTCATACACTTGATACAAAGAAACACAAGTTCCACCATTCTAGTGTATATTTTCATCTAGTAAATTCCATTTTAAAAGTGGTTAATCCTCTAAAAACGCCAATTGAAACTATTTTATGAGGTATTTTCTATAAAACAAAATCATATATACATTATTATCACATCTAAAATAATCATGGAGTATATAAAAAATTTAAAATAAAATATGAACATCTTTAATTTTGATGTTAAAACCCTTAAAATCAATTTGAAAACCAAAAAAATCCTCCATCAAGAAATTGCATTAAAAGAGTTATATAATAATTATTGGAATACCCTGTTTGCATGGTATTTTAAAAACATATTTTGGTATTTTAAGAGTGGGGAATAACAATTTGTATCAAAAAAATAAAATTAAATACAAAATTTCCTTGATGAAGACGAAAAAACTACATAATAATATCATAGAATATTCAAAACATGAATTTAATATTTCAAGAAATTATGGGTTTATGTTTTAAATATTTTGCATGGAGAAAAATAACATCAAACCAATTCTGAAACTAATAATAGTTCCAAACAACCACAACACGACACAAGAATCCCTTAAAAGGATATATAAACCCCTAAATAATGAAATTACGCACTTCAAATTCTTGAAAACAAAACCCTTGTTAACTAAGGCATTATTAGGGATAGAAAAGAGGATAAAGAGGATATAATAGAGGAGGGGAGAAGATTTAGATGAATATACATTGAATAATTGATGTGAAATTAAAAGAAAGATAAAGCAAAATGGGAGAACAAGGTAGAGATTTATCTTAGGTAAATATGGAAATAAATTTCCTTTTAAAAACATTTAGAAACTAAACAAAAATTTAATGGAATTAAAACAACTATGGTGATAAAAAATATTATAAGAGTTAAGAAAAACAAAAATAAAGAAAAAACACAAGACACAATATATTGATAAAGAAGTCGAGTAATAATCTACTAAGGGGTCCCTATATCTCCTCCGCTCAAGTATCCTTGGGAGGTTTTGGTTTAATCATTTATTTTCAATAGTTGTTGAAAGAAAAATGTATATTTATTTTTAGTGGTTATATAAAGAAACATGTTATAAGAATTAAGACCCTCTGTTTTTAGAGTTTGCACTAAGAAAAAACAATCTATATCACTTTATGTTATTGATAACTTATCCCCCAAAAACTCAACGTTACTGAGAACCCAATCGATCACATTAATGGTAGCGATAACCTATCCCTATCACACTAAACAAAACTAAGAAATTAAGAAACTAAAAATAATGTACTTTCTTTATAAAAGACCATTTAATCATATTGAGGATCCTCCCACCAGGATATAATTAGATAATAGTGGGAGAGATTGAGACATTAGTGAAGAGGGAACGATAATTATAAAAACAACTAAAAAAGTGCCCAAAATCATCCTTAATGTATATTTATATATTGAAGAACCCTTTGTCACGCCCGGACTTTTTTTTGAGGTATGCGTTTAATTTTAAATTTTTATTTCATGAGTTTATGTTGTCAGTTTGATTTTATTTCTTTGATAAGTGTGGGCTGAGTCGTTGGGGAATAATTGCAGAGGCGCTGATAAGCGCGCACTTACTTCACGTCGATCGTCATGCAGTGTCGATGCTCGGACGATGAATTCTGGATGAAACTTTCATGGTTTTAGTTATTATTATAACATGGTTATATTATTATTGTCAATGTTATATTATTATCATTGTTATTATTATTATAGTATTATTGATGATATATTATTAAGTCATTATCATTACTATTATAATATTAGTATCACTATCTTATTATGATTAATATAATAATATTATTATTAACTTTATAATTGTTTTGATAATGTTATTATTATTGATAATATATATATATTGTACTATCATTATTACTAATACTATATTATCATTATTATTATTATTATTTATTTATTTCATATATATCTTTTATAATGAAATCGTAATTATTATCTTTAAAATTTTTATTGGTTATTATAATTATTGTTATTACTTTTAATTTTATTATAATTTTGTAATTTGTTATTATTATTAACTTTTTTATTTTATTTATTATTTTACTTTTTTTTTCTTTCTCTCTCCCGTAACCGAATTGGTTACACCGTTTCATCTTTTTTTTTCTTTTTCCCCCTGCTCTCCTGCTCCAACCGCACAAGGCTGCCGCCGGACCACTTCTCCAGCCGCACCTCCCTGTTACACCCGCAGCAGACTTCTCCGCCGCTGCTTCCCCTTGCACCCCAGCCGGCGCAACCCCCTGCCGTTCTCCTCTCCTGCTCACCGGCGCGCCAACCCTCCGCTAAGCCTCTCCTCCTTTTCTCCCTCTGCTTGCCGGCCGAAGCTTTCCGCCCCAGCTTCCCTCGCCTCCCGCACCTCCTTCGCCCAGCCGGCGCACCGTCTCCCTCACCCGCAGCCGCTACGCCTCCCTGCTGTCCGAGCCTCCCTTTGCCCGTCCTGTGCGGCGCCTCGCCGGGTCTCCCTCATCGCTGCCACGCACCCCAGCCCAGCCGCACCTCCTTCTTCTCCTCCCGCCGAACCGCCCCTCCGCTACTCTTTCCCCCTCTTCTCCTCCTTTCTCTTCTTCTTCCTTCTCTTCTCCTTCTTTCTCTTCTTATTCTTTCTCTTCTTCTTCCTCTCCTCTTCCTCTCCTCTCCTTCTTCTTCCTTTCTTCTTCTTCCTCTTCTCCTCTGTTCCAGCGCACCTGCTCGGCCTCCTCCGCACACAGGTCCGCTTTTTTTCTTTTTTTAGTTATTTTATTTTATTATTATCTAATTAGTTATTATGTTTTCTTTTGTTATTTTTATTAATATGTTATTTATTATATCATTACTATAAATATTAATATGTTATTATTGTAATTATGTAAATAATAATAATAATCATATTATTACTATTATTATTATTGTTATTATTATTATTTATAATAATTATTATTAATATGTTATTACTATTATTATCATATTATTATTATTATTATTATTATTATTTTTTTTTATTATCAATATTACTATTATTAATATTAATGTTATTGTTATTATTATTATGTATAATTATTATTATTATTACTATTATTATTACTATCGTTATTATATTATTATTATTATTCTATTATATTATTACTAAGTTTATTAACGATTTTCTGTTTTAGGGCCCCTTGACGGCTTCCTACAGTGACCGTTGTTCGTCGGGAATTCGGTGCTGCGTCGTTTCACGCACCCGTTTGAGGTAGGTGGTTCCGCACTCAAGTATGGGTTTATAATCCTTTTCTTGCACTCCTAGTTAATCAAATGTTTTATCCCATGTTTCCATACTATGAATTTTTTCCCCTTATTAAAAGAAATGTCATGTGTTTATTACTTGGACCTAGTTAAAACTTTGAATGTCTTTCTTTCTCTCTCTTTTAAAATAGTTATCAGCAAGTTTTAAAAGTACTGTTTTGGTTTACCTGTTTGAAGAAAAGAAAAAAGATGTTGTTTATTTTCAAACTGTGCTACTGGTTTTATCTAGCGTACTTGCAATACATACTATGTTTGAAATGCTATGGTGTGCGTGTGGTATTTTCAAAAGAAAGAATATCAGTGTGCGGGTGATATGGCAGGTGTTTTCTGAATTGGGTGAGCACAAGGAGGGAAGCCTGGGTATTAGGTGGGTGGACTAGGACTAGTGAGCTGGTAGTCCGGAGATGACTCAACCCGGTTTCACTGGCAGGTTTGACGATTGCAACACTAACTAAACATATGATATCTGAGGGTCGTGGCCTTCTAAGCCACGTGTTCTGAGGGTCGTGGCCTTCTAAGCCACGTTTTCTGAGGGTCGTGGCCATCTAAGCCACGTTTCACTGAGACACGATGTCCTAGGGTCCCACTGTTACTAGTATCCTTAGGGCATTCCCATCCTCTGGTGCTACTGATACTTGTGCGCACACTGATCCATGATATTTATACCATTTAAATTTCACTCTGGTATGTGACTTGAACCGTTTTTCTTTGAAAGAATTTTGTGAAAACCTTTTATTTATTTTTGCACCTTTTTCTTTATACAGCATTGAAAATGGATTTTCTCTTTATACTTGTGCGTGGAATCTTGCTTGGTGATATCCTGCTGGGCGATTGCTCACACCCTACTTACACCTTTGGGTGTAAGTAGATCTGTTTACTTCTGACACAGGTAGGGGTCCAGCTTTTGGGAGCAGTGGTTCAGGTTGCTAGCCAGACTATCTACGTGGCGTTTTGGTGGTGGCCTAGAGGCGGTGTCCCTACGCCGGGCGACAGTCCTTAGGTTGGTTTTTGGTCGTCTTGTTTTGGTGTTATTTGGGTTTTGAGTACTTGTGAACCAAAGACCTGTTTGGTTATCTACATGTTTGACTGTAACCTTTATCTCTGTTTGGTTTACTTTGGTTGGCTGCTTTATATTTATTCACTCGGGTAAATCGTTCCCAGGGTTTATTTTGATACCCGGGCACTTGTGCCAGCCCGTGGGGATAGGGAACGCCCTTCGGGCCTTGCCGCGGGCCGAGTCGGGCGTCGGTTCGGATGGCGACCCGATTCGGTTCGTGACAAAATGGTATCAGAGGGAGGTTTTGTTGGTGGTTTATGTTATTTGGGATGAGTTGGGTTATACATGAGTTGGGTCTGTCGGGGCTCAGAATTCATGTTGCGAGTAGAGTGCCTGGCCAGCACGCCTCGTGACCGATACTGAGTCACCATGGGATGTCAGGGTGCTTGTTTCACTTTCTTTCTGGGTGGGACGTGCAGGCTGCAGACTGTGCGTGGACACCAGATAAGGAAAGTAAAGCTTTTATATGAATTTGTTTTTTCATGTTTGGTCTATTGATGAATAATTATCTTGCTGGAAAATTTATTCCCTTTTTATTGATGGGTTTCTTTCTTGATTGCTGCTCTTTTTCAGTAAGATGCCTCCTCGGAGAGTTCCCATGCATCCACGGGAGGAAGCCGGAGAGAGTTCTCCCGCGCCGCTTGATCAGAGATTTGTTGAGGCGATGGTCCGAGCCGTTCAGGCTTTAGGACAAGGGGCGACTCCTGCCCCCGCCCCTGTTCCAGCTAGAGGGGAAGATTTTGGCTCCAGAAAGGATAGAGCTCAGGAGTTTCTAAGGAGCAAACCTCCTTCTTTCCGAGGTGGTTCAGAACCTCAGGAGGCAGAGGAGTGGCTTGAGAAGATAGAACGCATGATCGATTTCCTTGACACGCCTGAGGAAGTCAGGGTGAAGTGCGCCTCGTTCCAGCTGGAGGGCTCCAGTCGCAAATGGTGGGAATCAGTGGTCCAGGATGGGAAGCATGAGCACATGAGCTGGAAGGATTTCAAGGGTATCTTCAACGAGCAGTACTGTCCAGAGTTTGTAGCCTATGCCAGATCTCGGGAGTTCATGGAGCTATCGCAGGGGAATCAGACAGTGATGGAGTATGCCAATCGCTTTGTTGAACTGGTACGGTACGCACCTGAGATAGTTTCGAGCGAATTCTTGAAAGCTCGGAAGTTTGAGAAGGGCCTTCGACCAGAAATTCACTCCCAAGTTTTCTTGTTCAAGCTGAAGACTTATGCTGAGGTGGTCGATCGTGCTTGTATGGCCGAGATTGACCAGAGGGGAAAGTCGGGGTTTTCTGGATCAGTGTCAGGGCTTGGTAGTAGCAGTTCATCTGAGAAGAAAAGAAAGCGTGATGAGCAGTGGAAGAAGGGTGATGGCAGCTCAGGTCATCCTCCCAGGCAGTTTTCATCTGGGGCTTCTGGTGCAGGGTCTGTTGTGTGCCATCAGTGCGGGAAGGCAGGACACATCCGACCTGTTTGTCCATACCCTCCCAGACCATGCCATGGATGTGGAGTGGTGGGACATCTACAGCGCTTCTGCAGGACTGCACGCCCTTATCAGAGTGGGGCTGGATCAGTGGCTTCTAGAGGGGTATCAGTTCAGTCAGAGCCGACCAGGACGACAGGATCTCGGTTTGGTGGGAGTGGTGGTATGACTGGAGCGTCTTCAGGGCAGAGTTATATCAGGGCGGAGCCTCAGGCGAGCGGTCGCTCTCAGGCAGGGACCAGGCAACTGCATGCTGTGGATCAGGCACCAGCGGGATCTGATGCAGGGCCTTCGACGGTTCGAGGTACTATTCTGGTTGCATCTTCTATAGCTACAGTTTTATTTGATACTGGTGCTTCAGTTTCTTTTATATCTGCTCGTTTTGTGAATCTGCTGAACCTACCATCCGAGCTTTTATCGTGTGCTATGGAGTTGGTAACGCCGTTGGGGAAAAAGAGGGAGCAAGGCCTTAAGTGCCGATCGTGCGCACTCTCCGTGTCGGGTGTCGAGATGGAATGGGACTTCTTGGTCCTTGACATGGACCTATTTGATGTGATCCTCGGTATGGACTGGCTGGTGCGCTTCCAGGCGCACATTGATTGCTATCAACGCCGAGTCAGCTTTACAGCACCAGATGGGACTCCTCAGCTATTTCACAGAGAATGGGATCCTCGGTCGGGACGTGCGGGACCTCCACTCCCTGAGCTTGGAAATCTTGCTTACCAGTTGTCATCGCTCGCGCTGGAGGACGATGGTGGTGTTTCACAGGGCGGGTTACCTCGTGTAGTGGATGAGTTCCCAGAGGTTTTCCCAGATGATTTTTCTGGCTTACCCCCAGAGCGAGACGTGGAATTCTCAATTGAGTTGGCGCCGGGAACACAGCCTATATCTCTTCCCTCATATCGCATGGCCCCCACCGAATTGAGGGAATTAAAGATACAACTGGACGATTTGGAATCCAAAGGATTCATTCGTCCGAGCGTCTCTCCTTGGCCCGCACCGGTTTTATTCGCGAAGAAGGCCGATGGATCCCTTCGATTGTGCATTGATTACCGGAAGCTGAACAAGGTAACCATCAAGAATAAATACCCTTTGCCTCGGATTGACGATTTGTTTGACCAGCTGAAGGGGGCAAAGTGGTTCTCCAAGATTGATTTGCGTTCGGGATACCACCAGCTCAGGGTGAGAGAAGCTGATATCCCGAAGACGGCTTTCCGAAGCAGGTACGGTCACTTCGAGTACTTGGTCATGCCTTTCGGACTGACGAATGCTCCTGCAGTTTTTATGGCACTCATGAATAGGGTGTTCCACCAATATCTCGACTCATTTGTCGTGGTATTCGTGGATGACATCCTAGTCTACTCTGGATCTGAGGAGGAGCATGAGCACCACTTGCACGTTGTTTTGGGCACCTTGCGAGATCACCGCTTATATGCCAAACTCTCGAAATGCACTTTCTGGATCAGGGAAGTGAAGTTTCTGGGGCATGTCGTCTCAGAACATGGGGTTTTAGTGGATCCCGAAAAGATTAGAGCAGTTATGTCTTGGGAGCAGCTGAGAAATGTGTTTGAGATCAGGAGTTTTCTGGGCTTGGCTGGTTATTACAGGCGCTTTGTCCATGACTTCTCGCGGATTGCCTCCCCCATGACCGCACTCACCCGGAAAGGGGTGAAGTTTGAATGGAGCCCATAGTGCCAGACATCTTTTGAGGAGCTGAAGCGGCGGTTGACCACCGCACCTGTGTTGACCTTACCGGAGTCAGGAAAGGGCTATGTGGTGTACTGTGATGCGTCTGGTACGGGCCTTGGATGTGTGCTCATGCAGGATGACCATGTGGTGGCTTATGGTTCTCGCCAACTCCGGCCGCATGAGAAGAACTATCCGACTCACGACTTAGAGTTGGCAGCAGTGATGCATGCTTTGAAGATGTGGCGCCACTATCTTTTCGGGGAGAAGTTTGTGGTCTATTCTGACCACAAGAGCCTGGCCTATATTTTCTCTCAGAGGGATCTCAATTTGAGGCAGCGCCGCTGGGTCGAGTACCTGCAGGGTTTTGATTTTGATATTGTCTATACCCCTGGCAAGGGTAATGTGGTAGCTGACGCATTGAGTAGAAAAGTACCAGTGCAGGCGCTGAAGAAGTCCAGCGATGAGTGGACTTTGATGGGGCTCTTCGCCCAGTTGCATTTGGAGAGCAGGGAGCACAGTGGAGGTACTTTCTTGGCTAGCATCCAGTTGACTCCTGCCCTTCTAGAGTTGATTCAGCAGGAGCAGCCGGGTGATGAGTTTTGTCAGCGATCTATGCAGTTTCTTCATGGTGGGGAGACCCCTTCTGTTTGGTCCTTGTCTTCCCAGAGGGTTCTATGTTTCAAGGGCCGTGCTGTAGTGCCGTCGTCTCTGCGAAAGGTGGTGATGCAGGATAGCCACCAGTCTCAGTGGGCCGTCCACCCTGGTACCACCAAGATGTACTACGATGTTCGCCGGCAGTTCTGGTGGCCAGGTATGAGACGGGACATAGCCGACTTCGTATACCGATGTTACACTTGCCAGCAAGTGAAAACAGAACATCAGAGACCATCTGGCCTACTCCAGCCATTACCCATTCCTACCTGGAAGTGGGACGAGGTCGCCATGGACTTCATCATTGGCCTGCCTTGTACACCTCGAGGGAGGAATGCTATCTGGGTGGTGATTGACCGTCTGACCAAGTCGGCCCACTTTATTCCGATCAGAGACACATCGAAGGTAGAGGAACTGGGCCGCTTGTACGTTCAGGAGGTGGTTAGACTTCATGGTGTGCCGTCGGCAGTTGTTTCTGACAGGGACCCCCGTTTTACATCACGGTTTTGGGGAGGCCTCCAGAAGGCTTTGGGGTCACAGATTAAGATGAGCACGGCATACCATCCGCAGACCGATGGCCAGACGGAGCGGGCGAATCAGATTCTGGAAGACATGGTCCGAGCTTGTGTGTTAGATTTTGGAGGCTCATGGGATAGCCATTTGGGGCTGGTCGAGTTTGCTTACAATAATAGTTACCAGTCTTCCATCAGAATGGCACCCTTTGAGGCGCTCTATGGCCGGCCTTGTCGGTCTCCTCTGTGTTGGGCTGAGATAGGAGAAGCCTCGCTCTTGGGACCGAGTCTTGTACAGGAGACGTCTGAGAAAGTCAAGCTGATTAGGCAGCGGTTGTTGACATCTCAGAGTCGCCACAAGTCCTATGCAGATAAGAGGCGGCGGGACCTTGAGTTTTCAGTGGGGGACAGAGTGTTCCTGAATGTGGCCCCTCGCTTGGGTCACCGTCGTTTGGGGAAACAGGGGAAGCTGACACCGAGATATGTCGGACCTTTCGAGATTCTTGAGCGGATTGGCAAGGTGGCATACAGGTTAGCTTTGCCCTCGCAGTTAACGTCGATTCACGACGTATTTCATGTCTCCCAACTGAAGAAGTACAACCCCGACCCATCACATGTGCTGAATTGGGAGGAGCTGGAGATAGAGTCCGACTTGTCTGTGGTCGAGCGACCAGTGCATATAGTGGATTCTCGGGAAAAGGTGCTGCGTGGAAAGTCCATTCCTCTGGTCCGTGTTCTTTGGCAGCACGGGAATGACGAACACAAGACTTGGGAGCGGAAGTCATGGGTTGAGCAGGAGTACCCATTTCTATTCTCTGATCAGGCTTTGAGCTGACTTTCCGAGGGCGGAAAGTTTTCATGGTGGGGAGAATTGTCACGCCCGGACTTTTTTTTGAGGTATGTGTTTAATTTTAAATTTTTATTTCATGAGTTTATGTTGTCAGTTTGATTTTATTGCTTTGATAAGTGTGGGCTGAGTCGTTGGGGAATAATTGCAGTGGCACTGATAAGCGCGCACTTACTTCACGTCGATCGTCATGCAGTGCCGATGCTCGGACGATGAATTCTGGATGAAACTTTCATGGTTTTAGTTATTATTATAACATGGTTATTTTATTATTGTCAATGTTATATTATTATCATTGTTATTATTATGATAGTATTATTGATGATATATTATTAAGTCATTATCATTACTATTATAATATTAGTATCACTATCTTATTATGATTAATATAATAATATTATTATTAACTTTATAATTGTTTTGATAATGTTATTATTATTGATAATATATATATATTGTACTATCATTATTACTAATACTATATTATCATTATTATTATTATTATTTATTTATTTCATATATATCTTTTATAATGAAATCGTAATTATTATCTTTAAAATTTTTATTGGTTATTATAATTATTGTTATTACTTTTAATTTTATTATAATTTTGTAATTTGTTATTATTACCTTGTTTATTTTATTTATTATTTTACTTTTTTTTTCTTTCTCTCTCCCGTAACCGAATTGGTTACACCGTTTCAGCTTTTTTTTTCTTTTTCCCCCTGCTCTCCTGCTCCAACCGCACAAGGCTGCCGCCGGACCACTTCTCCAGCCGCACCTCCCTGTTACACCCGCAGCAGACTTCTCCGCCGTTGCTTCCCCTTGCACCCCAGCCGGCGCAACCCCCTGCCGTTCTCCTCTCCTGCTCACCGGTGCGCCAACCCTCCGCTAAGCCTCTCCTCCTTTTCTCCCTCTGCTTGCCTGCCGAAGCTTTCCGCCCCAGCTTCCCTCGCCTCCCGCACCTCCTTCGCCCAGCCGGTGCACCGTCTCCCTCACCCGCAGCCGCTACGCCTCCCTGCTGTCCGAGCCTCCCTTCGCCCGTCCTGTGCGGCGCCTCGCCGGGTCTCCCTCATCGCTGCCACGCACCCCAGCCCAGCCGCACCTCCTTCTTCTCCTCCCGCCGAACCGCCCCTCCGCTGCTCTTTCCCCCTCTTCTCCTCCTTTATCTTCTTCTTCCTTCTCTTCTCCTTCTTTCTCTTCTTCTTCTTTCTCTTCTTCTTCCTCTCCTCTTCCTCTCCTCTCCTTCTTCTTCCTTTCTTCTTCTTCCTCTTCTCCTCTGTTCCAGCGCGCCTTCTCGGCCTCCTCCGCACACAGGTCCGTTTTTTTTCTTTTTTTAGTTATTTTATTTTATTATTATCTAATTAGTTATTATGTTTTCTTTTGTTATTTTTATTAATATGTTATTTATTATATCATTACTATAAATATTAATATGTTATTATTGTAATTATGTAAATAATAATAATAATCATATTATTACTATTATTATTATTGTTATTATTATTATTTATAATAATTATTATTAATATGTTATTACTATTATTATCATATTATTATTATTATTATTATTATTATTTTTATTATCAATATTACTATTATTAATATTAATGTTATTGTTATTATTATTATGTATAATTATTATTATTACTACTATTATTATTACTATCGTTATTATATTATTATTATTATTCTATTATATTATTACTAAGTTTATTAACGATTTTCTATTTTAGGGCCCCTTGACGGCTTCCTACAGTGACCGTTGTTCGTCGGGAATTCGGTGCCGCGTCGTTTCACGCACCCGTTTGAGGTAGGTGGTTCCGCACTCAAGTATGGGTTTATAATCCTTTGATTTCACTCCTAGTTAATCAAATGTTTTATCCCCTGTTTCCATACTATGAATTTTTTCCCCTTATTAAAAGAAATGTCATGTGTTTATTACTTGGACCTAGTTAAAACTTTGAATGTCTTTCTTTCTCTCTCTTTTAAAATAGTTATCAGCAAGTTTTAAAAGTACTGTTTTGGTTTACCTGTTTGAAGAAAAGAAAAAGGATGTTGTTTATTTTCAAACTGTGCTACTGGTTTTATCTAGCGTACTTGCAATACATACTATGTTTGAAATGCTATGGTGTGCGTGTGGTATTTTCAAAAGAAAGAATATCAGTGTGCGTGTGATATGGCAGGTGTTTTCTGAATTGGGTGAGCACAAGGAGGGAAGCCTGGGTATTAGGTGGGTGGACTAGGACTAGTGAGCTGGTAGTCCGGAGATGACTCAACCCGGTTTCACTGGCAGGTTTGACGATTGCAACACTAACTAAACATATGATATCTGAGGGTCGTGGCCTTCTAAGACACGTGTTCTGAGGGTCGTGGCCTTCTAAGCCACGTTTTCTGAGGGTCGTGGCCATCTAAGCCACGTTTCACTGAGACACGATGTCCTAGGGTCCCACTGTTACTAGTATCCTTAGGGCATTCCCATCCTCTGGTGCTACTGATACTTGTGCGCACACTGATCCATGATATTTATACCATTTAAATTTCACTCTGGTATGTGACTTGAACCGTTTTTCTTTGAAAGCATTTTGTGAAAACCTTTTATTTATTTTTGCACCTTTTTCTTTATACAGCATTGCAAATGGATTTTCTCTTTATACTTGTGCGTGGAATCTTTCTTGGTGATATCCTGCTGGGCGATTGCTCACACCCTACTTACACCTTTGGGTGTAAGTAGATCTGTTTACTTCTGACACAGGTAGGGGTCCAGCTTTTGGGAGCAGTGGTTCAGGTTGCTAGCCAGACTATCTACGTGGCGTTTTGGTGGTGGCCTAGAGGCGGTGTCCCTACGCCGGGCGACAGTCCTTAGGTTGGTTTTTGGTCGTCTTGTTTTGGTGTTATTTGGGTTTTGAGTACTTGTGAACCAAAGACCTGTTTGGTTATCTACATGTTTGACTGTAACCTTTATCTCTGTTTGGTTTACTTTGGTTGGCTGCTTTATATTTATTCACTCGGGTAAATCGTTCCCAGGGTTTATTTTGATACCCGGGCACTTGTGCCAGCCTGTGGGGATAGGGAACGCCCTTCGGGCCTTGTCGCGGGCCGAGTCGGGCGTCGGTTCGGATGGCGACCCGATTCGGTTCGTGACACCCTTAGTGGGTTATTTATAGCCTCTAATATCTTTATATTCATTTAATAAGTGTTGGGGGGCTTAGAGATCAATTGGGTGTCCAAATAACACATGCATGACCCACTCAAATGGCTATATTTTTTCTCCATCTGAATTCCAGCAGGTAGTTAGTGGGTATATCTTGATCATAGTTTTCTAGATGCCACATTGAAATAACATGTGTTTTTTTAGGTACCTCTTTCCATCTGGTCATATCCCACTAGGTAGTTGTTGGTACCTATATATGGTGGACTCTAAAAATTTCATCCACACCCATTTTCAGCTATCTATTTAGTTTCATATCATCATGAAAAATTATCTAAAATAAAAAAATTTAAATCCAGGATATAGAAATTTAGAATATTATTCAGTGTTTCGGATTATAAAAACCACTAATAGAGTGTGATATACAACATTACCAATTTTATAATGATCATAAATACTTATAAAATTAATCAATAAATAAAAAATTAATTTAATCCTATTGAATAAAAATGAATTTAAATATTTCATAATGAAATTCAACCAATTGTTTTTAATTCTTTAAAAAAATTGGAGACTTTCAATAATGATTTCAAAAATTATTTCATCAATAAAAAAATTTCAAAAATTCACCGTTTTGTGATTATAAAAAAGGTAAAATCAAAAAATGTTTACAACTAAATTTTGTCATAATTAAAATTTTAAAATAATTGAAACAATTAATGATACCTTTAAAACAATTATGTATTCCCCATAAAATCAATATAAATGATTCTTCTATATCAAAACTGTCTCACTTTGAATATGTAAAGTCATAACTTTGAAAATTATTGTGATAAATCAAACCCTTAATTTCATATTTATCTCCTCCATTATAATTTTCACAAATCTCATAAATAAGGGATATTTAAATAAAGGCAATTACTTTAATGTTATATGAAGTTCAAGATTAATAAAAAATATAAATGAAAATTACATATCCCATATTGTTTGAAAAAGGTATTATAAATCTAAAAAGTAATTTGTGGTCATAAAAACATTTATCATTCCATATATTCTAATTTCAAAAACCCTTTCTTAAATTATGATTGAAAACAAAAACATAATAAATGTATCTAATTTAAAAGACTAAAAATATTTTATATTTCAATAATAACATTAAGAACCAAAAACTAGAAACCCATGATATGAGAAATTAAATTTCAAAAAATAATATTTTGGAATTAAAAGGATTTCCCCACTAAAATTATTCTTACTTATAAAAGAACAAGGGGCCAAAAAAATAAAAATTAGGAGATTAATAAAGAAAAATAAAAAACACACATAATAGTGTAAAAAAATATATAAATTACATTTTGATTTAAGTAAAAAGAGACAAAGGAATAAATGATCTCATTGATTAAAGACAATTTTATCATTTCATGGGTTTTATAAAAAATAATGTCCCCTAGAACATGTTATATTTAAGGAAAAGTGTTGGATCATAATTAATAATTGAATTATAAATATCGAGATCCGTAAAGAATTGATATTGAAAATTAACGACTATTCTGGAGAGAATTTCAAAATTAATTTCAATATTTTACAATAAAATTCACAGAGATCATATAAATGGTTTAATAATAAAATTATAATGAAATTAATTATAATATTTATATTTTATAAAATAAAGAAAACCTTTACTAAATGCAATGGTTCATTTCATTTAATTCATAACCATTTTGAGATATCTATTCATTATAAACTTCTGTAACTATAAGGAAAAGGAAAAATATTATGACAAGGTGAGATGAACTATTAACAGTGCATAGGACATAAGAAGTATACATAGCCAAATTGAATATTCAAAAGATTTTTATTTCACAATATTAAAAGAATTAGGATTAATTAGAATGATGGGATGATAAGGGAGGTAAAAGAAATCATCCCCAAAACAAGAGGCGAAGAGGGATTGGAATGAATCTATTAATGATCTGATCAGTTGTGTCTGATGTCCGGTGGGAAATAAATTATAATCCAAGTTCAATAAATCATTGATAGATAACCGGAGGATTCTATGAAATCTCATAAAGTAATTTTAATTTTTAAAAGAAAAAATGGATTTTTTATATGATATTTAATGAAAAAAATTTATATTCAAATATCCTAAAATATCAACACATTTGAATTAAATATAATTTATTGGATACAAGTTCAACCATAGTTTTGAAATCATAATTCATTGAAATGATAAAATTCTGAAAACACATTCAAAACAATAGAATATTCAATTTTGAACTCAATTTGAGGAATAAGTTAAAAGATTGATGTTAAATATAAATTTTAATATTTCAAAAATTTATCTAAAATGATATTTCAAATAATATTTTTAATACTCAAATTCTAAGTAAGGATAAAAATGAAAACGAATATATTTAGATGTAAATTTTTAATAGTAATAAAAATTAAATAATTAAATAATTGATAAACTTATGTTTATTAAATTAAAAAGTAAGTGACACAATGTAGTAATGCCTAGATAATCATTAATATTGAACCATTATTTCACAAGGGGTTTTTTTCATGAGATATTACACATACCAAACAATTATGAATCTGTAGATTTTGGTACACAAAATATGGGTCAACAAATGTTAGAAAATAATCATTCTAGACACTGAATTTTTTTAGGATATGAATTTAAATAAGAAATATGTGAACATAAAGATAAAATATCTAAATAGAGGTGGAGAATTATTGGTCTACCCTACACATTCATTCATAAATCGCATTCCTAGATTTTATATAATAATAAAAAAAATTCTATTGGGGAGATACCTCTTACAAAAAGTTGTATTAGTGATGTCTATTGAGTAAATAGAATTATAGTTGATTCCATGATTATTTTTTCCATTCCTTTTTTAGAAAAAATTCAAATTTAAAATTTTCTCACCTTAGGAGAACGTGGTAAGGGATTTTTTATGTTCATGAATTTTTGATTATAATATTTGATCTTTTGGTTTATATTTTAATTTCAAAGATAAATACGCATTTTATTTATATATTTGATCTTTATTACTCATGAAAATATTATATATCTTTTTATGATCCTTGAATTTTATGTGAAGTACCCAAAAACCATCTGTTAGTTATTATCTACTATATTTGGGATCCTCATAGTTAAAATATAAGAGGAATAAGAAAAATTTTAGGAAGAACAAGATGATGTATGCGAATTTTCCACATCAAGGGAAAATATTCATTTAGGGTTTTCATTACTTTAGTTTGATGAGGAGGGAGAGTCATCACTTGTCCTCCAATATGATACTTTGAATGCCTTATTACATTCCTTCTTTTTCGTTTCATTCTTTTTGGATATGGTGAAATACAGGTTTAATTTACCCTATTTATTGAAAAAAATATCACCATTGGTTCACATTTTTTATTCTAATTTTTTTCATAAGAAGATGATTTCATAATTTTCAAGAACTTGCCTAGCATATTGTCAAAGTTTTCAATATCAGAATGACATAAATAAAAATCATCATCAATTTTATTAAAGGACTAATTATTATTTTTTCGTAGACCTCATGCACTTTTATTGTTATATTCCTTTCAGTTTGGATATCATAGGTCATGAGTGACCCAAAGAGGTCTTCAACCGGTATATTCTCAATTTTCATCATTTCTTGAATTGATGTCACTTTAGATTCCCATAAACTAGGAAACACACAAATTATCAAATTCACTAGTGTTTCTAGTCTAAAAACATCACCAAGAGGTTTAATTCAATTTAAAATGTTCATATATATAATATATATTTAATTTATTTACTAATTATGATATATACTAAATCTTTCAAAATATGGGCAATACATATCAATCCTGGTATCCTTTAATTTTTTGATACCTTCATATGTAAATTATAATAATTTCAAAATATCAAGGGACTTTTTACATATAGTGGTTCTATTAAATTCATTACTCTCTAACCCACAGTATGGATCATTAATTGATTTTCCATTGAGCTCTAATTTCATTATATCATCAAGGGATCATTTTTATTTATTTTTTTGAGTAGGGGTATAGTTGTGAAGAAATATTCTCCAAACTAGAAACCCTAACTTATTGAAAATTTATACAATCTTTTCTTTCAATAACCATAATCAGATCCAGCGATTTATGGAGCCTTTTCCATGGAGTGTAATTTTTGTGAACCCTGGGAATTTTAGGTATTATCCATATTTTATTTATCATTTCTTGATATTGTCTGTGGTTTTGAAATCAATGCTCCATGAAATATAAATTATTAGTCTGAGAAAAGATAACATAAATGGTGAGGGTGAGTTACCTTTCAAAAAATAGATTGAAATTGAAAATAAATTTGATGGAATTAAGATCATAAAATTGATAAAAAAAATTAAAACAACTAAGCACAATAGAAATATAGATAAAAGACAAGATATAATAAATTGATAGATGAAATTGAAAATTATCCACTAAGGGATATCTCTATATCATACCATCAAGTATCTTTGATATTTTTTTTCTTTTAAAACATTATTTTTTATGGTTGATGTATGAAACTTGAACCTTTAATTGTAGAAGATGTAATAAGAAATCCTTTTCAATAAGTAAGGCCATTGGTTTTTAGTGGTTGTACCCGGAATTCCCAATCTTCCTCAATTTACTCCATTTATCATTGATCCACCTCACAGTCAATGTAGTGAGTACCCAATCCATCACATTAAATTAAGGGATAACCTATATCCCCCACACTCAATGGTAGTGAGCACTCAATAATAGAAAATAAGATAAAATATTTTTTAAATAACTTTGAATAACACTAGTGATCCTACCAACATGATGAAATAATAAGAGTATGGGGTAGTAAGATAAGGGTGAATAAAGATTAATAATGATTAAAATTAAGAATAAATATCCAAAAATGATCTTAAAGGTATATACATAAATAAAATTATCCTTTAGGTGTATTTATTGCCTCTAATAGCTCAATAGTCATACTAAAATTGTTGAGAGGGGATATAAGAGTAAATATGGGTATATTTTAGGAATGTAGGGACCTATCTAAGAACTATATGTGTTTCTCTTTCTAGATTCCACTGGGTAGTCGATTAGTTCCATCAGAGATCTAGTGGTATCCCAAACTGTGTAGTCATTGGTACTTTTAGGTGGAAAAAATAAAAATTTAATCAACTCTCATTTTTATCTCTCTTTTTAGTCCAATAATATCATCATATGTTTTTTTAAATAAAATTAAGAAATCTATGTAATGTGAATATTTAAAACATAATATGGTTTTGTGATCATTATAACCACCTAAGAGAGTGCGATGTACAATTAGAGCCTCCTAGATAACACCTGGATTGGTATTATAAAAAATGATGTGGAAAACACACCTTATAGGTTCCTTAACTCGACATAGGAAAAGATAAAATTTCATAAAATTAATTTCTTTCCCTTTCTAATGTCATGACGTGATACCCTTTATTGCGGTGTGAAGTCCTTCATACTTAATAATTCTATGGTTGTGATTCCTAACTCATGACTGTGATATGTTTTAGACCCTGTCACCAAAGTTACCCTAACACCTTGTTAAGATAAGACCTAATTAGGTTGTGGCATCAACAGTCTTCCACCTTAAGACTACAGTCTTGGGGGATTGCTTGGTCACGGTGCAACCTCCCTTGGTCATCACATCATTGGTCTTCAATTCAATATTGAACTTTCATCAACCACTAAAAACACCTCATAAACTCCAAATATTCAAAAAAGAATCCATAAAAAATGAAGAAATAGAACAATATAATATCATATAATTTATAAATATTAAATTCATACCCTAAGATTATATAGTGGGTCTGATAATTATCCATCACCTACAAATTTTTTCTCCTAATAATATTATTCAAATAGGTTTATAATGGAATGGATGAGTTTCATAATCTTTAATCACTTATTGATTTTAAAAACTAGTTAACCCATTTAAAACAACCAATTAAATGCATTAAATGAAAACTGGCATCCAACAAATTATCTAATCGAGAAACTTATCACAAAAAACATAATAGATCACTACTAAAACTAGATACTCATCATAAATACAAAAAAAATAGTTTAGTTATGGTGCTCTACCCACCATATTATAATTCATAAGAAAACTCAACTCTCTAAAATTGATCAATTACTCCCAACTATTAGATGAAAAATGTAAGCCTCATAGAAGAAAAAAATATATGTCACAAACACAAGAAACTAAGAGAAACCATAAAAGATTTAGAAAATCGTTATATACAAACACTAATGATTTTTGATTTCTATAATAAGGAAATTCCCAACAACATTTATAACATTACCTCAATATTAAAAAATAATGTTTATATACTATCTAAAGGAGAAAAATTTAATAAGTAATACCTAAAATAAAGACTAAATTTTTACCATGTCTAATAAGTAGAACTTGGGGAACCTCATCCACTAATATAATGTGCTAATTCTCTACAAAAAAAGTTTTTGAAGACCCAAATAGCCTGAAATATGAAATGTATTTGGATATCTCTAACATGATAGATTCCTATGAATATACATACCATACCAATGGAAGACTATTGTACTCCTATAGAAATAATTTCATGAGTAGATATATTATATCCTTCTGGTACCAGAACCAATTTTCTCATATTTACATTTCCACCCCTTTCATTAAGTAGAATTACATTTAATTTTTCTATGAATTGAGGGAGTATCATTTACCCTAAGAACTAAATCCATGACTACTTGAACTATAATATAATTCCTTAACACATCAATATAATAGTCTAATACATCTTCGAATACCCTTGATTGAATATCAAGATGAAGACCTCTCCCAAAATACTAGGTTTTTAAAAAAATAATCAAATGAAAACTCAAGTATATATAAAACCAATTCAATGAATCAAAATGATTTATCTAACACCGAATGATAACCCTACTCAGGGAAATAAAAACTCGTCCCCATAGATACATTCAAGGCCTTAATGAAATATTACAGGATAAATAAACATTTAAAACCTTCTAATTAATGGTCCTTTTATAGCTTTTCCAAATAATGTATTTTCAACACTCCCAAGATGTAACATAATGAAAAAAGCTATAAAACCAATTTATGTGAGGCTCAAGGAGGTTAATCTGAATAAATATAATTTTAATAATAAAAAAAAATTATTCGTTTTTTGGAATTTGGTTTCCCAAAGAAAACTGAGGATTGAATTCTTGGGAATTTAAAATTAAATATGATGGTCAATCAACTAAAGGGATCACATGTGGAGAATCTTCCATATATTTCCATTATGAATTGACCAAAGAATTTTAGTTGAATAATATTAAAGGTATTAAATATGGAACATAATAAAAAATGGAGAAATTCTTAAAAATTTTAAAGAAACATATGTACATCACTTTTAAAGAATTTACATTCTTGTAATTTCTTATACTCAAAACCTCTGAGAACTGAATCCATTACATTTTATTTATAATGGAAAAGTGATTAATTTTAATTTAAAACATATTTTGCTTTATAATGGTATAAATAAAACAACTTCCCACTTTAGATTCATTCAATATAAAACTCATAATAACATACACTAGTTTCTAAATAATAAAATGACATTTTAAAAATAGTTTACAATTTAAATAATTCATCGTTGATGCCATTTTTAAAATAAAAACATCTAGTTTATTTCAAACTATCTAAATAAACTCATTTATTAATTTCAAAACCATTTACATTTCATTCATACTAGTATTTCAACATTTAAAACCATGTTTCATCCAAATAGCATAATCACATCATAAAAACCATTCATAAGCCACTATAAATGATAAAATATCATAATAAAAAAAATATAATCAAATTAAATATAAAAAAGGGGGGTATTATCAATGAAAATCATGGATGTATGGAATATAGGACCATGATCCAATTACATGACAATAATTGAGAGCTTTCTTATACTATAAACATGGGTTTAAGGTGGATTTCTAGACCACAAGAGCTAACTACATGCCTCGAGTTCATTTACTATTTTTACCCCCAAAACATAGAAAAATCACCCGAAAACCAATATGATTTCAATTAAATTTAAATCACCAGTAATCAGGTTAAAAAAATTCAACAAATAAATGAATAAATAATAAAACAATTACTTCTCACAACCTTTATTCTCATGGTGAAATGAGGCTCTAAGTGAGAATGATCTATAGAAACTCCTCTTATAGTTATCTCTTGATTTTGAAAATTCTTATCTCTAATATACCTTTAACAATAAAAAAATTGCTTCTTTGATACCATTTTTTCATAAACTAACTCAGATTAGGGGTACCCCAGGAAGGTTCATGAAAAGTAGTCTTATTAAATATTTTCATAAGATTTACTAAGTAGGATCCAACTTAGTATACATTTTTTCTCACCCATATATATATATATATATACTTTTGAGGTATTTGGGGGGTATTTTCATATCAATCTAGACAATACTAGCTTAGATTCCGGATATGTTTTTGGATTTTCCGTCTCATGAGTTTTCTTTTTTATATTTAATTTTAAATACATTGTATTTTTATGAAATTATCATCCATTATGAGAATATTAGTTTTTATTTATATTATAAATTTTATTTATAGGTTCGTTTTATATTTTATCTTATAATGTTTTGGGGGGAAAACCTTCCATATTTTTTTATTATACCCTTGATGCTAGTCACTAAACCATGCACTATTATGGTTGTGAATCATAGGCCACTCCCATATTGACTATAATACTAGGAGGGTAACCTAGTGGGGATGGGTGATTATATAATGGTATAATATCTATGGATTATATTTAGTATATATAATAGAGTTTGGAACTGGTTAGAAAATTCATGGGTTTCATACAGAAATAATTTTCGTTGAATATAGTTTGTAAGATAGAAAGAGATTCCATCTTAGAGATATGTAATTTGGGACCACTATGATATTAATAAATAACATGAAGAATAATAAATACCTATGTGAGATAACAATGATTATAGTGTAGATACCTAGGATCGTTAAATGAATTACACTTTTTTGGGTTTCTATTTCAATTAGGGCGATGTTAAGGAAATTTGAAATAAACCTGATAAAATTATATTAAATTGAATTATATGGTACTGAGATTAAGAGTTTTCATTCATTTCTATATAGATTCTTACTGCTCGTCATCTATGTGTGGTTCAGGTAGGTATGGTAAATATTTTGATCCATTTTACCTTTAAAGAACTGACTTGGCTATGGAGGATGAGTCATAGAGAAATACGTTGAATGATTTCTAGCACCAAGGATTGGAAATGTATGATTTGAGTGTATTATATTTGGAGATGGATCATTGGTTGGAGGATATTGAGATTTCCTTCATTTTCACTCATTTCATGTAAAAGTATTTGGTTCCACTTTTTTTATACTAGATGCAAGGAGTGATATACCAGTGAGGGATTCTATATCATGAATTGTTGAAGGAGTTAGAGGATTAATGGGAAGATTTTAAGAGATTGTTTTTTAGTTATCCTATAATCAACGGAGAGGTAGAAAGGATGAATAATGTTCCCTAACTCTAGTAGATGATCCTAAGAATATATGAATTTGGAAATTTCTTCAAAGTCCTCATTTTCATTTAACCAATATTTTCATTGATGAATAGTCTACAACATAATATTTAGAGGAGGTGTTGTTTCGAGTTATTCATTATGAATTTACCTTAACTATATTTCCTACATATCATGAGGTGAATAATAAGGTAAATGTGATCAAGAGGATTAATTTTTAGATGAGATAAAATTTGGATGTGATTCATCAAGGCTTCCATATGAGTAGTGAAATGGATGGGGGATCTTGGAAGATAGTTTCATCAATGTTTTTATTGAAAGGGGGTTATCCATAGAAAAATTATTTTCACTTAATTGGGAATGTTATTTAATATCGATCCACAAAAGGATATTATATATATATGCATTTAGTTTGGAGGTTAAAATCATCTATTATTTCAATTCCTAACCATTCGTTGTGATCAATGGGGATTAGGTGGGAAATATCAATTTCAACATCAAAAAAGGATCCTTAAGAGACTATATAAGCAGCAGGGAAAACATGAATTTTCCACACTAATAGGAACTGTATAATGTAAATTAACATCATGTGATATTCCCCACCATTATGTATATGGGTATATGAAAGGCCATGGAGTCGTCCATTTGAATGGAAACTGTGGTAGAGGATCCGATAATGATCATTTGTAGGCCATGGATATTATAACACATGAATAAAATTAGATTTTATGAGGTGAAATAAATTATCATCTACCTTTATTATTTATTTATTTGATTCTGGAGCACTTAATTAGTTCCTTACACTCACCTTGGTCTAGTCTATATGACTCAACATAGATAGTATTCTAATTCCCCGACTGTAGACCACCCCAGCTAGAGGTTATTTGAGTCTTCTTGATATGTGTTGGGGTTGTGATGTTGTTTTGGGGAATGATTATCCATTTTGGTATTTCCTTTTACAAAATATAAATCTCTATGATGTCAATTTTTTCATCAACCAGTTGTATTCCATATTCTCTATCATCTACTACTTCATGATGGGGATTGTATTTCCTAATGTGGAAGAGAATTGTGTAATATTTATAAGATAGAGACACCATCAGATGAGTCATAGGCATTTAGAAAATATATTGGCATAGATAAAATGTTGTAATTGGGATTATTAAAGTAATAGTAAGAGGATATTTTGATAGTTGTTGAGGATTTCTATATATCTTCCCTAATGATTTTGTGACATTTCTCCTCAAATGATATCATGTTTGTGATATTTTTTTGACTTGGTTCCTATCCTATCTTTATTGGATCCCTTATAGATAAAACATTTCAATATATGTGAGTTGAGAATCCAAATTGATGACTTGATTTATAAGGTCTTCATCTTTTCCAACATATCACAATAGGGTCCTCTGAAACTATTTTCCAAAAAATAAGATATTGGTATAAGGTTTTATACAAACTATATGTTTTTGAATTAGGTGACGTTCAATAACCATTATTCAATTTCATGGATATATAATTTATTTTATTTGTTTAAGGGATATAAATTGTTTTTTAAGAATGATCTATGGTTTGGGTGTCATCTAATGTGTGCGAAGGAGGATGATGCCCCTAATATAGGGTTTAGGATTCATTATGGACACTTTGAGTTTATATCTATGTCATCTAGTGTCAGGAATTTTCCATCTATTTTATGGGGACTAATTAACTATCTTTTCTATGATATTTAGACCAATTAACTATTGTGTTCTTCAAGGGAATACTCATATACATAATGTCATAGTATGATTATACTAATCACCTTAGGGTTGTTTTAATAGTCCTTCAAGAAAATCAGTTCTATGAGAATTTGTTTATGTGAATGTTTTAGATACACGAGGTTCCTTTTCTCAATAAATTATTGTATTGGTATAGAGTGGATATCAGTCCGTTAAATATTAAGGAAACTTTTTCTTAGGAGTAGCATAATAATTTTGCAACGGTCTAAATATTTATTGGTCTAATGGGATGTTATTCAATTTTTGTGTCTAATATCTCTTGGATTTTATCCTCATTAACAAACTAAATAAGGATAGACCAAGATTTTATATAGATTGATCAGTATTAAAGAGCCTTTTTATACCTTAATAAGAAACTGATCAATTCTCTCATTCTTCTATTATCAGAGAAGGAAATGATTTTTAGGATTCCTTTTATTATTTTCACCTTGTCTTGTACTGGATCAGGATAATGTAGAGAAAAGTGTTCTCATAATGGTCTAGGAAGTTATGTTCTCCACCAGATAAACGATGCCACCCATGATCTCAAGTTATAAGAAGTGGTGTTTTCTCTATATTTTTGTATACATTACCTCATCAGTTAAAACATTTTTGTCTTAACATATAATAAGACATTAAGGTATACATAATTTACATGTATTTGAATATGTATTAGTGGGGGTGGACTATGTAGTTACCAGACTATGACTTTTAGATATCCTACTCCCAATGAAAATATAATGTTGTTTCATGTGTATTAAGTTGAAATTCATGGGGATACCTTGTTTGGGAGTTTTTATATTCTTGGAGAGTGACACATAATATTTAAAAGAAGAATCTTAATATGGAGGGAATTTGTTGTAAAAATTTCTTATACCAGATAATAGTGATATCATACATGATGCAATATTTGGAGGTGTCTCAGTGGGAAGACACATTGATTGAGCTGATGTAGGGTCCATCTTCCATGGTGTCACTCCTTATGGATAGTAAATTGATGATCAACCTTAGGTAGTATTCCTAGAGAGGCTATTTGTTCCACCAATGATTTAATAGAAGGTTTTTTATGAGTTTCATAGTTATCTTTTGGTAGTGAATACCGGTATATCAAAGATTTACCATAACATGAAGTGTCATTTATGGTGGATATTGATGAATCCATCCATGGTGGAGTTGATGTCATGGTGTTTAGTCTCTAGTAGGTGATTATAGAGTATCATTTTTCTAGTGGGTTTTTGAAGTCATTAGATGTTACATTGTAAAATAGGAGAACATATAGATGGATTTCATCACCAATGTTCCTCAATATCAAGGTATTTATGGAACTATTTGGATAATATTGGATTAATTAATTATGTCAAAACACTTCCTAGAGATTAGGGATTTGAGTTCTATGGATGTTCTTGAGAGTCAGTATGTAGTTGAGGTAGTGTAGCTCAACAAGGTACCGAGAACCATAATCTCATATCGAGATCCTCATTTTACCTCATGGGTTTAGTGAGGTATTTAATGTGATTTTGGAGCCCAATAAAGTCTTAATATTTATTTTTGTTTTTATATAGTAGGATATACTAAACTCACTATTTAGATTATGGAGTATATGTTTTATGCATGCATTATAGATTTCATTGAATCATGGGTGAATCACCTGACTTTTTTTAAGTGTTCTTATAATAATTTCTATCACTCTTCCATTTAAATGAGTCTATTTAAGGTATATTTTGGGTACCTATAGAGATATATATTATTACGGATCTATTTTAGAGATTCAATATTCATTTGATCATATATGTTGGATAATATGTTTAATAAGTTTTAGATGATTCGGTATTATATAAGTGTGGTGAAAGACAGTTAGAAGTCTGTTGTTAACCGAAGGGGGATGCCACAAGAGTTTGATGATGGATATTAGGTGTTCTTAAGAGTTTCCCTTATCATATAGTAGAGTATTAGATATTGGGGTACGTTTTCTATTGGGTTTATCAGTGATTTCAAGGTGTTGGGGTCCATTTGTGAGGTGGGGTATTAATTAGCACTTCCCCTATAGTTGGAACTAGTCCATGATGTTTTCCATATATCACCAATTTATAGATAACATCAAAATGACTCCAATGAAGTTAATTTAGGTGACTTATACATTGAGTATAACACAATGTTTTTATAATGACCAATATATATTTAAGATATGTGGTAGAAGGTGTTATATGATATCATAATTCACATTGATTACATTCTTTAAGGGAATAAAGACCTCAAGGAGAGTACATAGGAATGTGATTCCCTGATGCATTCTTTGTAACCAAATTTGTTTTGGAACATATTATGTAATAATTATGAAATTATTATTTATGGATAATTTTCTAAAATTAACTATTCTTGTGAAAAATTTTGTCCTATCGATGATGTCATTCTATTTGAGTGGTATCTACCTAGGGAGAGTGTTTTAGTTTAGTGTTTTTTATCCCTATGTTGGTTTTGATTCATGGGGATGAAAATCATTTGAGAGTTATGTAATGATACAATGTGGAACTTTACAACCCATTATATTGTGTGACTTGGGTGTTAGATCTATAAGGAAAATATTTGAGTAATTGAGATGGATTTTAAACTATGATTTCTACTAATGAATTTGATTCATAACATGATGGTTGGTTTATTTCCATGTGAGGTTACCCGGTAGGTTATTTCATGACATATTAAGGTTTCATGGATATGATATATATCTTATGAGAGTTAATTATTTAGCTATTTATGAGGAGAAAGTATAGTAATGGGGGTAAATAATTGGATTCATTATTTTATTTCTAATACTCTATTAGATTTAACCATGTCCTATCATGAATTTGATATTTCATGACGCAATTCCTTAATTCCCATTGTTATTATAAATTTTTAAGCCCATTAAAATCCTTTTATTTTACTTAATTTTCTCTTATCCTTTATATTACTCCCATGCATCATTTGATGCCTTCATGTTCCCCTATATTGTCTCTGGCCCGCATCTTTGAGAGATCGACATGTTATGAACCTTAGAAAGTTTCTATTATTTTATTAATTTTTCCCCCATATTGATAATCCCTAGTATTATTATGGTGGTGGTATAGAGTTTGTTTTTATTGACTTGGGTCATGTTTGTTTGGGGGGTTGATGTGTTGTATCTTTTTGATGTTTCATTTGTATGGATGGGGATTGTGATAATAATTTATTTTCTTTGATTCATGAAGTGGTTGGAAATATAGGCAGGTGATTTAGGAAATCAATGATGGTTTCTATATAATGTCAAAGTAACATTATATTTCATTCTTTGGGATGATACTAAGGATTTTACTAATGAATACATTGAATCAAAATAAAAATGATTTTGAAGGGAATTCGGTGATTCACATGTGTTTACATGTTTAAATGATATTTTTTATGTGGTGGATGAATTTAATTTATTACAATTAATATTTTTTATGTTTTCTCTATGATTTTTTTGGGTTACTATAATTAATTTTTTATAATAACCATTTCTAAGAGAATAATAATTAAATATAATAAAGAAATGGATGATTGGAAAATTGAGAATTCTGTGATGATATGTCTATTCTTAACAGTAATATTTTATATGAAACTAGTAATTATGGAAGAAAATTTTTCAATTGGATAATATTTACAATTAGGGTTCTTATTTTATTTCAATGATTAGTGTGTACTTTTATTGGGGAGTGTGTCGATAATTGTTTGTTATTAAAATTATTATGGTAGTGGATTCCCTAGCTATATTTCCATGGTTGGAAACAAGAAATGTGATTTTTGATTTAAAAAAAGTGAATGGGTTGTTATGTGATATGGATGTGGTGGGATAATTGTTTCAATGGAAATAGTTAATGTATTTATCGTCGTTGTGGAGGTCATTTACGTGTTTCATGGGGTTTCCCATGTGGTGGTTGGTGGTGTGAAGTGGGGATAGTATCATAGCTGTTTGTTGAAAATGTAATATAAATAAATTGAATCAATATATCAATTGGTGTGGTATATAATTTCAAAAATAATGGTATATAAATTTAATTTAAATTATCTAAATTAATGTGTAATGATTAGATTAAATAAAGGTAATGGATAAATAAAGGATTTTAATTAAATGTGGAAATGGATAGGATAATTATCATAAAATGGATTTTACACAATAAAAATAGAAATAGTTCATTAATGTGATTAAATGGATAATAATTAATAGTTGTGTGGTTGTTTTCTATGTAATGTATGATTGGTTTAGGGTATATTAATTCGAAACATTTGAAACACATAGTAGTTATAATGTGTTTGTCATAATGGTGTGGTAGAGCTGTTTTGGTGTAATCCCATTAGGTTCGGATTGTGTATGAATTCTTTTATTTTTATTTTATTTTTTATTTAATTCAAACCCCACCTATGTCAGATCACCTTACCAACACCCAAATTATTTTGGCTCTATGAGTTTTCCAAAGTAATCTTTTGTGACTCCTAAAGACTTTATAATGTTTCTATTTTATAATAAATATAATTTGGTTGTTATCTTTCATTGAAAGAAACACCAAATCAAGCTTATGATCTGAAAAACAATTAGATTAACTTGTGGTACATGCATCACTATGTCATCTTCTATTACACACAATATTGAGTTACTTTTATTGCTTTCATTACAAGCAGGACAAAGCTTCAACAAACTACATTATACTACTAATATTATTATTTAATATGATAATTATCAACTAGATGTAATAATTGAATGTATGAAAAGGATTAGATAAATTTTTAATATACTGTTTAATTTGATTATATAATTATATAAATATAAATCAATTAGAAATGAATATTAAAACCAATTGAATATAAATATAATGTTTTTTTAAAAACTATTAGTATGAACCAATGATTTTTTATCATAATAAATAAAATTAATTATTATTAGTGATTGATATTAATAAAATATATATTATATATTCCATAAAATGTTTTTTATATTCATTTAACATATTTGATATGAATAAGACAAGAACAAATCCAATTTCATGCATAAAAACTATATTTGTCTACAGGTAGTTTTTACACCTTTTAATGGCGCACCTACCTTATATAAAAAATTTTAAACATTAATAAATTATATTAGAAAAAATAATATTCATTTTTGACATTGTATTTTAATTTTTTACTTAGGGTTAAAAAAATTCTGAGAACATTCATATTTTGATGAATAGTGAAACATACTGAATTTTAATTGAAAACCAATTTTTCATCTAAATAATTTATAGAGTTAAATTATATTATTAATTATTTTTAAACTTCAAATATATAAATTTTATATCATTTAATTCAATATATGTCATTGGAATCATTTTAACATTGATTTTACAGATAAAACATAGTAAACATTTGGATATTTTTACCTAAATTTTTTTCCCTTCACATATGCAGGATTAATTTTAATTTAATTTCAGCCACTTTTGTGAATGGAATTTGTAAAAAAAATTCATTTTATGAATATTCAAAATTTTTATTTTCTAATAAATCCAACTTAATTTTATACCAAACAAATTTTTGACTGCTGTTAAAATAAATTATAGTGATTGTGGAAAAAATGATTGTACATACTAACTAAAATTAGAGTATGTGGTGTTAAAAAGGAACTAAAATTGTCCAAAACGAATTGGATATAAATATTTATACTATAACCCCTCATGTATATAATTTTGAGTTTTATGCAAGCCCCTTTGTAGGTAAAAACATAGGGAGAACATGAATCATTTCACAAATATCAAATCTGTCCTTTCGCCCACTTATAAATGGGAACTCACAACTCTAAATTTTTCACACCTATCAAACCATTTTGGATTATCTAAACCAGAAAAAATAAACTCCCAAAATCACAAGACTCATCTTAGAATCTTCTCTTTGGGAATAAATCCACCAAAGAAAGTATTTTATTACAAACCAAAAGTTATGTGAAAATATGTAGATAGAGACACATGTGACAATTTAGACTCATGATAAGATTTTTCATCTCAATTTACATTCAATTCATAATAATTTATTATTATACAACAATAAAATTTTATTTAGTTTATATAATGCCCCTTTTCATTTAATATCATAATTCGCTCATAATTCATGGTATTTTTATTTTCACTTCAAATTATCCCATCTAAGGGTATTTGATTTAAAAATTATCATATGATAAACTTATTGTAAAATATTTTTCTATACATAACATTCTATTGAAACAATAACTTTATTGTAATCATTTTTCATTGGTTATTAAATTTTATTTATTATCCATATTCATTCATCGTTATTTTGATTAATGGATAAATTCTATTCCTTTTTTATATATGGTTTTTACTTAGACATAAATGTGAATAACTATGAAAATAATTATAAATTTGTATATTCAATTATATATAGATATTTTATGATAATTCACATTATTTATTATTTAAATTGACTATTTTATATATTACAAATTATTTTTATAGGTATGACATGGGTAGGGTACTAGTTAATGTAAGACCTATGGGTTGAGTACTTTTTAATGCTATCCCCATGATGCATCGATAGTCTCATGGTATGAAATGAGTTAGAAAAAAACCCTTAGTGTTTATTTCCCAGAAATTTTAAATTGTTGGGATGATAGATCTTGACACAAATAAAATGTGTTTTTAACCATATAAATAATACTCCTTGAGGATATATCATGATAGTAACTATCTTGAATAAAGATATTGATAGCTCAGAAGTCCAACATTATGCATTTAGACATTGATTTTATACCATGTGTTTATTTGATTAGTTAGAATATTTTTGGTCATGTTTCCAGCTCATGTGCTTATTTATATGGAATTATTCGGCCATATTTTATTCTTTAAGTGTTTTATTATTCTATTTGTATGTATTTAATGGCATATGTACTAATATATTTACCTTTCCATGTTCATCATGTTCATTGATTCGTTATTTCTTCCACTATACTTTAACCTCAGTGAGCATTTGAGATCACACTTATTTTGTTTTCATTCCCCATGATATGAAGATTAATTATTGGGTTGATTTTCAAGTATCAAGTTTATATTTCTTTTTTATGTATTATGGTTAAATTTATTTTCAAAATTAAAAATGGAAATCATGTATTCCATAATGTTTTCCAAAAGTGCTAAATTAATCGATCCTTCAATATTTGAATCCTTGTACTCATTCTGGTGTAATAAAGTAAGGTACCAGCACCTTTCTTTTAGGGTTAGGGTGATATTGTTGGTATCAAAGGAATTTTTGTTCAAACCTTGATAAATAGATTTATGAAAACATATATTAGAAAAAAAACCCTATGATAGACTTTCCTGATAAGTATGGAAGAATATCCCAAAGAAAATATGTTTAGGATTATGTGAATATATTTGAAAAAAAATCATTTTATGTTAAGTATTTTACTAGTTTTAGGATTATAAAGTATGTTTCAAAATTATGTGCACTAATTTAATGTGTGTAGTCATTTCAAAAATTCACATTGAAGAAGGAATGTGAACCTCACTAATGAACATGATCCAAATATTAAGAAGGATCGTATATTTTATAGTCTTAAAAAAAATTAATTGGTAATAGTCTCCAAATAATTCTCATCGTATGAACGAAAAATAGCATGTTCTAACTAGACAGGTAATGAATAATCTAATTATTATGACTTCAAAGGTAGGCATGAGATCATGAGGAATGTTCGGAAAAATTTGGATAATGTAAATAGGAGAAATAAGTATTTTCAAACATGTTATTATTATAGAAAGAAACACCTTGGGTCATTTTTTTGGTTGTTTTCTAGAAAAAGTAAGAAAAAATAATTTTCTAGGAACATGCCATGTACTTCTAAGTACATGTCATGTACTTATCTTGTTGTGTACAACCGAGTTTTGACTGTGTAGTGACCGAGTACATGGTCATGTGGTGACTTGATAGACCTGCTAATGTTAGGGGCTGGTTTATGCTATTACATTGAATGTATTCTTAATGTACACATAGTGTAATTTTTTTATTTGATATATCTAAGTGTGATCACATCTCATATCTGGAAACAACTTATTCTACCTGTGTTTCATAAAGGTGCAGTCCAGAATGACAGATGATGTTCGATATCCTGATTCTCCATACAAGCATCGATTGAGACACTATCAGGTTCATTAGAATCCCACCGGGTAGTTATCAAACCCTCTTGATCCATTCTACATGATTCTTTCTCTCATTTAAGTTATTCAATGTTGTGTGTTTTTAGTCTTTTTATAGATCTATGCCAATCTAGGCCGATTGAAGGGCTTACATTCAAGTATATCAACCATACAACATCACGGTAGGCGGTTTGTTCCATTTTTTGTTTTTATTTTGGATTATATATGTTAAAAGGTCCACATGACCATGTTTTGGGTATTTTTGTGATTTTGAATTTAACCATGTTATTACTTCATATGGTTTGATTGATTAATAAAGGGTTATTGCTTATGCATAAGGTTAAATACCTTGTCTGAGGGATGACCCATGGGTTTATTTTCCTTATTTGATTGTTAATGACCATTTGGTCTATATTTCATATGAGTAACACCTTATTTTCTATGCCATGTTTGATTAGGATAGTGTTTTTTTATACTAAATTACTCTGATATGTTTCATGAATGTTTATCCATGTAATAATTTTAAATTACATGAGTTCCTTGATATGATGTGTGCACTGTTTTTCAATGGACCATGAGAGCCTTGGACTAGGGTAACTGAAGTGATTTCTAGTTTATTTACATAGAACTATGGGAGACTTGGTATAAATATTTTACTCAAGGGGAATTGACAGTGAGAGCTTTCCCATGTGGTCTTTTATATTTTCCTTGATGTCATATCAGACCAAAGGGGTTTGACTGGGAGATATTTCCCAGTGTGTTGTTATTTAAATGAGTTGATGTTATGGGACCAAAGGGGATAGACTATGAGATCATTGAAAAAAGGGTTTTTATTTATTTAATTGATTCTATGTGGAACCAAATGGGTTAGACTCTGAGAGATTTTCCAAAGGGTTGTTTGTGAATAGATGAATAATTGTGATGTTTTTGCCAAGCCAATTCACAAGCTTGGATTCTATCTCACTTGATTGTTTATATGGTATTATTAGATTCTTGTTTTGGTTAATTTAAATGGGGGATGTATATCTTAAGATACACCCTAGGAAAACCTCATTCAAAAAATAAATTATAAATATGAAAGGAATGTAAATGAGAACTGTGTGATTGTTTTCTTTTGAGTACTTCCTAGTTTATTTCTTCATTATTGAATATTACCTATTATATATATATATTCATTCACATTTAAGAATAAATTTTTTGGAGGTTTCGTACTAGGATTAATCTCACACCTTGTTTGGGTCATTCTTTTGGACCCAAACATATCATATGATTGCAGGTACAGATAAGGGAATGCTCCCTTCTTTATTTGGTGCTTCATTACTATTGGAGCTGGAGAGAATGTGACCAAGATGAGGCTTTCAATGCTATTGTAGTTAACTTGTTGTTTACTTGTATTAGTTTGTATTGTATTTCCTTCATTTTGATCTATTTTGGATACTTTCCAAGACACATATGTCTTGCATCTTTTATATAAACGTAATGGATTCTGTTGACTTTACATTTAGTCCTTTACGGTTATTCCTATTTTTTATTGCTGCTTCGGCTATTGTTTCATTTTTTTTGTATATACTCTTCCAATGAGAGAATAGTTTCCCCAATATCACACCTTTCCACTTGATTCTAGTTTATAGCCTCTGGCATTTGGGGAAATACTCTTGAGGTCATTTCACCAACCAGATTTGGGGTACCGTTGGGTAGCATCCAGATTTAGAATGATACAATGTGGTATCTGAGGTAGGTTTCAAACCTCTAACCTATGGGTTATGGATCATATTCAATTCCTGGGTCATGTCATCTCATATATAGGAGTGTCAGTATACCCAAAAAATGTGGCAGTTGTGGTTTCCTAGGATCAGCTAAAAAATTTCATTGAGGTAAGGTGTTTTATAGCATAGGCTAGTTACTACATACATTTTATTCAGGACTTATCACACTTATAAGAATCACTAACATCCCTAACTAAGAAGGGTGTGGTGTACTTGTGGAAGGATTCCTACGATTCATCCTTTTAGGAGATGAAAGGGAGGTTGACTTTTGCACTGATACTCATTTTTTTAGAACCGGGTAATAGTTACAATGTTTATTATGATGCATAAGGATTCGGGTTTCGATAAGTTCTTATACAGGGGGGGAGTAGTTTTCTATGGGTCGTGGAAGTTGAGGCCACATTAGATGAATTACCCAATGTAGAATCTCGAGTTGGCTGCATTTTTTCATGCTTTTCATTGTTGAAGACATTACATACTTGAGGATATTTTTGTGGTATAAACATACCTCAAAAACCTCAAGTATATCTTTAATCTGCATGATCAAAAATTGAGATAGAGAAGGTGGGTTGATTACCTTTATTCTATTGACTTTGAGAATTCCAACACATGTAGAAAAGGTAACATAGTGGCATATGCATTGTGTAGGAGAACATAGATGTAGGCATTTCAGGATGACAATAGTGAATGAAAGATTATGGATCTTCTCTTTGAGATGCATTAGGAGGTGCACACCAATAGAGGTAGACATTTCTCTCTTCTATAGTTGTTACCTCTACTCTACTAGATCAAGTGAGAATGAGGAAACAATCAGATTCTGAAATCCTAGAATTACTAGAGAGTGTGTTAGGTGAGGACCCTATTCCTGGGTCTACCATAGGAGAGGATGAGTTGTTGTTTTTTCATGGGAGTGTATGTGTGTCAACATACATACACAAGGAGATGTTATGATATTTTCATGACTCGTTATGGGATTTTCATCCTGGTGTCACCAAAATTTATCGAGATCTACATCGTTAATTTTGGTGGCTAGGCATGAAGAGGGATGTAGCCAGTTTTGTTATGAGATGTTCCACCTATTAGCTAGTGAAGGTAGAGCATCAGAGACTAGTAGGGCTATTATATCAGTTACCCATTCCCAAGTGGAAGTTGAATATTGTCACGATGTATTTTGTGATAGGTTTACCATTGTCACCTTGAGGAAATGATATTGTATGGTTTTTTGTTGACAGAATTGTGAATGTTTCACATTTCCTACCAATCAAAGAAACCTTCAATCTTGATGAGCATAGAAATTTGTACATCCGAGTGATAGTACATTGTCATGGGGTTCCACACTGTATTGTTTCATATTGGGATGCATGTTTTAGATGTCATGTCTTGTAGGGACTATGGAGTGATTTGGGTACATTATCACTAATAATTATATCTTACCATCCCCTGATAGATTTTCAGTTCGAGCGTACGATTCTAGTTTTGGAAGGCCAATTCAGAGACGAATTGCTTTAAGGGGGGAAGTTTGTAAGAAACATGATCTTTTTGTATGGTATGGGTCTTGTTTTCAAGTTTTTTTTGGGAAAAATGAATAAAGGAGTATTTTCTAAGTGAATGACATGTACTTATGAGTACACATCATGTACCTAGCTTTCCAGGTAAAACTATTTGTTGACCATGTAAAGGCTGAGTACATAGTCATGTGGTGACCGGTCTAACCCATATAAGTTGGGCATCGGTTGAGGCTACTACACAGGGTGTAGTGTTAAAGAAAACACCATGTAGTTTTATTGTTATTTGATATATTAGAGTGAGGTCACATCTCATATCTATAAACACCTTCTTCTTATCATGTTTCATACAGGAGCACTCCAGAATGAAGAATGAAGTTCGATATCCTGATTCATCTTATGAGCTCTGATTAAGACACCTTCTGGTGCGTTGGAATCCCACCGATGAGTTCTCAAACCCTCTCGAGCACTTCTTTATGATTCCTTTTCTCATTTGAGTTATTCCAGGTTGTTCGTTTGTCACCTTTTTATCGAACTATGCCGATCTAGGCCAATTCAAGGGCCAACGTTAAAGTATATCAATCATACAAAATTAAGGTATGTGGATTGTTTCTTTTGTTTTTTGTATTAGGGTTATATATACTAAATGTGATGCAGTCCCAAATTTTGGGTATTTTTTAAATTGGAATTTAACCATGTTATTACCTCCTATGGTTTGATTGATTGATAAAAGATTATTTCTTATGTGTAAGGTTAGATACCTTGTCTAAGAGAAACCCCATGGGTGTGTTTTGACTTGTTTGATTGTTTATGACAATTTGGTCAAGGTTTCCTATAAGGCGTACATTGTTTTCAATGCCTTGTTTGATTAGGAGGGAGTTTTTTATATGAAATGCTTGTGATACACATCGTGAGTGTTTAGTCATGTAGTATTTTTAGATTACATGTGCTGCTTCATATAATGTGTGCAATATTTTTCCAATGGACTGTGAGAGCCTTGGACTAGGGAGACTGAGGGGGGTTCTAGTTAATTTACACTACACCATGAGAACCTTACTGTAGATTTTTGACCCCAGTGGATTAGACCATGTGAGATTTCCCACATGGTCATTTATATTTTTCTCGATGCTATGTGGGACCAAAGGGGTAAGACCGTAAAAGATTTCCAAGAGGGTCATTAGTTAAATGAATTGATGTTGTGGTACCAAAGGAGATAGACTATATGATCTTTCCTAGAGGGTCATTTTTTAATATTTGAATGATTTTGAAGCATATGGAAAGCCAAAACACAATCTTGGATTTGGTCTTACTCGATTGTTTAGATGGTCTTATGAGATGCAAATATTTGTTACTTTACTCAGGGGATGAAGATCTTAGGCAAGATCCTAGGGTCACATGATTCAACGGATGTATAAAAAATATTAAATGAATGTAATACAAAATTATATGATTGTTTACTTTTGAGTACTTCCTAGTTTATTGCATAATTATTGCATATTTCCTATATATATATATATATATATTCACTGACAGGTAGGAATAGATATTTTGTGGTTTCCTACTAGGATTTATCTCACTCCCTATTGGGGTCATGCTTTTGGACTCAAACAGAATTATGATTGCATGTATAGATAAGGGAATGTGCACTTCTTCATCAGGTACTTATTGTTGTTGGAGCTGGAGAGCATGGGACCAAATGGAGGCTTCTAATGTTGTTGGATTTTACAAGTTGTTTCCTTATATTGGATTGTATTGTATTTCCAGTATTTTGATCTATTTTGGATCCTTTCCTAGACACATATGGCATGAATAATTTATATATATGATATGTATTCTTTTGACTTTACTTTCATTCTTCGGTTGTCATTCCTATTTTGTATTATTTCTTCCGCTATTATTTACTATTTGTTTTATATTGTGTATATTATGCCAAAGAGGCCATATTTTCCCCATAATCACACCTTGTCCCTCCTTGCTAGTCGGCAGCATCTTGAATTTTGGGAAATTCACTTGAGTTCATGTGACCAACCGAGTTCGGGGAACCTTTATGAGGCACCTGGATTCGAGACGTTACGTAGTGGTATCATATTGAGGTTTCGATCCTCTGGCCTATAGTTTATGGATTAGATTAACTTATGGGGTCATGTCATCTTAGAGACAGGAGTATCAGTAAATCTATAGAAAGTGATAGATGTGGTTTCTTGGGATAATCTATTGAATGTCTTTGAGGTAACATGTTTTTTAGGGATGGCTGGTTACTACATATTCTTAATTCCAGTTATCTCATGCTTAGCAGTGCCACTAGAAGGCCTGATTAATAAGGGTGAGAAGTACTTGTGGACATATTTCTGTGATTCATCCTTTTATGAGCTTAAATAGAGGTTGACTTCAACCCCAATATAGATTTTTCCACAACCGCGAAAGAGTTACTCTCTTTACAATGATGCATTAGGCATCAGGATAGAAGCATTTCCTAAGATGGGGGAAGGATTTTTTGCATATGTGTCTCACTAGTTGAGGCCACGTGAGAGGAATTACCCGACACACGATCTCATGTTAGTTTCAGTTGTTCATGCTTTACGTTGTTGGAGACATTACTTACTTGGAGAGAATTTTTTGGTATACATAGACCACAAAATCCTCATGTATATCTTTACTCAGCAAGATCCGAATTTGAGATAGTGAAGTTCAGTTGAGTACCTTCATTATTCTCACTTTGAGCTTTCCTACATGCTTGGGAAATGAAACATAGTGGCTGATGCATTGAGTAGGAGGACTCAGATGCAAGCAGTTTTGGAGGCCAGTAATGAATAAAAACTTATGGCTCTGTTCTCTGAGATTCATATGGAGGTTCCTGAAAAATAGAGGCAGACATTTCTTTCTTCTATAATTTTTGCCTCTACTCTATTGGATCGAGTGTGAGAGAGGCATCTATCAGATTCTAAAGACCTTGTTCTTTGGGAGAGTGTGTCATATGTGGACCCTAATCCTGGGTGGACAATAAGTGAGGATGAGGTTTTTAATTTTCATGGGTGTGTATGGGTGTTAGAAGATGTACATGACGAGCTATTAGGAGATATTCATTCCTAAGTATAGGTAGTTCATCCTAGTGTCCCCAAGATGTATCGATATCTACATCGTGAGTATTGGTGGACATACATGAAGAGGGATGTACTCAGTTTTGTTATGAGATATTCCACCTATTGGCAGGTGAAGGGGGAGCATCAGCAATTGATGTGGATATTATAGAAGTTACCCATTTCTAAGTTGAACTGAAATGATGTCATGATGGATTTCGTGATAGGTTTACCAAGGTCGCCTCAAGAAAAAGATATTGTATGGGTTTTTGTTGATAGACTCACGAAAGTTGCACATTTCCTGCCGATCAAGGAAACATTAAATTTTGATGAGCTTGAAAAATTGTAAATCAAAGAGATAATTTGTTTGCACAGAGTTCCGCACTATATCATTTCAGAAATATATGCCTGGTTTACTTCTTGTTTCTAGAAGGGACTAAAAATGGATTTGTGTACAGAGGTATTTATAAGTAAAACATACCATCCCAAGACATTTGGTCAGTCTGAGTGAACAATTCATGTTTTCTAAGACATGATTAAAAAATGTGTCTTGGGTTTCAGGGTCTATTTGGAGAGGGAGTCCTATTTGTGATCACAGTGGCCTGAGTTGTTTGTAGATTCTTCTTCACCACCCTTCGAAGGGAAATTTACGGATCAATTATATTAAGGGGAAGTTCGTAAGAACTATGATCTTCTTTTGAGGTATTGATCTGGTTGTTGTGTTGTTTTCAAGAAAAATAAAGAAAAAGGGATACTCCATGTAAATACCGTGAACTTCTGAGTGCACACTATGTACCTATCTTGCCACATATGGTTGCATTTTGACTGTGTAATGGCCGAGTACATGGCATTGTGGTGACCTGTCATGCCCTCTTAAGTCGGGGGATGTTTGAGGCTATTACATGGTGTGTAGTGTTAATTAACATTCCATCTACTTATATTTTTATTTGATATATTAGAGGGGTCATGTCTCATATACAGAAACATCTTCTTCTTCCCGTGTTTCATACAGGAGTGCTCCAGAATGACAGATGTTGTTTGATCTCCTGATTTTCCATAAGATCTCCAATTGAGACACTGTTGGGTGAATTTAAATCCCATATATTATTTCTCAACCACTCTTGGTCCCATATTCATAATTATTTATCTCACTTTAGTTATTCATGTTTGGGAGTTTTTCACCATTTTATAGATCTAAGCCTTTCAAGGCCGATTCAGAGGCCAATGGTCAAGTATATCAATCATACAACATTGATGTAGGTGTTTTGTGCAAATAATTGTTTTTATATGGATTATATATGATAAAATTGCCTCATTCCCATGTTTTGGGTATTGTTTAATTTGGAATTTAACCATGTTATTAAATCATATGGTTTGATTGATTGATAAAGGGTTGTTTCTTATGCATAATGTTAGATACCATGTCTAAGGGACACCCCAAGGGCACATTTTCCTTATTTTATTGTTTATAATCATTTGGTCTAGGTTTCTTATAAGGTGTACCTTATTTTCCATTACAGGATTGATTTGGATGGAGCTTGATTGATTATATGGAATTCCATTGATTTGCATCGTGAATTTTTAACAATGTAGTAGTTGTAGATTATAGGGGCTGCATGATATGATGTGTGAAATTTTTTTTTCTAATGGACTATGAGAGACATAAACTGAAGATATTGAGGGGGATTCTAGTTTATTTACAAAAGACTATGAGAGCCTTGGTGTATATATTTGAAACGAGGGTATTATACTGTGAGAGCTTTCCTGGGTGGTCGTTTATATTTTTCTTGATGCTATGTTGGACTAAAGGGTTTAGACCATGAGAGATTTCCCAAAGGGTCATATTTAAATGAATTGATGTTGTGAGACCAAAGGGGTTATACTGTGAGAGATTTCCAAGAAGTTCTTTATTTGTTGAATTAATTCTATGTGGGACCAAAGGGGTTAGACTGTGAGATATTTCCTAGAGGGTCGTTTGTAAATAGTTGAATTATTATGACACATCTACCTAGACAAATAACATCCTTGGATTCCATCTTACTCATTTGTTTAGATGGTATTATGAGATGCTTATTTTGGTTACATTACATAGGAGATGCAGATATTACGCTAGATCCCAGGATTATATGATTCAACAGATGAATAAAAAATGTGAAATGAATGTAATTAAAAACTATAGGATTGTTTACTTTTGAGTACTTCCTAGTTTATTGATTCATTCTTGCATATTACCTCTAATATATATATATATATATATATATATATATTCACTGATCGTTAGGAATAGATATTTTGGTGGTTTACTACTGGGATTCGTCTCACACCTTGTTTTGGTCAAGCTTTGGACCCGAAAAGATTATATTATTCCCTGTATAAATAAGGCAAAGAAACCTTCTTCATCAGGTAATTGATTGTTGTTGGAGTTGGAGAGAATGGGTAAAATATGAGAATTGAGATGTTTTAGGAGTTTACTTGATGTATCCTTGTATTGGATTGTATTAAATTTCCATCATTTTGATCTATTTTCGATGATTTCATAGACACATATGACATGCATGATATATATATATATATATATATATATATATATATATGATATGGATGATGTTGACTTCACTTTCAGTCTTCCACTATCTTTAATGTTTTCTGTTATTTCTTCTGTTATTGATTATAATTTTTTTCTACTGTGTATACTCTACCATTGAGGGAATAGTTTCCCCATTATCACACCATGTCCCTCACTACTAGTCGATAGCCTCTACAATTTGTTTAAATGTTCTCGAGGTCATTTGACCAACTGAGTTCGGGGCACCTTTAACCAGTAGTCAAATTCAAGAAAATAAAAAAAGGCCAACATTTTTGTGATTTCAAGGATATGAAAATTGTTTCCAATGTATAATGATTAGAAGGAAAGGAGATAGGACACTACATAGATCAATCTATCAAGAATTAGTGGAGTATACCTCAAATGAGACTAATAGATCTTTGTAAAGCTACTGATACTACCACCAAAGAAGAAGAATGATTAATATGACTTTGTTTAGATTCATGAATTATGTAAATTGAATATTTTTTTTAGTAATGTAATGGTAATAGTAATTATGAAATATGTATGGATTTCACTATAGGTACAATTTCATTACGGATTTGATAGAATTTTTCGAATGGTACCGATGACCAAGAAAAATGATATATTGAAAAGTGAAACTTCTTGGAAAAAATATTTTTTATTGAAAGATAACTCTTAATATTTTCTTGATACAGAGATAATTATTTTGGAATAAATATAATATTGATTTGGATAGAGTAAATTGGAATGTACCGACTACCATGGAACTGATTAAAGGGCTGTTGAAAAAATAGTTTATTCTATCATTAATAAAGTTTGAAACATTTTTGGATATACGGAATATATCCAACAAACCATGTTCTAATTAAGTGATACAAAATCATGCATTCTTTCAATAAGGTTTTATGGAAATTCATGAAATCACCAAATTTAAAGGGATTACATGATAAAGGTATTCACATGTTTAATATGGGAAGATTAAGATCCAATTCATGTTGTTTGATAAGATTATTTTATAAATTCTTGTAGCTTTTTTTCTGAAGTGTTGGATCTTAATGTTATCTAAAATTTTACCATTTATGAAATTATTTAAGTTGATATTTGGATGAGGTTTTAGATATTAATATATCACTTCACCATATGATGCAACCTATGATAATCTTTGTAGTATGAATAGTTCAAGGAAAACCCCATGGATAATATTTATATTCAGAAATAGAATCATATCAAGTAAGTATAGTTAGATATATTCATATAAAGTGAAATAATTCTTAAACTCTAGGAAAACACTGTTGAAATAAAAATTTTATCATGTTAAGTTCATATTTTATGAATCAAACAGACCTTTATATCATAAAATATTCATGGTTTTGAGTCCCTCAACATTCCATTGATCACATAATTTTTTGTGACCAATGAAGTCTGTTATTTTTTATTTTCATCAATGTCAATGTCTTCATTTCCAGCTATGTTCTCCAACTTGGTATCCTAGTTGCATGACCACCGTAGATACCTTTCTCTCTTATTAAAAGGATATTTTATTAAACCTTTAATGATGTTGGTTTTTACAAATTTTAATTTCAAATAACATACCCCTTATCGTCAAGATCACGTTTCATTTGAAAGGATATAATTTATTTAAGGTGGGGAGAATTTGACACCACATAAAATAATAATATTTTCCTTTCAAAATAAATTTAAATATATTACTCAGTTGATTCGTATGCAACACAAAATTATGGTTATGATATATAAAAAATTGATATTTGCATGTAGTACATGTGACACTATGTTTGTTGGTGTTATAAACAATACTGTGTTCCTTTGATAGCATTAATTATATGTATGACTGGGTTTTACCAAACTACAATATACTATTTATATAATTATTTAATGGGATAAATGTCAACTAGTTATTGTAATGACATGTATGAAAATAAATAAATAAATTTTTAAAATATTTTTTATAAATTTTAAAATAATTATATGTTTACTAATCAATTATAAATGAATATATGTGCTAGTTGAATATAAAGGGGATGTTTTTTATAAAAACTATAATTATGAACCAAAGGTGTTTTATCATGATAAATTAAATTAATTACTATTAGTGAATTATATTAATGAAATAAATAAATATATTATATTCATTAAAATATTTTTTTCATTCATTTAATATATTTTATAGTATTAAGAAAAGAAAAAGTCCAACTTTATGCCAAAAAAGATATATATTTCTAAAGCCAGATTTTTCATCTTTTAATGGAAAATATTTTTAAATAAATTTTTTAAAAATTTAATAAATTATATTTGAAATAATAAATGTAATTTTTTAAATAATAATATCAAAAATTACTTTGGGTAAATTGTTTTTATTTTTCTGAGAACATTCATATTTTGATGAATAGTGAAAATGGTGAATTTTAATTGAAAACAACTTGTTCATCCAGATAATTTAAGGGTTAAATTAGATTTTTAATTTATTTTAAACTCTCATATGTTATATTTTATATAATTTAATATAATTTAGTTCATAAGAATAATTTTCTTATTGTTCTCAGATAAAAATCATAGTAAACTTTTGTACATTTTCACTTTAAATACCAACATTCCCGACATGTCTCCAGGATTAATATTAATTTTATTTATACCATTTATTGTATTTGAATTTTGAAAAATTGATTCCATATATGGAATAATAGTAAATTTTAATTTATAATAAATCAAATTTATCTTTTTACCAATGAAATTAGTGAGAGCGGTAAAAATTAATTACAATAATTAAGAAAAAAAGAGTTTACATAATGACTAATCATAAAATATAAGGTGTAAAAATGTACATAAAATTGTAAAAACTTTTTTTGGAAATTATTAGACTTTAACCATTCTTGGATTGAGTTATTATTGTATGTAATCCTCTTGGTTAGTAAAAACAAGGGTGTCACACAGATCTTTTAATGAATACCCGATGTTTCCTCTACCCCACTTATAAAAGGTCACTCACCCCCTCACTTCATCACACCTATCAGTACATTTTTTATCATCCATACCCTACCAAAATATTCTATCAACATCCCTCCCATCATTAAATAATCCTCTCTTTGTGCATAAAATCGGCAATGTAATTATTTTTTGATATAAACAAAAAGGAGTTACCTACAAAAGAGGTAGATAGGGACACACGTGAAAATTAAGACTCAAGGTAAAGTATTTCATCTAAATTTAAATTCCATTGAACATTATTGTTTATTATACACTAATTAATATTTATCTAGTTTACATACTTCACATTTTTCATTTAATATGATGATTCTCTCAATCATCATGTTATTTTTAGTTTCACTTGGAATTATCCTAGCCAAGGGGATTCGAATTGAAAATTACCATGTGAAAAAGTTATTGTGAAATATATTGTTATTATTAACATTATATTCCAAAAATAACCTTATTGTAATAATTTTTTATTTTTTATTTCATTTATCTTTAATATCCACGTTCTTGTGTAATAGATATGATTGTTGGATAAACTATATTCCATTTTTTATATAAGATGTTTAATTTGAAAGTTATTTTATTAACTGGGGAAATATTAATAAATATGTATCTTATATTTAATATGAATATTTTATTATAAGGAAAATTATGTATTAATTAAATAAATTATATGGTATATGATGAATTATTGGTATTAGTAATACTTGGTTTGGTGATATGTTAATACATTCCATAAGGGTTGGGGACTGGTTAATACAATCCATATGGGTTTCATACCAGTTAACGCATGACCCACGATGCATCAGTTTTCTCATTGGATGAAATAAGTTAATGACAAGGCTTTTTAGATTATTTCAATGTTGTTTTAAATTTTTGGGATGATAGATCTTGACACCAATCAGACAGGTTTCTACCCACATACATAAATTGCCTTCAGGATAGATATTGACAGTAACTATCTTAATGATTGAACATGATAGATCAGAACTCAAACATTATGAATTTCATCATTATTGATATCCCATTTGATTATTTTATTAGTTATAATATCCATGGTCAAGATTCAATATCTTGTGATTATTTGTAAGGAATTATTCAATCATCTCTTATTGTTTCCATTTTTTATTATGCCTAATCCAGTAATTTAATAGAATGTGTGCTCGGTTATTTACTTTTCTATTCTTATTATGTTCATTGATTAATTTTTTATTCAACTATACTTTACCCTTACTAACAATTTGATCTCACCCTTATTTTTTCCTCTCTCCATGATATGAAGATGAATTATTAGAATGAGTTTCAAGGGTGCAGTTTATTTTTCTTCGTTATGTATTATGTTTTATTCTGTCTTACAATTTAAAAATGGGAATCATATATGTAATCTGGTTTTCCAAAATTTCTAAATTGATTGGTTCTTCAGGATTTTATTCCTTGTAATCAGACCAATGTAATAAAGTATGGCACTAACACCAGGATATCAGGGACATGGAATTACATCCTTGTTGTTGTGGGAATGAATGGTTGACTACTACATGTCACCTGCTACCCATTATTGGTATGTTATGGGATATTATATCTAAAAATAAGTATAATAATAAGATATATAATATAAGAATTTTGTGGTATGTGATGGACTATATATCTTGGTTATGGTAATATGGTAATGACACATGCTTTGGGTCATTCCTAGTATAGGAGGGAAGGTTTTTGAATTCCTTAATGTTCATGATAACCTTTTATGATGGATATATATTATTAGCCAATGATTTTTTATTGGGATTTCATATGTGATGGAAGATATTTAATGAGGATAAGGATGTGTTTGTAAAATTTTTCTTGGTTATTGTATGAGATATGGTATGTTGTGGAAAAGTTGAAAAATGGATTGGGAGTGATGGGAAATATTTCATTGGGATGTGAGAGTGAAAACTCAATGGGGAAGTGGTTTTGGGGTAACTTTTCAAATATTATTCAGATATTATGTTATTAAAATAGGTTTCAAATTTTGGGTGAGTGATCCTTGGTGAGGTTTGGTGATAGTGACTTGGTAGGTTCTTGTTGGTTATATTATTTATTCAATTAGGAATTAATATAATTCTTCAAAATTTCCATTTGTAGTATTGTGGAGTATCCTATTGAGTATTAATATAATAAAACCCAAAGATATATACATTTTTGGATTAAAAGAGTGATTTAGAGATCATACAAAACATTACTTACTCTAAACTGGGAGTTGTTGGATTTGTTGTTATAAGAGTTTCATTTTTGTTATTTCATTTTGGATATTGTTATTCATATCAAATTTACATTCATTTTTGGAATATTGGTTCTTTTTTATATGATGTTTTTTTGTGGTGGTCTCTATTTATATATAATCCTATAATTTTTTTAGGGTAATGCCACCCATATTAATGTGGTTATATTCTTGGTTCTAGTGTCAAACCTATGGCCTATTGGAGATGGTCATAAAGTGTTACTCTCATCTTCATTGTAGGTCAAGGATGGGTTCCCAGTGGGGGTGGTTTATATAAGGTATCATTACATTTTTCCCTTGACTGAAAACATTGGTTCTAGAAACTGAGTATGAAGTTATTAATTTTATATTAAATTTCATAATGAACCAATAATTAATCTATCATATAAAACAATTAAATTACAGTGTAATATTTATCATGGTTTGATTTATAATATTTATTTCCTTCTGTAGAAAATTTTATTTCCCATATATCTGGGTATTTTTTTCAAAGATATATTAGTTGTAACATTGAATAAAACATTATAAAAACTCATAAATCAAATTGATTCAAACCATACGTAGTTGTATTTTACTTATCAATAAGATAAAAATGTGAAATTTTTGAAGAAATGTTAAAATACTAAGGCTACCAACAATTAGATATAATTTTATAAATCTCTCTTAAATAAAATTTTATTTTTAATTTAGATCCTGATTTTCTTGTTATCATATGATTAATTATTTATTATCATTTTCAATTGAACGTAGTTTTCATCAATATTTTTTATGGTTTTAACTAAATATAAATATTATTGAGAATTTTATGTAAAATTATTTCTATATTGTCAGTAAAAATATATATCTATCATTCATAACATGTATGTATTATGAATTTCCATGCACTATTCTTTAACATTTTTTCCCATGATTTACAAGTTTATGTTTTGAGTTTTAAAAATCTAAAGATACTTTTGACTTGTCAAACTTATCTCTATGTTTGTTCAAAATAATTTCATTGGGTTTGGAAAAACTTAAATCAATTATATTTTTATATTTTTTAATATTTGCATATTATATGTTCGTGGCATGAATAATTTGTTGAGGAATAGATCATGAAGAGATATATTCAAACTATTAATGTATATAAATAAACATGTCCCAGTCAAGGTAACATACATTGATTACATCGAGATCTCATTTTTTTCTTGTTGTTACTCCCTCCAGTGCTGACCAATATCTTGAAAATGTTCTCCCAATTGCGTCCTGCTATAAAATCATCCAAATATGAATATAGATAAATGGTTTTGGTGAAAAATATTTTAAATATACATTATTTTTTATGAAATCTCTCCACCAACTATAAAAACCTAAAATGTCAATTGACATATTATCCAAAGGAAATATATCTATATGGACTTAGTAGAAAAGTCTATTTGTCAATAATATATTTTCATTCATAAAATCATACAGTTATACCATTTTTAATACATATTTAATATTTATCATTTTATGATTATTTATGTTAAACTAATTTAGATAAAATACATATTTCTATTAAAATAGCTTTTAATAAACCCAATGAAACTAAAATTAGTGCTGAATATCTTGAGCTGATAAATTCAATCTGATAAGAGAACCCAAAAAATTATATTATCCTCACCATTTAACTTTTTCCCTTAAAATTTAAATGAAATATGGACTCCCCAATCATAAAAATAATATATATCCACATTCATCACATCCATAATTACACTATCCAAATGAGTGAAAATTATATAAGGTGTTCTCTCATAATCCAACAAAAATATCAATTTTTTCTATAATTTATTATCTCATAACTCAACAAAAATATAAATTTTATCTATATAAAAATAATTAATCTTCCCATCATTAAGGATAATCCTATGTTTTCCAACAAATTAAATTTTATCATGTTGAATATCATATTGAACCCCATCCCATGAGTCTTCTTAGATCATAATAATTTTCCAAGATGATTTTTTCTAATCTTTGAGCCAATAGAAAAACTAATTGAAAATTTTTATGATCTTTGTAATGCGTCAATGAATTATTTTTTCATGATTAAAGAATCACATAAAAAATATCATCCCCACTAATTTCCCCTGTTAAGGGAAAATTCGTTAAAAAAGGAAATGATAATTTATACCATTATAGTAAAACCAATAGACAAGGATTAATAGACAACCATGATGGTTTATTCACTCTAAAAATATTAAATAATAAATAATGATGTAGAATAATTAAATTGAAAATTGTGGGGTTCCCAAAACAATCAAGGATAGTCACTTCATGTTTTTCATCATGACCACATAGTGATGCATAAATGTCTATTAATTTTATGGATTTCATAAAATATATAAATAAAATTAAACTAAATTTAACCCATATCCATGTTTCATCACTCAAATATATTTAACTTCCTCAAAATATACTACAATTTGTAATAAAAAAATTATGTTATAACAGACCTTTTATACTCAATATAATATAATATTTCATAAATATTCTAGCTATTATTCATATAATAGACAATATGTATACATATTTTTTTTTGATATTCAATAAAATAGATACACTACTTCTCTTATCAACTTTATTCACACTACAGCCTAATGAATATTATCATACCTTCAGTTTTTCCATTATGGCCTTCTACAGTACTGAATTACTATTTAATTTGGTCAGTTAAGACTCCTTGAGCAACCATGAATAAAATTTTTATTCTCTCTGTCAAACTACTATGAAATATTCTAACCAATAGGATTTTCATATATATATCCCTACTCCTTTAAACATTTTATAAAATATTTAATATTTTATCTAAACCCATACGCCCATATTTATATGAAAAAACCTATCAAAATACTAATGACCATGAAGATTTTGTTCTAGGCCACAGAAAAATTCATAGCATGTATAAGGTGACATTAAACACACTATTAAAGGATTCAACACTAATATTATTTCTTTAATTATACTAAAATTCATAGTTCATTCTTAATAACATCACATACCAAAATCAAAAATAGTTTCATATTGAATTATAAGAATCATATTACATTCTAATGTGGAGTCCCCTTTCCTAAAAGCTAAGAATAAATGAATTTTTCATTTCCCCTCTAGATAACTTATATGTATTTTATAAAATATTAATTACAGTAAAAAAATATTCATAAGTGAATTAATAACTATAAGGGACATTTTGACTTTCTCTATGCTTATCTTTTGCTGTTGTAATCATAATTGAGTTATCACCTAAAAATCATCCATATGTGGAACTCTAATCTTTGGAAACTCATTGTTACTACATAAAAATTATATAAATGGATTTAGAATATAAAATTATCAATAGAGATATAATTTTAAAATTCAAATAAAATCATATAAAAAAAGTGGAAATTTCTTAAAGAGATTAATGAATTTCTATTTAATTTTACATGGAATCAGTAACTTCATAATGCAATGCTCTTATCAAAGTCTAATTGGGTATTATGGAATTATTTATATATAAATAATCCACAATATATCATTTTCTATATTTTTCTAAACTATTTGTATTGTCCACTGATGGACAACACAATGTTTTACTCTAAAAATTTACCTTCCACTAATTCAAAGAAAACATCATGATGTTGAGATCATAGCCTATGATATGGATATCAATATGTCTTATATTTTTTTATCTTGAACATTTGATCTGTTATTTAACCAAATTAATCAAAAAAAATTAATTAGGGCCTGGATCAATATGATTTTTTTATCCTTCCTTTATATTTCTAGTTCACATACTAAGGTCATATTTATGAGTTATCAATCATTATCATTACCTAGAATAAATCAATTTCGAACAACCTTCTTAAATATGTCTATTATGACTATAATAACTATAGTTCCTTAGAACATACATTATAAACTATCCCAACAGATCCTCATGTGTTATTAACTCCATAATACTTTTTAACCAATCGTTCATATATCAATATACAAGTAAGTGAACTCCTTAATCCCACATCTAATCGACCGTCGTTTAGTTACCAATACTAAGGTATCATCTCAAGTGATGGGAGGTGCCTCTAAAGAAAACATGTCACCTACTATCATGTAACATCTCCCACTACGGAATAAATTAATCAATAAACATACAATATGACACCCACAAATATATATATAATAAAATCTCCATAAAAAAATGTAATATAATCAAACAAAATCACCATATACAACCAACACATCCAGAAAAAATGTATTCTTGAATAATATGGACACTAGTGTGGACCTCATAATGAAAACTCCACTCCATCAACAAATTTTCCAACCATCCATCTCAAGACTCTAAAATCATCCACCAAGTAAATCCTTTAATCTATATAGGCACAAGACTAAACAATGCAAGATTATGCAGAAAAGGGTGATAAAAATAATCAATATGGCCATTCCTAAATGTTATCTAACCCCATAAATATCTACTCTCTATGTGCATTGATAATAAATATTGTATTGAAAAAACATCACAAGACATTATCATCATTCATAATAGTAATCATGAAAAATATTTATAAGGATTCCCATAGCTCACTTTCGTTATGTTCAAATAATAAAAAAATTTACCTAAAATGGGATATTTGTTATTTTATATGAAAATTATAAAATTCCCCATGAACTAAGTCTTGAAAAAGTGTCACTAGTATCTTATAACTCAATCCAACATACCTCTCATTAGAGAGGAGACCTTGGGTACGACCCGAACTATCCATCACCAATACAATTTGAAAGTTATAAATTATCCATTATATGTATGTGTAGTAGTTATGAAAAATAAATCATATCTCAAAAAATACTGTTATTATTTTATCTCCCTTGATAAATATTTCCACCCAATTATTAAAACAAGATGAACCATTCTAGATACTGTATGAAATACCTATCTCTATCAATGCATGATATGTTGTAGGAAACACATGTCTCCACCTATCTGCTGGTATAGATATTGTAATATATCTTATTCACCATATCCCACCATTCTAGGAAAAATATTTAATATATGATGCATCATCATCCACATAAATCACTATGATGTGGGTGGGAAAGATTGTAACCACTTAGTAAATCAGCATCTAACACAATCTTAAAACTAGTTGTGCTTCAGTAATTATATATATAATCTTATCCCAAATTGGAGATAACTATGGATTTTCAGACATCCATCAGTTCCCTAATAAACATATTGTCTACCTAAAACATGGGAAATTATTGAGTAGAAATAGATACGCCTAAAATTCATCACCATTATCTACCCATATTGGTGGGTGATAAGGGAAAAGTTTATATTCATATAACATTATCCCTATCGAGTTGGTGAGTGTAAAGGAATACAGTGCTGTATTTCATCACTCTTGATATTCATTTGACACTAGACTCCATCACATATCAAATTAGAAAAATAAAAACCAATCACATCTCTAAAGTATAATATCTAGTAATCAATCACATAAGACCTCTTTCATGACAAACATGACATATTATACCATCTTCAATATATCCCCACATTACTAGCTCTTTAATAGAAAATAATATTAATTCAATAATACAAAAATATTTGTTATAGAATTATCTAACGAGTCACGTCATAATATTTTTGATTTAATCATCTATATCCCAATAAATGTCTTGAATTATAGTCAATATATTTCTTAATACCATCATATTTTATCTAAATTTTCACCAAGTAGATTCCACTATATAAATTAACATGGATTATCTTATCAATCTTATATTCCTTCTCAAGAATACTCAAATAATCCATTATTCATTAATTTATTTATCATTGATATGTTTTATCTATGCCAGTATACTTACTTAATCCCCATTAATCACATTATTCTTTATAATTATGGGAAATATCATTAAATACCAACAATAAAATAACCCACCATCTTAAATTATAGTTTCCCTCCTTAGTAAATGACATATAAATATATAAAAATTAATTCATCTTCATTTTATTTCAACTGTATCATCATAATTTAATGATTCCTTGTTTTTTCTTCAACAATGGTTTCTCCCTTACAAATATAATTTCATAATTCATTATCTATTTATCATTATCATAAACCATATGATAATACACTTTAAATTGATTAATTATAAAACATAATTTCTTTAATATAATTTTTTATAGACATTATTTTCATGAAGCTAAAACCATAATAGAAATTGTATATAATCATAATAAATATGATAATCCCTCTTAATGTTATCCAAAATAACATTTATAATATTAATTTTTTATTTTATTAATTATTAATTTAAAAAAAATTCCTAAAAATAATTGAATGTTTTTGAAAATATTTAAACCACAACTTATATTTTACCAAACAATTATACTATCATTACTATAAATTCTATAAATTTAACAAAAGATATCATAATATCCGTAAGAAAATAATTAATATCATATGAGTTTCCTTTTAAACCATTATTTAATATAATAAATTAACATTTTCATTATTGAATCCATATTATATTACTTTATCATTATAATAATTATGTCATGATTTTAATTTATGACTATAAAAAATCTCATTCAGTTTCCTCAAATCCATGTAATAATGTTACATTATTATCATTAAAAAATAATTTTATACACACATACAACCAATATAAATTCACAATGCCTTTCTAGAAACAATTTTTAAGACCAATTATAAAGTCAAAAATTTATCATTTTTATTTTAATAAAAATAATTTATATATGTTTCAACTTGAATAGAAAAATATTTTAATTTCAGTTTTTCAAATTAAACAAAACATAGTTCTATTATGATATATGAGGTGAAAAAAGTAAAATATACTCTTCATTTTCCTATAATGGACACCACATGAAAATTTAACATTAAATCATAACATTGATACTATATATTATATGATGGTATTGGGGATTGTGTCATTGTACAAAATTTTATTTTTCTTATTGATCATGAATTATTCATCTAGATGACATAATCAACATTTTATACATGGATCATGAATTCAATATTTTAATAAAAATTAATTAATGTGGATAGATAAGGGGACAAAAATTAAACAAATACCCATAAAAATAATGAAAATCATAATGATATGTTATTTTTATTATTATTGACCTCAAATATATTTATTATATAATGTAATTAATAAAAAAGATTAAATTATCAACAAACCTAATGTTTAATATTAACTTTAAAAATATTTTCTTAAACCATTTAACTAAAAATTTATTTTGAAGAAGTTTTAATTATATATTTAATCTTTCATTATTAGATATATATTTTCATAAAAAATATTATGATTCCAGTTAATATTTATTCCATTTAAATTTTTTTAAATAATTTAGTAAAATTATTAATATTAATTTAGTCTATCTAATTGAAATTTTTTGGTGAGATTCAAAATTGGCCAATCTACAAGATATCCTTCCATAAATATTCTAATTATCAATAGATATAGTGATATTTTTTGTCAAAATTATATATCTCAAAACATTAACCAATGTTTTATTAAAACAATCACTTCAATTGACACATACTTTATATTATTGTTTTCATCTTCATAATAGGATAAAAAAATATAGATTTTTAAACCAAATACAAATCATTTAGTCTCTCAAATGTAAGGATGGATTTTAAACATGAATCTTAAATAAATTTTGATATATAAATCGAAACATCCCATTAATTTTATTATTTTACTTGACATATTGGTAATATTATTTTTGGAACTATTTTTAGTTTTATTAAAATTTTGAGAAAATGGTTGAAAAGTAAAATTTCATTCTAGTTTTTTTTAAAAACAATTTATATATTTTGGATTTCCTAATTTTTATCTTCTCATTTTTATTTCCACATTATAAATATAAATTTTCGTATAAGGAATAATTATTTAGTTGTAGATGAGAAAGATAGTTTTCAAGGATTAATGTATCTAAAGGGACATGTTAAAATGTAAGTAACATACTTTTCCCACATCCAGATCACATCCTCTATTGATGTTACTTATTCTAGTGCTAGATTCCATCTCAAGAATTTTCTGCCAACCCTATCCTCCTCTAAATTGATATAAAATATTAATATATAGAGGTTCTTTAGATCAAAATTTATTTTTTAACTAATATTATTTAGTTTTATAAATTCTACCCACCAACTATGTAAACATAATAAATAAATATAAAAATAAAATATTTTTTAAAAGGAAATACACCATTCTAGACTCAATGGTGAAATGAATATCTCATTAAAATCATTCATCTATAAGTAATTTTAAATTTTAACCATTAAAATAATTATTAAAATTAATTAGAAAATGATCGATGGAATTAAAATATTCCATAAAAAGGATTATTTTACCTAAAATGGGTTTTAATAAACTCAATGAAACTGAAACCATCATTGAATACTAAGTATAAAATAGACCCATTATAATTAGGTAACTCATACTATTAAATTATGTTGGAGAAAAGGAGTAATAAGTTTACCTACCGAAGGGGGTGAATTATAATTATAAACTAAAACAAACAATTTTCCCAAAAACTTAATGTAGGTTATAGTATGAACTTTCTATCGAATTAAAATAGTTATCAGGCTTAATTTATAACGATACTTTATATATTCCGTGGTATGAAATGTTTTTTTACTAAATAATACTTTACTTATGTAATTCCTATTATAATAAAGAAACTTATGAAATCATGTTATAAAAACATATAAATAACTTAGTAATTATTGAAAAATAATATTATAAAATATTTCAACACTCTGACCATAAGTATAAAAGAATAAAAAAACCCTAAGATTGGGTATCCATGGTTTTCACCTAATCATAAAGGTATATTTTCCATTAATCAAGGAAACACTCAATAAAATGACTAAAATTACTTCAATCTTCTTATCCCTAGAAGACCTAGATTCGAAACATCGTAAATAGCTCCATATTCATTTCCCCAATTCCCATGATCAAAAACTAAATTTTAAAAACAAAAAAAAAACAAAACCAAAAGGTCTTAAAGAATTTAAAATACTCACATAGATTCCATTAGAAAATATATATATATATATATATTATAATGTATTTTTCCTGTAATAAGATGATATAAAATATTCAATGTAACTTCAGATATATTGGGTGTCAAAATCTACCTACTACTTGAAACGAACATTAATTTATAATAAACCTCCATATGGTCCTAATTTCATATCATTTGAAAGTGGTTTCATTACACTTGGATGAACTCTAATTCTCCTCAAATGTTCATTATATCTTCATCTATTGGTAACATTTCTGGAACCATTACAATGCATGAATAATTCCATATAGTATAATGACTTATTCTCATCTAGTAGAATTAAATACTTCATTTAGAAGATTTAGAATGGTTTTTTCAAAGATCATGCCTGAAACCTTTTAATGAATTTTTGTACGATTGTTTTGATATAGCTTCATTTATTGGACAACTTTATATTTTGACTCCAACACTTTCATAAATCATCATTTATTGAAACAAGTAATCATCTGTCTAATTTAACAAAACATGTATGTCCAATAATATAAAAGTATTCCATTCTATAAATGATATTTTTTTGTCTAGAAAAATAATTTTTATGAAAAACATACGTTTTTATTTGGAACTAAATTAGTTGTTAAAATAAAAACTTTTAATCGAAATAATTTTGATTTTCAAATTAATGTTAGAATCTGTTGAAATATATTCATTTGAATCAACACATTATAGTGTTTTAAAATTATTGAATGTAATATATACATTATTTGTTAATTTCAGTTGAAATTAATTATTATTATTCTCCCAGTGTGTTTGAGATTTAATTTACACGTGTAATTTCATTAGAAATAAATTTTAAAAAAAATTAATATTCAAGTGATTTTAAAAAATATTTATGAATTTATTTTACTAAAAATATCGTGTTTGTAGAAACATTTCCAATTTAATTTTTATTTTTAGTCTATTAGACTATAAAATTAATAATTGATTTCATTATTTATTTTATTTTACAATTTAGGTGGTGATATCCCATTGAGTAGTACCAAAATACACATAAGTGGTATGTGAATTATATATATAGTCTAAAATAATAGATAGATAAGGGTTATTTGATGAATAAATGATCAAATTTATATGATATATATCTAAGTGATGCTATAAATAAAAATAGATTAACTCTCTTTGATTAATGAAGGACCAATTACAGATGGAATATCATTTGATGTGGATAATTTCTGGTACATTCAAGATCATGGATATATATTGTTCAACACTCTATCAATAATTCCATTCATATAATATATAATAAATTTTAAATGTTATATATTAATTTTTCATACTAAATTTTATTTTCATACCATATTGTTATATATCATAGTAAATATATCACATAGATAAATGGGGAATTCATCATGAATCTAATTATTATATCTAACTTGTCCATATTAACTCATTTCATGAGTAGTTTAAGGCTTGTGAATAAATTTATATATTTATTCATTTTAATTAAAATATATAGGTGATTTATTTTAATGCCACTATATTAAATTAAATTTTGTGAAAATTTAAAGTATAAAACATCCAAAAATTTTATAACATTGCATTGATTAATTAATCTATTAAACTAGAGGATGTTCTATTTATTATATAATGATGTTAAATATATGTGTGTATGTGTGTGTTAATGGATTTTGGTTTCACATTATAGATGTTGGTGTGAATCATGTGACAAATAATAGTATCTTCATTTGTCTATTTGTTAAAAATGGATATCAGTATATTCAATTTATGGACATAATTAATGTTTTATATAGTCATGGGTTGGAGTTTTTGTGTTAAATCACAATGATGATGATTTTGTTCATAGAACTAATGATTTTTATGTTTATTAGTTATATAAAAAACTACACAATACAGAGACAACTGAGTATTCAACAAACCCATTATACTAGAATCAAAAGTATAATATGTTTATTTGCTTATTATTTTATATTATTTAAAATAGTATGTTTTTGTAAAATTTCTTGATGTGTAGTAATAATAATTGAATGAGATGGGGACAATATTAGATCATTTCCTGAGTGAGCTCTTGGATAAAATACTATAGATTATTCTTATTTTATAATTGTATAAACTTTTATAGACTTTTTATAAAAAGTTATAATTATATTATTTTATATTATTTTATTAACATGGATATGTCACATGGAGATCCATACAATGGTGATGATAATTGGAAAGTGAAATTTTTTTCTATTAAATATCTATTTATTTTTGTGTTATCTTATCTATAATTTAATTGAAATAAAATAAATACTTTTATTTATTTAAATAATAGTATTTTTCAGTTGGATATTATTTTCATAACAAACATAAGAGAATTTTTTTATTGATTTAAAAACCAAGGTTCTTGCATTGATAATTTATTTAATGATTTATATAACAAGTTTGAGTTTGGGAATACACTACTAAATCTTCATTTGACGGATTTCATAAGTTACCCTTGTATATTCTATAGAAACAAACATGTTTAACCCTATAACAAAAGTAGAAATTGATAGAATTTTGTTGTATATTTAGATAAGAATTAATAATATCATTTTTCAATGCTGTATATAATTATTATAAATAAGGGAAATTTTAATAACAAGATAATTTAATAACTTAACATAATCCATTTTAGATGATATGTATTTTCATGTTTTGAAATATATGTAAATATTACAAGTATATGTCAATGAATGATCCCTGGGTACTATATATACATGGAAAATAAATTATATATCGATTCTCTATAATTGTTCTTCCTTCCTAGAAGCCAAATTTAGTAGAATACTCTTAAATTGAGGTTAAAATTATATGTTATATAGATTTAAATATTAAACAAACTGAATAATAATTCATATATATAATAACTAAATATGGTTTATTCTCATTGAGTCAAATCATCATTCAAAGAGCCTCTCGTTAAAGGTAATGACTCACATACTTGGAACATGACACATTTATCATATTCAATATGATATCAATTTAGAAATAATTTTTAATTAGACATTTAGTAGTACCATAAGGTAATGTCATATGAATATTTTATTGTAGTTTTATATCTATATTAATTTCAATGAGGTGGAACCATAAATTATCTATCAAAGTAACAACTAACATTTCCCGTGACGTGACGTTCTAAAAGAATTTGAATTTTTAACTGGAGAGAAATATTCATTTTGATAAATGTGATTCATATTGGAATTCCATGTGTTGGGTAATATTATAGAAATGCTTATTGTAGTGAAACAAATCCCATTTTGTTGTTTGGGATGATAAAAAAGCATCGTAAAAGGGTATGGGTGACCCTTTACTAAAATTTGAACTACACATAGGGCGCCATAGACTGGAGACTAGGCATGAAAACATTGTGGAATTTGGATATGGTGGATATGACATAATGGTGATGGGATGCGCTATATTGGTGTCTATCAGGGGAATCCACATTCTATCCAATAGGACTACGCCATGGTGGGTGCATATGAGGTAACAGGATTGGGCTACCCCTAGAGGCCGATTAACCCTAAACCTGAAAGACAAATAGAAGTGTGGCCCTAGTTGAGGGAAATGAGGATGTATCCTCATATGGACACACCATATTGGAATCCTACTGATTTATCCACATTCCATTTAGGGGGAAACCACACTGCAAATGGGTATGCTACTACAAAGCATGACTTGGTGATGAAGTGACACAACGTTAACCTGATGAACACTTCATGGTCTATGTGATGGGAGCTATTTTCAACATGTAAAAATGATAATTTCTTGGTCAATCCAACTATGTTTCTTTGGTAAGAGGTGGACGGGGAGTTCCATTTTTTATAGATCACATCCCCTTTTTTCCTCCTTCAATTCACAATAGAGTGACACAGTTTCATAGGGGGTATATTTGTGATTCAATATATGTTCATCTGTTTTTAATATTTCCCCTTCATAAACTCTAATTTCTAGACAGTATCAGCTTTAGATTCAACATTTATACTACCAGATCATAGCAGAATCGTGCTAATGAATGGTTCTTTTCTTGTAATGTCTTGAGGACATTACAGGATGATTTTTGCATGTCGTTACATGAAATTTTGTTGAAAATACACCACCATAGAATTGTTTTTGGAAGTTTATTTAAATTGGATTTAAATGAATAATGGAATTGAAATTATGTGTTAGGACTTTGAACGGGTACTATATTTGGAGTATGTCATATGAATCTCATATGTTTTTGGTTAGTGTTTAGGTGAGACAGAATGACCTAATGAGTTATTAATAAATTATTACTTTTTAAAATAAATTTTTATAATTAAAATAGTTGTGTGTTTTATATGGATATAAGGCCCCATATTGACGGATGGTTGCTAGATGGGCTTGGAAGATCTTCAGTGAGACCTATTTGGCTTTGTTTTAAATGGAATGGATTCAAATGAGGTAATTGGTCCCTATGAATTTTCCTATTTTTTATGTATGATGTTATATATAGGTGATATGGAGTCTCTCCACCAAGGGTGATCAATATTTTATTTAAATGAATTATTTTTTAAAATTAAAATTTCATGGGTTGGTAGAAGTTCCATGGGTCACGATGGACCCTTGAGTAATGGAATGTTTCCTCGTTCACTAATGGCCCAGGGATTGTACTTAGAATTTATGAACTCATATATATATATATATAACCTAATGATTATAAACTAATGGAATTGAATTTAATTATATATTTAATCCCTAATGATAGGTTCCCAAAGTGAAATCTTGGTAGACGTGTGTAATGGGATTAAGATTATTGGATTTTTGGGCCAATATGATAAGATACATTTTTTATTTCCATGGTCTAGTTGATTAGAGATTAAGGTGAGTGTTCCCCCACCACTAGAAAGTGAGAACTTATGTGGGTAAAACATGAGTAAATATTATTATAGTTTGGCTATGTTTACTAATGTATGATGTCTTGGGAAGTGAGATAGGAATTACACCATCTCTCTACAGTGAAACAAGTGTAGACTCTTAAATAAGGTCTGTGTGTCCATGATATGACCATGTTAGTGATAAGGGAAAATATAGAATCCAAATGATGGGATTGTCTCTAGAAATGAGAATAACATTGGGGAACCCATGAAAGGTATTAAGACTTTATCATGGCCTATAGAAACCACAGTGATTTCCCCAAACATATATTGACTCGGGAGACGATTAGTGTAAAGGAGTTTGTGTCTTCAATTCTAGGTGGTGCCTCAAAACACTTGAATTGATGCTAATTGTCTCAGTTATGTACCCTAAAGGCTGATCTGGGCGATGTGTGGGGGTATCAGTGTACGATAATCCATTATGGTGATATATATATATTATATTTTATGGGGTGGATGATTTCCACCGATTAATATTTTTGAGATGTTATTGGGGGATGATGTTCCAAAAATTTATATATAATATTCATATGTTGTGTAAGATATAGATTTTATACTGAGATGATATGAGATTTCTATTAGATATATTATCTTGATAGATGTTTTATGATGTATTATGAGGTTCTTAAGATGCTCAACATGGTTTTTTTATTTTTTTTAGAGCTCTGGTTAGTTATTATACCTAATTCTTGGGTATTTATACTATTATTTATTACTCATATATATGGGTATAGTCTCCCCATAGTAAAACCTCATACCCTTTATACTAGTTAGTATCCTTTATAGTATGGGGAGGGACACCCAAGGTCATGTAACAGCCCCCAATAAAGACATTGTCAAGTAGTATGGGGTGGTGGTGCATTATAATGAGTGAAGGATTATAAAATATTTATGAGTGATACATAACTAAATCATGATTTTTTGATCTCCAATACATCTTCAACAACAACAAATATTACCGTAGTTTAGGTAAATTAATTTTTTTGGTCGTTCTGTTGATCTCAGAATATGCTGTATGACCTAGGTTGTGTTTCGGTGATTTTTTTTGGATTACAATTTTTAAGGGGTGTTAAATTTTTATTAAATATGTATATAATAGGTGAATATTGGGATATAATAAATATCAGAGAGAAAATGATAATTGTGGAACCTTATTTGTGTTTGTAATGGGTATTTTTTTAAGGTGGAGTGTAAATTGGGTGTCTGTATCTTGTTTTGGGAAAATAATTTTATGGAATTAAATTAGAAATCTCGACATGACCTAGATAGTGAATATAATTAACTTATTATTATTCCTATTTAGGATTATTTTAAATTTACTTTTAAATAAACCCTAGATAGAGAGGGAAAGAGAGAGAGATAAATGAGAGAGATGTTTTGGAGATACAATATTCTTTGATAGTGAGGAGGGATTAACATTGAGATATATCCAAATTCAGTACAATGATGAATATATCATAAATCACTAACTAATGGATTAAAAAATTAATAATTCACCATAATGGAAAAAATATACTTCCATTTTATGCCTCATTCATTATGATATGTGGTTATTGAATATGATTAAATGATTCTCTGTAATGTGTTTTCCTTGTATTATATGGATCATAAAGAATTCATCTTTTTATTAATTATTTTATTTTATAATAAATATCCATTGAATATTTAATGAAATTTTTGATATATTGAAACCACTCTTTTGGTTTCAATTAGAAGATATCATTATGTATATGTGATTTCAATTGTAAATATATATTCGTTCTTAGGTTCCGAATGATTCGTTGAATACTAATTGTTTTCCGTCTCTTCATCTATTGTTTTGTCATGATATATGATCATCGTCTACCATCGATATGGTTGATGTTTTGAAAATACTGAAAACAGATCACGAGTAAATGAATATGGGGTGATAATTTCACTATGTTGATATTCTTGGTTGTATATTTAGAATATAAGGGTTTATGAAATAGGGATGTTCAATTCAGAATTTCTTGGTTTAGGTGTCCTAAATGGGAGTTTAATAGAGATTTTGTAACACATATTTGGTCATGGACAGGTTATCTGGGAGTATAGGGTATTATGATAGATGTCTTGGGAAGGAACTTGGTAGTGTCTATGACTTGAAAATTTCAAAAATCATGGAAATGGGTATTGGGGGTACTAGATCTATCCATGGAATCAATGAATGATAAGAGTAAGTGAATTTGGTAAAAATAAATGACTATAGGGAATATAGTTAAAATGAACTAACCCCATGATTCATCATGGATACTATGATTGAGATATGGATGATTATAAATATCAAATTTTATGCACCTTGATATCACATAGCATATAATTCTGGAGTTACATGACTCTAGTGTGATAGATTACATGCCTAACTGCCTCGTTTAGCATACCTAGAATGAGGTGGAGTATATTCCATCTAATATTTTCAATATGAAATGAGAAGGGATATGGTAATCCTAGAGTGATAATAGTAGACCACATTCCATGAATCTCTAGGGTCATTTCATTCAGTTTGGGATAATATGACTTAGTTATCTAATGGTAAGTGCTAAGAATCTCACGGTCTTCAGACTTCATATATTACATGGGACAGACCATGTATATCATGATGACATGATCTTGCTTATTAGAGATACTAACCATATACCACCACTGATCTTACATTTCCTATACACCAATATAATTTCAATATATTTATTCCAATTCTGGTTTTTTGATCAGAAATACATGAACATAAAACCAATGAGGGGATCCACTCTGTATACCCATATATTTTTGTCCAAATACCACTCCATTATTAGTGATTCTTCCTATCTCTCTAACCAAACATGAATTTGGGAACATTTTTCATCTATCCAATGTTTTCTTATACATAGAATATAATGTTACATTATTATTTAACATTACAAATTAGATGTAAGTTTTATCAGTTAGTTTTGTATTTTTAACTCTTTAGGGTTGATGAAAAGGATTGAATGTGATGTTTGATGAAAAAATGGGTTAAGAACTCCCATAGTGATTCTTTTATGATAGAAACTGAATTTTAAAAAAAAATCTAGAGTCTAATAATCCCACTCATATCCAGATTTGGCATAAGTTATGTAATACCATTTCTATGGAATAATGTTGGTCTTCCACAGTGGTGATAGAATTTAAAATTCCCCCCACCTATGTGAGGCATGCATCCTCTATTTGTGAACTCTAGTACACCCACATTTTATTTGTTCTACTTGATTTAGTGTCATACATACAATATTGGTTTTATTAGGTGAATAGTGTATCATGTGGTTGTGTAACAATGATAGTAGGGGTTAAAAATCCCTTGATTGGTAATTATTATTGGAAAATTTGTGGGATCCATAGTATATTCATAGAATAGTTTCATAATAATTTCAAATAGTGAGGTAAAACAGTCCCTCGAATAGAATTCATACTTTAGTGGGGAGAGAGTCCCTCACTATGATTTAGATTGGAAACTTGGAATTTAGATAGTTTGAGTAGTTTGAATACAATGATACTAATGGTACCTTGATAACCCATTGGTCTAGATAAAGTTACAACATAAAAGTAGCCAATACAATTTAGACTTTGAGATCCTCTAAACACACTGAGAATCCCTAGTTTATCATTATATATGTTCAGTCATATAATAAAAATGTGATAGATAAAATTCTAATTTTTCTTAAAATTTTATAGTCATAGGGAATATCTATATTTAATTCCTTATATGTTTTTAATATCCTCTTCTAAAGTTTGAGTTGAGTTGTTTATTTTTACCCTTTATGAATTTCGGTGTGTCTCATCCCTACATAGGCTTCATGCCACACGATTTGTGTCTATATTGATGATGCGCAACTCTTAGGTAATCCTATTGGAATTAGAGCTTTTGAATATATTTAAAAGATGTATCTTAATGGTTATTGATATATCGTGGTTGTTTATGATCCTATTAATAACTATGTCAATCATAGACTAATCTTGGGGTCTTTGTAATGAGGTGGAGATATCCTTTTTCTTAGGTTTTATGGGCTTAAAGACCATGTTAGATATACAATTCCTATTGTGTTTTTCCTTTGTGGTGATATACACACAATGTGATGTTTCATATAATCATTTTATACTTTCCTTGTGTTTATATATATAATTTTGGGTTTTATAGATATTTTTACCACTAGAGATATGTTTTTGTTTCCTGATGATATAGGGTAATGCCTTACACATTTTGTGACATTACTACTAGTTTCTAGCTTCAAACCCATATCCTTTTTGTGGTAGACATAGTTTGGAAATATCATACTACCACCAACCCTAGTGGTGTCTCTATGGATTATCCATGTTAGAGTAGTTCAGTTTTAGGGAAGGTGATTGGAGTTAACAATCATGTGAGGATTGGTTTCAAAATATAGGGTAAACATGTTATGGTTTTTATATTTAAATTTCTTGATTATGGAACCCAATGTTAGTGTAGAGGATAGTGAATGTATTCTCTAAATTCATGATAATCTATTAGTCGAATAGAAACACTAATGCATTGGTTGTAGGCTGTAGTAAAGAAGGTACATGTAACATATAGTGGTCAATCATGATATTTTAGTTTTTTTCATACCATCTCATTAAAATATGTTCTAACCCTTATGGGTTCATCCTATTAAATGAAGGGTGATACTGGTATATAGATAGCTTATTTTAAAAATATATCCATGGTGATCATGTTCTTATAGTTTCCCCTCACTCCTTTGACCACTAACCAATGAGGTATAGTTTTAGAGACTTAGTTGAGAGCTATACTTACTAGATGATTTGATGAAACGTCTCTCCTATTTTACCTAGAAAAACGTTTCTTGTAGGAAATATGATAGTTTTAATAGAGATGGATGAGGAAACCTATGGGATGAATACATGATACATGTGCTAAAGACTAATACCTCATGATTTTATGAGGTGAGTCATATAGTTGGGTGGAAAATGCTTGGACAGACTTTGAGACTTCTATTACCATTTTGTTTAGACCTTGCATGTTATTCCATGGTATTTATTTTCAATGGAAACTATTTGAGATTTATTGTTTAGGTGAATCCTTTGGATAAATATTTTAGTAGAGAGTTGTGCTCTCTACAACACCACCAATGTCAGAGTCACTATGTGATCATTGGTAGTTGATTATTCTAAGAATATATGCATCCTAATCCGAGTAGAGGTTTAAATTTTATTTAGGTAAAACCATAGTAATGTTACTGATGGAACTTCATTTTAAAGAAAATTTTGAGATTAGACAAAACCATATTTTAGTAATATTTTAATTATTGTAAGCTCCTTAATAGAAAATTTAATGGAGATAGAGTGGTGTGATATAGACAATGCATCACTCCATTTTCATAATAACCATCTTCAGTTAGTTATTATAAATTATGGGTGATGATAGTAAGAGCTATGGGATGATGAACACAAGGGACGATTGTGTTCAATTGGAATATTTTATGATTCATGTTAAAATATTTTTCCTCTCTTTTTGCACCCTTATACTGGTCGATAGAGAAACAAATATTTCATTTTTTATCATATGCTCAAGGGTTATAGATTCTAGTGGATCCCATTCCAATCCATTTTCAGTTACCTAATTTCCATAAATGGAGACTATATTTCACTCATTTACTCATGTGAATTGTTTGTGACATTTGTAGAGAAAATGGTTTCAAGGGATTCCATCATGCAAGAGAGAAGAACATATTTTACCTCCTTTAGTATGGATTTGTTTGAAATTTATATTACTGTATGGTGACTCACATTTGAAAAAATGAGGTAAGGTTTCTGTTTTTCAGTGAGTGGGATCCCCCCATGTGTGGGGAGTAAAACCAATACTTTTGAAGTTTCAGTAATATCTCAATTACATATTTATCATTAATTTATACACTATAATAATGGATGGGGATTCAATTGATGTTAATATAGAGGAATGTGTGAATTATTTTGAAAGGTTACTCTCGAATGTTCGTCAACCGAAGACTAATTTATGTACAACCTATATTCTTAATATTGCATTCTTGTTTATGTTTGTTATAATAATGAGAAATATTTTATAATTTATAGAATATATGGACTACTCATTTTCATTTATTCCTTCATAGAGGATCCTATCTAGAATTTGGGACATTGACCTAGTCTCCCCATGACTGTACCAACTATGTAGTAAACTCTTGTACTATGAGTTTCAGATACATATAGTAGTGGAAGAACATTTTAAAGGTTGATATTTTGATGGTTCATGAGGTCAAAGTGGCATAATAGTGGTGTGGTGGATGATTCAATAGTACAGAAGAAATTATGTGTCTGGTTTATGGAGGTGGTTCTTTTAGAAATATCATTGATGTAGTTAATTACACTTTGTAGGGAGATATGTTTCTCACCATTGTTTTAAGGTGGTAGAATCACACTCCTATATTGTGTGAGAGACTCTCATAGTTTTGATCTCATGTTAATGGTATCAGGCATACACATATTCCCAGTTTATAAACCAGAATGTTCTTCCTAAAAGTGGGGATCGTGACAACGATTTCTGAAAGTAGTTAGTAGATTCTCCATGTTGTTCATAAAGTATATCACAATTTATGTAATGATTGAGGGAAACCCTATTCGAGCATGGTGGTTATTATGGTATTTCAAATGACTTATTTTAGACATTCCCATCACATGTAAACTCTTTCCTTGTGATAGGGGGAAGATATTCTATAAATGTTGTTAATTTTTTCAATCATGTTTTACTATGTATTATCCTAGGGTTTAGAGATAATAAAGTAAATTTTTTTGATTGGTCAGGTCTTTATACATCATATTGTGGTGTATTGGTACATTTTATGGGTATTGTAATAGTTTTAGATAGTTTAAAAAAGCTAGTGTTATTTTCTAGTCTGCACATTAATAATTTTCATAAAGGAATGATGGTAATGCAACTGGGATATTTTTGGGGGTTGATAAGATCCTATTTGAAGATTAATTTGTGGATGGAAAGATATCATGAATACTTTTGAATTGGTAGTGTAAGATGGAATATATTTAATTTACCACATCAGCAAGTGACATTGGTGTTTGTGCCTTTCTAGAAAAATATCATGGTTGAACTAACATAGATATTTGTTTTAAATCTTCCAGTGTTGTACAAGTTCTTATTAAATCACTCAGTCATGGATATAGGTTTTTATATTATGAAAATCATCTGAAATTATCTTTAGGGGGAGTAAATCACTCCCACCATAGTTAACTATGAAAATGGACCATTTCAGGTGGATTTCATTGGTTTATGGTTTCCTTCTATCCTATATAGAGTATGGAGGATAGAAAATACTCATATAAAGATAATTTAGGATGTTGGGATGGTATTTATTTGAAATGATATGGTGTTATTAAAATTGGTGATAATAAAGGATGTTCCCTCTCGGGACACTAGATTAGTGAGTGGAGGTTCAATGGGCATTAGAAGTGCCTAGTGGGAATAATGAACATAGCTATTTTTTAATCAATAAATAATCTATGAAATATATAATAGGGATTTCTCATGAAAAACAAAATTAATACAATGATTAATTGATAGGGCATTGAAACTAAGAAGAGAATATATTTTCATATATAATTTATAATTAATTTACTTAATTATACAATTACCTTTTGTTGAAGCGTTTATTCATTATCAATGACCAGATGAAGTCCACCTACCACAATATCATTACAATAGATAAATCAGGGGTAGATGGTCTTTATCGATTATCCAAATGTGTTTCTTGATACTGTGACCATTTCCATATAATCCTTTAGGTGATATAATGGATGGATCTAACTTTTTGGTGATTCCTGTTGATCTCAAATGAATCCTTCAAGGAGAGAAGGATTCACTCTAGTGGAGGAGGATAATTTCTATCTATTCTCTATAGTTATCAAGGTTAGATATCTATAGGATTCATATAATACTCTTTATAAATCATTATAATCAATGATAGAATGTGTCTCTAGTACCATAAAATGTCATAACTGGGATTAATTAGAACAATGGAAAGAAAATAATAATTGTGAAAGGGACCTTATTATTTATCTCAATCCCAGGATAACCTCATGTTTATGTAATAATAGAATTGATATTAATTATTTTACATGTAGTAAAATAATTCATAAAATATATGTTATTTTTTAGAATAAACAATTAATTTTTTAAAAATAATCTTTAATAGTAAAATTCTAATTAGATAATCAAACGTGGTCTTCCTATCCACCTAAATAATTATTGATCCCTAAATAATATTTGTATATTTAATTAAATAAATATCAAAAAACTATTTTCTAAAATATATATAGATTTTACAATCCTTGAATTAGTGAAAAAATATTTATTAAATAATATAATAAATAAATAATTATATGTATTTTTATCTTTGGAATAAACCAAAATAAAAAAATATTTTGTATTTAAATAATTAAATAAATAATTACCTAGTGAATAAATATTTAATGAATATTAAAATAAAAAATATATACTCTGGAATAATATGTGATTGAATATTTTTGATCAATCAACATTAATAATTATTAATCCATGTATGAGAATAATATTTATCCAACATGTAAAATTCATATGGAATTTAAGTGAGGTTCTTTATACACATAGTGTGTGACCCTCTATTCCCCATTCATAGTGGCATTAGAATACACTGCCTAAAGTCCATGGTTTGCATCGAGCACCATGTCAAGTCTCCTACAGAGATTAAATTTAATGATGTAATGTATCCTCATATAAACATATATTGTGCTATATAATCGCTTTATTATGATATCATTAATCAATCCATGTTCATACTCTTTTCATAATCATATATGCTTGATGTATGTTTCACTGATTTTCCTGAAATTAACACCCCAATAGAACTCTACAAACTTGAAAATAACTCAACATTTTCATTCCTATCAATGGACATGATATATCAACTTCCATTATTGAACATAAGGTATAACTAATTTCTTACAATATTCACTAAGACAATATCACTCATGAAACACCCAACATACCCCACTTCTCACAAACAAATAAAATCTTAGTTTTGGCCGCTAAAACATTGTACATGATATGTGAAATCCATTAATAATAATATAAAATTATAAGAATAATTACATATATTCATACATGGAAACATAAAAAAACATATAAATTTGGATTTTAAAATGGTGTATCATGTTCTCATAATATCTTTCTTTTCAAATAAAAAAGGTTGTACAACATGAATAAGTGTCTCAATGTACTATAAGTCTTCACCTCTGATATCCTGTATCATTTTCCCCCATAAAATGATATTTTTTTACAAAAAAATTATATTTAATTATAATATCATGGAATTTAATTTTTTTTATCCTATTGGGGAGCTTATATGAAATTTTTGTGTAACACATACACTTAGGACATTATGAAAAACTATGTTAGACAGAATAACAATAAGGACGTGATATAACTTTGTTAATTATTTATAATCATGAATTCAAATAATCATAGAGAATATAAAAGTTGGTTCTGTGAAACTAACTCTGAAACTGATTACACTTATAGATAATAACTCCAATGATGGATGTGGTTCATGTTAGGGTAGACAGCCATTACATAATGGGATGATTTTTGGGATTCCCAATTTATTAGATTTAGTTATTTTCTTTTCATGGATGAAAAGGGTTAAAGGTATGTAGGATGTAGTCACATGGATTTTCCTCATCCAATACAAAACTAAATAATTAGTTTTATATTCCTAAAAAACCACTAGAGGTAAAATTGTAGATTTATCCTTATATATAAACTTTTAAAACATTATAAATTGTCCAATTAATTGTATAATTTAGTGTTTACTCGGGGATTAATTTTTGTGAATTTTAATCATGAATTATTTTTAATGGATTTTTAATCACAATTAATTAAAAAAATAACTACTTAATGATGGATTATGGTGATATAAACAAAACAAAATCTTGGATGGAAATCCTAAGACCTATTTTTGTATCCATAATTTGTTAGTTTTCCTAGGTGGGGAATATATTTTCCTCCCAAGATCAGTCTATGTATGAAGAATTTTTCAGACTTTAATTAAAAATACTATCATGAACTAATCAAAAAATATAAATTATTATTTAGGTTTCATCCATAGGGTTGGTATCATTTTAAATGAAATAAATACTAAATTCATATGGAGAGATATAGGAGGGAGCTGATGAATTATTTCATGGTGAGGTGGGATTGATATTATGTCAGAGGTGAATTCCTAATGATGATATATATATATATATATATATATACATCCTAGGACACTAAAATAATTAAGTTAACAATTATTCATAATTGACTTAGGAATTCTATTTTTTTATTCCTCATTATTCATGATATGTGGTAATTTAATTCACTTGAATGATTTTTTAAAAATTGTATTATCTAATATTCTATGGATCACAATAGAATCATCATTTGAATATTGATTTATTCTAATGAATTTTTATTTATGATTTATTTCAAAAGTATCTATAAGAATCTATCTGGTGGTGAAAATTTGAATCCCCCATTACTTATATCTTATGTTGACTATACATATATACAATTTATTGGGTGCCTGAGGATGCACCTAACACCATTTTCTCATTTATCTATTTATTGATTTCTCATGATAAATGATCATAGTTAGCCTCACCATGGTTAGCTATTTGAAAATGGTGGTGATTGATCATGGGATGATAACTATAGGATATGAATTTAAATAAATTGATCTTAGTAGTGTCAAATTATTGCTATAAGGGTGCATTATAAGGGGATGTGCAGTTCGAGATGTCATGGTGGAGGTGTATAATGCATGAGCTCACCCTAATATTTTGAATAGAGACTTAGGAATGGTTAGGTGATATGGTAGTGTATAAATTGATGATTCATGTTCTACAAATGACTTATATAGTGTGTGAGGCATGAAAATGACAATTTTCATGACAACAAGCACTGGGTTTGTTAAATATCTTGGGGGCGATGAAGAAATCATTTTAGCATGTAAATAAATAGAAAAGTAAACTATATGGCATGTTGTTTAATAGACAAGATATTATTTATCATCTTGGTTACAGAAATATTATTTTAGATGATAACAAATATCACAAAGAGTGTATCATAACATCACACATCATGTGGGTTTTGGGTTACACTACTTAGGGTACTGAATACTACATGTCCAACCTCCAATTTCAGATTTTACGGAATATCGTTATAGTACACACCATGTATAGTATAAATGATATGGGTTAGGATATCATAAAATCATAGATAAACATATTTGGATCAGATTCCTTTTTTCCTCAGACATATTCCATATAGTTAGTAACTACATGAATTGGGAATCCTATGGTACACATTGAGTATCTCATGAGAATCGCACGTTTCCTATTTCCTTTGACACATGGTTTATATGAAGACAATATGATCTTGTGTATTGGAGATATATGACAATTAAGTCAACAAGTCCCACGTGCCATGTACTCTTGGATAAACTATGTGTAGGTAGACTGGTGGATACTATGTGATGGAAAGTACATGATAAGACAACTAACATGGGGATACACACCATGTACCCCCAATAACACATGTAATGTACCTTTATATATTGGATGATTCTGCATATATTTCTACATAGAACTCAGATGTGGGAACATGATAACTTTATCATGATTGTTTTTCATGTCTAACATCATGGTGTATCTCTCTATGAAATTAAAGTTCTGATGTGTAGGGTTTCTTGAGGTTTAGTATACCTTTATCCATGGTTATAATGGATCAGATCAAGTGTGATTTTTAGAGTTAAAATGGGGATAAAATTACCTCTGTAAAATGTTAATGCTAAGTCACATGGTTCCTATAATATTTTCAGATATTGGTACTCCCCTATGTACTCAAGTAGTGAGTCCTCAGGACTGGGATAGTGGTCAAAACTCTCTTATCCAGAACATGGTCAGGCCCCCATCATAGATGATAGAGTTAGGAAATTCCTTATTTACATGTACAATGAGTCCTAAATCTATGGATTTAGTTATGCACTCATTTTAAATTATTTACTTGATAGGGTTTAGGTCCTCTGCCAAATACATTATAAGTCACATAGGTAACTGTGAGGTTTTTGGTTATAATAGTAAGGTCCAAAACCCCCATTAACACTAACTATTATTGGACAAGGTTTAGGTTTCCTTGTATATTTTAAGAATAGTGACATGTTAATTTTGAATAGTGATGTATGGTATACTATTCAATGGCTCTCATACATTATTTTGGAGTGGTACTTTGATATTCCTTTGTTTCCCTTGAGAAGTGTAATTTCATTTAATAAAGATGAAATGAATGAGAATTTATTATATCCCTAATATTTTTTGTCAAAGTAAATATCTTGATTTTGTGTCTTCTATTTGGTTAATTTATATATCAATAGTTTGTGATAATGTTTTTCATTTTAATCCATTATGTCTACTATAGAATTATTCTGAGTAAGTTTATACTCACATCTATAAAGGACTTGTTCCCAAACATCCAATGTCTTTCAAGATGATGCACAACTCTGAGGTTGTCTGTTTGGATGTGAAGCTAGTATGTATTGTACATAAATAATTATTAATGGTAAATGGTTGATATTGTTGTTTTATTAACGTGGTTAATACATTAACAGTCATTGGCCGGTCTAGAATTCCATGTAGTTAGGATAATCTATCAATTGTCCCATGTTTATCTTGTTTGGATAAATTTTTTGATGTATAGTTTCTATAGTGTTAACCATATTGGGATATGTGTTTACCATGAATATTATATTGTATGAATTATATAAATTTAAATTTTTAAAATATATACTACTATTGTTTTTGTTTATTTTGCGCATTGGGCGTGTACATCTTAATAAATGCTATAGCCTCCCATATTGTGTGATATTCCAACTTGATGATAGTGGACATATAATGGATTGTTGTAGATTGTATTGGGGTGGAAAACATGGATTATCTCCTTCTTTGGTAGGCCCTATTTGGATCATTTTTTGTTATTGAACATGTGGGATGACCTGTCGAGTCATTTATCTCAATGTTAGTGTAGGTGTTATGAAATTAATTTTTATAAAAAACATTTTTTATTATAAAATTAATTTGTCATATTATTTAATTATTTAATTATGAATATTCGATAGTAGAATTTTTAGGATATGTTTAAAATATTTTCATAAAATAAATGATAAATTATCACTCATAGAAAAGAGATAATTTAAAAATTCATTGGTCAAAATAGACATAGATAGTTATTAACATATGAGTCAGTTATTCCATGACATGTGGTTGTAAGAGTTTTTTTAGTTAGTGTATACAGTGAAATAGGAACATTACTCCATCACGAGGTTAACCTCATTATGTTATTCATGAATTTACATATGAATTCTATGATTTTTACACTACAAACATAGTTTCAAACACAATAGTTTGAGTGATGTGAAACATTTGAGGCCTTCTAAGAGGAGGAAAAAACTATTTAGATAGCTAAATTCTCTCATTAACGATGGATGATAATATATATCAATGGTCATAAATTTAAAAATTATATTTAAAATTATTTTGAAAAGTATTCCAATAATATGTAATATTCATTTTATTTAATGCTCTGACTGTACTTAGTGGTCTTCATCTTGGGTTTCTAGGTGATTTTGAAAATGATTAACCAAATGTTTGTGGTATGTTTCATTAAAATTATCTTATTGAAATATTTTTTTAGAATTTTATTTTTTAAAAATATTATAATATACATATAATTATAAAAATCAATATAGTGAGCATATGTTTTCATGAAATTCTCAGATAATGATTTAAGATAAATTTGTGATATTTAGTATTAAAGGACATGTGAATCTTGTATGAGGTGAGGTATGGTTTTTTGAATGATAATTTTGTTATATTTAATTGTTTAATAATTTATAAATGTTCACTAAAATAATAGAAATTTTGAAAATGAAATCAAATTATAATAAAATTATAGAACAACAATTGTTAATTAAATTTTGACCTATATTAAAAAAGAAATTAATTCAGTATATTGTTTGGTTGAAAAAATTAATTGTTATTTATGAGAACTAAAAATATTTGCAAGGTTCAAAATATGTATAAAAAATTATAAAAAATAAAAAATTATTATATTATTATATATTTCTAGAAAAATGGTCATCTATTAATTTATAACATGAAGAAATGATTTTAATGTTATTTATTATTGTATATGTATAAAATTTGGAAACAAGGCCTAAAAGGGTCTAAAAAAAGTAGTTATACAACCAATTTTGAATGGATTATTTTTGCCTTTTTTCTATATAGTATAGATTTTATAAGATCATATTTTATTCAACAATGGTTATGCAAGCCCACATTCATCAAATTTTATTAAATAGAATAAAACATCAATATAATCTTCTTTGGGGGGGTACATGGTTTGAGTATTGGGGTAGGGAGCCCAATTTTGGTCATGGTAAAGGTGTAATACCTTTTATAAGGTCAATGATGGCTTGAAAAAAAAATTCCTAAGGAATTTTGGGGGTTAATGGAGGTTTTGACATGGAGGAGGAAGAAAAATATTATGCAATGAATTGTGAATATGATAAAGGGGTCAATTCAAAATACAGTGGGAGGGTATTATTGATGTCATGATTCTTGGAATTATGAAAGGATTGGGTGAGGTGATCAGGTGTAACTTGGGAGAGAGGTTATATGTTATATGTATTGAGATATTTTTTCAAAACAGGGTAGAGAGGTTTAATGGAATGAGACTCCATACACGATGATCGTTGATGTTAGGGGAGAGTTGGGGTGGCCTAAGGGAGATGATGGAATGAGTGAGATTAAGCCTAATTCAGGGAATATACAGAGTTATGGAATGAGTAGTAGTGAAGGGGTGGTCTAGAATGGAGTGAGGAAAGGGTTTAGAAGATAGATAATGAAAGGGAATATGTGGTGGGAAGGAAGGGTCACATTGGGACTATACCACATTGGGGGTGGGGCTTGGGGGGAAGGACACATTATGGGGTGAGCATGGTAAGTGTAATGGACTTATGGAGTGGACCGCACCGTGGGCTGTGGGGATGTAAAAAGGTTTAATGGGATCCTTGAGGTAGAAAAAGTATTTTCTCGATATAATAATAATATATTGTCACGACCCATCCCCCAGGGCTCGTGCCATGACTACCCCAAGTCTGCCTTCCATAGGCCAGGGGATGGAGACTAGCATTCAAAGGTGTAATCCCTAAAACTGAGAAGGCATTGCCTTTATATCCTGTAAACACTCTCATCCAAGCACATAGAAAGATACAAAAAAAAGTAATCTGCATAAAAAAAAGAGTGCTGATAGTAAGAGGGGCCAGAATACAATCCTAACATTAAAGGTATAACTAAAACTAAAAATACAATACAGCTGAAGAAAGAGAAAGAATACTATTGGGTCATCCTCCGAGGTTCCAAGATGAAGGGTACGTATAGATCGCCTCCTTACAACTCCATGTCCGACCATCTCCTCTGTGTACTGACTTGTCGTACAGTCCACCTCTGGGCACCGTCCAGTCCTGGTACCCTCAGCCTCGATCGGTGTTATCTATCATCTACACCAAACACAATAAGGTGCGGGCAAATACCATGAAGGGGTGAGTATAAAGATACTAATTAGGGACCTCGAGACCATCATGGTCTCACAAAATCCACAAAAGATAAACCACAAAGCATGCAAACCAGTGAAAACCTTACTTAGGTATATGCCCATACATATACCTAAGTTATCAAATATTACCCATCTCAATCAGGAGAAAATACGAGGCCCAACTCCTTATCCAAAGTACAAATATTCCATGAAGGTGAGTACCACACAGGTACGCCATACATAATATTTTCACAAAGGTATCACCACGATGGTATGTACCACACGGGTACACCACACAGAAGAATACCACATATGTATCACTACGAATGTAAGTACCACACGGGTACGCCACACAGAAGAATACCACACTGGTAAAGACTCAGATCACACCATGTATAACTTAGGTACAATAGTAGATATGATCAGATGTAACTACTGAATCATATTACTCTGTTAAGAGGCAGACCCATGTAGGATCCTAAATCATCAGACCCACACAGGATCCTGGTACATCATCAGACCCACACAGGATCCTAGTATAGAAGACCCACACAGGATGCTAGTACATCATCAATCCCACACAGGATCCTAGTATAGTAGACCCACACAGGATCCTAGATTAGTCCCACATGTATTCTTAGAGTAGATCCATGTGGGATCCTTGAGCAGAGACCCACAAAGGATTCCTTTCTCATGTTACTACTAGCTACAGGGTTCCGGCACTAATTTTGCTTGATTTCGAGAGGATATGTTCCTCAAGCCATAGGTCTATACACCAACTTCCACGAAGTCCCATGGAAAAGTATCTCAAAAGGCCTCTATGTAAAAGGTGTCTCAATGCCACAGATGGTGCGTCAATCAGACGCTCGGTATGTAAGTTATTAGCCTTTTAGTCTCGAGGGACCGGTTGGATTCGTGCTCGATCCAACCCAACCATATCCCATCATTATCCAAATATAATGTGGGTTATTCAAAAAGGATTGTCTCGCTTCAAGGTTTAGGGTGCCGCAGGCGGTTCGTCAAATGGACGATCGGTGCCAAAGTTATGGAAAAAAGTGTAGAATGGGTCGAAACTGGTCAGGGTCCAGTCCAACCCGGTCGGACCGACCCGGCCCGACCCGACCCGGATTGGGTCCTCCTAGCCAGCTGGGTCCGGCCCCGTCCACTAGGTCCCGCCCAGCCCGCGTTGGGCGGCCCGTCCTGGACGCTTATGGGGGGGAGTCATGCGCCCCCCACCCTCAATCACCGAATGGCCAAATCCATTCAGTCGCCAGGTAGCACGCGGGACCCGCTGCAGGTCCTTCTCGGTACAGCTCGGCTAGCCGAAACGATCAGCCCCTTTCTCCTCATGGTGACGTGTCGTGCACTTCCCCTCTATGGCTGGACAAACACAAGCCACCTTCCACCATCCGCCACGGCCAGGCGGGATGTGGCCACTTGCTCTGATGGCGCAGTTGCACGCCACACCTTCGTCATGCAGCCAGCCTCCGTTGGCCACCTCCCTTGCTCCGCTGTGGTCGACAGGCCATAGCCCATCTCCGGCGGCACGGTTTTTCCCCCGCCGTCTTCGCGGCTGTCCGCCATTTCCGAGCCCTACCTGTGTTGGTTTCTATTCACCTCTATCATGAAGAACACACAAAGAACCACAAAGATTTTGCAGTGAGTTCGGGACATGTTCATTTGGCCCATACCCTCCGTGTTAGGGAAGTAGCAAGCGGCTCAGCGGAGGTGATTCAACATGAGGGAAAAATTAACGATGATCAATCGAAAACAAACCTCCAACCATGATGGTTCTATAAGAAGAGGCGTGAGGAATAAGGCTAAGTCGTTGATGAGCGTCTACGTTCATTACTTCTGCAAGGCTCTTCCGATCGGGGCTTGGGGTCGGTTCCTCATTCTTCATTGGATAGGCGTTCTTCATCAGAGAAGAAGGGTTTCTCCATAGCTTTCTCCCAATTCTCCTCTTTTCCAAAACATCACCAACCAATTCTCTCCAAAGTGGAGGTGATCCAATATAAATTAAATTATGTTTAACAATTTAATTTGTTGGCATAATTAATTGACTCAAATAAGTGGGAGAATAAATTAATGGGATGTTGAGAGGTTTTCTCCCCATTAATAAGGGTTCGGGTAGTCCCCACCACCTTGGATTTGAGTTGGGGTTTTTTTAGCTCTGTGGGTATGACACGTTCCAATATGGGGGTGTGGAAAAAAAAATTATTTTCTAAGTTAAAATATAGTATAGTGGTTACCCTAGGTTTTCTCTAGATAAGAGTGCTCAACAATCAATTTTGTCACTTTAAAATTAGATAATTAAGTGGTAGTTGTTTTTTAAATGATTAATTTTGAAAAGAAAATAAATGAATAAATTACATAAAATATTGAAATAAAATTGAAAATCATGTGATTGAAAATAGTTATATGAATTGGGTGATCAGGTCAGGGTTGGTTTTCCAATTGTAATATTAACATAGGTTCAAATTTATTCAATCCTCTTCTGCTAAGTCAGTTTAAGTGATATTTCACGATTGTTTATTATCATCCATTGGTAAATGTTTATGGTGAGAGTAAACCATATCAATATCTCAGTTAGGTATACTCTATTTCTTATGTGTTAAACAGATGTAGAGAATACCCTCAATTGAGTTAGGAAATTCCCGGTTGGGTTTTGTTTATCCCAAACAATTAACAATATTCAATACCCCTATCACACGTACTGACGATCGCCGAGTACTTCACCACTAAGTCTTGATTTATTCCATCATATATAGAACAGAACCTAGGGGAGGGAGATTATGAACATTTACCAAATCAATAATGACTACAAAATATTAAATCAAATACAATCTCATAAGATAATAAAACCGTTTATTAGAATTTTAAACCACCACCGCAGAAGAGAGAGAGTTTTTTATTCAATAAAATTCAAGAACTCAAACATTAAAAAAGATAAAACATAACCATCCCCAATAACTCATAATATTTAACCCACCATGGTATGGTTAATTAAGAATAATGGGGAAGAATTAGGCATTATGAAACTTTGAAGAACAAAAGAAATAAAAGAAAGAACAGAAAGTTTCTCCTCCAGAATCAGTCTACCCGAAATATAGCTTTGTTTCTCCTTCCATATGGTCGAATTAGGACAAGGTCCCTTCTTATAAGAGGTGATAAATGGAGTTTTCCATCCACCCATAACTTTTGAAAGCATTTGGAGCCGTGTGGAATGCGTTATGGCCGAATTAGTAGACCTGACTTGTTCTAGCCGCCAATCACTATTCCACCAACCCTACTTTGAACAGTGGAAGGGCAGCCTTAATAAACTTTTTTATACAATAAATTTTATTTGAATCTTCCTCGTAGTGTTTGATTTCGCACCTAACTAGAATCATCCATTTTTATAGTTGGTAGCCTGAGATATGAGTCATTGAATGAGTCATGCTGTATTCTGTCGGCCAGATAATGTGTTCATATTGACCGATATTTTTTGGCCTCTTAGATTTCGAATTGGCTATGGGTCCAGATGACGTATTTGTATCCCAAAACTCCTGTAATCCTAAAAAAATCAATCTAGTGAATTAGATTAAAATGGTAGGAGTTATGAATGAAATACAAATACAATATAAAACTGTTAAATGTCTAGAATTAACCAATTTTCACACATAAGCTCAAAACTCACCAAAAGTCCTAAAATGATCAAAGAAGCTAAAATTATTTAATGATAAGAGACTAAATCATTTAAAACATATTTATAAATATGACAGTATTATCTTGGTCAATTTCACCACACTTATCACATGGACTCCTCGACAAATAAACATCGATATCAAAGAAAATTTAAAACACATATCCAGGAGATATAACAATTTAACACAAAGAAACAAAAGATATCATGCCTCATCAACAACCATTATTCCAAGTTCTCAATTCAGTTCAAAATACATTTCCTCTTTATTTATTCTCCCATTCACACAAAACACTTACCTAACATGCATTTTTTCTCATCACACAAATATCAATTTTCAACAATGTCTTTCTCATCCAATACCCATGCAAGGGTCACCATAGGATTGATAAATTCATACATCTCCATCCGATATGAGTCAAGGACATATGTTTATCATGGGGACTTTATAGGGTTGTTCTGTGGCTTTTTGTTGGTAGGATTTAGATGTGAAAAGTCTGAGGAAAAATAAGGAGGGTTTGGCTCTTTTTAAAGAAAAGTTTCATTATTCTAATTTGTACTTAAATATGATTTCTTCCTCACTCCCCTTATTAGAAAATATGCTCTATCAAATGAAAAATCAGTGAAATTTTACACCATTCATCATTTCAGTATAAAAATTATCAGTCATCTCAAACATTATTTTTCTCGAAAGCTCCATAAAAGGCACAGCTTTCCTTTCATTAGAATCTCTAGAAAGGCACAGCTTCTTTTACATGAATGTTCCAGATAAGGCACAACATTCAACATAATTTTTTTTTTCAATAGAAATAATATCGCTTCAACATTTTATTTTCCAACCAAAGTATCTCCAAATGAGGTAGCACAACACAAGTCAACCTCCTCCACAGTTAAGTTCAACTAGATTATGCAATTTCACTTCAAGAGAAGGTTTGATAGAGAAAATTGGGTTGTAATGTGGCTAACCTAACTGGTTGTTCATTACTTATAATGAAAGTGAATTGTGGGATGGGTTTAAAAAATCAGAGTAATTTTCATGAAATTTCCAAATATTTGAACTTGAAACAAATTCATTTTCTGTATTCATTTAAGATTAGTTTCATGTGATAAATTTTTTCACACATTGAAATGGGTTTCAATATTTTCTATGATAATCATTTCAGCTCAATAGTTTCAAAAAACACACGAAAATTTAAAAACACAAATTTTTTTCAAAAATAGAAAAAAAATTGAAATTATTAAACTACAAAGGTTCCCTCCCCCACACTTAAATGATGCAGTGTCTGAAATTTATTCAAATTGATTTAACTTGTAAGAATATTTTTGAATTGAATCATAGAAATAAATAAAGTTTAAAGTAAGTGTACAACCTGACTTAGGGGTAGTGAAATGTTGAGTTAAGCTCCCAAGTGTTAAAAACATAAAAACATATAGAAAAAGGAGGATAATAAAACATAATAAATTTATTTAAAGTAAAGAAAATTGAATGAGAATGAGAATAGAATGATAGATCTCAGTTTAATCCCATATGTAGTCCCTGGGTTTTGACTGCCTGCAGATGGTCAGTTTCAGTTGGTTATCCCCAATCTGATGGTGGGTTGAGTTTCTTTTATATGAACCACCATAACTTCTTCTTTCCATTTAGAACTTCTTTCATTTTGTTGAGGACTATATGGATACGGTACACCAAGTCCACCCAAATGAAAATGATATTCGTCTTGTATAGTGGGGTTAGGATAAATAATGATTCCTCCTCTTTCTTGGTTTCCACTTTTACAAATTCGTCTTCATTCTCTAGCAGTTCCTCAAGGCATGTTGTATCAAAAAAAATAGTAAAAGGGAAAATCAAAAATTAATTCAATTTGAATAAAATTAATGCATGATGAATCAATATCAATCTATTCTCTTTCAAAGTAAGAATCTTGTGTCTCATTTTCCTCATGTAAATACAGTTTTGTATCCTATTGAAATTCCTCTAGTAAGCATTCATCTAGTTCAGGGAGCTCCATATGTTCTTCTTTAGGTGTATCTTCTTCTTTTTCCTCATCCACCAAGGAAATACATTTGTTGCCCAAATCTGAAAATTTCAAGAAAGGGAAGGTGATACTCAAATCAGATTCTATAGAATCATAATGAAACGAGTTAAGAAATATATTATTTCCCTTATGTGTATTGATTTCAATTTCTTCTTTAGTATGAGGTTTCTCTTGTAGTTGAATTTCACAAGATATAGGTAGGTAGTCAGGCTCCTCCGTCTTTTCTTCAAATTCTACCTCTTTGGGGGTTTCTTCCTTCAATGGTTCGGGATCTTATACTTTGTAAGGAATATGTGGATAAATTAGTTCTTCACAGTTATTATAGAATCCATTCATATCTTTTTGATCTCTCACATGTATCTCAGTAGGTAATTCTTCCTTCTTATCTTCCATAGGTTGATTCATAGGTTCTGGTTTTTCCATCATTGCACAGACATATTCAAATGCAAGTTCTACTTTGTTCTCTAGTTTTTTAATGTCATTTAAAAGTTCTTGCATCTGAACTATATCATAACCAGCCTCATCTCTTTTTTCCACTAGTGGGTAATTTTTCCATGAATTAAAGAGATGATCATTCGAAAACATCATGGAAAAATATTTTTTAATATTTTTTTTAAGTGTTAAATATTTAAAATTAGATTGTGGAACTACCTCACAAGAAACGGCGCCAAGTTTTGACATGTGCCTATCATGGGGTGTGGAAAAAACAAGTGTTTAATATGTTAAAATATAGTACAGTTGTTAAACTAGGTTTTCTCCAGAGAGGAGAGCTCAACAATCAAGTTTTTCACTTTAAAATTAGATAATTAAGTAGTGGTTATTTTTAAAATGATTAATTTTGAAAAGAAACTAAAGGAATAAATTACATGAAATATTGAAATAAAATTGAAAATCATGTGATTGGAAAATGTTATATGAATTGGGTGATCAGGGTAGGGTTGGTTTTTCATTTGTAATGTTAGCATAGTTTCAATTTTATTCAATCCTCTTCTGCTAAGTCAGTTTAAGTGATATTTCACGATCGTTTCTTATCACTCTCTAGGTAAATGGTGATGGTGAGATTAAACCATACCAATATCTCAGTTAGGTCTACTCACCGTCCTATGTGTTAAACAGATGTAGAGAATACTCTCAATTGAGTTAGGCAATTCTCGATCGGGATTTGTTTATCCCAAACAATTTAGAATATTCAATACCCCTTCCACACTTACTGACGATCACCGAGTACTTCACCACTAAGCCCTAATTTATTCCATCATATATAGACTAGAACATAGTGGAGGGATATGATGGAAATTTACCAAATCAACAATAACAATAGAATATTTAATCAAATACAATCACATAAGATAATAAAACTATTTATTAGAATTTGAAACCACCACCGCAGAAGAGAGAGAGTTTTTTATTAAATCAAATTTACGAACAAAAACATTAAAAAAGATAAAACCGAACCTTCCACAATCACTCATAATATTTACCCAGCTATGGTATGGGTAATTGAGAATAATGGGGAAGAATTAGGCATTATAAAACTAAGAAGAACAAAAGAAAGAATATATATTTTCTCCTCTAGAATCTGTCCACCAGAAATATAGCTTCATTTCTCCCACCATATGGTCGAATCAGGCCGCAGTCCCTTCTTATAGGAGGTGTGAAATGGATTTTTACATCCACACACAATGTTTGAAAGGATTTGGAGTCGTGTGGAATGAGTTATGGATGAATTAGTAGACCTGACTTGTTCTGGCCGCCAATGACTATTCCACCAACCATACTTTGAACAGTTTAAGGGTAGCCTTAACAAACTTTTTTCACCATGATATTTTATGTGATTCTTCCTCATCGAGTTTTTTTTCTAACCCAGCTATAATCATCCAATTTTATGGTCAGTAGCCTGAGATATGACTCATTGAATGAGTCATGGTGTATTCTGTCGTCCAGATAATGTGTTCACATTGACCGATTTTTTGGCCTCTTAGATTTCGAATTGGCTCAAGATATAGAAGACCTATTTGTATCACACAACTCCTGTAATAATAAAATAAGTAATCAGGTGAATTGGATTAAAATTTTAGGAGTTATTCTCAATATACAAAGACAACATAAAACTGTTAAATGTCCAGAATTATCCAATTTTCACACTTAAGCTCAAAACTCACCCAATGTCATAAAATGAACCAAATAAGCTCAAATTAGTTAATGATAAGGGATTAAATCATTTAAAAACATATTTAAAAATATGAAAATATTATCTCTATCATGGTCCCCACCACCGAGCATTCAATTGGGAGGTTAAAGAAAAATAAAATACAAGTTATTCTTTATTTTATCTTTATTTCCTCAAAAAACATGAAAACTAACATTCACCCTTCACCCTTTTGTGGTTGACATGAAGGTATCCTTAAGAGAATACTAGTGCTAAAAGTTTAATGGTATCCTCATATTTTTATTTTGATCACCGGTTCAAAAGTTACAAAAACTCACTCGCACGTTTATTGAAAGTACCTGAAAAAAAGTTTAGAAATTCACTTCGAGAACACCGGGACTCAGAATCACGCATTGTAAATTTTCATGGACACATAAAATTCCCATATAATTAAAAAAATTACATCGAATTTCTGAGCCTTTACATTCTCCCCACCTCAAAGCTTTTCTTCCCCAAAAGACAGACAAATAAACAAAAAAAACTAAGAAAACAGGTGAGGGTACTAAGCAAGAATCTAGGCCTCCTGCTCCCATGTGCTCTCCTGGAGGTTCTCGTGTAGTCAATGTGCGTGCACCAAAGGTATTGACCATCCATGAAGGACCCACTTCTGTCGATCCTCAATCTAAATTGGAACCTCCATAAACATCTCCCCATCGTCGATGTCCAGCTCGCCATGGTCGATGACGTGTGATGGGTCGTGAACTTATCTCCTCGACTAGGATACATGGAAAATGTTGTGCACCCGGTGAAACTGAGGGAGAATTACTAGGACGTAATCTACGTTTCCAACTCTTCTGAGGACCTGAAAGGGTCCGATGAACTCGGAGCTAACTTTCTGCCTCATCCAAAACTCTGCAAACCTCATCGGGTTGAGACCCATAGAAAGATGTGGTCACCATCCTCGAACTCCAGAGGTCTCCATCTCCAATTGGAAAATACTTTTTCCTACTCTATGTAGTCTTAATCCACTCCTGGATGATATGCACTTTCTCTGTGGTATCCCGTACCATCTCTGGTTCCACGAGTTCTGACTCCCCTGGGTTAGTCCAACACAACGGTGATATGCAAGGTCACTCGTACAATGCCTCAAAAGGTGTCATCCCAATGGTGGAGTGATAACTATTGCTGTATGAAAACTCCACCAAAGGAAAGTGATACTCTCATCTATGACCGAAGTCGAGAATGCAAGCACGAAGCATGTCTTTGAGGGTCTGAATGGTCCGTTCAGTCTGGCCATCTGTCTAAGGATGGAAGGCGGTTCTCAGACAAAGCTGGATCCTGAAAGCCTACTGAAACCCCTTCCATATCCGGGAAGTAAAAAATGCATCACGATCAGAGACAACTGTCAAGGATACTCCATGTAGCCACACAATCTCCTGCACATAGAGGTGTCCCAAGCTCTCTATTGAACCCTTCTCTCTGATTGGTAGGAAGTTGGCCGACTTAGTGAGTCGGTCAATGATCACCCAGATAGAATCATGACCTCTGGATTTACATGGAATTCCTGTCATTAATTAAATGGATATCCCTTCCCACTTCCACTCCGGGACCTCTAAAGGTTGCACCAAGCCTACTAGTACCTGATTCTCCGCCTTCACTTGCTGACAATTGATCCACCAAGAGACAAACTCTACTACTGGTTTCTTCATTCTCAGCCGCCAGTGTTGTCGTCGAAGATCCTAGTACATCTCCATCACTCCTAGATATACCACTAGAGGGGGAATGTAAAACTCCTTCAACATGTCCCCCTAAAGCGGCACTGGTGCCATGGTACGTCCTCTGATGGGGATGACTTTCTCCCCACCTACATAAAATCCATCAGTTGCATGTCCTGTAGATATCTGAGCATGTCAAGCCTCGCAGTTAGTGTCCCTACACTGCACCTCCCTGACTCGCTGAAGAAGTGGGGGAGTGACTGTAAGAGACAAAAGAAAATTTGTTCCATCTTATTCCAAAAAGGATATCTGTAAAGTGACATGCTGCTCCATCACCTCACCTAGAAGTTGTATAAAAGATCTCTTGCTGAGTGCATCTGCTAAAACATTCCCCTTCCCAGGAGTATGGACTATCTCGAAGTCATAATCCTAGAGGAACTAAAGCCAACCCCACTGCCTTAGGTTCACATATTTCTGATAGAAGAAATACCTGAGACTCTTGTGATCAGAGTAGACTGTAAAATGTTTTCCCATCAAGAATTGTCTCCACATATTCAAGGCGAAGTCCACTACTGCTAACTCCAGGTCATGGGTAGCGTAGTTCTTCTCATGTCATCTTAGTTGACGAGAACCATATGCAATAACTACTCAATCTTGCATTAGGACACATCTGAGTCAAGTTCCTGATACGTCGTAGTAGACTACATACCCAACGCCATCCTCCAGAAGCCACAAGATGGGGCCACTAGTCAGCCTCTACCTGAGCTCATGAAAATTCCACTGGCATCTCTCTGACCACACGAAGGGTTCCCCTTCTTCATCAACACTGATAAAGGTGCTTCAAATCCAGAGAAATATAGCACAAACCTCTGGTAGTATCCATCCAAACCCATGAATCTTCATACCTTCGTCACACTCCTGGGTGGCTCCAAACCAAGTACCACATTGATCTTTGTTTTATCCACTGCAACTCCATCCTCTGAGATGACGGGTCCCAGAAAGTGAACCTCTCATATCCAGAACTGGAAATTCAAGTGCTTACCATAAAGCTTCTACTCTCAAAGTGTGTCCAGAACTATCTGCAGATGATGGGCATGCTCCTCCTCAGTAGCCGAGTAGATCAGGATGTCGTTAATGAAGACCACCACAAAGAAATAAAGATAAAGATGGAAGATCATGTTCATGATCCCCATGAACACTTCTGGAGCATTAGTTACCTAACAGCATGACCAAAATCTCATAATGGTCATACCGATATCTGAAATTCATATTTTGAACATCCTGGTATCACACTCTGAGCTGGTGGCCTGATCTAAGGTCTATGTTTGAGAACCACCGTGCTCCCTTCAGCTAATCAAAGAGGTCGTCAATCCTTGAGAATGGGTACTTGTTCTTCACGGTCACCTGTTTCATGTGCTGATAGTCAACACAAAGCCTCAAGATCCCATCCTCCTTCTTCGAAAACCATGTTGGGGCTTCCCAAGGTGAAACAATGGGTCGAATGAACCCTTTCTCCAATAATTCCTCCAGTTGTACTCACAGCTCATGAAGCTTCGCGGGAACCATCTGATACCCTTGTGTAGATATCTGTGTCATCCGAAGGTACAATTGAATGTAAAATCCCACCTCTCTATGAAGAGTTAGACCCAGAACATCATCAGGGAAGACATACATATACTGCTCCACCACTACAGGATAGCTCGGACTCTCAACATCAACCGATTCGAGGGTAAGGCTAGCCAACTAATGAGGGATCAGTTACACTCTCCTCTGGGAAAGTCCATCATGTGCGGTAAAGGTTCCCTTCTCATCGGTGAAGGTAAATGTAGTCCAATCCATGCGGATGCACCACACATTGTTCCTAATACAGTCAATTTTAGCATGGACTATAGATAAGCAGTCTATACCCAAGATGACGTCGTAAGGCCTCAACGCCGCTACTAGGAGAACCCAGCCAAAGCTCTCACCTCCTAGAGTATTCTCACACTGTCGGCACCAGTGTGTATTCATCGAATCTACTCCCATAGGAATCTCTACCCATAAGGATCGAGCCAACGGCTCCATCATGAACTCTAAGCTTCGAACAGGGGCAGTGGCAATAAAAGAATGACTGGAACCTATGTCTATATGTACTGCATCTAAGGTAGAGTAGACACATATCATATCTCGTATCATCTCTATAGCACCATGTTCATTGCCCTCATCTTCCTAGAGCTGAGCTCGTCTATATCCACCTTCTCCCTATGGTCGGGGTAGACCACCTGGTGGTGGTGGCAGTAACATCTCGAATCGTCACCCACTGCCAGCTGCACGACCTACTCCTCTACCACGTCTGCCTGCTCCATTCGGACCTCCTCAATCGAACCTCTATCTCTGCCTAGGTGATCCTTCAACTATCTTCTGATCATCCATATGTCAGGTCGGGCAGTCACGAGCAATGTGACCCCACCCACCGCATGATAAACACTGCCTGCTCCTCGCATGACTGGCTCTATCTCTGGTGCCCCGCACAACCGACCCTGAATCCTACTGTCATCCACCAGTTGGTCTAGTCCTCTTGGACCTCTGTGAAATTTTTCTACTTTCATCTACAGAAGACTCTTCTATGTGATGCCTGGTGGTGGGTCTCGCTGTTGGTGACTACTCAGCAAGTAAACTCTCCACTAAGAGTCCTCGCTCTAACTCCTCTGCCAGCATCGGGACGCTGAGAGAAATCATCAAAGCCCGGATCTCTCTCCTAATTCCTTGCTATAAGGTTCGTCACCCGAGGAAACGGTCCCATACCATATCAGTGGAGTATCACAAGAGGACGGTGAACCTCGCTGAGTACTGAGCCACTGTCATGCTTCCCTATTTTAGATGAAAAAACTGATGAATTTACAATATGTGAAGAGTCGTTGGGACAAACTCTACCCGAAACAGGCTCACTAAGTCTTCCCAGAGAAGTTTCACGTCATCATGAACCTAGAGCATCAAGCTCCACCATCTACCTACTACTTCCTGTAGAAGACTGGCGGTAAGGATCACCATGAGATCAACTGGTGTCTCTAACATTCTGAAGACTTTCACCACGGCCTCCATCCAGTCCCCAGCCACATGTGGGTCCATCTCACCCCTAAACCTAGGTGGCATATGGAACTGGAACTTGTGGAAGGAACTCAACCGGCATGCACCCTCTGCTACTGGGGCTGGAGGAATCGGTGGCCAAACGGGTAATGGTACCACTGGTGCCTCCGCTGGTGCCTCTAATAAAAGAGGCCCCTACACTGAGGCCTCATCACTCAGTGGGCTATCATCACATACAATACTTGAAACCCTAGTTGTTGTCTGCGTGGAGGCATCCTATAAAGGAAACAAGTGTTTCACATTTAATAAGTTATACCTGGTGATCTGACTCAAGGATATCACAAAGAAAACTCTCGAAAACACACATGAAATCAGTTTTTTCGTGCACTGAGTTAGAAATCAGAAGTCAGGGTATTGGTGTATGGATACGTCGACCATCGCACCAACATTGGATTCCTTAAACAAATAACCACACTCACTACACTTAACACTTTTTCCATTAAAAAGATCATAGTCCAATGTTATACGGTAGAACTAACTCCTACGATAGTAATTTTCACGACCTGTCCCATGGGGCCCATGCCATGACTACCCCTGTTGAGTCAATAAGGTTTTCCTTATCACTTTTCCATTCCTTCTTGTTTTGAAAATCACAAACACCTTATCTTTAAGAAAATTTCTTTTATAAGGAAAATTTCTTTTATAAGGAAAATTTCTTTTATAAGGAAAATCTCTTTTGTAAGAAAAATTATCCTTATCATATTTTCATCCATATTTTTCTTAAAGTATAAGATTAGAATTCATTTCTATATTCTCAGAATTGTTTGAATCTTTGATATGAAGTATTCTGTTTTAGGATCCGAATTCTGGATAAGAACTGTAATAAAGTTTCACTCCGAAATCCAGAATAAGAATTGTGATAAAGTTTCATTCCGAATTCCGGATACGAACTCTGATTAAGCTCTACTCCAGATTCAGGATACGAATCCTTATGAAGTTCGACAATGAATTCTCATTACGAATTCTGATGATGAATTCTCATTACGAATTCTAATGATGAATTCTCATTATGAATTCTGATGACGAATTCTCATTACGAATTCTGATGAGGAAATTCTCATTATGAATTATGACGACGAATTCTCATTCCGAATTCTCATTCTGAATTCACCTATTAAATAGAATCTGATCATATTTGTTTTATACACTTCGAATTTATTTAGACTCCAAAAATTATTTTTGGTTAGACTCCAAACTTTCATTTTGCTTACGTTGTTATAATCTGTCTACTCTTTAATATTTTTTCTCACTCCGAACATTCACTCCGAATATTCACTCCGAACATTTTAAGACATAAAACAATGTCATACATTCTGTTTCACTTATTTTGTTATAGAAACGATGTTTTCTATTCTGTTATAAACTAACCGTTGGCTAAGTTACACGTGTACAGGTCCCTCCAAATTTCATGGAAAATATGACCGTTGGAAGAGGGAGTTGACCGTTGGAAATTTTCCTATAAATAGGAGCTCATTTGAAAGAGCTCTCAAGAAGACAACGAAGTTGATCAATCTAGAGACCACACGCTGCTAAGGTGATTTCTAGAGAGAGAAATATTTTTATGCCTTGTGCGTACTGAATCGCTCGTTCAGTTTTTGCTTCGTACGACTCTGAATGTAGGTGATTACATTCGAGGACTTCCGAGGATAGGAAGACAGAGGTGCCAACTAACATAAAGTTCTAGGGCTTCCTTGCTGAGGAAGACAGAGGTCGCCAACTACCTTGAAGTTGAGGGCTTGCGGGGATAGCAAGGCAGAGATTCCGATATTCGTATTGAGGGCTTACCCTGGTGTGGGTAAGACAGACTTGCATGAATGTATAAATCAAGGGACCTTTATCCAAGGTTGTTGGATACCCTTCCCTTTGGGTTAAAAGACTTATATCTTGTTACTTGTAGTTTTACTACTTGTTTATTTCCCCTGCATTTTGTATTATAAGGAAAGTATAACTTTCTTATACTTTCTTACTTGTACTCTGTTTCATTTAGATTCTATACGCTTTAAGGTAGAATCTCATATTTCTTTTGTTTAGTTTCAATTTCCGGAACCATATTTCCGGAACCTACTTTCGGAATCTCTTTCCAAGTTTTCATTCGGTGTTAGAGGTGTTGTGAATTCGCTTAGTTTAACTTTGTTAAACATAGCCCTTTCCTTTGCTTAAGCAAAACACAGTTATTCATAACTAACTTTAAAGGTTCCAAAGGAATTTTTAAAGTATACAATTCACCCCCCCTCTTGTATATTGAGCATCTACATCATTATTTCGATCCTACAACCCCAAGCATGCCTTCCATAGTCCAGGGGCTGGTGACTAGCACCGAAAGGTGTATCCCCTAAAATCAGGAAGGCATTGCCTTTATATCCTGTAAACACACTCAACCAAGTAAACAACAAGATATGAAAAAAAGTAAACTGTATAGAAAAAATAGTGCTGAAAGAAATAGGGGACAGAATACAAGCCCAACAGTAAAGGTACAAGTACAACTGAAAATACAGTACCACTGAAGAAAGAGAAATACTGCTACCAGGTCATCCTCCAAGGTTCATTCTTAAAGGGTAGGTACAGATCACCTCCTCATCACTCCATGTCTTCCAGTCTCCTCTGCATACCGAAACTCCATATTGTCCACCTACGAGCACCGTCTAGTCTAGGTACCCTCAGCCTCGATCTACGTTGCCTGTTGTCTGCACCAAACACAACAAGGTGTAGGAAAAGCCTATGTAGAGGTGAGTATAATAATACTCAGTAGGGACCCCGATACCCTCAAGGTCTCAAAAAATCCACAAATGATAAACCAAAAAGCATGCAAACCAGTGACAACCCTAGTTAGGTATATGCCCATACATATACCTAAGATATTAAATATTACCAATCTCAATCAGGAGAAAACCCAAGGCCCAACTCCTTAGCCAAAGTACAACTGTTCCATGAAGGAAATATTTCCACGAAGGTAAGTACCACACAGGTACGCCACATGGATGAATTACACAATGGTTTCATAACGAAGGTAAGTACCACACAGTTATGCCACATAGAAGAATACCATATAGGTATCACTACGAATGTAAGTACTATACAGGTACACCACATAGAAGAATTCCAAAAATGTAAAGACTCAACTCACACTAGGTATATCTTTGGTATAGTATTAAAGATGATCAGATGTAACTACTAAATAATCTTACTCTGTTAAGAGGAAGACCCACGTAGGATCCTAAATCATCAGACCCACATAGGATCCTTGTACATCATCAGACCCACACAGGATCTTAGAACATCAGACCCACACAGGATCCTAGTACATCATCAGACCCCCATAGGATCCTAGTACAACAGACCCACACAAGATCCTAGAGTAGTCCCACATGGATTTCTAGAGTTGTTCCATGTGGGATCCTCTGGCACAGACCCATAGAGGATCCATTTCTCATGTTAATTCCAGCTACAAGGTTCTCTCACTATGATCGCTTGATTTCGGGAGGATCTACTCCTCAAGCCAGAGGCCGATACACCAAATACCAAGAAGTCCCACCGAGAAGTATCCAAAAGTACTGCCACATAAAAGTGGTCTCAACGCAACATACGGTGCGTCAATCGGACACCCAGTCTGTAAGTTATTATCCTTTTAGTCCCGAGGGACCAGTTGGATTCGTGCTCGATCCAACCCAACCATACCCCATCATTATCCAAATATCATGTGGGTTATACAAAAAGTATTGTTTCGCTCCAAGGTTTAGGGTTCCGCAAATGGTTCTTCAAATGGAAGATCGATGCCAATGTTATGGAAAAAAGTGTGGAATGGGTCGAAACTGGTCAGGGTCCGGTCCGACCCGGCCGGACCGACCCGGCCCGAACCGACCCGGATCTGGTCCTCCTAGCCAGCTGGGTCCGGTCCAGTCCACTGCATCCCGCCCAGCCCGTGTTGGGTGGCCCTTCCTGGCCACTTATGGGGGGAGTCACACGCCCCCCACCCTCAATCACCGAACGGCCAAAGCCATTCAGTCGCCAGGCAGCACACGGGACCCGATGCGGGTCCTGCTCGGTACAACTCGGCTAGCTGAAACGGTCCGCCCCTTTCTCCTCATGGTGGCGCGTCGTGCGCCGCCCCTTCAAGGCTGGCCAAACACAGTCCACCTTCCACCATCTGCTGCAGCCAGGAGGGATGTGGAAACTTGCTCTGATGGTGCAGTTTCACGCCACACCTTCGTTATGCGGCCAGCCTCCGTTGGCCACCGCCCTTGCTCCGTCGCGGCCGACAGGCCGCAGCCCATCTCTGGCGGCACGGTTGCGCCACCGCCGTCTTCGCGGCTGGCCATCGTTTCGGCCGCCGTTTCCGAGCCCTAACGTTGTTGGTTTCCATTCACCTCCATCGCGAAGAACACACAAAGAACCAAAAAGATTTTGCAGTGAGGTCGGGACAAGTTCGTTTGGCACATACCCTCTGCGTTAGGGCAGTAGCAAGCGGCTCAAGGGAGGTGATTCAACGTGAGAGAAAAATTAATGATTATCAATCAAACACACACCTCCAACCTTGGAGGTTCTATAGGATGAGGCGTGAGGAAGAAGGTGAAGTCGTTGATGAGTGTCTGCGTTCATTGCTTCCGTAAGGTTCTTCCGATTGGGGCTCAGGGTCAGTTCCTCATTCTTCATTGGAGAGGCGTTCTTTATCGGAGAGGAAGGGTTTCTCGACAGCTTTCTCCCAATTCTCCTCTTTTCCAAAAATTCACCAACCAATCCTCTCAAAAGTGGAGGTGAGCCAATATAAATTAAATTAAGTTTAACAATTTAATTTGTTGGCATAACACGTGCCTATCAGGTGGTGTGGAAAAAACAATTATTTTCTAAGTTAAAATATAGTATAGTGGTTAACCTACGTTGTCTCTAGAGAGGAGTGCTCAACAATCAATTTTGTCACTTTAAAATTAGATAATTAAGTGGTGGTTGTTTTTTAAATGATTAATTTTGAAAAGAAAATAAATGAATAAATTACATAAAATATTGAAATAAAATTAAAAATCATATGATTGAAAATAGTTATATGAATTGGGTGATCAGGTCAGGGTTGGTTTTCTAATTTTAATGTTATCATAGTTTCAAATTTATTCAATCCTCTTCTGCTATGTCGGTTTAAGTGATATTTCACGATTTTTTATTATCACTCCCTTGGTAAATGATTATGGTGAGAGTAAACCATATCAATATCTCAGTTAGGTATACTCTCTTTCCTATGTGTTAAATAGATGTAGCAAATACCCTCAATTGAGTTAGGCAATTCTCGGTTGGGTTTTGTTTATCCCAAACAATTAAGAATATTCAATACCCCTGTTACACGTACTGATGATCGCCGAGTACTTCTCCACTAAGTATTGATTTATTCCATCGTATATAGAATAGAACCTAGGGGAGGGAGATTATGAACATTTACCAAATCAATAATGACTAAAAAATATTAAATCAAATACAATCTCATAAGATAATAAAACCGTTTATTAGAATTTGAAACCACCACCATAGAAGAGAGAGAGTTTTTAATTCAATAAAATTCAACAACTAAAACATTAAAAAAGATAAATCATAACCTTCCCCAATAACTCATAATATTTACCCCACCATGGTATGGTTAATTGTGACTAATGGGGAAGAAGTAAGAATTATTATACTTTGAAGAACAAAAGAAATAAAAGAAAGAACAGAAATTTTCTCTTCCAGAATCAGTCTACCAGAAATATAGCTTTGTTTATCCCTCCATCTGGTCGACTCAGGCCAAGGTCCCTTCTTATAAGAGGTGAGACATGGAGTTTTCCATCCACCCACAATGTTTGAAAGCATTTGGAGCCGTTTGGAATGCATTATGGGCGAATTAGTAGACCTGACTTGTTCTAGCCGCCAATCACTATTCCACCAACCCTACTTTGAACAGTGGAAGGGAAGCCTTAATAAACTTATTTCTCCATTAAATTTTATTTTAATCTTCCTCGTAGAGTTTTCTTCCACACCCAAATATAATCATCCAATTTTATAGTTGGTATCCCAAGATATGAGTCATTGAATGAGTCATGCTGTATTCTGCCGGCCAGATAATGTGTTCATATTGACCCATATTTTTTCGCCTCTTAGATTTTGAATTGGCTCAGGGTCCAGAAGACGTATTCTTATCCCCAAAATCATATAATCCTAAAAAAATTAATCTGGTGAATTGGATTAAAATTTTAGGAGTTATTCATGAAATACAAAGACAATATAAAACTGTTAAATGTCCAGAATTAACCAATTTTCACACTTAATCTCAAAACTCACCAAAAGTCATAAAATGATCCAAAGAAGCTCAAATTAGTTAATGATAAGAGACTACATCATTTAAAAACATATTTATAATTATGAAAGTATTATCTTGGTCAATTACACCACACTTATCACTCGGACTCCTCGACAAATAAACATCGATATAAATGAAAATTTAAAACACATATCCAGGAGATCTAACAATTTAACACCATGAAACAAAAGATATCATGCCTCATCAAAAACCATTATTACAAGTTCTCAATTCAGTTCAAAATATATTTCCTCTTTTTTTATTCTCCCATGCACACAAAACACTTACCTAACATGCATTTTTTCCCCATCACACAAATATCAATTTTTAACAATGTATTTCTCATCCAATACTCATGCAAGGGTCACCATTGGATTGATAAATTCCTACATCTCCATCTGATATGAGTCAAGGAAATATTTTTATCATGAGGACTTTATAGGGTTTTTCTGTGTCTTTTTTTTGTTGGATTTAGACGTGAAAAGTATGAGGCAGAATAAGGAGGGTTTGGATCTTTTTAAAGAAAAGTTTAATTATTCTAATTTTTACTTAAATATGGTTTCTTCCTCACTCCCCTTAGCAGAAAATATGCTCTATCAAATGAAAAATTAGTGAAATTTCACACCATTCATCATTTCAGTATAAAAATTATCAGTCATCTCAAACATGATATTTTTTGAAAGCTCCATAAAAGGCACACCTTTCCTTTCATTAGAAGCTCCAGAAAGGCACATCCTCTTTTACATGAAAGTTCCAGATAAGGCACAAATTTCAACATAATTATTTTTTAAAATAGAAATAACATCGCTTCAACATTTTATTTTCCAACCAAAGTATCTCCAAATGAGGTAGAACAACACAAGTCAACCTCCCCCACAGTTAAGTTCAACTAGATTATGCAATTTCACTTCAAGGGCAGGTTGGATAGGGAAAATTGTGTTGTAATGTAGCTAACATAACTGGTTGTTCATGGATTCTATGGGCTACAAGGATTAAATGTACTATTTGGGCCATTATAAAAATGATTATTTGGAAAAGGGGGATTTCATACCAAAGAAATGCCTCAATCATTTAAACCACATGTACCTCAAACCCTAATTTTTTTACAAGAATAAATCAAATTATGGTTAAATCAAGCATGGTATGGTTCTCTCAAGAAATGAGGTGAATGAGAAGTACATGAAAAATAGTTTTAGAAGGTTCCCTTCCCCACACTTAAATGATGCAGTGTACAAAATTCATTCAAATTGATTTAACATGTAAGAATATTTTTAAATTGAATCATAGAAATAAATAAAGTTTAAAGTAAGGGTACAACCTGACATATTGGTAGTTCAATGTTGAGTTAAGATCCCAAGTGTTAAACACATAAAAACCTACAGACAAAGGTAGATAATAAACCATAATAAATTTATTAAAAGTAAAGAAAATAGAATGAGAATGAGAATAAAATGATAGATCTCAGTTTAATCCCCCAAGTGTCCCTGGGTTTTGACTGCCTCCAGATGGTCGGTTTCAGTTGGTTATCCCCAATCTGATGGTGGGTTGAGTTTCTTTTATATGAACCCCCAGAACTTCTTCTTTCCATTTAGAACTTCTTCCTTTTTGTTGAGGACTATTAGGATATGGTACAAAAAGTCCACCCTTGTAATACCCCGAGATTTTATGAAAAATATTCTTTTTAATTTCATTAATGTCTTGTGTTGTACGCTACACAAAAATGATCTTGTACAACACACATCCTTGACTTGCCTTTCATTACACGCAATCGCGACCTTCCTCGATAGCGTGTGTAGTACGCAATACCGAGTTTCACTAAACAACGATATGATATTAAAATATTATTAAAACTAGCTGATATGAATAGTAATAACCACTTTTTGAAATTTTTGAAATTTTATTTTTTAAAATGGACTTTATTTTTGGATTCGGAATATCGATATTAGCTTAGGGTGAAATTTTGGTACTTTTCGGATAACTTTCATTTTCTGATGAATAGCGAAAATTACTAAATTTTAATTAAAAACAACCGTTTTAATCGAAATAATTAATAGTGATAAATTATTAATTTGAGTGGTTTTAAATTATATTTAGAATATATTTTTACAATTTAATACAATGTTGGTCATTAGATGTAATTTCACATTTAAACCAGACATAAACAAGTGTCAATCTTTTGATAGTTATTATTTCTTAAGAACACGCAGTTTGTTTTGACAACGGGAATTAGTTTTTAAAATAAGTAATGCAACTGATATGTTTTGAATTTGGTAAAATAGACATCATTTTTTAGTTCATAATATCAAATATAGCTTAGGCCTAATTTTTTTTATTTTTCTGGAAACTTTCAATTTTTGATGAATAGTGAAACCACTAAGTGGTAGTTAAAAAAATGAATTTTTCATAAAACATAATTTTATAGCTTCTGTGAGTGGAATTTCAAAAATCCAAGAGACACGGTTGATGTCAGTAAGTAAAATGTGGTTCAATGAGATGAAAATAATTTTTGGTGAATAGTAAGTTTTTAATTTTTTTTACCACAGTTAAAAGTAAATAGGGTAATTAAGAGTAAAAATGATTTAATTATTACCCTAACACATGTACTAATTCTATTGGATAAGTGTAATTCAACCAAAAAAACCTTAGGAATAAAATATGACCATTTAGGCCCACTTGGATTAGATTAGGACATTTATTATTAATTTATTTAATGAAGGGTTAAAATAGTTAAAATCAAAGTTTAATAAGAATATCATTTTTAATATAGGGTTATACATAAGATAAATTCGACTATAAATATTCATTAGAAAGATAAAAAGATTTCCTACATAATTGTATTTTATTTGTAATTTTTAGACATTATATAATTTAATTTATTTATGACACAAAGATGATGCAGTAATTATCTTATTAATAAAATATTGACATAATTGATGTTATAAATACCAAAATAAATGTAATTTGAGACTTTTTATGAATTACACTAATTTTATAGGTTAATATGACATATTTTTATTGATATAATTAACGTTTTTCGAACTAATAAGTCTGTTATGAGTTTCACAAAAATCAATTACTAAATAGTGTCAAATTTGACATAAAATAGTTTTTAAAACAAATATTATATTATTAATTGTTATTTTATTCTTAAAAATATAAGGTTTGGCTAAATGACTTAGATAATGTTATATATATTAATAATAAACAAATTTGGGTTCTTTTGGCTTCTTATAGTAAATTATTTAACCTTATAGTGTAAGAACACAAAAATACATGGTAAAAGTAAAATTATCTAACTTAATGTTAAATATTAATGATATGGTTAAAATAGGAACCTAAACTTGTCTAAATTCTATTGTATGAGAGGCGTTAGACCCATACCCACCTTATATTTGAAATAAATTAATTTGGAGCTATTTAAAACCGAATATGACTTTATAATAAAATAATATTTTTAGTTATTCCAAAGGTGCCCCTCTCCTCCCTTATAAAAGGGAACCTCCTCCCTCTCTTCCTCACACCACTTTGAGCCTTCAATATCGGCAAAACCCTGCCAAATTCTCTTCTCCACTTCCCTAGAAACATTCTAGAGGTCCCGGTCTTCATCAAAGACCAATTTTAGTGCCCTAAGTGGAGGACTCAAAGAGGTTCTTCAAAGAAGAGGTAATGTCCGTTACCGATTCTTTCAACATTATTTCTTCTTCCACTTCTTCTTCTTAGGTTGTTTCATTATGAAGTAATAACATCAGTATCAATAATATACTTATATGTTATTATAATTATGAAACAACCCTATTTCACCATCTATCCATCCTACAGAAAATGAAATCACTGCGCGTGCGTACGTACGGAATACCGTCTCCACGCCGTGGTGTAATCTATTTTCCACCACCACCTTACTTGGATGGGTATAATGGTGTAAATAATAACTATATATGATTATAATAAATTGATATTAATTCTGAAATAGTATACATACACTCCAATACAATTCCATGATCATGAGAATGATATCATCGCTCGTGCGTACGTACGGACTACCGTCTCCACGACGCGATGAGATTCATTCTCCATGTTAACCATTCATGAATGATTATAAAGTATATATAATAAGTAATCATGAAATATATGACATAATAATGATACTGGATTTATGTGTATATATATGTATGTCATCTACTTAATTCCATTCAACTCAATAAGTAAAATAAAACAGCGTTCATGCGTACGTATGGTCTACCGTCTCCATGAACGGTGTATTTCTTTCCATTTACTGATCTATTATATATATATATATATATTATGAATATATATTATATATAAATCATGTTTTATATTCTTTAATTGAGTAATCATGATTTAAGTAATCATATGAATAATTACAAGTCAAAACACGGACGACAAATGAAACGATTTTACCCAAAACGCTCTTTAACCTGGAATTTACAAAAGAACGGGTAATATAATGTTTTAAGTGAACCATATATGATATCATAATAATGATTATGATTCTGGAATAAGTCAATGACAATATTTAAATAATTATACAGGAGGTTCGGACACTTACGAAGCAAATCGGACCTAAGGTAAGGGAAAATATCACAATCTCCTTTTTATCCGAGATTGTTTATACTTTGGTATTTACTGGGGTGTAATTTATCATCCACATCCATGTTCACTCAATATGTAATATTGTTTCCATCCACCTACAATTTTTTAAATCCAATTTTACCCTTCAGTGAGTTTTTAGTAAAGTATATGAAAGGAATCTTTTGTCGTTTTTCGTACGAGGTACTTTTTGACTTTTCCGGAAAAAGTACGAGAATAATGTTTTTTTAACTTATACGGCATGAACGGATTTTTAAAGCTTGATTTTCATGAAGCTTCCTCAAAAATATTTCATGACTATTTTCAAGAAAATCATTTTCTATTAAAAATTCATGACAGTTTGTGAAAGGGAAAATTATTTTAAAGAAGAAAGGATATTTTCCTCAAGAATTCATTTAAAGTGTATTATCAAAACCATTTTCCATATAAAATGAAATTATTTCATATGTGTATGTTTTAAGTATAATGTCTCTATGATTTACATGGTTTAACTTTTCTTATTATGAAATGATATCCATTTATTTTATATGGATTATGTTATGATGGGATGATGTTTATGAAACCCATTTTATTCATTGGGTTATTATGAATGATGTATGTTTATATTGTGGCACACGAAAGAATGATTTCAATATGAGATGGGTGGGACCTATATCTCCTTCTAATGCATTGGGTAAAGATTTTATATCTCATGAGATAGACATGGCTGGAATGGTAAGTTAATCGAGTTCAGTGTTACAAGACTGAAACGAGGAGTGAACTCAATTCAGAATGGGACTTTGTCCACTAATATGGTCTTGGCAACAATGCCTTGGCTTCTATGGAAATCATTACATGTGTTTAATGGATGTCACAATTACATGTTTTATTCCCATGATATTTTATCATTCTTAATTTTTCTTTATGATCTATGCCTTACGTACTTCCATGTTTTATGTCATTGCTCAAGCTTTTGATGTTTAAACATTATGTTCATGTTTTTAAGTTCAAATGTATATAGTATGTTTTATTTTATCCATGCTTACCCTTACTGAGCATTTGAGCTCACCCTTTTTATGTTTTCTTTTCCCCAGGATATAAAGAAAGGTTTTAGGTAATAAAAAAAGGGAAGATCTTTATGGGGGATGTTGAAGATCTTTCACCACGATTAGAAGATTTTATTCCGAGTTTCCAAAGACACTAAACTATTATGGTCCTTGTGTGTCTATTTTTGTTATGTATTAAGTATTCTTCAAAAGTAATGTAATGTCCATGTACGTCAAGCTTCAGGTCTCTACAACCCTAATGAAAATGATATTCATCTTGTATAGTGGGGTTAGGATAAATAATGAGTCCTCCTCTTTCTTGGTTTCCACTTTTACAACATCTTCTTCATTATCCAGCGGTTCCTCAAGGCATGTTTTATCAAAAGAATAGTCAAAGGGAAAATCAAAGATTAATTAAATTTGAATAAAATTAAAGCATGATGAATCAATATCAATCTATTCCCTTTCAAAGTAAGAATCTTGTTTCTATTTTTCCTCATGTAAATATAGTTTTGTATCCTATTCAAATTCCTATAGTAAGCATTCATCTAGTTCAGGGAGCTCCATATGTTCTTCTTCAGGTGTATCTTCTTCTTTTTCCTCATCCACCAAGAAAATACATTTTTTGCCCAAATCTGAAAATTTCAAGCAAGGGAAGGTGATACTCAATTCAGATTCTATATAATTAGAATGAAAAGATTTAAGAAAAATATTGTCTCCCTTACGTGTATTGAATTAAATTTCTTCTTCAGTATAAGGTTTCTCTTGTAGTTGAATTTCACAAGATATAGGTAGGTAGTCAGGCTCCTCTGTCTTTTCTTCAAATTCTACCTCTTTGGGGGTGTCTTCCTTCAATGGTTCTAGATCATATACTTTGTAAGGAATATGTGGATCAGTTAGTTCTTCATAGTTATTTTAGAATCCATCCATATCTTTTTGATTTCTCACATGTATCTTAGTATGTAATTCTTCCTTCTTATCCTCCATAGGTTGATTCTTAGGTTCTGGTTTTTCCATCATTGCACAGACATATTCAAATGAAAGTTCTAATTTGTTCTCTAGTTTATATATGTCATTTAAATGTTCTTTCATCTGAACTATATCATAACGAGACTCATCTACTTTTTCCACTAGTGGGTAATTGTTCCATGAATTAAAGAGACGATCATTTGAAAACATCATGGAAAAATATTTTTTTATGTTTTTTTTAAGTGTTAAATATTTATAATTAGATTGTGGAACTACCTCCTTAGAAACGGTGCCACGTTTTGACATGTTCCTGTCATGGGGTGTGGAAAAAACAAGTATTTACTATATTAAAATATTGTATAATTGTTAAACTAGGTTTTCTCCAGAGAGGAGCGCTCAACAATCAAGTTTGTCACTCTAAAATTAGATAATTAAGTGGTGGTTGTTTTTAAAATGATTAATTTTGGAAAGAAACTAAAGGAATAAATTAATTAAAATATTGAAATAAAATTGAAAATCATGTGATTGAAAAAAGTTATATGAATTGGGTGATCAGGCTAGGGATGGTTTTTCAGTTGTAATGTTATCATACTTTCAATTTTATTCAATCCTCTTCTGATAAGTCGGTTTAAGTGATATTTCATGATCATTTCTTATCACTCTCTTGGTAAATAGTGATAGTGAGATTAAACCATACTAATATCTTAGTTAGGTCTACTCACCTTCCTATGTGTTAAACAGATGTAGAGAATACCCTCAATTGAGTTAGGCAATTCCCGATCGGGATTTGTTTATCCCAAACAATTATGATTATTCAATACCCCTGCCACACGTACTGACGATCGCCGAGTACTTCACCACTATGCCCTAATTTATTCCATCGTATATAGACTAGAACTGAGTGGAGGGATATTATGAACATTTACCAAAGCAACAATAACAATATAATATTTAATCAAATACAATCTCATAAGATAATAAAACTGTTTATTAGAATTTGGAACCACCACCGCAGAAGAGAGAGAGTTTTTTATTAAATCAAATTTAATAACACAAAAATTAAAAAAGATAAAACCTAACCTTCCCCAATCACTCATAATATTTACCCCACCATGGTATGGGTAATTGAAAATAATGGGGAAGAATTCGGAATTATAAAACTAAGAAGAACAAAAGAAAGAAAAGAAAAAATAGATATTTTCTCTTCCAGAATCTGTCCACTAGAAATATAGCTTCGTTTCTCCCACCATATGGTCGAATCAGGCCACATGCCCTTCTTATAGGAGGTGAGAAATGGATTTTTTTCATCCACACAAAATGTTTGAAAGGATTTGGAGTCATGTGGAATAAGTTATGGATGAATTAGTAGACCTGACTTGTTCTGGCCGCAAATGACTATTCCACCAAGCCTAATTTGACCAGTTTAAGGGCAGCCTTAATAAACTTTTTTCACCATGATATTTTATGTGATTATTCCTCGTCAAGTTTTCTTTCTAACCCAGCTATAATCATCCAATTTTATGCTCAGTAGCCCGAGATATGAGCCATTGAATGAGTCATGGTGTATTCTGTCGGCCAGATAATGTTTTCACATTGACCGATTTTTTGGCCCCTTAGATTTCGAATTGGCTCAAGATATAGAAGACCTATTTGTAGAACACAACTCAGGTAATCCTAAAAAAAGTAATCAGGTGAATTGGATTAAAATTTTAGGAGTTATGCTCGAAATACAAAGACAACATAAAACTGTTAAATGTCCAGAATTAACCAATTTTCACACTTAAGCTCAAAACTCACCAAAAGTCATAAAATGATCCAAATAAGCTCAAATAAGTTAATGATAAGGGATTAAATAATTTAAAAACATATTTATAAATATGAAAATATTAGTTCTGTCATGGTCCCCACCACCGAGCATTCAATTGGGAGGTTAAAGAAAAATAAAATAAAATTTATTCGTTGTTTTATCTTTACTTCCGTGAAAAAACATGAAAACTAACGTTCACCATTCACCCTTATGTGGTTTACATGAAGGTATCATTAAGAGAATACTAGTTATACGAGTTCAACGGTACCCTCATATTTTAATTCTGAGCACCGGTTCAAAAGTTACAAAAACTCACTCGCACATTTATTGAAAGTACCCGAAAAAATGTTCAGAAATTCACTCTGGGCACACCAGGCCTCAGAATCACACATAGTAAATTATCATGGACACATAAAATTCCCATATAATTAAAAAAATTACATGGAATTTCTGAGTCTTTATATTCTCCCCACCTCAAAGCTTTCCTTCCCCAAAAGACACACAACCAAACAAAAAAATCTAAGAAAAGAGGTGAGGGTACTAAGAAAGAATCTAGGCCTCCCGCTCCCATGTTCTCTCCTGGAGGTTCTCGTGTTATCAACATACGTGCACCAAAGGTATTGACTGTCCATGAAGGACCCACTTCTATTTATCCTCAATCTAAATTGGAACCTCAATAAACATCACCCCATCGTCGATGTCCAGCTCGCCGTGGTCGATGACGTGTGATGGGTCGTGCACTTATCTCCTCTACTAGGATAAATGGAAAATGCTGTGAACCCAATGAAACTGAGGGGGAATTACTAGGCCATAATCTACCTTGCTAACACTTCTGAGGACCTGAAAGGGTCCGATGAACTCGGAGCTAACTTTCCGCCTCATCGAAAACTCCGCAAACCTCATCGGGTTGAGACCCGTAGAAAGATGTGGTCACCATCCTCGAACTCCAGAGGTCTCCGTCTCCTATTGGAAAAAGACTTTTTCCTACTCTGGGTAGTCTTAATCCACTCCTGGATGATCTGCACTTTCTCTGTGGTATCTCGTACCATCTCTAGTTCCACGAGTTCTGACTCCCCTGGGTCATTCCAACACAAAAGAGATATGCAAGGTCGCTCATACAATGCCTCAAAAGGTGTCATCCCAATGGTGGAGTGATAAATATTGTTGTATGAAAACTCCACAAAAGTAAAGTGATACTCCCTTCTACGACTGAAGTCGAGGATGCAACCACGAAGCATGTCTTTGAGGGTCTGAATGGTCTGTTCAGTCTGGCCATCCGTCTGAGGATGGAAGGCAGTTCTCAAACAAAGCTGGATCCTGAAAGCCACCTGAAACCCCTTCCATATCTGAAAAGTAAAACATGCATCATGATCAGAGACAATCGTCGAGGGTTCTCCATGTAGCCGCACAATCTCATGCACATAGAGGTGTCCCAAGAATTCCCTCACCCTCAATCATCAAACGGTCGAAGTCGTTCGGTCACCAGGGAGATCACGGGACCCGCCGTGAGTCCCACTCGGTACAACTCGGCCGGCCGAAATGGCTGGACCCATTCTTCTCCTCGCGGCACATCGTGCGCAGCCCCTCCATGGTCGGCTAAACGTCGGCCACCTTCCACCATCCGCTATGGCTAGGCGGGTCACGGCCACTTGCCCCGATGGCACGATTGAGTGCCACGCCTTCATCGTACGGTCGGCCTCCACTGCCGCTGCCCTTTCTCCGCTGCGACCGACGGGCCGCGGCCCTTCTCCAGTGGTGCGGTTGCTCCGCCGCCGTCTTCATGGTCGTCTGTGGTGCCATTCACCATTTTCAAGCCCTACAGGTGTCAGTTTCCATCCTCCTCTATCACGATGAACACACCAAAAAACATGAATATTATGCGATGAGGTTAGGCCATGTTCGATTGGCCCATACCGTCCACATTAGGGTGGTAGAAAGAGGCTCAAGGGAGGTGATTCAATATGAGATAAAAATTAACGATGATCAATTGAAAACACACCCCCTACCTTGAAGGTTCTATAGGTGGAGGTGTGAGCAAGAAGATGAAGTCGTTGAAGAGTGTCGGCGTTCGTCGCTTCCGCAAGATGCTTCTAATTCGGGCTCGGGGTCAGTTCCCCATTCTTCGTTGGAGAGGTATTCTTTGTTGGAGAGGAACAGTTTCTCCACATCTTTCTCCCAATTCTCCTCTTTTCCAATACTTCTCCAACCAATCCACTCAAAAGAGCAGGGGAGCCAATATAAATTAAATTATGTTTAATAATTTTATTTGTTGGCATAATTAATTAGCTCAAATAAATGGGAGAATAAATTAATGGGGAGCTGAGAGGTTTTACCTCCCATTAAGAGGGGTTCTGGTGTTCCCCACCACCATGGATTTGAATTGGCAGTTTTTATAGATCAGGTGATCCCCACCACCGAGCATTCAATTGGGATGTTAAAGAAAAATAAAATAAAAATTATTATTTTTATTATTTTTATTTCCAAGAAAAACACGAAAACTAACCTTGACCCTCAACCATCAATAGTTGAGGTGAACGTCTCCTTAAGAGAATACCATCATTGTGAGTTCAATAGTTTCCTTTTATTTCAATTCCAAGAAACGGTTTAAAAGTTACCAAAACCCACTCGCACGTTTACTGAATGTACCCAAAAAAAGTTCAAAAATTCACTCCGAGCACACCGGGCCTCTGAATCACGCGACGTAAATTTTCTCAAACTCATAAAATTACCAAATAATTAAAAAATTACATGAAATTTTTAGGTATTTACATATAAATATTTATATATACATATACTATCCTAGGGTTTTTGTTCATATCATACATGTGTACGATTTCATTTTGATTAGTCAATTTAAGAACATTTATAAAGTGAAAAAAACTTTCTAATAAAAACTCAAAATTATCTATGGTATATCTTGTAAATCCAACAAACTCATTCCTATTTTAGAATACCTACCATTATTTAATTGGCATTGGTCGAAGTGAATTTTTAAAAATAATATATTTTTTGAAGTTAAATATATACATAAAATTTTTAAAACTGAAAAAACGATCAGATATTGTAATGATATTTTAGAAATAATTACCTTCTTTAAATTTTTGATTTGTTGGCATGAACCACACATAATCATGGAATTTGTTATGGTTATATATTTTAACATTTCATAATAAGAATTATTTTTTTTCTATGTTATGATCTTGCATTAGAATATAAAAACTAAAAAAACTTGAATTATTATTTAAATGTAGAAAAAAAAATTAGTTTTTAATTTTTAACCAATATAATTGAATTGTACATCAATATAGAATTCGGTTTGGTCAATATTATAGAAAGTATGTTTTTCAATTTAATTTTTTCATAATATAAAAATAAACAAAAAATAACAAAAATAAATAAACGAATCTTAAATTTTCTTGATATCATAGAAAAATTATTACTAATTAATTTTTCAGTTAATTTAATGAATGTTACATAAATTCAATATGTGTTGTACCCAAGAACAATTAAAGTGTTCATTAGAATAAATAGGTTTTCTAAGATAAATATCGGTATCAATCTATTAAAATTGTTAAAACAAGGATGGATAGTAATGAAATATTTTGTCAATGATTAATCATTAATTCTTCATATGTGGGAATAAACGACATATCAATTTATTAAATAATATTCCTTGAATTCCCAAAATTGAATTTTAGAATGAAATTATTTTAAGTTAAAAGAGATACACAATGTATAAAAATAGATTAAATAGATCTAATTATCATTAAATATGAGTAAAAAAATTACAATTTAATTTTTAACATTTAATAATAAACTCGTGTTAATTTTTCACACATTGTGGTGAAAATTACATAAAAAATATTTTACTATTAATGTTATTTATGAATTTAAAAACACAAATACCATAACTAAAAATAATAAAAAAGTATTTATATTAAATTAAAATCAAATTTTTTTATTAATCTATGATATATAACAATGAATAGTACTTTTATCTTTCACACAATGTTTTCAAAAATACTGTATTTATGTTTTTGAAATTAAAAATGTATTGTAAGTTTAAAAACATGTTTCAATTTATCATAATTAATAAAATGAATTCATATTATCCTGAAATTAAAATACAATAATTTTCAATCATTTATTGACAAATGGGAAAAGAAAATTTAAAAATATAACATGTAGAGTTGTTGATAATTCAAAATGAATGTTTTTAAAAATAATAGTGTTTTCTATATTGGGAACATGTTTCAAATTATCATATTAAAAAATAGATCAAATATTCATGAAATTATAATTTACCAATCTTTGATTAATTTATCACATGTAACAATGAATATTATTTTAATTTATGATTAAACTAGAGGTTGAAATATTGGATTTTTCCCAATATTTATCAAATTGAGTTAGTTTGATATTGTTGATTAAGTTATGGAATGATATAGAATATTGGTTATGAAAAATATAGATCACCACATAATCTTAAGAATCGCATCATAAAACACTGGCTATATATGAATAAGAAAGAAATTTTGTAGTTATGTAGAAGAATACTCTAGTTGTATATATATGATCCATACTTTAATAATAGTAAACCACAACGTAAAAAATGTAACTCTTTCTAAAATGTAGCATTCACACAACAGTAGAATTATGCAAGATTAAATGTGGAATTTTTCCTAATATAATTCAAGATAGGTATATAATCTTAAATGCTTAACATAGATTAAAGGGAACATGAATCATGTTGTAATACATATATTGTTCCATTATTATAATGATTGTGTTGTATTATTCATACCCTAAATAAAATTTGTTATTTTCTTTGAAAAATATTAATCATTTATTGTGAAATAATATATACTAATACAATAGGTTTCATGAAGGAAAAATCACACCATTATGGTAAGGATGTTTAAATTAAGCTCAAACCAGTTTTAAAAAAAATGTAAAATGACCAATGAATCTTTCCATCACACCATAATTTATCTGAATGTCAAATAAAAACTAATACAAGTACAAACTGGTTGTGTCATATTATAAAATCTATATCATGACTCTTTTTAAGCTAGATAATTAAAAAAATTGATTAATTAGAACTAATAAGATGTTTTTTTTTTTGTTTTTGAAAAACAACTAATTATATAAATGGATATCTGTAGTGGATATTTACCTAGAGGTGATCTATTATATAAAATTAATAAACTGGATGTTACAAGTGGATCATCTTTGAACTCTAAATTTGAATTTTAAATTTTGAGTTATTTAATGAATGAATGGTTTCTAAAAAAACTAAAACTATAGAAGGAAAGGGTCTACACTATGAATATTTATAAGAATATAAGAAGAAAGGTACACTTGTATTTCATTGAAAAGATGTAAATTTTGAGTGTAAGTTGTTAGATTTTATAATTTTCAGGATCATGCATGGATGAGTAAAATACTATACATATTTACGAAGATGATAAATAGGATTAAAAATCATCATGGAGAATTAACTTTTCTTTATGATGTTATGTACCTTATCAATAATTTTTAATTTTTGTAATGTGTGTTATTATAATATATTATTTTAAACCTCTTGGAATGGAGTGAGAAGAAGATATGAAGATGTTATAGATGTTTTATGAGAATTGAGATTGTCCAAATTAATGTCATAAAAAATAAATCTAGCAGTGATTATTAATTCTATCAACACATCATTGATATATTCTCCATAGATGTATCCGAGTGAGGTTTAATGAAGTAAAATATTGATTTCTATGATCTTTAAATTTCTATATTTTGGTTGTGTTTTTGTGTGATAATTTGGATTGATTCAATGTTCCATTACAATCATGAGGAAATTATCCGTCTTTCATTCTGCAAAAAGAAATTTTTATAAAACCTTACATCACCTCTCTAAAGTTTTCTATTGGTATCTCGGGTTAAAATAAGTAATATTTGGTCCACAAGTTCAATATTTTTTTCTATCATTATAATTTATTTCAATGTAGAATATTATTTATGCAAGGTGAACCCTTATTTTCTGTATGAAATTATCATGTATTAAAGAATAAAATGAGATAAAAAATATTATATCTCTATCTTAATGTCAACTCATCATCAGTTCATGGAGTATAAGTTGGTGATGTTATATAGTAATTATTGAAATAAGTGGGAAAATAATTTTTTAATATAGATGCACGGTCTTAGAAAATCTTTTATAGAGTATTTCTTAATTAGTTATACAATAAGGTGATAAGTTTCACATTATATGTTTGTGATTCTTGTTGCCTTTTTTTGGTGATATCAAATTAAAAGTGGAAAAGATACAAGCCATCCAAATCATATTTAATTATATAAATAAATGTTTAAGTGAAAAAATTAATGGTTTCATAAAAAATATTATCAATCTTATTGGATTAATCCATGGACATGGTTATATGATGAAAGAAAATTAAGTTGTGAAAAATATCACACGGAAAACCCACTTATTTATAATCCAAATGTGTTATCACATGAGAAAGTAAATCGTGGATAATTTTATTTTAACAGATTATATAGAAAACTCATTGCATAGTAAATATGAGTGAAGCTACAAATTTTCTCAAAAAAATAATCAATAAAAAATAAACTAAATCCATGAATAGTCATGAGATTCATGAGGCTATAAATCATTAAGAATAAGTAATGGGTGAATTATTATCACTTGTAGTGAGTAAGAATAATATAGGTAATGTAAAATTTTAATGTAAGCTACCTTTGACCTTTTTTTCATTATGGAATGGATGGGAACACAATTTCATATTGTTAAAAAGGATTTTATAGAGAGGATAATGTGGTTTAACTGTTTTAAAATACAAGATAGTTGTTTACCCCAAGTTGAACCAATAATTTTTAGAAATTAAAGAGGAATTAAATTTTTATAAATGTGATGGTACGTAAAGAGGAAGGTTATGCTAAAGAAAATCCCTTGAGTGGTTTTTAGACTACGTTTATCTATGGTATAAATTAATCCAGTGTGGACAAAATAGAAAAATCAAAAAATAATTAAAAGTGTGAAGATATGCTCAAGGGAGTTATTGATGTCAATGTAGATTTGGAATGATCTCATAAAGGGATTGACCTTCCAAAAATAATAAACATAAAAATATGTTGAATTGTTAGAAAAATCTTTATTAATTTTTATGTTCATGTATACAGAGTCAATTTAATGGGAATGTTATGGTTTTTTATAAAAATTATCTTAGGAAGCCTAAATAAGTGGTAAACATAGGTTTCACCGTTAAAGAGTAATATATAATCCCTAATGAACATAGTATTTATATCAGTGAGAAATAAAATATTATTTAAGAACTCAACATGGTGGATGTATTTTTTTGAAAAATGACTGATTTTGAAATAAAACTATATGAATCAATGAAGAAGTTATTTTTTGAGAGGTATTCAGAAGAATAACTAATAGTAAGGGAAAATAGAGACATATGAGGTATCATGGATGCATTTAATACATAGAGGACTAGTTATTTAGGTTAAATTAGGCTTGGATACAATGATAAAACATCAAATGACAAGACAACATGTGTAATATAAAAAGGCAATCATAAGATAAGAAAAAGATTCAAATTAATTGGATTATATCAACAATCAAGGAGTTATTTAAATTCAAGGGATATACTGAGATATGACAGAAAAAATATTTTCACATTGAGGAAGTTCTAATTTTATGTCTCTGTTCTCAAAATGATGTAATATTTGAAAGAGGGAAAAAGTTAATTTAAATGTAAAGTAATTGAATATCGGAAAATTAGATTAAAAAATATACTTCCTTATATAATAACAATTCATTTAATGGATATTTAATTAATTGATATATTTTTTTAATTAATTAGTTAATTTAAGGAAAATATAAACAATGAGTTATTTCTGTCTAAATTAGAGGAGGCATGATGCAGTAAAATCCAACCCAATTTCATTAAGAGATAGAATTTATACATTAGAAGAAGAAAATTATGAAATTATTTCTTTTAAAAAATATAATTATATGATATTATCATGCGTTTAAAATCATCATAAAATTTAATTAAAATAAAATATGTTAAAGATGATATATAAGTATATACATGGTGAGATAGCTTTAATGGTTATAAAAAAAATGTATATTCATTATAGTGGTATTTAATCCCATATTATTGGTAACATGAATATTTTATACAATGTTAAAGGTTGATTTGATTAAAGAGTTAATTTAGAAATGGCTGAGAATAAAAAATTTATGGAAGTGGTAAAACTCAATTTTCTAGACATGTATTAGAAAAATTAATTTCCTCTATGTAGACAGTCCATGACACAATTTTTAAGTGTTATATAGATTTTAATTTTGGGGTTTGAAGTTACATTCAACTGAAAAAGATTCTATATTAAGGGAAAGGATGGAAATTACTTAATACTGGTATTAATATTGAATTTTAATTTATATCAGATAGATAAAATAGAATTTATTTCTCCTTAATGTCAAAAAGGATATCAATATATGGAATTATTATATTTTTTATATCCATTAAAATAGTATGGATGGTTGGTTAAAGATGAATTCCATAGTTGATATTACTTATTTGAAGATAAAAAAATACATCTGATAAATGATTGATTGAAAGGATTTTGAAAAATACCTTCCATCCAAAGTTTGAGAGAGGAACAATCCTATTTGATTTGGTCCACATCGATGTATATGGTTTAATAAATCAAGAAATAACATTATGTGAATGTAATTTTATCATTTTATTTGATGACTATATTATAATGTGATGTTCTATGTTTATATGGTCTATGAATGAAGTTTTGGACTATATCAAAAGACTCCAAATAAGGGTGGAGAATAAGACTGGAAGAAGTATTCAAATATTCATACAATATAATATAATTGAATATAGTTTAATAGAAGAGGAAAAATATATAGGGTGGCATGAAATAAATAATTATGTCTTGGATAATTATTCCACAACCCAATAGTTTTATGGAAATGAGAAATTACATCCATAAAAACATGGATAAGACATTACTGATTAAGAGTGGTGTCTCTAAAAAATACTAGAATGTGGAAATTCAAGTTTATGTGTAAACTAAAAAATAGGAATTTCATAGACCTAGATAAGAGAGGCCATAATATGAAATTAAGTATGTTAAGCAACCCACTTTGAATCCTTTCAGAGTTTTTGTAACCAAGTGTTTCATACAAACTATAGAAGGAAATCCTGGTATGTATCAAGATTGTAACACCCAATGTCTTTATAAATTATTATTCTTTTGGATAAAGTAAAATTCTATAATATATTTTATTAAAAAAACTCAAATTTAAGCTTATATTACTTGAAACTATGTGTTTAGCATGCATTACACATGGCACTAAGTTTTAACAAAACTGTGATATATTATTAATATTATTCAAAAATGACAAAAATAACATAGATGTTAAAGGAAAATATATTAATATTAATAAATAATTTTAAATTATTAATTAAAATTTTAATAAAAATAAAACATATTAATAAAAAATTACTTACTTTTTTAACAAAATCATTATATGTTTGGAAAAGACTATTTTCTCAAAAAAATGTTGTTTTTCTCTTTTCTTGATAAATACTAAAATTAATCTATTATTATTTTATAAAATTTATTTGATAAAATAATTTTAATTTTTTATTTAATTTTACCTAAATTATCTTACGAATAATTTTAGAGATTTTTTTGGACAAAATTATTTTTTTCATTGATAGTGAAAAATACTAAATTTTAATTAAGAAAGTTATTTTAATTTAATTTTTTTATGAAGTTAAATTATATTTAAATTTGGTTTTAAATTAATATTATTTCAATTATATATCTATTAATATAATTTATTCTATTTTAATCATTTAGATTTTTAATTTTGATATAATAACCTTGTGAACATCTAAACGTTTTCTCTTTGAAAACTGCTTTCTCATCATGTGTGTGACATTAATATTAAATTAAATCTTTCCAATTATGTGAATTGAATTTGGAAAAATATATTGTATATTTATAATAATAATAATTTATAATATATAATAATTCTATATTATTTTTTGATCAAAAATAATTGAAAAAATAGTAAAAATTAATTATCGTGGTTAAGGTAAAAATGGGTTTACCCATTGTTAAACTAAACAGATAAGGGTTAAAAGACCTAAAAACTTGTTTAGAATATATTTAATATAAAACATAATACCATATAATATATAATTCTTGTGAATAATCCATTTTTGAGCCACGAGTCATGATAAAAACAAGGGTACATCATTTTCTTTTCAAAAACATTACTAGTGTGCCACTCACCTCACTTATAAAAGGCCAACCCTATCCTATCTTATTAACACATTAAAAACCTTTTGTTTTCTCCAATAACACACCAAATACCTTCAAAATTTTCATCCTTTCAACCTAAAATATTTATTTTTTTCATAAACACAACCTATGAAAAATTTTATTGTAAACCTAACAATGATACCTGAAGAAGGGGTAACGTTCTTCAATGAGTATTTTTATTTTATAGTATATTCCATATAATTAAATTATGTTTAAGAAATGATGATATAAAATCATAAGTATATAAGATATATTTATATTTTTTTATAATATGTTAATGAACTACAACCATTTCCACTTTCACCAAATAAGTTACAAAATCATCGTTCCGGTGTACGGCTAACTACTGTCTCATGAACCAATGCAATTCATTTTTACATTACCACCTATAAATGATATTTATAAATATGTATTATAAATATTTATGATATTTCTGGTATTATTATACTTTTTTAATTATTTTATCATACGTATATTTGTACATTTCATTCTGTGGGAATACAATAATCTTTCCCATCTGTATAGTGTACTACCACCTCGCAAAGCGATGTGATTCGTTCATGATTTACATGAATGAAAATAAGGACTATTTTCATGATAATATGTGATATGTATTAAATTAGAAAATATTTTTAATGGTAATATATTATTTAGCATTATTTCTTTAAATCCTTCAAGAAAATGGAAACAATATCCATTCGTACACACAACCTGCTATCATGATGAATAATGTATTTCATTTTCTATATCTAACTTGTATGGATTACCATAAACAAATACATAACTATTATATGTGATATTTATGTCATTTTTATCATTCCTAATATTATTTAACCATCATCGAAGTGAGAGTTCAAAAAAAATCAAAACATACATGAAAAATAAATTTATTATTACCGAAAATGTTATTTTAACATGGATTTGTTAATAAATGTGTAATAGAAGGTTATAATAAAGTAATTTATTGTATGGTATATATTGTTATATTTTTTATAAAATTTCTAAAAAAATTATATTTATTATATAGGAGTTTAAAGTTTGTATAAAGGAAGTAAATACATATGGTAAGTGATTTTTGTCATAATTATCTTTCCATGAGGCATATATTATGGACACATCTTATTTTATGAGGTGTATATCAAATCATTTGACATGTAATATCAATAATTTATTTATTCCCATTATATTTTCAGTTTAATTTTATTTTATTACTCTAGGGGGATTACAATTCCATGCCACCAAAGTGGTAATTATTTTATGTTTAAATATCATTGTTTATCAGGATTGTTTATGATTATGTTTTCAATTTTAAAATATTATGAACCATTATTCAAGGTACGTATTAATTTTATTATATTTTGGTTATTATATGAGAATTTCTGTTTTATGTTTTTTTCTCTTTATTTACTCAACAGTTGAAAAGAATTTTTTTAAGAAACAAACCTCTGTTTCTATCTCTTTGATCAAAAACCTATTTTTCTCCTAATAACATGATATCTATTAATGTTTTAAAAACTTACTTTAAAAATCATAAAATTATTTATTAAAGTTTTTTACCTATGTTTTACTGTAAAAAAATTAAAGAGATCTTCATATCATTTCCCAAAAAATTCCTATTTGGATTTTACTACAAATATGAAATGAGTATTTCTTTTTATCATGTGTGGAATGAACCGAATTATATTCCATCTGAAAATTTATTTTATTTAAACCATTCATAATTATTATTTTTATTTTATTTTAAATTTAACATAATTAAAAAAAAATTTAGGAATTTTTTATTTTTAAAATTTGATTTTAATTTAAAAGATGTCTTCCTCAAGAAACATTCCAAGTGATTTATATCTCAATACCATTCACCATATAAGATAACATCACAAGAATAAATTTACTATTTTCTAGATATATGAAGGAAGGGACGAATTATTATTTTTTTTTTTAATTTTTATGATGAAAATATTTTTAAGAACCAGGTTTCTCATCCACATTTTATACCATGAAAATATTATTTTGAAACCTTCTTCATTCTCCATGGGTTATGAATTGATGAAATAATTATGAAACCTATATCTTTTCCATATACTATGATATGTTGAATTTTTCTTGTATCCCATTTCATTTCATGGGTTGTGATATAATGAATGATTTATGATATTATGGCACTCATATTTATGATTTTCATTATGTGATGGGTGAGGCCTATATCTCCCTCCAAACAATTGGGTATATATTTATATATCATGAAATAGATAGGACTAGAATGGGGATTAAACCCAATTTAGTATGGTAATTTTATTCTATGATGGCCTTTGGTGTGTACCTTTCCTTTTATGATGGTTTGGGGATTGAAATCAATCCACTATGATAGCCTAAGAAGTGAGTCATTGTTACTATAGAAATGATGGTATATGCTTATGTGTATACCAAAAATCTATGTCTTTTGTTAATGTTTTTCTCTCATGGATCATGTTATGTGATTCTATTATGATTTAAATATTATGACCTTCTAATATATATTCAATGAATCAATATTCTAATCATTTATATGACAGGTGTGGATTTTAAAAATTACGATCATGTTCACCTACCCTTATGTTTTATGTATGCTTATGTATCTCCCTTTTATACCCATACTAAGCATTTAATATCACCCATTATTATATATATTTTTCTAAGTTTATGAATAAATGTATTATGTATGATATTTATAATAAGGTTACTAGTTATGAATAACATAGTTGGAGATGATGTAGTTCACCTATAGACTATTTTTTTCTATTTAAAATATTACAAAGAAATTAAACCTTTATTATCATTAGATGTGAATGTGTGAAATGTAACAAATTTCCATAAAAAATGACGTAATATCTATATATGACACACCTGGGTCACTATTGTTAGTATTAGAGGATATGTTTAGTTATCCTTTGGAAACTATGTTGAGAAATCATTAGTGATATCCCTAGGTATATTTTTAAGTATATGTATTATGGCATGTCTAAGGATAAGTCTAAGGATGAGTCAATGTAAAGTATAATGTCCTAGATTTTTGGTAAAGGATAAATTGAGCAGTTTCCATGAAATTACATCTCTATGTGGAAACTAAAAGTGGATTTGGATCTATTACATAGGTACCCAGTTGTAATAATTCTGAAAATGGTGAATTTATCTAGACCCTATTTACACCTGGTGCATGACAAGGATCTGGGTTGCACACCTAGTTAGACACACTTGAGGGGCATGCTTTGAAAATTCACAAAATCATTATAAATCAACATTATGTATGTTAATAATTACCATGAATTACCTAGGTTAAACCTATGTTTTCAAATATTAAAAATAAGTTATCATGATTTAGATATTTTATAAGTACTTTTTCATGATTATGGGGTTCACCAATAATATTATTGATCGTACACTATGATTTTTTATGTTAGTCAATAGATAGATCCTGAAGAAACCATGTTAATTTTCAATGAAATAGACTATTCATTGATTTTATTTCCAATAATTGAAATTTTATGTGATATGGAATGAGAAATATCATCACTATTCTTACACAAATTTCTCAATCTTTGAATCATTATATAATTTGAAACAAATAAAGGGAACTACGTTCTATTGAGTCCATTTTGAAGAAACATCCACCTTAATTATATGGGTATTCATATCCACTAGTTTTTTATCAATGGATTAGAACCAATGAAAGTATATTTTCCATTCTTCAGGTTTTGGAAAATGAAAAAATCTTTTATTTGTCTAAAATTTAAAATTTGATGCAGATCAATGGTGGAATCTTATTAAGAATATTAGGGAAACTGTGAAATTGAGTATATAGATTCAGATGAGTTCTGAAGCATATTTTTCAATAAGTACTTTCCGCTTATTCTTTGTAAAAATATAAAGAAGTATTTCCATAAGAAAAATAAAATGTATGGTTATTTTTTGGTACATTCAAGGATAATTTCAAAAGACTTATGAGGTACGCTTCTAGAAGTATCATCCACCCTGAAAGTAAGTATGATAGTCTCTTCAAAGGATTAATAACATGTTTATAATTGGAATTCACCATATTATAATTCATTAACTATGAATATAATGTTCGATGTGCTATATAGGTGGAAATGAGGTTTTGAGTAATGTATTTATACCATGTTTTAGATAAGAAGAGAAAATTGGAAATCAAATGAAAATATAAAAAACATGGAGATACAAATATTAAACTTTCATTATTCCAAAATTGAGGTAAGAAACGGGGATGAAATTGTATTAAGGGTACTAGTATATGTTTTAAGTTTGGAAGAAAATGTTATTGAGAAATTTAATACCAAAGTGAAGGGAAGAAGTTTGCTAATAATGAATATAGAGAGAAAGTTGCACAGAATACACCTCCCACACTCTAGTGTTTCAAATGCAACGACTATGAAAACTATACTAACTGGTTCCAAAATTTGAAGGTTAATAATAATGATGGATTTCAACAAAATATTAAGAATAGATACAAAGGTAAATATCATGTGATCACTATTTATAATGAGGGGGAAAATAACGATGTAGTGAAAGGTACACTTAACATCAACACTAGATCTATTAATGTATTATTTGACACTGGAACTACCAATTCATTCATATCCAAATAATTTTATAAGGGTTTCAAGATTCCACCCAAATGATTTTATTTTGAATTAGTATCTAAAACCGAAAATGGTATAATGATAATATCTCAAGTCTATGATTCCTCTCCAGTCGACGTTAGTAGTAATGTGATTCTTGTAAATCTGGCCATTCTTACACTAGAAAAATTTAATGTAATCATATGATTGGATTGGATTCCTCTACATAAATCCCACATAAATTTTCCTAGAAGGTATGTCATGTTTGATATTCCAAATAGAATTATGATATTCTATAAGTGTAATGATAAATTTGAACTTATGATGAAAATCACATCCATGGTATAGGTTATGATTCATATTAAAGAGGGGTGTTAAGCATGGATGGTTTGGTAGAAACTCAACATCAATGATACATCAATTGTGTGAGATTTTTTTTATTTATTTCCCAGATATTTTCCTATACTTCCACCAAAATGCAATGTTGAGATCTCAATAAAACTCATACCTGGTTCCACAACAATTTCAACGATTCCCTATATAATGGCCCAGATTGATTTAAAATAATTGAGATGAAACTATAGAAGGAACATGAAAATGGATTAATTTGTCCACATTTGACACCTTAGGGTGTACCTATTCTTTTTTGTTAAAAATAACGATTGATCGATGAAAATATACATTGATTTCCAAGAACTAAATAAGAACACGATCAAGAACAAGTATCTGCTACCCCATTTTGAGGACTTAGTTGATATGTTACATAAATCTCAATACATTTCAAAGATTTAATTTCATTTTGGATGTCATCAATTCAGGGTTAAGAAGAAGTATATACCCAAAATATCATTCCATACAAGGTCTGAACACTATGAATATATAAGGATGCCATTTAATCATACTAATTTTCCTTTTATTTTCTTGGATTTACTAAATGGAGTCTTTAGATATTACCTTTTTCAGATCATGGTACTCTTTATAGATGATATTTTTTTATATTCAAATAGAAATGAAGAGCATTAATATCACATTAGAATTGTACTAGATACCCTAAGTAAGGATAAACTATATATAAAATTTAAAAAATGTAATTTCTGGATACAGAAGGTATCATTTTTGGGTAATACATTTTCCGGAGAGGGTATATCAGCAGATCTATAAAAGAAAGAGGATATTTAATGTTAACCTAGACCAACCACTAGGACTGAGGTCTGTAGATTTCATGGATTAGATAGATTTTTTTAAGGTTGTGGATGAAGCCTCAATTTATTATTAAAGGAAAGACTTATTTAGAGGGTAGAGGGAGACCCAATACATAGCCCGAAGGCCCAAGGAATATTGTCCGGAATACAAGGCTTGAAAGCCCATTTTTTGGTCCAAAGGACCCTCTATAAACAGTACTGCTACAGTACCCCGTGCATCTACAGTACCTACTACAGTACCCTCCGCCACTACAGTATCCTACAACAGTTCCTCTGCCGCTACAGTGCTACGGCCGCTACAGTTATACCACTACTACAGTGTCTGCTACAGTGCCTCGTTACAGTACCCCTGCTACAGTAACTCAGAAATTCATCCATGCTTGAATTTGAACCCATGTCTTTTGGATGCCAAGCAGGAGCTTGTACCACTTGGGTACAGGCTCATTGGAACTTGTATTAGATAAATATTATTGATTATTTTTGGATTATTTCTCATGACTACCAAATCCTCTCACCAAGTTAACTCAGAAGTGATCCAAGTTTTTATGGATATATGAATGTGTGGAACATTTCAAGGAACTAAATATGAGATTAGTTAGTGTACATGTGATTACATTACCTTAGTGTAGGTATGGATTGTTAATCTATAGTGATGCATCCTAGAAGGTATTGGTATGTGTTATCATATAGAATGACAATGATATTGATTATTCCTCATAATAATTGATGGTTCAAGATAAAAATTACAAAACTCATGATTTGGAGGTCGCTTGAGTATTTTTTTCTTTAAAGATATGGAGGAATTATATTTATGGAAAAAAGTATGAAATATATATTGATCACAATAGTTTAAGAACATATTCACATATAAGGAGATGAATATGCACTATAGAAAATTGTTTTATTTGATTAATGATTATGTCTACTCAATCCATTACCACCCTATGAAAGCGAACAAGGTGGTTGTTGCCTTGAGTCTAAAGGATCATGGAAGCTTATCTATGACAAGGATCACAAAAGAACCAATATTTATGAATTTTCAAAGAATGAGTCTAGATATCCTGAATGAAGGGGAGAAATATTATATTTCTCAATTAGATGTTCTATTATCTATCCAAGTAAAGATTAAAGGGGAACAAAAGGAAGATTTTTAACTAAAAAAAGGTTAGAATGTTTCCTTATTTTAACCTTTATAATGATATAATGATAAGGTTTAATAACTATTTATGAATTCCTACCATTCTATATTTAAATAAATGATTTTTAGAGGAAGCTCAATGTTCTTAATAATCTATTTATCTTGGAAGCATGAAGATTAATATAAAATTAAAATAAAACATCTAGTCGGATGAATTAAAGAGATATATCATAGTGTTTTATCTCAAATTTTGTAATGAAAGAATGTTAAGGTTAATAGACCAAAGCCTAAGAATATGTTACATCCATTTCCCATACCATATTAGAAATCAGAATGAATCAACATGGATTTTGATTTTAGACTCTCCAAAATGATTAAATAGCATAATTATATATGGTTTTTAATAAATATATTTACAATGTAAGAAAAATTCATCACTACCAGAGAAGACATCTCTCTAGATCAGCTTGCTAGGATATACATTAAGGAAGTGGTAAGGTTACATGGATTACCCCATTCCATTGTGTCTGGTCAAGATCTGAGGTTTACCTAAATGTTTTGGTGACGTCTCTAGTAATCTCTTGAAATGTATATTAGATTCAGAATTATTTATCAGCATCAGACATATTTTTTATTCTGAGAGAACAATTCAAACCCTAGAGGAAATGTTGAGATCATTTTCTTTAGAATTAAAATGTTTTTGAGATCAAAACATTACTATAGTTGAATTTTATTACAATAACATTTCCCACTCAAGCATTATGATGGATCCTTATGAATCCCTCAATGTAATTAAATGTAGAGATCAAAGGTTTTATAATGATGTTGTATAAGGAAAGATATTGGATCCTAATATAGATTAAGAAATGGTAGAGAAGGTTTAATCAATTTAGGAATACATCATGGAAGCGCAGATTTGGCATAAATTTTATATTAAAAATTTTATGTGTGATCTAGAATTTGATGTTGATAAAAATTTATTTCTAGGAATTTATCCCTGGAAGAAGGCTATGATATTTATTAAGAAATAGAAAACAACCCCAAGGTATATGAGTCCCTTTAAATTTATTAATCATTTTAGGATGTAGCCTATCTAGGGTAACATCCACCAAACCTCTCTCAGATCCACTATGTGTTCCATGTATCTCTCCTCATGATGTACATACCTATCCCTTCACATTTACTAATCTTAGGGGTCATACTACTAGAGTAAGAACTTTTTTTAAGAAAAAACAAGTGGAGATTTTGGATCATGCAGAGTATTTTTTTCAATACCATATCACTCACCTCACTAATTTTTTTTGGAATACCCACTAGTATAAGGAAGCCACAAAAAACTTAAGGAAATTAAGAGGCATAATTATCTTAATTTTTTTGTATCACAGTGACTAATTTTGAGGGTGAACTTCATTTTAAGGGGGCGTAGAATTTAACAACATGAGTTTTTATAAATTATTATTATTTTTAATAAATTAAATTTCACTGAAGTATTTCATTCTATAAAGAACTGTGTTAATATTACATTATATATAACACTGGTTTTAACTTGCGTTACACACGACACTGAGTTTTAACAAAATAATGATATAATATTAATATTATTTAAATCATACAGTTGTCACCTAGATGTTGAAATTAATGACATGGATAGTAAAAATTTATTTTTAAATAATAATTCTAATGAATTTATATAACTAAAACAAAATGGATGAAAATTTACTTAATTATTTTAAAAAATTCATTATATGTTTTGAAAACACTATTTTTTCAAAAAAAATCATTTTTTAGAATAATAAAATTAATTTTTTAACACTTTTATAAAATTTATTTTATAAAATGTAGATAATTTTTTAAATCATCATATAATAAATATCTTATGGTGAATTTTTTGAGAATTGTTTAAAGAGATTATTTTTTTGGTGAATTGTGAAAAATACTGAATTTTAATTAAAAACTGCCATTTTTTTTATGAATTAATTTTTTTTTATTTTTTTATAATGTTAAATTAATTTATTATATATATATATATAATTTAGGTCATTTTAATCATTTTAATGTTTCATTTTTATCTAAAACCATTGTAACTTTTGAATTTTTTCACATTGAATACCAGCTTTCTCATCATGTTAGTAGGATTAATTTTAAATTAAAATTTTAAACTTACAAGAATTGAATTTATAAAACTAGATTAAATATTTATAATATGAATAATTTATATTATGTAATTATTCCATATTATTTTTTGACAAAAATGACTTTGGAAAACAATAAATATTAATTACATCGATTAAGGTAAAAATGTGTTTACAAAGTGTTAAACTAAAAAGATAAGAGTTTAAATGACTGAACAGTTTGTCTTGGATATATTATATGGACATATTTTGATCAAATAATGTCTAAGGTTATATAATAATCCATATTGGATCCTTTTTATAGAATAAAACATTTTTAATCTTTTTTCAATGTAAAAAATTAAAATTGTGGCATTCACCTCACTTATGAAAGGCCACCCACTGTGTTATCTTACTCAGCCCTTCAAAACAGTTTCATTAAAAAAAATTCTAAAAATATAAAATCCAATATCCCCACACCAATTTCTATAGGCATTATTTTGTTCAAAATCTAACCTAGAAAGTCTTTAGGTGCAATCTTATGGAGGATATACGAAGAAGAGGTATCTTTCTTCAACAAGTTTTTTTTATTTATTCATTCATCCACCACATATATTATTGTTAAACCATAATGATATAATATCCTGAATATATTATATATATATATAATAATGTGATTTTATTTTAAGTTAGTTACTTTCAACCACTTCCAAATCCATCAAATCTGTTATGAAATCATTATTCGTTTGCACGACAGACTACTGCCTCAAGAACTGATGTCGTTCATTTTTTCATTACACCTTCTAATGGTTAGTTATAATTATGGATTAAAATTTATATATTATATTAATATACTTATTTAATTTTTATATCACAGATAACATAATACTTTCCATTTCATGGGAATACAATAATGTCGATCGTGTGTATGGATGACTACCATCTCACGAAGTGATGTGATTCATTCGTACATAACGTGGAAGGTATTAAATATGTTTTTAATGAATTTATGTTATATATATGACATAAAATGATTGTTTAATTTTAATAAATTATTTAAATTTATTTATTTAAATCTGTTATGAAAATTTAATCAATGTTCATGCGTACGTACGACCAACCGTCTCAATGAACAGTGAATTTCATTTTCTATATCTATATATTATGGGTAACAGTTTGTAAATTTATATTGATTTTATATGATATTTATATAATTATTATTATTCTAGAAATTATTTAAGCATGATCAAATTAATAGGATTAAAAATAAAAAATCAAAACATACACGAAAAGCAAAGCAGTTATTCCCCGAAACGTGACTTTAGCATGGAATTATCAATAAATGTGTAATATTATGTCATAAAATAGTTATATATGGTGTGTTATATATAATATTAGTTATTTAATATATTTATAATAATGTTATATTTATTATACATGTGGTTCAAACTTGTACAAAGGTAGTCGATACGTAAGGTAAGGGATTTTTTCCTCAATTTTCATTCCTTAAGTTTTATGTTATGCACCAATATTTTTTTATGAGGTGTATATAAAGAACCTTTATAATATAATATCAATAATTTATTTAATATAATTATATTTTACATTTCATTTAATATTTTTTATGGGGCTTATAATTCAATGTTTCAAAAGTATTAAATATTTTAGGTTACAATGTCATTATTTACTAGGAATATTTATAATTCTATTTCTGATTGTGAAAATTTATAATCAATTTCTCAAGAATATCATGAATTTTATTATACTCTGTTTATTTAATTATAATATATTTTTTACTCATTTTAATATCTTTATATACTCAATAGTTAAAAACCATTTTTAAAAAGTCATCTTTATTTATCTCTTTGATTGAAAACCCATTTTTCAATAAAACCCATGTTTTAAAAAAAAAATTAAAAAATGTTTTTAACATTCTAGAAATTATTAATATATAGATATTAACCAAAATTTTACTTTCTACAAAAAAAGTTGAAATGGGTCTTCTTTTCCTTTTTGAAAAAATTCCTTTTTAACTTTTATTAATAATATAAAAGGAATATTTATTTTTAACATGTACGGCGGGAATAGAATTTTCTTCCATCAGGAACATTATTTTATTTAATATCACTTTATAATTTTTCATTTTTATTTTAAATTAAAATGATTCCCAAAATAGGTTACAAATTTTTTAGTTTTAAAAAGTTATTTTGAAAGAAAGGTAATATTTCTCAAGAACAGTTCCATGTTATTTATCTTTCCAAACCATTCCCGATCCCAAATAAAATCCCTTAATGTAATTTATGATTTTTTGGGATATGTACCAAGGATAAAATTCTTATGAAACCCGTAACATTCTCCATAGGCTATGAAATATAGAAATGATGAAATTATTATGAAACCAATCTATTTTAAAAAGGTAATTATATGACAAAATATTTAGGTAGACTATTTAATTTCATTATTAATGATATTATTATAATTTTATGATCATGTCGCACAAAAATATAAAATTTCATTATATGATAGGTGGGACCTATATCTCCCCATAATGAATTGGTAAAAGATATATATCTCATGAGATATAAAGTAATGAAACAAGGATTGTACCTAGTTTATTAAATGATATTTTCTAATGTTATGGTATTGGGATTAATCATTGAATTATATGAAGGTTTGTGGAGTGAACTCATTCCACTATGATAGCCTTGGTAGTAATCCTTGACTACTATGGAAATGATTTTCTATAGTTATGTGAATGATAAAAATCAATATATTATTTGAGTGTTATGATCTCATGGATCATTTTATTCTAATCTCTTATGCTTCAAGTCATATGAACTTCCAATATTTATTCTATTACTCAATATTATAATCTTTTATATGAATGGAATGGTTTTCGAATGTTATTCTCAGGTTCATATGACCTTATGTTCATGTTACGATACAAATCTCTCTTGTATACCCTTACTTAGTATTTGAGCTAGTGATTTTTTAGTATTTCTTTAACTGGGTAATGAAAAAATATATTATTTATGATATTTTTATAAAGGGTTATACTTATGAAGAATATAGGGGTGATGTTGTATTTTACCTATAAACCAGTTTTTTGAGTTTCCTTGTTTCTAAATGTACTGTTACTTTACGATCCATAAGAATTTGTTTGTGAAAAATAATAAATGTCCATAAAAAATAATGTAATTTCTAATTATGATTATCTTTTGATTCTATAATGATGATGTTTGCAAAGGTTTTTTAATGGGCTAATCACTTATGTGTAAATCCAGTAAATGTTTCAATAAAAGAATCAACAAGATAATTAAAAGCATTGATGTGATGGTGGTGGAAAATAAAGATAAATAATGTACAAAGACTATGTACATGAATATGTTTTTAAAGAGGAATAATATATAGATCTAGATTCTATAGAATAAAAAATAAAAAATGGATGAAGAATCTAATATTGAATAAAAATATGATATCATTGTTAAAATAAGTCAATCTATGACTCAAACAAGAATGATATGATTTTAAATTTAGTCTAAGAACATTATTTTAGATAAATATAATTCATTATAAGTCCTGATAATGAAAATAGTAGAGAAACATTTTCTATTATCATAGGTGTAACCAAAAAAAATTTAGAGGAAAATAATACAATGTACAATATTTTTTATAAGAGAATTATTGGGAGCCTGTTGAATCTCACAAGAATGAGTCTAGATATCTTTTATGCAACATGTATTATAGTATGATTTAAAAATTTTCTAAGGAATAAAAACTCAAAATGGTAATGATAATAATCACACACATTCTTTTGACATTGAATTATGTATTTTTTTCAATAAAGGGGAAGATAAAAAATTTTGGGACCAATTTATATAGGGGTATTCGATAAATGTTTTGAAAAATAAACAGAAAGAAATAGAATATAATTTATACAATGAACTTTTCTTGGAATATTAAGGAAGTACATACTGGATAAAATTTTAGGAAGAATATTTTTCAATCACCAAGACTTATAAAAAATTAATTTGTATAAATTATCAATTAAAACTTCTTATAGAAGTGGCATGTGATAAAGAGTTAAAATTTTGTGTGATAAGAAGTGTAAAATTATCTTAACAAGAAACCTGGTACAAAATTATTGCATAATGAATATTGAAATATTATTTCACTTCAGAAATGAGAAGGTATATAAAATCCTTAATAATATGATTTTTTTCATTGCTCAGCATCAATTAGTGGTTGTATTTACTAATCCACTGGATTAATGCATGTTTAAGAATAATTTTTCAAACCTTAGATTTCAATTAGTTTAATCATACTAATATTTTTTTAATAAACCCCCTATATGATACATATAATTCTTTTTTTCTGTAATGTATTTTCTCAAAAACTATATTGATTGGACTATAAAAATACATGGGGAGAATTGATCTTTTGGGAAATTATAGATTATTTTAAAAATTATAATAAATTTTAAGTTTTTCTTCTCTTATACAAGGATCCATAACTCGTGTAGTATTAGAGGATTTCTTATTTACTATTTTATATCAATCAATGGAAGAAATCCTGAGAATTTTTTATTCTTCATTTATCTCATATTGGGGGATTATTATGTATATATAAAGTAATAAAATCGAGATAAGAAGACCTTTTAATTTTGTTTTCAATGGGTTATATTATAATAACAAAACAAATTAATTTTAAATAATATTTTATGCCTATTGATGGTGTATATTTTTGGACTTGGTGATATATTTTTGAAAGATAAGTGAATTTATAACACAATATATTGGATTATAATATTGTAAACAGAGGTTAGAATGTTTTATTTTTAATAGGTAATTTTGAAATGGAGTGAATTGGGGGGAATATATTTTAGTTGTGTAATAGTATATATGTTTGATTATAAAAACCTACACCTTGATGAAATAATAAGTATCATACCATGAAAAACTAACTATGTAGAAATTATAAATCATTAATGAATATGTATAAGTGTGAACACCAACTATGTAATAATGATAAAATATTTTTAGGATTAATTCATAACTATATAATAGTAACTCACATCACAATGTATAGGTCTTGTTCAAATTGACATATGAAAGATAAAACTAAATATTCTATAAAAGATTAATCAATACAATAATGGAATATATAATGTTTTAATTAAATCAAGGTAGTTTTCATTATGAAACAATACATAGATTATGTTGTGATAGGAGACTATGATACAAAATTCAGAACATAGTTTTAGATATTTTTTAAAATAATGGAAACATATTTTTTTTGAGAAGATATGTGTAAATACTAAAGTGGGGGTGAATTGAGTTCATTAAGTTTTATTCACTTAAAACTGACCTCTTTGATTTATAATGGATTTTGATATTCCCTATTCATAATAAAATAATTGAAATAAAAGCATTAAGAATAAAGATCAAACAAAGGATTATAGTGGTTGGGGGAAAAGAGATCCCATAGTCTACACCACCAATTATAAACTCATAGAGATTAGTGATTTAACTAGAATGAGTCCTTTTCTTGGGAACTTAAATATAGAGTGAAAAAAAAGTCATCTGCTGGTGCAAATCCATGAGATTTTATTAGGATCCAATAATTATTTAAAAAATAACAGCCTTCCATTTTCAGTGCAAGTATTTCTCTCATCCATCTATAAGAAAAAATTAGGATAGATTACAAGTTGAATCACGAAATTAAAAGATGAAACTAATAGAAAAGAAGAGTTATCTTAGTGATAAAATGAGAATTAAGTACAGATCAAGGAAATTATTCAATATATGAAGTTTAATCATGACATCACAACTATAGAGAAACATTATTGTCATTCTTATTCATATTAGAATATATAAGTAGTATCAAATAATTATTTATGAGGGTTGGAGAGTATGTTATAATTTTAAAATATTTCTATAACTTCTAACAAATTATTTCTCATCACGATATCCAGTACAATGGTTACACTATGTAAATCTATATATATAAATTTATAAAAATTACCCAATCAAAAAGCACTAAGAAATAAAATAATCTAGGTTATTTTATTTCTTGTTACTTACATCCTTTAGGATATAAAGTTTTCTTGAAATAGTTAATCCATTGTTTAATGCATCGAAATCAGCATTAATTTTCACTTGAAATACTCCCAAAGAATAAAAATTCCCATTTTGTAAAATGATATTGATAGATCATGATCACCATGTAGCTTAAATCAATATATCATAATTAATGTTTCCTAATTGATCCATGTAGTCAATATTTACATGGATGATTTTTCCTCGTATCTAAATCACATATCCATCTTTCTCACATAGCCATAATTTTCATAGACAAATAAATCAAGTATCCAATTCTATACATGTAGAAAAATATGGAATGGATCCACACCACATAGGTTATTTCACAATGTATCCAATTTTATGTAGTTGTTTCATCGACATATAAATTTCTCAAATATATTATGAATCCATGTGTCTAATTCAGACATATCGAATTCTATAGTGTAGCTAATTAATGTAGTTGATTCTATAATGTAGCCTATATGTAGCTTATTTCATGGCATATCAAAAATCCACAAAGCTAAAGTCCTCACAAAGATGGATTTTCATAAATAACCAAATTTCAAAAATATTCAATATAATTTCTAAATATAGTATAATTGAAATATATAAGATTAAAAATTGATAAACACACATAAAATTCGAATCATTAGAAACATTTTAAGTGGTTTTTAGATCATAAAAACTTGTGCAGTGAGATATATTGAAACACCATCAGTTGTCCAATAATATCTTCATTTCAATGACCAAAAACAATATAAAATACTAAAAAAATTCAAAATGATTAAAAAAAATTCACAAATTTTTTTTATAAATAATTATTTTAAAATTTGTTTCCTATCCTTCAATATCCCCATTTATCATTCTTATCCCCATATTTTGACATTAAAAAAGATTAATGAGAGGGGAAACCATTTATTTAGAGATCCTTGAGTTATAAATAGTTAAAATATTACAGTCAAACAGAAATTGAATAAGGTAGGAATAATGTTGAGAAAATTTCGCAAGTAAAACATTTTAGAATATGAGAAATATGAAAATAAAACAATCACGTGACATACAATAAATGAGATAAATATGAATTGTATTAAGCATAAAAAGTTGTATAAAATTTAAAATACTTAACACATTCAAAAATACTAATATAAAAAATCAATTAGTTGATCCTTGGTAATGGATGGATTGATAATTAAATTGAGCTTCAGGTGGATGTTTCATAAAGGATGTAGATGAGGAAAATGTAGTAAGTTGATCAACTATTGGAGGAAGGACTACTCTTAAAAGATCTTTCATAGAACATTATTCAACTCTAAATCCATATTTATCTCCATGTTTTTTGGCAGGAATGATAATTACTTTTCAAGTTTTCTTAGAAGAAATTCTAAAATAATATGATGAAGAAATGAAAAATACCATCTTTTTTTTAAGTGCTGAAGAGTTAGATTCTGTTCTAGTTGGTTCAGCAGCCACAAAAAAAATATCTTCACTGCTATCACATAGAGATACTAGATGGATAAAACAATTTATCTATTTCTTGTATGCTTCTTATTGTTATATGGAGGTATTATTGTGATGGATCTTCATCATTTAAGTGAGTAATCATTATCAGTATACATGCATATTTCCTTGATAATGACTAGCTTGTATAATTCCATAATAGTTGTAAAACATTGGTGATGCATCTGAGAAAATTTGCATATAGAGTTATTCAAAAATCTTTTAATGTATTAAAGTTTCCTTACCGAATGAATTTTAGTATCACTTACTATTGAAACCATAAGAGGACTGGATACAGCTATAGGAGGTTCTGTATATAGATTGGAATGAATCGTTGATGTCGAGACATGAAATATGATTATCATCCCTTAAATAGAGGATAACATGTTAACCAAATTGGATAACTACGCAATAATGTCTTGAGAAAACTCTTGGAAATCTCTTGATGGTTCTTGAGAAATTGAATCACTAGAAGTAGCTAGAATAGGAGAAAATGTTAGGATTTAACTATATAAAACAAGATCTTTTCTATTTTATATATCAAGTGTAATAGGTTATTCTTCAAATTCAATGTAAATTTATTCCTCTTTAAAATATTCTATGTAAATATTTTCAATTCCTTTATAGGTTTTTTATAGGATAATGTAAAATTTATAAATTTTTTGATTGGTCTAATTTAAGAAGGAACTATATGCCTGATTTACATTGATACCTCCAAAGGTTCTTCCTTATTATCATCAATTGAAGTAATTGATTAAATGAGAGTGCCAAAAACACCATTCAATGATACATAAGTAACAAGGCCTTGCATTTTAATAGCCTATATGTTCTCTTTAAAATAAAATAACAGATACTTCATGAAATCTTGGTAAATCATGGACATGAACATATAACACTACAAAGATTAGATCTAGGAAGAAACTGAATCTAGATCTGAGGAGTGGTGGTTAAAGTGTAGATAAAAAATTTTAACCTATAATGGTTATTAAGTAGTGGTGATTCTTAGATGAAATATCTTTTTAAATTGTAACTTATATGAAATATCTTAATAAATTCAAATCAACTGACTATAATACTTTTAAAGTAAACATGTTATCTTTTATTTCTTATTAAAAACACTAAATTTCATTTAGGGAAGCCTAAAAATGTTGTATTAGAGCACTTTCAGGTTTTTTATCATGTGTCTTGATGATGACATCAATACTACTTTTTAATTCACCTCAGAATTAATGTTACACACTACATTATGTTCACCCACCTGGTCACATATTGCCTCAAATACCTTATCAAGTACACTAGAATACACTTGTTTCATTAGTTAGATATTTTTGGTCAAGTTGGTGTGTGTATCCATCATCCTAAAAAACTTATCAAAGTCATCTATAAGAAATAATCTTTCCTTTAATGGTTTATTATCATCCTCAGTTGAGAAAAATATTCCATCAGCTTTTCATAATCATTGATGAGATTATCAAACTCATTCATATCTATCGATAAATAAGTCTTCATGTGTCTCTCAATATTATATCCTTCAAAAAATCTCATTTTTTCATCCTTTTATATAAGAGGAGTTTATTGAATGGGATCTAGGGAATGACTGGGAGATTACTCCCTAAATAGATTCCTAATTGAATCTCTATCAACAATATTCCATCCAAGGAGTGGATTATTTACTATGTTATTAGCCTCAGACTCTACTCTTTCTATATTAGTTCATGCACTATTCATATCCTAAACTAACCTTTCTTATTGATATCCAATATAAATATAAAAAATAGGTTACTTTGGCTAAACTGACTCATCAATACTAGCAGTTACAACTTCTTAACCCAAACTTTCTTCCAATATAGGTCTGATTTTTGTCAACATATTCTCCGATATTGAAATAATTGTATTCTATACATCCCTAGAAAGAACTATATCCATAGGTGTTTCATCCGTAAGAGGTTAGAACCTTTTTACCACCCCAAATTTAGTTTAGTAGGTGGTATAACCACCTGAGCATCACACTATTTTCAAACTTGTCTAAAGGGGTTAGAGGCCTAATACTTATTTTATATAAATGTTTTTAAAAGAAAAAATGATAATGTTTTGTGCTTGCGAAACTTACCCTATCCTACTTAATTATATTCTATATCATGATTATTCAAAATAATGGAAATAATTCTTCTATAGGGGTAATAATTTTGGTCTCCCTTTCCATTGATGTAATGGTGCATGAACCATGTCATGTAACATGGTTAATCTAACTTCACATGGTTGATCAGTACATAAAAGAGATGTTGTGACCAAGTTGGTTGGAAGTTTTTTTTGGATGATGAAATTATTTTGTACTAATTGTTTTGGTATTTTTTTTCATGAAAATAAATCACCTAACTTTATATGTTTTGGTGATCAGAAACATGAACAACAAACTCAGAAGATCAGACACAAAATGCTTAATAATGCCCACCAATTTGTTAAAAACAATTCTAGGTGAATAGGTTCATCAAACTCACCTAGGGTTTGAAATTAATGACTTGATCAGTATGGAGAATAGTATTAGAGTCTGAATGTCACCGTACCAAATCTGATAATGCTTTTCTATTTAGTTAGTTCTCAAATATCATAAGTTATCTGAGAAACGTGTGATGGAATCATTATGAAGGAAAGAGGTATAAGATGTGTTGGACTCACAAAGTTAGATGATTCTATTCCAATACTAATGTTCTCAAATACATGAATAAGTAATGATATAAGTAGAATTTTGCGTTGGAGGAAATTTGGGAGAGTTTGAAGTTGCTTAAGTCAAATATTTTTTGAATCACTGATAGACTTGTCTATCGGACTAATTGATTCATCGGATTGTATGATCCACCAAAAGAAAAATGTTGTGAGATCAATCATAAGATTTAATGTATTGAGGAATGTATTTGTTACTAACATTGGTCCAGCATACATGGGGTGTCACTGTACTGTTAGAGGAAATTTTTTTAAGAAAGTGTTGTGACAGGTGAATGAGGCCAATCAATTAGAATATGATCAATAATGTAGAAAATCTTTTTCATCAGGTTGAGTTGTATTCTAATTGTATCAAGATAAAAAAATTCTCTGGTATTTTTTACTTGGGAATCAAAATTTATCATAAAATAAGTGGGGTTGACTCATTGAATTAGCATTCATACTGATTCATCAGACAATTCAGGACACTAATCCCTTAGAATTAACTAGATATTGATTCACCATACACAATATGAATCTCATATGTCATTGGATGATGTACTTCATTGGTATTTAGATCATCATCATCAGAAAAATAAGTAAATAATTTTTTGATGAGTTTTGTGTAAGTTCTTGTGAAATGGGGTTTTGAAGCTATTGAAAAAGTATTTTCAAGGAAGCCTTGATGTTTTTGCTAATTTGTTGCCAGCGGGGTGCTCGAATCTTTTAAAGTATCAAAGATTTCTATAGAATAAGAAAAGAAACATATGTCTAAATTTTTTTCCACAATGTTAAAAGAAATATGTTTTCAAAAGATTTGTTTAGTTGGTATGGAGAATCGGTATGATAATTCATTCATTTTACATATTTTTGCACCATAATGAGAAATTGTATCAGAATGACTTTTTGTATCTAACTGAAGAATGGATTGAAAATAATGAGGTTTATTAAAGTGATGTGATGATTAGGGAAGTTTCTAGATGATTTAACAAGAGTTAAGAACCACTGAAAGAGGTAAATATATATTCAAATTAAAATATAAATTTGAATTATGCAAAATTTATTTAAGTGGAAACAAAATTTTGATTCCTACCCATATCACTTTTAGTACAACTATATATAGTAGTATGTATATTTTACTTTTTGAAAATGAATTACAATTATTGTGTGAATAAATATGTAATGTGATGAATGTTTGGAACGATTTTCTGGACTAAGCTTTCCTGATTATGTTTTTCGGACAGAAAAAGAAGAAAAAAGAGTTTCCATATCAAACTGAGCAATCATATATAGGATTATACGAAAATTTTTAGTGGTATAGAATTTCTTCCAAAGTATTATTTCTTAAATATGTGTCTAGAAATAAAAATAAGATTTAGGAATCATAATGAGCCATTAGACTGAGTTTAGTACGAAGTCAAAAATTGAATTTATTACCTACTATTGAGTAGGAAAGTGAAGAACTATGTTTTGAAGAAATACATATCTAGATGTTAATAAGGAAGCATAGTAATATGTTTGGAACTAATTGGTGAAATATTCATTACTTGTTACACAAACTTGTTTTATGTCATTTGTTCTAAGAGAAGAACATGCACTATTGTATTGATCCTAATGTTACACAATTTTAAGGGTATATATTACTTTTTGTATCCAAACTAATGGATTGTTTTTGAGATGATTGGGTGGTATTGAATTATATCCAACCCATTCCAATTATGTAGCTACTCTTTTTGAGTTGTGAACCTTCTTAAATATTTTTATTCCTATCGATTTTTTATTGTTTTATTTTCACAAAATCGATAAATCTTTAATGAGAGGAGAATTTTTTTCAAAATAAATGAAAAATAAAAGAAAAATATATCACTTATTCACCCCTCCCTCTCTTAGGGATACATTGATCTTGTCCAGATATTTAAAACTTTTATCATATCAATGGTTACATTCATTTACTTTATGATGATGTTTTCAAAATAGAAGTTGTTATGGAGAATATGAAACATGTGAACAGTAAATTAATTATGGACTTTTATGGTAATAGATATCATATTTTTAAATATATAATGATTCCATATCTTGGGGTGATGTTTTTGAAGATACTACATATAGATTTCCAACAATTGATGAAATGTTCCTAATACATCTGTACACAGGAAGAATATTTAGGATGATGGAAGATCTAATAATATTACTCTTATCACTTACTAAAAGTGAGTTTCTAAGGGTGAAGGGAGTTTCTACCAATAAATGTATCTATAAAATTTTGTAGATCATTTATCAAGGCAATATTAAGTTAAAGAAGAAAAAGTTACAAAAATGTAGGATAAAGAAAGAAGATTTGAAAATGGGTGAGTATGAATCTATTAGGTACTTCTTTAAAAGGGTTAATGATATTGTGATCATTATAAGATGCCTGGTTTAAAACATAAAACTATCAACTGTTGTTTAAAATATCTTAAGAATGATTCCAAATAAGTTTTATGTAATGACTCATCTTTGGAAAAAAGATATACAAAAACTCTATCTTTGGATGAACTTCATAGAACACTCATTACAATTGAAAGGATAAAGGAGAGAGACATAAAAGGGAAAAATGGTTGATCAGGAAATATCCTCCAAAGAGGTCAAGTAATGAATCTCTTGGAATATTATTTAAGATGAATATGTTGATAAATATGAACATGAAAATGAGGTATGTAACAATCATGATTATTTTTTATCCTTGTTTTCTAAAAATTTGAAATGTGGTAGACGAAAGCATAAAGGTAAACTTCCCTTAAAATGTTTTGAATGTGGATCTGTTGGTAACTTTTTTATTAACTCTCCTTAAAGAATAAAGGAAGAATATAGTGATGAAGATGATTAAAGTCCAAGAATATCTTGGAAGAAATTGGTTGATAAGTCAAAATCTTAATCCAAGTGAATGGATAGAAAATGCTAAAAAACAAGAAGGAGAATATTTTTTTTGGAAATATGATAATGATGAAGATAGTGAAATTGAAACTGATAACATTTTGATGTTTTTGGAGAAAATAATTTTATAGCTACAAGAAGTGATAAAGTGTATAGAGGAAATTTATTTTATGAATAAGAGACTAAGTTAGTATTTTATTTGAAAAGAGAGTTTAAAGAATGTCTGAGAAAGATTATAAGGCATGAAAATGAAATCAATAAGTTAAATAAATAATTTCCTATAATAAAAAATAATAAATTTATTCCTGATGGGAAAGGAAAATTACTCAAAGAAATTTATTTTATAAAGAATTATATTAAGAAAAAAAGAATTAGAATGAAAAAAATTGATGTAAATTTTATGGAAAATGGGGAAGAGTTGGAACTTGTTCAAGAAAAACATATAAAGAAGATATAAGAGTTACAATTATTAAGAACCCTATCCATAAAGATGGTAAAAGTTATGGAAATGGTAAACCTGATATAGAACTAAAAATTTTACCTTCAAATGTTGAAAATAAATGAGAAAATGTTCCTAATAAGAAGAAAGATGAGAAAGTCATGTATGTGGCCAAAACCAATAATATTTAAAGTATAGATGTTTCGAAAAATTATGTGTCCAAAACAAATTTTTATACCACTTGGGATTTAGATAAATTAGGGAAGAAAATGTGTTAATGAAGAATATTTTAGGTCATGAAAAAATGTATGGGCCTCGATGAAGTTCTGATGTGAAAGAAAAGAAAGTTGTGGAGAAACATGTTTACAATTCTGGATCGTATGGAAGTTTTAGATAAAATTATTGTTTCTACATGTATTGTTGGTATTTTAGTGGATTTTTACATTAAAAACATAGGTTTCAGTTCAACCAAAAATAATACAATTATCCTCATGGTTTAAAGAATGAAAATTTTGAGGTGGATTCAATCCTCTCAAAGGATGACATATGAAAGGGATGTTTTAAAGAAAATGGAGAAGGCTAAAATAAAAGTCAATAAATGGTTATAGGCTTTGGAATCTATTTGTGAAATATGTAAACATACTATAAATATATAAAATGTGTGTATTGTTTTGTTACCAGCATAACAAAATGTGTATAAAAATTACTAAAAGATGGATGTGAAGAATGATAATGGGAAAGAAAATGCCTTTATTTTATAAGATTCTCTCAAAGATATAAAAGTGTAAAAACCCTAGATCATGGATAGTGTGTATTATTCTCATATTATGGGAGATTTGAAATTTTTTAATAATGTGAAGGATTTCAAGGAAGTAATAGTGACATTTGGAAATTATGAATCCCTCAGAATCTAAGGTGTTGGATTTTTTGTTACTGGGGAAGAAAAGTTAAAATCCAAGAAATATTTGTTTGTTTATTATTTGAAGCACAACTGGTATAGTATTTTACAGAATTGTGATGAAAGATACATAGTTTTTTTTATAAAATATTTTTTTAAGAGAGGATGATGAATTTTTTTTTACAAAAGTCCAACAAAAAAAAAGAAAACTTGTTCGAAGTAGGTGATGTGAAAAACTCATGTTAATTAAGCGTGATGGAAGAAAATAAATTGTGGCATAAAATTTTTGGAAACATTTCTTAGAGAAACATGTTATTGATACCAATGAAATATAGTGTTCATAGTACTATTGATAAGTTAATAAGAATAGATTGGTGTTGAAATTTTTTTCAAAAAGGGGATATTACAATCTTTATTTATAAGAAAGATGATATTAATTCAACTCAACCCCCTAAAAATATATATTCTGATATCCCTGGGAAAATGATAAAACAATACACTTCTAGAGATAAGTACTTAATTTATTTCAATGATGATTTTTCTAAAAATACTTGTGTTATGTATTTAAATCATAAGTCAGATCGTATAAATATGTTTAAAAGTTTCCAGACAACTAATGGGAATGATTGTGGGTGTTCTATGAAGATGTTTAGAGCTAATAATGGTGGTGAATAAACAAATGAAGATTTTGATTTTTTTTTCATGAATAAAATTGAAATTATCATAAGTTTGGTACACCATACACACCACAAAAAATGGTTTTGATGAAAGTAATCATTGAAATTTTATTGAAATATGTTGTATTATGTTAAATGAATAATTTATCTATCATTAATTTTAGAGGAAATCAATGAGAAGAATTGTATATATTAAAAACCAATGCTTATATAGACCATGTTCTGATATGAATCCATATGAAATGTTTAATGAAAAAACACCAAGTTTGAAACACATAGAAGTTTTTGGGAGTCCATTCATCATAAATAAAAATTGTGGAAATCATTGAATTTTTTATTAGAGTGGTTAATATAGAATCTATCTTGGTTATTCTATGGATAGTACAGGATATAAATGTTTTAATAAATAAACAAGATGAATTGTTGATTCAATTGATGTAAAATTTATTGAAAAAGATGAGGAAGATATTTCACAATAACCTTTATTTGAGAAAGATGAATAGGATTTAAGAATTCAAAATAGGATTCAAACACTTCTGATCCTACATATATAGAAGAATTAGAACAAGATATTTATTTTCATGGGGAATAGTTTTTTAAATCTCATCCAAGGATGAGGAATAACGTGGAAACTCAAAACATAATTGGAGATAAAAAAAATCTTCAGACAAAGAGAATAAAAAAAATTATTACAGATACATATTTATATTCAATAGTTTACCCAAAAGGTTAAAATGAATCTTTTGAGAATTTGTAATGGATTCATGCTTTGAATGGAGAGTTTTATCATATTGAGAAGAATTATTTATAGGAACTCAACCTAAAAAATGAAAAAAAAAATGTAATTGGTACAAATTGGGAGTTCCAGATCAAGTAGAATGAATATTTTCAAGTGATAAGAAATAGTGTAAGCCTAGTATACAATGGATACTTAAAAATTGAATGAATTTATTTTGACTCGGCTTTTTCTCTAGTGGAATAGTTAGAAACAATTATAGTCCATCTTCTAATTTCTACACAATGAATTTATAAATATTTTTAGATGGATGTGAGTTCAACATCTCTCAATGGAGAACTTGATGAAGAATTTTATGTTGAACAACCATGTGGTTTTGTTATTGGGAATGATGAAATTTATGTGTGAAGGTTGAATAAAGACTTATATGGGCTAAATAAATATCCAATGGAATTGTACTCCAAATTGGATAACAACTTAAGGAAGTTGAATTTTATAAATGGAAGGGATGATAGTAATCTGTATATCAATGAATGTAATGATATTTCTCTCATTCTTATTGAATATGTTGATGATATTATCTATTTTGGGAATGGTGAAATAAATTATGAATGATTTATTAAATAAATTAAAGATTTATTTAATATTTCCTATTTATGTGAAATGAAATACTTTCTTGAGTTATAAATATTAAAAAATAAGAAACACATATTGTTTCTTGAGAAAAGTATGGAAAGGAACTTCTAAAGATGTTTGGAATAGAAAATTTGAAACCAATTTCCTTATAAATATTAATGGTAACCAAGATGACTATATATATATAAGGAAAGGATGTTGACTCCAAATAGTTTTATAAGATTATAGAAGGTTTTTTTTATCTGAATTCCTCTATAACATAGATTGTTTATGCTCTTACCTTATGTGTATGATTTCAAAGTGATCCAAAAGAATAAAATATATTCTACATAAAAATAAATCTCATATATATTAAAGTAATAATAGATTTTAGAGTCATGAATGACATCTTAGAAATATCTTAATTGTTTAGTTATACTGATGTTGACTGGGTGGGAAGTATTAATGATAGAGGATATGTAACACCATAAACATTATATGGCATCTTTATTTTAAATACTTTATAGTTATAACCTATATTTCATGAATCACTGAGCCTCTATGGAACATATCATGGTAACTTATAAGAGATAGCCGTAACATAGCCATAAAACGTAAATTTGTCAGCTATATGATTTGAATTTTAAAAATCTAACACACACGGTTGTGATTAAGATGATAATTATAATCTGATAGAATTAACCTAATATTTGTTGAATAGTAACCTACCCTTATGAATAGTAACCTACCCTTGTGAATAGTAATTTACCCTTTTGAATAGAAATATGACTCTTATGAATGGTATCCATTCCCTTGAACGTATAAATGAATTTAGGCACCTTAAAAATGAAGATGAATATTTTAAGTGATTATATTTTTCGATTAAATAATTATTTTAATTAATTATCTAATTAATCATTTTTAGATAATTATTTTTGAAAAATAGACTTCATTTTTTAGATTCTACACATCAAAAAATGGTTAGGGTGAATTTTTTGGATTTTTCTAAAATACATAATTTTTTTATGAATAATAAAATGCGATAATTTACTATAAATGATAAATGAAGAATTTATTGAGTAATTGATGATGATTTGCTGATGTAAGACCAAATGGTTCAAAGTCACTTTCATATATTACTATTCCTGGACATTTAATACTCACTATTGGTTGTCCTAATAGGAAATAATAAATTAATTATTATAATATTAAGAAAACTCCTCTCCCCTCTACTATATAAACCACCCCTCACCCCCTCTTCCTCCCACACCATTAAAGCTTCAAGAGTTGCCTAAATTCTAACAAATATTATTCTGAAGCCCTCTCCCCACGTCTAAGACCTTCTGGTATCACCAAAAGTCCAAAAACAAAGGCCTTAAGGAGATTCTCAAGGAGGAGTACTCAAGAGGTGAACCTTCCTTCGCTTCTCTTTCAATTCCTTTTACAAGTTCCATTATTTTGTTCTCTCTTATCACCTTCCCTCATCCAAATTCCTTGTTAATTCCAGTAACATACATATACTGGAATATTATTGTGCTAATGTAATATCTCATCATAATCTCTCTTTTTCCTCTCCTTTTATACAATAAATGCAAACACCGTCTGAGATGTGTAAATTTATCACACTCTAGGAAGACGTGTTTTCAATTTTCATTAATATCTTCAATATTGGTCATGAAACCTTTCAAATGGATGAACCAAGTCATAATATATTTATTTTATCTTCATTAATGTTCTAGAATCTTTACACATTCATAATATGGAATAATAATACAAAACAAGTTTATTGTGCACAAAACCGCCATGCCAAATCCAAGTTTTTATTTTTAACTCATTGAATGAGTCATACTCATGGTATATAACAAGAATCATTATAAGATAATTTATATCACTTTAATTTCACTAATAATTTATATTAAAAATTCTGTATTTTTAACCATATTTTAAACACACATCCATTCATGAATGCAAGTAAACGGATCATGAAAACCAAAGAGGAAAATGCTACCAAAACAATAAAATTGATTCTCTATAACCATCAAAAAGGTCATTAAATAACCTAATAAGGTCATAAAATATCAATTAAATGTTGATGAGGTTTTGTAATTATTAATTAATGAATCAAAATTTGATTATTCAGGCCTTTAAGAACAGTCATGAACACCTTCGAGCATAAGGTAAGGGATCCTCTCTCTCAATTTTGTTCAAGAATATCCCCTATCTTATGCCCTCTTATTTTTAATTACTAAATATGGGATATATTTTAGCACCTCCCCCATAATTCCCTTGTGACATATAAATAATTTAATACCCTTTTACCTCTCATTAATCCCTCTCAATAACACTCGTTACCATGCCAAAATTTTTGTAAGGGGTTTCTCATCTCACTTTCATTTCTATGAGATTTTCTTTGTTCGCCACTTATTTCTTGAATTTGGTATATGTGTTCTGACATTTGATATAAAATAACATTATTATATTTATATTCATATTATTCAATGATTCATTCTAGGTTTATTATTTTTTGGTCATATGATTCGACCGATTATATTATGGTAAGAGACATTGTCTCAACTACTATTTTGTTGTGACTAAGTTTGTATTGTGAACCTAATAATACTTAGGTGCTATACCTACTTCCCATTTTCGATCAATTTTAATTTGAAATTATATTTATATTAAATATCCAAAATCTCATATCATGGATATGTTTTTTTCTAAACCGTATACTATTTTACAGACGGTGTTTACATCAGATGTTATTTTAATTATGAAAATTTTGATGAATCGGTATACTCTACTCTATACAGATATTGAAAATTCATATTTATCTTGTATTGAATCAATGTATAAATAATTATTTGGACATTCAGTGGTGGTTGGGGCCTGTTATATCTCCTCAATGCATTGGTAGGTCTCATGAGAAAAATCAGTTGGCGACAAACCCTTCGATTATGTTTCCAAAAAAAGCAGACGGGTTTCTACCCTTAGAACTAAACCATTTTTATGGTATTATGGTTTAATGTTCCAGAAACATGGCATCCAATTAATAAGAATTTTATTTATTCTTTATCAGTTATTATTATCCATGAGTTTTTCACTAAGACAAAGTATATATAGGTAGTTTCATTCTCTGTTTATTAATGGCGTGAGTTTTTCATCCTTTCTCCATGCCATATTGACTATGTCAGATTGATTATTATTCACATATTATTGTATTCATGATTCCACTATTTGTAACCCTTTCTGAGCATTTGAGCTCACCCCTTTCATTGTTTACTTTCAACAGGTGACAAAGAGGAAATCATTTATTGAGTTTTTGTGGATGCAGTTTTTTTTTTAGTTATGAATTGTATTTTGTAAACTTTTCCAATGTAATTTGAGTAACTTATATGTATTATGTTTCTTCACAATTACTAAATGGATCGTTAGTTCAAGATTTTCATTCCTTCTAACCATGAAAATATAACAAGTAGTCCACCAACTCCAGTCTATAGGGGTCAGGGCATTAATTTTGGTATCAGAAGAAGTTTAGTAGAAAACCTGGAAACTAGATTAGAAAAGGTAGATTATGGAACAAATAACTAAGGTAGTATTTGAGGATGAATGTAAAAGAATGTCCTGGTATTTTGGTAAGGAATAGATTATGTGAATATTTCTATCAAATACATCCCTATCTAGATACGAGCAGGTAGAGGTGGCTCTAAAACAGATGTACCAAGGAGTGAAAGCTCTGACAAGGAGTTTTGGGCTTAACCTGGGGTATCCTGGTACATGACAAAGGGCTTTGATGCACACTTGGTTATAACACATCTAGGGTATATTCTTAGGATAATTCATGTTTTCATTAGAATCCATTATGAAGGATTGAAATGTAAATTATTCCTCAAAAAACTATTTTTCTGATTATGGGATTATCCATGCATAGGATCTCAATTTATGCTATGTATTTTGATAAGTTAAGATTATACATTATGAATCAAACCCTAATCTAGTGTGTTCCATTATTTATAAATGGCTTCTAACAGAAGAATGGGAAACAATAATCAGGGGAAAGGTAGGGATCTCCCCACTGAAAAAGTCAATATAGTTAATATTGGAGCAGATCATATCATTACTATATTGGGACAACTTACTCAGGTTGTAACGAATAACCATTACACACCTGTGTTAGATCATTTCATGCAGAAGAAGACCCCATCTTTCAATGGGACTACTTATCCAGTGGTTTTTGGGCAGTGGATCAAGTCCCATGAAAATATATTCATGGAATTAAGATGTAATGAAACCAAAAAATTAGTAATTGTAGTATATTGTCTCAAGGGAGATGTTGATCAATGGTGGTCCTTGATTCAGAATACCACAGAGGAAGAAGAAATTAATGATATGGAATGGAGTACTTTTAAGGAAATATTATTGAAATAATATTTCCCTCGTGAGCAATGAACTAAAATGAAGAGGAAATTCCTTGGCTTAAGGTAAAAGGAAGAAGACAGTTTTGCAGAGTATGAGGCTACCTTTACAAGGCTAGCCATGTAGGTCGTAGATTACGTACTTGACTCGGCAAACAAGATTGATCATTTATTTAAAGGTCTTAATCCATGTCTTCAAAGGGCACTATCTTCTGAAACATTTTCATCATATGATGAAATTGTATTACGTGCCATCAAAAAAAGAAGAAATTTTCTAGATAAAATTGGTTTAAGGGAATCCAGGATAAAAAGAGGTACTCTGATAACAAGGGAAAGTTGAAGTTCCAATGAAGAACAAGGGAATGAATAAATTCCCATTATGCGAGAACTGTTGAAAGAATTATCTCAGGAAATTCTTGAAAGGCATAGGAGTCTACTATGAGTGTGGAGAAAAGGTTCATATATCTCATGAATGTAAGGGGAAGACACAATTTTATTATGTTCAATGCTACAATTTTAGAGATAGGGGACACTATGAAAATGAGTGTCCTAAGAGCCAAAGAAACATGCCTCAGAAAAAGTCAAGAGAGCAAGGGAGAGAATATGTGATTACTACTGCAGAAGTTGAAGTTCTTAATGATATGGTGGCATGAACATTAAATGTTTCCTCAAACTTAGAAAAAACTTTATTTGTTACTAGGTAATCTCATTCATTTATATCTTCCCAGTTTTCGAAGAAAATTATACATTTCCTATTTGGTTTAATAAAGGAGTTATTCGTCGAAACTCCTAGGGGATGCTACATTTCAACAAAGGCATGTCAACTATTCCCCCTCATGACACAAAAACGTGCATTAGTTTCTAACCTTATCATCATACCAATGAATGAATTTGATATAATTTTTAGTATGAATTGGATATCAAATTATGATGCGAAGATATATTTCAATAAAAAGGAAGTTGCAATTTTTGAAAATGGTGTAGAATCACTTATCTTTAGAGTAGAGACCTCCCCATCTGATTCTTATCTAGACCCACCCCTAGTAGTTCAATTAAATGCAATTCATGTAGTGGAAGAGAACCCAATATCTATGGGTTAGGAAGGAAATATTCAAATTGAATATGTTCACATAGTGCTAGAATACATTGATGTATTTCTAGAGGATTTACCTGGATATCCTCTAGAGAAAGAAGTTGAGTTCTCTATTGATTTAAATCCAAGTTCAAAACCTATATCAAATACTCCCTATAGAATGGACACCATCTAATTAGTGGAGCTAGAGAAACAACTAGAGGAATTGAGTGAAAATGGATTTATTTGACCTAGTGTTTCTCCATGGGGAGCCCCTATCCTCTTTATCAAGAAGAAAGATGGATCCATGAGGCTATGAAATGATTATAGGGAAATCGATTCTATTACGATAAAGAATAAGTATCTTATACCCTAGATCGATGATTTATTTTATCCACTTCAAGGATCTAAATAATTTTTGAAGATCAACCTTCAATCTGAATATCATCAGCTATGTGTGATGATGGAAGATATTCCGAATACAGCATTTCGAACCAGGTATGGGCATTACGAGTTTATAGTGAAGCCTTTTGGACTCACAAATGCACCCTCTATTTTCAAGTATTTAATGAATATTGTTTTCAAGGAAAGTATTGATAAAATTTTTGTGGTATTAATCGATGATATCCTGGTGTACTCAAAAAGCAATGAATACCATGAGAATCACTAACGGATTATTCTGAAAACTCTTAGAAGAAACAAATTATATGGGAAGTTTAGAAAGTGAAAATTATGGCTTCAATCAGTTTATTTCATAGGCCATGTTGTCTCTAAGGATGGAATCCTAGTTGATCCTGTAAAGAAAAAGGTAATACAAGAATGTCACATGCTATAATACATAACTTATGTACGCAGTTTTATTGGTTTAGCAAGTTACTATCGGTGTTTCATTCAGAATTTTTCATGACTGGCTGACCCGATAACCAAACTCACACGTAAAGGAGTTATGTTTGTGTGGAAAAAATAATGTACAAAATGCATCGAGGAATTTAAAAGAATATTGGTCAATGCTCTAATTTTGACTCTTCCATCTGGAAGTGATGGATTTTTAATATACAGCGATGCATCAATGAAGGGATTGGGTTGCGTCCTTATGCAAAATGATAGTGTTATTTTTTATGCATCAAGACAGTTGAAGACTTGTGAGAAAAATTATCCAACTCATGATCTAGAGTTAGTAGCCGTAATCTTTGCTCTGAAAATATGGAGACATTATCTCTATGGAGAAAGATGCGAGATTTATACGGACCACAAGAGTTTAAAATACATTATCACATAGAAATAACACAACATGAGGCAAATGACATGGCTCGAGTTACTAAATGATTATGATTGTTCAATACACTACCACTGGGGAAAGTAAAATAAGAAGGAAGATGCATTAAGAATTAAAGATCATGGAATTATAACTCAAATGGGGATTGAGAGAGGTCATATATTCGTGGATCTATTAAAGGTGGACATGAGTATTGTTAAGGAAGGGGAAACATCATTCCTCTTTGAAATGATTTCTAAACCATCTTTACTAGAGAAGATAAAAATCTCTCAATATAATGATGAGAATCTACAAAAGAAAATTAATTTTGTCAAGGATGAGAGATTGGCAGACTTCGTGCATGATGAACGAGTTCTAAAATTTGGGAAGAGGTTATGTGATCCATCAGTACGAGAGCTAAAAAGGGAACTATTAGATGACGATCAAAGCTCAAATTTCTCTATACACCCGGGTAGCACAAAGATGTATAGAGATGTGAAGGAACATTTTTGGTGGGATAATATGAAGCGGGAATTTGTTGAATACGTGTCAAGGTGTTTGTTTGTCAATAAGTGAAGGCAGAGATACAATGTCCCAAAGGAACGATGCAACCTCTACTTATTACTATGTTGAAGTGGGATAACATTACAATGGATTTTTTCACCAGACTGTCAAGGACACCTAGAAGGAATGATGCAATATGGGTAACTGTTGATCGTCTCACAAAATTGGCACATTTCCTTCCAATAAAAGAGGATTTAAAACTTTTTCACCTATAAAGACTTTATATTAATGAAGTTGTAATGCTTCATGGTGCACCTCTATCGATTTTATCCAATAAAGATCCATGGTTTACATCAAAATTCGGGAAACGTCTCCCGAAGGCATTGAATACTGAGCTTCGTATGTGTACTGCTTATCACCCCTAAATTGATGGACATTCTGAAAGGACTATTCAAACTCTGGAAGACATGCTAAGATCATGCTATTTTGAATTTCAAGGTATGTGGGATCAATAATTTTCTTTGGTGAAATTTTCATACAACAATAGTTTCAATTCTATTATTCAAAAGGCTCCATATGAAACATTATATGGAAAGAGATTTTGAACTCTAACTTGTTGGGATGAAGTTGGTGAGAGAATATTTATATTCCCATAACTTATTGAATAGTCCATGGCAAAGGTGAAGACAATCCAAGCCCATATAAAATCAGCCCAAAGTAGGAAGAAGAGTTATGCTAACAACCATAGAAAATATTTGGAATTCCAAGTGGGAGACCGTATCATTCTGAAAGTATCTCCATGGAAGGGTGTCTTAAGGTTTGGTAAGAAATGGAAACTGAGCCCGAGGTACATCAGAGAATTTGAAATTCTGGAAAGAATCAAAATTTTAGCTTACCGTTTAGAAATTTCTTCATGTCTCTCCAATGTTCATGATGTGTTCCATGTGTCGTTCATGAAGAAATACTAGCCAGACCCAATGCGTGTACCCACATATGAAGAAATAGAACTGGAACCTGATTTATTATACTGTGAAGATCCTATCAAGATTCAATGACACAAGGGAGAAGGTATAGAGAAATTTGACAACTCATCTAGTAACGGTTCTTTATAAAAACTAGAATATAGAGGAAGAAACATGGGAACCTGAGGATGTTATGTAGAAGAACCACCGACATCTTTTTGGTGGGCTTTATAAATGAAAAATCTCAAGGATGAAATTTCCAAAGGAGTGAATAATGTATCACCCCAAACATTTTATGGTATGTTTCTTTTAAATACATTCTAGTTATAGCCTATATTTCATGAATCACTTAGCCTCTATGGAACAAAACATGGTTACTTATAGGATATATCCATAACCGAGCCATGAAACTTAAATTTCTCATCTTTGGGATTTGAATTTTAAAAATCTAACATACACGGTTGTGATCAAGATGATAATTAGAGTCTGATAGAATTAACTTAATTTTTTGTGAATAGTAACATATCCTTATAAATAGTAACATAACCTTATGAATAGTAACATTCCCTTATGAATAATAATATGACTCTTATGAATGGTTTCCATTCTCTTGAATGTATAAATGAATTTAAGCACCTTATAAATGAAGATGAATATTTTAAGTGTTTATATTTTTTGATTAAATAATTATTTTAATTAAATATTAAATTAATCATATTTATAAAATTATTTTTGAAAAATTGATTTCATTTTTGAATTCTACACATCGAAAAATGGTCGGGGTGAATTTTTGGGATTTTTCTAAAATAGTAATTTTTTTATGAAATAGAAAATGTGATAGTTTACAATAAATACAAAATAAGGAATTTATTGAGTCATTGATGATGATATACTTATTTAATCCCAATTGGTTCTATGTAACATGAATATATTATTATTATTGGTCATGGAATACTCTCTATTGGTTTTCTTGAGTGGAAATAATAAATTAACGATTATAATATTAATAAAATGTCTCTCCCCTCCACTATATAAACCACCCCTCACCCCGTCTTCCTCCCACACTGCTCAATCTTTAATACTTGCTTAAATTCTGCCTAATAATATTCCCAAGACCTCTCCCCACGTCTAGGACCTTCTTGTCGCACCAAAAGTCCAAAAAAAAATGCCTTAAGAAGATTCTCGAGGAGTACTCAAGAGGTGAACCTTCCTTATCTTTTCTTTCAATTCCTTTTACAAGTTTCATTATTTTGTTCCCCCCTCTCACCTACCCTCATCCAAATTCCATGATAATTTCCATACCTTACATGTAATGTATTTTCATTGTGCTAATATAATATTTCATCATAATCTCTCTTTTTTCCCTCCATTTATAAAATAAATGCAAACACCGTCCGAGATGTGTAAATTTATCACATTCAAGGAAGACAGGTTTTCAATTTTCATTAATATCTTAAATACCAGTCATGAAACATTTTCAATGGTTGAAACAGGTCATAATATATGTATTTTATCTTGATTAATGTTTTTTAATCTTTACACATTCATAATATGGAATAATAATACAAAACAAGTTTATTGTGCACAAAACCACGAAGCCAAATCCAAGCGTTTATTTATAACTCATCGAATGAGTATTCTTCATGGTATATAACCATAATCATTATAAGATAATTTATATCTATTTAATTTCACTCATAATTTATATTAACAAATTTTTATGTTTAACTTTATTTCAAACACACATCCATTCATGAATACTAGTAAACGGATTATGAAAACCAAAGAAGAAAATGCTACCAAAACAATAAAATTGAATCTCTTAAACCTTCAAAAGAGCCATTAATGAAACTAATAAGTTCATAAAATATCAATTACATGTCTATGAGGTTCTGTAATTATTAATAAATGAAGCTAAATTTGATAATTCAGGTCGTTATGAACAATCAAGAACACCTTCGAGCATAAGGTAAGGGATCATCTCTCTCACTTTTGTTCAAGAATCTCGCCTATGTTGTTACCTTTTATTTTTAATTCCTAATGATGGGGTATTATTTCTCACCTCCACTATACATTCCTTGTGACATATAAATAATTTGATACCCCTTTACATCTCATTAAGTCGTCACAATAACACTCATTACCATGCCGAAATGTTTGTAAGGGGTTTCTCATCTCACTTTCATTTCTGTGAGATTTTCATTGTTCGCCACTTATTTCTTGTATGTGGTATATTTTTACAGACATTTTATATAAAATAAAATTATTCTATTTATATTAAGGTGATTAAATGATTCATTTCAGGTTTATTAAGTTCGGGTCATATGATTCGACCGATTACATTGTGGTAAGAGACATTGTCTCAACTACTATTTTGTTGTGACTAACATTGTATTGTGAACCTAATAATCCTTATGTGGTGTACCTACTTCCTATTTGATATCACTTTTCATTTGAAATTATATTTATATTAAATGTCCCTAATCTCAAATCATGGATATGCTTGTTTTCTAAACCGTATACCATTTTACATACTGTGTTTACTTGGAATGTTATTTTAATTATAGAAATATTAATGAATCCATATACTCTACACTTTATGGATATTGAAAAGGAATATTTCTCTTTTATTGAATCAATGTATAAAGAATTTTTTGGACATTAAGTGGTGGTTTGGGCCCGCTATATCCCCTCGATGCATCGGTAGGTCTCATGAGACAAATCAGTTGGCGACAAACCCTTCGAGTTTGTTTCCAAAGAAATAAGATGGGTTTCTACCAATAGAACTAAACTATTTTTACGGTATTATGGTTTCATGTGCCAAATACATGATTTCTAATTAATAATCATTTTCTTTATTCTTTATTAGTTATTACTATTCATGAGGTTTTCACTATGACAAAATCTATGGATGCAGTTTCATTCTCAGTTTTTAATGGCCTGAGTTTTTCATCTATTCACCATGCCATATTGACTATGTCATATTGATTATGATTCACATATTATTTTTTTCATGATTCTGCTATTTGTAACCATTACTGATCATTTGAGCTCACCCCTTTCATTGTTTACTTTCAACAGGTGACAAAGAGTATATCATTTATTGAGTTCTTGTGGATGCAGTTTTTAGTTTTAGTTAAGTATTATATTTTGTAAACTTTTCCAATGTAATTTGAGTAACTTATATATATCTAATTTCTTCAAGACTATTAAACTGATCATTCATTTGGGACTTTTATTACTTATAACCATTCCAATATAATAAATAGTGCACCGGCTCCAATCTAGAGGGGTCGAGGCATTTCAAGATCCAAAACTGGTTGAGTTTTTATTATAGGGTAAATTTGTGTACACTATAATACTAAGAATTTTTTTAGTAAAACTAAACACAAATTAAGATGATAATATTACTACAACTCAAGCTTCCAAACAAATTATTTTTACAATGACTCATTTGGAAGACATTCTTATTGAAGAGATGTTACCTCTTCTCTTAGGTTGTGATAATCTAAGTTCCGTTAACCTTACTAGAAACCCAAAAAAACATTCTCATTCAATACATATTGATATGAAATACCATTTAATTATTTATCATGTTTAGAATAATGAAATCTATTAGGAAAATAGTCCTACATTAGAATAGGTTGCTAACATTTTCACAAAACCTTTACCAAAGGAGGCATTTTTCAAAATATGTTTGAAAAGGGGTTTCCAACCACTTTCTAGTAAAGTATGGGGTAGGTGTTTCTATCATTTAACTCATATTTTCCTTTGATAGTATTGTTAAAGGGCTATAATTTTTCATAAATCAATCCATTGGTACGTGCTAACCCATTTAAGTAATCATGTATGTAGGGGTAGTTTTGGAAAAGCTGCGAAGTCAACATGTATATGTGTGAAATTTTCTGATATTTTCATGAAGTGTTTGTATAAAATTTTGGTTTCAAGAAAGTTAATGAATTCATGAAAGGTGAAAATTAAATATGTTTTAAATTTTTAAGATGTTTCATAAGTCACTACTTTTGGATATCATTCTTTTGTTATCAATGATTCTTGTTTCAAACAATGATTTTTCTAACGTAGGATTAGAATTGATGATAATTAATCCATAGCTTGACGATAAAAAAGCTTAATGATTTATGAACCTTTGTATAAATAAATATAAATGGGGAGATTATTGTAACCAAGTTGGATAGAAGTAGTTTTTAGATTATGTAATAAGTGTTTGCATATAGTTTTATCATTTTTTGTCATGAAAATAAATCACCATACTTTGTATGTTTTGGGGATTGTATATAGAAACCCCAGAATCCTAAGATCATATGAAAAATGTTTAAAATTTTATATTTTTTTGTGGAAAATGTTTTTGGGGGGAAAGGATCATTGGAATTTCCATGGGTCTGAAATGAATGTCTTAATTAGTATGAGGAATAATTTTGGCATCTGAATGGATCATACTAAATCCGACAATGCTTTGTTGTTTGATTTATTATCAAATATCATAAGTTGTTTGAGAAACGTTTGATGAAATCATTATGAAGGAAAGGGGGGAAGATGTGTTGGATAGATAATTTCATATGGTTCTATGAAGATCCAAATGTTCTCAAAGTTATGAAAATTTGAGGATATAACTTGATGTTTGTGTAGGAAGAAATGATAGAGAGTTTTAAGTTTCTGAAGTCAAAGGCTTGCTAATGTGCTGATAGACCAATCCATTAGACTGATTGATTCATCATATTATCCAATAAGACAAAAGAAACAATTAATATGATCAATCATAAATTGGAATGTACCAAAGAAAGTATTTACAGCTGACTCTGGTCCAACAGATATGGGGTGCCACAGAACCATCCGAGGAAGAATGTTTAAGAAATCATTGGGAATGATTAATGAGGCTGATCAACCAGATGATGATAAAATATTTAGTCAACCATTTTCATCATGTTCGATTATATTATAATTATGTGAAGAGAAAAATAATAACTATTCTATTTTCAATGTGAATCAAATGTCATTAGACAAGAAGCGGTGTTGACGCATCAAATGGGAATTGATAATAATTCATTGAAACTTTCTTAACACTGATCTATCAAAATGAACCAAATACCAATTCATCAAATGTTTTCTAACATCGATATGTTATTAGAATATGTACTTTATTGGACACAAGATCATTATTCTAAGGAAAATAAATAAAGGTTTTTTTGAATAGTATTGTGGAAGTGCTTATCCAAGCTTTTTTTGATGATGTTGGCATAGTATTTTCAATGAGATATTGATTTTTTTCCAAGGGGGTTCTAGAATATTGAGATTTTCTAATGATTTTTATGGAAAAATAATATCCACAGATGTTTAAGAAGGTTTCCACAATGATTATGGTAGAATGTTTTCAATAGTTGTTTTTTTATTGGTACAGAAAAACATTATTGTAACGTCCCGGTTCCAGAAGCCACTCAGAGGTGCCCCGTACCTAGTTGGTCACATGTGCTCAAATGAATTTCCACAAATTAGAGATACTTCTGACTAGTAGCATGGGCCTTGGGTGTCATAGTGGGGAAAATATGCCCTCATTGTCAGAGTAACACAGCGGTAAAAATTAATAGAAAAAATGGAAGCAGTAATAATCCATACAAAAAGGAAACAATGGAAGACTGGAAACAATAAACTGGAGAACCCATATATATATTAATGATACATGATACATATGTCTAATAAAGCATCTAAACAAATCACAATGCTGGAATATAAAACAGTACTCAGCCAAAGTACAAAAGGAATCATATAAACAGCTCCTCAGCATCACAACCCTTAGTTTGGTCTCATGCTCTCCTGCTCCACATAAATCAAGTACCTGAAGTATAAGGGCACTTTCCCTTATATATACCTGTAGAAATATAATTTGTTTAGGCCCAAAAACATGGCCCAAACAGTGTGTGAGACTAAATCCCATTAGGCAGCCACCATGAGATATATGCTTAGTAGTCAGTGAATTTATAGCAGGCAGTATGCAAATAAATTCAGTAAACAAGGAAGTACCCAAGGTAAACAATTCACAGATTCAATGCATTCAGTTTCATATAACAAGTAACAACTAAAAAAGTAGGTAAACACAAATAGGTAACCCTCTGGGAAGTACTCACAGCATATCCCATCTGGTCCTACCTAGCAACACAAGCAACACTCTAGGCAGTATACTCAGTCTCACCCCTCTAGTTTAGCTTAAGCATAGACTCTCTGAGGAAGCACTCATCGTCAATTCCTTTTATAGTCTTATATCAGTAACTAAAGGCTCTCTAGGAAAGCACTCAACATATATTCCCCCTTTGGATCATGTTGAGGATCTATAGACACTCTGAGGAATCACTTACATCAATTCCCCCTGTGGTCTCGCATCGTATGTAGAAAAGACACTCAGGGTAAGCCCTTATGTCCATTCTCCATATGGTCTATACACCAGGTTCTCACGGCCCTATGTAAGTAAAATAAGTATAGAATCATGTATCAGCCAAAGAAAACCTCAATAACTACTTTGATAAATATTATACAGCATCACAGCATGTTAGAACAACAGTCACACTATCCTACAATACTAGGCATGGGAAAAACAAGGTTGTCTAACAGGCTAAGAAGTTTTACAAGGTTAGAACCAAAACATTCATGGTAAAACACTTCCAAATAATAGTAATTAACCTTATTCACATTCAATTATCCTCTACTCAGGCATATTTTCATATCAAGAAAACAATAGGGATAAAAGGTTAAACTCACAATACCCCGTTCATGGGTATTGGGAAAAATTGCACATATAATTAAAAGACATTTAACAGAAAGGCACGAACCACCTACCCCGGTGTTGAGAGATCATTATACTTGATTATTAGGGTTTGAATCACCTTATAACACTGAATATCTACAAAAACGTCTAAAACATTCAACAAAGGATAACATGAGATGGAGGAATAATTGAGAAAGGAATCTCAAGTAGAAGAGTGAGCTTACCGAGGCGATACCAATGCAATTGATGGTGGTCGATTTGGGTAACAGATTCTCAGTCAAGAGCTCGATGGAAGATCGCAGCCATACGGGGAGATCTCAGCCGAACGAGACCTAAAATAAGATCATTATGGCAATTAGACATGACCCTGGTACGTTTAATGAAAAAAGGAAAATATGTGGCGTATACTTTTAAAGTACACGGTGTGTACTTACCTTTTCCATACTCCACTTTAGGTGGCCTCCAGGTCACCCCCACATGGCCGTGTGCATGGCCGCTACATAGCCAGCACACAGTTACCTACGGTAACCAAGTCTAGGGTGTGTACTTTGAAAATTTCCATAAATTCCTCTTTTTCTCAAAAACGACCCGAAAAGGAAAACATACCTAAAAAAGAAGATCTGGGTTCTTAAAAGCTTCCCCCTTAAATAAATTTGTCCATAAATTTCCCTAGCAAGGAGGCATAGAAGAAGAAACCCTGAATAGCTCTGGTGAGGGTGATCGCACGCCTGCCTCCCTCTCCCAAGTCTAGTCCTGTACTCACAAGTTCTACCATAGCACTCGTACTAGAGGAACAGACTATCCCCAGAGAACCTTTGTACTGTGATCAAAAATCTAGATAGTATGCTCCTCGAATGACGCATCCACTTCCAAGTCAACATCCTCGGGTTGGAAGACATGAGATGGGTCTGAGAAGTAATGTCGAAGTTGAGAAATGTGGAAGACGTCGTGCATAGCTCGGTACCTATGAGGTAACTGCAACTGATAGGAAACTGGCCCAACTCTCTCCAACACCTCAAATGGATTGACATACCTCAGTGAAAGCTTACCCTCTAATCCTCTTGTTCCCCAACCTCATTGTGACACACAGGAAAACCTGATCCCCAACCTCAAACTGCAGAGGTCGTCTTCACTGATCATCATAAGATTTCTATCGAGACTATGCAGCATTCATCCAATTCTGAATCAACTCTATCTGCTCTGTGGTCTCCTGACAAGACAATGTCCTAGCAAAGCCACCTCTCCTGACTCCAGCAAACATAAGGTTGATCGATATGGTCTACCGTACAAAGCCTCATAAAGTTACATCTGAATAGTTTCTTGAAAACTATTATTGTAGGAAAACTCCAGAAGAGGTATGTGCTTCTACAAAGAACCTAAAAAATCCAAGATGTATGAAAGAAGCACGTGCTCAAGCACCTGAAATGTATGCTTGGACTAGCGATCAGTCTGGGGTTGGTAAGTTGTACTCAAAAGAACCTGTGTACCCAAATCCTTCTAAATCCCCTTCCAGACCCAAGAAGTAAAATGGGCATCCCTATCTAAAATAATGGAGGTGGAACCACATGTAAACGTACAATATCCTAGATGTACAATTTTCCCAGATCATCAACACTGAAGGTCTCCTTGATTGAAAATAAGTGATAAACCTTCATGAGTCTGTCAATGAAAACCCAAAAAGTATCATTCCCTCTAGGCGACCTCGGTAAACCCGTCACTAAGTCCATCACAACATCGTTCCACTTCGACTTGGGAATGGGTAACTACTGTAAAAGTCATGCGGTCACTGATTCTCCGCCTTCACCTACTCTTAGGTGGAACTCCTCATGATGAAATTAGCAACATCTCTCTTCATACCCTCCCACCAACACTAACGATGTAGATCACGATACATCTTGGTGACACCAGGATGAACTACCCAAAACGAGGAATGAAAATCCCGCATCAGCTCCTCGCGTATGTCTGATGGCACCCATACGCACACCTAGAAACGCAAGATCTCATCTTCACTTATGGTCAATCATAGAATAGGGTCCTCTCCTGACACACTTTCCTGTGGGACTAGGCCTTATGTATCTGATAGATGCCTTATTCTCACTTGATCAAGAATAATAGAGGTAACAGCTATAGAAAAAAGAAACGTCCACCCCTGTCTATTGTGCACCTGAAAATGCATCTCTAGGAACATAGTCATAAGCTTCCACTCACTACTGGACTCTTAAACTACATGTATATGAGTCCTTCTTCTCAACACATCAGCCACTGCATTTCCTTTCTCAGGTGTATAGGCAAGCTCAATGTCAAAATACTGAAGGTAGTCGACCCACCCTTGTTGTCTCAAATTTAGGTCATGCTGAGTGAAGTTATACTTGAGACTCCTGTGGTCCGTTAAAACCACAAAATGCTCTCCCAGAAGATAATGTCTCCAAGAACGTAAATCATGGACAACTGCGACTAACTCGAGATAGTGCCTCAGATAATTCTTCTCATGTGGCCACAACTATTGAGACCCGTATGCAACGACTCCTTCCCCCTACATAAGTATATCTCCCAACCCCATACCAGAAGCATCACAGTATATAGTATAGCTCTTTCCCAGCTCTGAAAAAACTTGTATCAGTGCTGAATTGAACCTCCCTTTCATCTTGTGAAATACTTACTCACAAGAATCTGACCACAAAAACTTTTCACCCTTCTTATTTGGGCCCATTAGTGGCACTACTAAGCATGAGAAGTCCTGTATGAAATGTATGTAGTATCCAGCCAGCCCTAGAAAACTCTATACCTCAAGTATTTTCTTTGGCTTCTCCCAGGAAACTACTACTCTCACATTCTCTGGGTCTTCTGATACTCTTGTCTCCATGATAACATGACCCAAGAAGTGAATATGGTCCATCCAAAACTGGCATTTTGAGAGCTTATCATATAACTAATTCTCTTTTAGTGTACTCAAAAGGATCTCAAGATGTGTGGAATGGTCATTTTGAGTGTGAGAATACACCAAGATATCATTCACGAAAACCACCATGAAGGAATCCAAGTATGGATTGACCACTCAGTTAATCGGTGCCATGAAAACTCTAGGTGCGTTCGTGAGACCGAACGGCATAGCCATATACTCGTATATACCATACCTGCTCTGAAAAGATGTAAGAGGTATATCATATGGTCTAACGCAAAACTGATGATAATCGGACCTCATGTCAATCTTCTAGAACACGCAGTCTCCTCAAAGCTGATCAAATATATCATCAATCTGAGGCAAGGGATATCGGTTCCTGACTGTCAACAAGTTCATCTTCTGATAATCCATACAATGCCGGAGGGTACCATCTACCATCATTGTAAACAGGACAGGCGAACCCCAAGGAGAAGTGCTGGGTCAGATGAAACCCTTTCTCTATAACTCCTCCAACTACTTCTTGAGCTCCTGTAACATTGGTGTAGCCATCCTATTTGGAGGAATGGACACTAGTTCCGCTCATGGCACAAGATCAATAGAAAAGTCTATCTCTCGCTCCAGAGGCAAACATAAAAATTCCTCTAGAAAGACTTCCCTGAAATGATCAACTACTGGAGGAAAGTATATCTGTGAAGTCCCCTAGTCATATAGATATAGACTAGCAATTTGTTTTGTAACTCCTCCCAATACATGATTCTCATGTTCCGATCTTCTTTCCTGGACATCCCACTCGCGCTTATGAAGAAACGATCTTCCCTATGGTGACGTAAAACTAACCGTATAGTGATAGAAGTCAACAACTGCCTGGAAAAGAACTAACCAGTCCATTCAGATAATTAAATCATAGCCTTTCATATCTAGGACATATAGGTCCCATAAAAATTGACACTCACCAACCTCTAGAGGGAACTCCTTGCACTGACGTACACTCATCGTTCTAGTCCTCAACAGAGTGTCTAGCGTTAAGATATCAGCAGAAGAAAAGATGTAGAGCCCAAGGCTCTCCACAACAGCAATAGATATAAATCTATGGGAATCCTCCATATTGAAAACAAAAGAAGCTAAAACTGAGGCTACTAATAACATACCTCGAACTGTAGTGGGTCCGGGATCCTGCTCCCGCTGGGTCTGCTCTGCCTCAAAATTATGGTTTGTACAACAACCATGTGACCCTTCTTGACCACTCTGAAATGATCCACTATGTTGTCTGTGAAAGCCTGGTGACTGGCTACCATGGCCATGACTTCCAACATGGCCTGAACGGCTGGAAGAACTCCAGTTCTCTGACTGGTGAATAATTTGTGGTGCTGCTTCTGAACGGGGAGTCATAAAAGAACCCCTGTCACTAGATGCTGGTGAGAAGATCTGACAGAAGTGCTGAAGGTGACCCATCCTTTCGCAATATCGGCACTCCACTAGGTCTCTTAGAAAATGTGGACTCATTTTCCCACTTCTCTCTCACTGGTAGCACACCACCTGGCTACTAGAAGAAGTGTCTCGCCTCCTCGGATCACCGCATGAAGACACCCTACAATGCTTCCTGCTGTCAGTAGGAGGGATACTAACTCCATATGTCAAGCCTCCCTTGATCACAACTCCATAATATCTCAGGTTGCGCTCATTGATCAGGGCCTGGTGGACAATAGAGGCGATAGAGGTCAACTGTAAGATGTTCACCTATGATCGAATGTCGTGCCTCAGACCATCCTTGAACTTATGTGCCAGAAATAACTGATCACCTCCTAGAATAGGCATGAAACCTTGCAGCTCAGTAAAACAAGAGGAATACATCATAACAAAAAGAGTACCCTTCTCCTGACTCAAAAACTCTTGGGCTTGATTTTCCATCAGCATCTCTGGATAGAATTAGTCATAGAAGATATGTTAGAACTCGTTATAAATCATAACCTGCTGGTGTCCCGCCTATGAGATCACATCCCACCATCTCTTGGAGGAGTCCTGAAGCATATATGTAGCGATCTTGGCCCGCCTCTCAGGAGGAGTCTCCAGATGCTCAAAGATCATCAGCATGGATTCCAGCCATGACTCTGCAGCCTGGGGTCCCCCATCCCCTGAGAAAGTGGGAGGATGCTGCTGCAAAAATACCAGCATCAACTCTTCCATCGATGGGGCAGAAGGCAGTTCTCCCTGAAAGGATTGTATCGTCCTCATAAATCCTTCCCTAAACTATGCATCAGCACTTTAATCTGGTATAACGGCTGGTGCCAAGACTGGAACAATGAGAGGATCTGCAGGTAGTCCCTGATCAGCCATATTCGGTGTCTGATCACTACCCTGCAACTGGCATACGATCGGAGGACGTCTTGGCGGAATGACTATGCAAGGTCAAACACACACCTTAGATCAATATTATAAACACCAAAAACTGAAAATGTAAGAAGGGAACAGGATAACGTAAGCGTTCAAGTCTTGCAAAACAAGGATACACGACATGTATATTTCATACACGGTGTGTACCATTAAACACATAGGCGTGTACTTCTACCAAAATTGGTCTTCTAACACCCCAAACACAAGGTCTGTTGTCTTTACACATAGTGTGTACTTGGATTCTCTACCTCTGCCTGAGTCCTTCTACACAACTAATCCACACAGTTCTTCTTAGAATGAGATTACACAATGTGTTTGTGACAGACACAATGTGTACTAGATGAGCTTCACTGACCCGTGTAGTCTGTGACATGGTCGGATACTCAGTTGACACTACACGGTGTGTTCTAGATGAACACAACGTGTTATGGAAAAGATAACATCAACTCGTATTGTTAGTCACATAGGTGGACATAGGGTCAACATGACACAGTGTGTACAGCTAGCACACGGCGTGTTCCCACAAGAATTTCCATATCTCGTGTCTCTTCCCACATAGACTATGACACGGTTAGAGACTATATGGCATGTACTTAAGGTACATGGCATGTACTTATGAAAAGCAGTTTCTTCCTGAATAGAAGAACACATGGCATGTAGTCAAAACTACACGGTGTGTATTCTGGGTTTTTCTAAATAATAATCCTCAGAAACTATTCTAGAGCCCATAAAAACATTGAAACAAACATCAAAGTTCCAAATTACTATCTTTGAGGGCCCATACTCCCCGCGGATTAGAGTTAGGCATCTTATACATGTCATAACAAGCAAAACAGGGCAATGATCCACAAAATTCTGGTCTATGAGGGCCCATAACACCTCAAGAACCATGGTTTGGAGTTCATTCTAACACAACCATTCACAAAAAATACCCAATCAATAAATAAGTATTTCTTTTTTATCAAGTCATCTATCACAAAATCTTGCATATCTAGTACCACACCAATCACCACAACATGAAATCACTAATGATCTCTATATGGAATGGTAAGAATGAATGACATGTGATCCCTAGCAAGTGACTATATATTTCATGATATGGAATACCCTCATCTCACCTGGTTGCAATAGAAATAGAACCTCAATATCATCAATGATAATATCACAAAACATGTGAATCACTCAAGGGGAAATCAAATAAACTGTGCAAAACCAAAAAACTTGCAATTAACGAGGTAGATTGGACATTCCCAGTACAGGGGATAGCTAATCCTAGGAACAGATTATTGCCAAGTACCTATTCTACCCTATCCTAGTCTATTGGCTCCAAACAGTAGGTCAAGAGAAAATACCTCCTCTGATACCACTTTGTAATGATCTGGTTCCGGAATCCACCCAGAGGTCCCCTGTACCAGATTGGTCACATGGCCTCAAGCGCATTTCCCCAAACGCCAGAGGCTGCTGAGTAGAAATGAGGGACTTTGGTGTGATAGTGGGGAAACTATGCCCTCATAGGTAGAGTAACAAAATGGAAGAAAGAAATAGAAAAAACAGAAGCAGTAATAATCTATACAAAAAGGAAACAATGGAAGACTCGAAACAATAAACTGGAGCACCCATATATATATATATGAATGATGCATGATACATATGTCTAGGAAAGAAGTCAAAAAAATCACAATACTAGAATAGAAAACATCACTAATCCAAAGTACAAAAAAAGCAGATAAACAGCTCCTCAGCATCGCAAGCCTCAGCTTGGTCCCATGCTCTCCTACTCCACAGCAATCAAGTACCTAAAGTAGAAGGGTTCTTGCACTTATCTATACCATGCTGCAATATAATCTGTTTGGGCCCAAAAACATGTCCCAAACATGGTGTGAGACTAAATACCAGTAGGCAACCACCAAGAGATCTGTGCCTAGCAGTTAGTGAATATATGGTAGGCAGTAACCAAATAAATGTCGTAAACAAGGAAGAACCCAAGGTAAAAAATTTACATATTCAATGCATTCAGTTTCATATAACATGTAATATCTAACAAAGCAGGTAAACACAAATAGTTACCCTATGGGAAGTACTCACAGCTTATCCCCTCTGGTCCTACCTAGAAACACAAGAAACCCTCAGGTAAGTTCAATTAGTCTCACCCCTCTGGTTCAGCTTAAGCATAGACTCTCTAAAGAATAACTCACCATCAATTCCTCATATAGTCTCATATCAGTAACTAAAGGCACTCTGGGGAAGAACTCAATGTCTATTCCTCCTATGGCTCCCATCAAGGATATATAGACACTATGAGGAAGCACTTAAGTCAACTCCCCCTGTGGTCTCGCATCGTAAGTAGAAAAGACACTCTGGAGAATCCCTTATGTCCATTCACCCTATGGTCTATATACCAAGTTCTCACGGCCCAGTTTAAGTCAAGAAAGCATATCATCATGTATCGGGAAAAGAAAACCTCAATAACTACTTGGTTAAATAGTATAGATCATCACAGCATGTTAGAACAACAGTCACACCATCCTACAATACTAAGCATGGGAAAAACAAGGCAGCCTAATAGGTTAAGAAGTTATAAAAAGTCAGAACCAAAACATGCATGGAAAAATACTTCCAAAGCATAGAAATTAATCCTATTCACATTCAATTATTTTCTACTCAAGAATACTAGTATATCAGGAAAACAATAGGGATAAAACGGTAAACATGCAATACCCCGTTCATGGGTATTGCGAGAAATTGCACATATAACTCAAAGACATTTAATGGAAAGGCACAGGACACCTACCTCAGCGTTGGGAGATCAATATACTTGAGTTTCAGGGTTTGAATCGCCTTAGAATTCCAAAGATCTATAAAAAGTCTAAATTGTTCAACAGAGGATAACTTGATAAGGAGTAATAATTGGGAAACGAATCTCAAGCAGAAGAGAGATCTTATCGAGGTGATCCCAATGTAATTGACGGTGGTCAATTCAGGTAATAGATGCTCCGTCGAGGGCTCGGAGGAAGATCATGGTCGTAGAGGGAGATCTTGGCTGAACGAGACCTAAAAGAAGATTATTCTGGTGATTAGACGTGACCGAGGTATGTTTAATGAAAAAAAAATACATGGCGCATAATTTTAAAGTATCTGGCGTGTACTTTCCTTTTCCGTACTCCGCTTTAAGCGGCCTCCAGGTCACCCCAACATGGATGTGTGCATGGCCACTACACGGCCAGCACATGGTTACCTACGGTAACCGAGTACACGACGTGTACTTTAAAAATTTCCAAAAATCTCTTCTTTTTCTCAAAAACAAATAGAAAAGGAAAAGATACCTGAAAAAATAAGATATGCCTTCTTACAGTTATGAGGATTCATTAGTTTTACATATGTTTATTCAATAATGTGAAACCATATCAAATTGTTATTTGGTGTCAGACTAAAGAATGGTTGGAAATTAATGAATATGATTGAAGTTGTGATGTGATTCGAGAAGTTTCGAGAATATTCAAGAAGAGTTGAGAGGAACTAATGAAGTCAAATATGTATTCAAAATTTAAAATAAAATCAAATTATAGAAATTTGGTTAAGTGAGAAAATTTTCAGAATCCTACCGATATCACTTTGTCTGCACAAATAAATTGTAGGAACTGCATTTTCCTTCTTGAAAACAAATTACAGTTCACAAGTGAAGTATGAGATAAAGTGATGAATTTTTTTAAGGAGTTTCCGGACATAGTTTTCATAAAGAATTTTTACAAATAGAAAAAGAGAAACGAAGAGATACTTGATCAAACCACGAAATTAGATGTAGTATTTCAAAGAAATTTCAAGTTATTTAGAATTATTTATAGAGTATTATTTCTTATATTTTTCTATACTAAGTATTAAGATAGATGAATTAGAACAGAATCCATAAGACTTAGTTTTGAATGATATCTAAAAGTGAATTTCATGCCTGCTGCTGGGAGGAAATTGAATAATTTTGTTTTGAATAAATACACAGGTGGATGATGATAAGGCAACACAAGAACATTTTTGTTACTAACTAGTGAAAGTTTCATTACATGGTATAGAAACTTGTTTTAAATCATTTTTTCTAAGATAATCACATGCACTATTATGTTGATCAAAGAGCTACACAGGTGTAAGGGTATATCATACTTTTTGTATCCACACAAAAATATTATTTTCTACTGTATTTTATGGTATTAGATTATTTTCAATCCAAGACATGGAATTAGATACTCTTTTTGAGTAGTGAACCTTGTAAATACTTATGTTCTTATAGATATGTGATTTTTTTTAAGAAATGTGATACATTATTAATAGGAGGTGAATTTTGTTTTGAAAAAGGAAAATTTAAATAAAAATATATCATTGATTCACCCCACACCCTATTAGTGTTACAGTGATCCTAACTGGGAATTAATAGGTGATATATATCCTAAATCAATATTCTCAAAATTTCTCCTCTTTGAAAATTCTAGATTGAATTAATTTACATAGTACCTTATAATCTTATATCACTAATTTATTTGTCAGATCTAATGACTAAAAAAGAAACTAAAATACACCATAAGGTACTAATAAGAATTTTCCGTAAAGGGTATAATTGAAATAATACTACCCTTCATAAGGATAGTGTATGGAATCTTCCATCTCTACATAAGAGAACAATAGTGCATTCCAATTTATATTTTTCAAAGGAAAATTCACTGTTTCACCAAAATAAAACTCCAAATTCCACAGAATCTCAATGACCAGCTCTCCAAACATTAATCTAAACTTATTCATGTCAAAAAAAACTCTTAGCCCTATAACTAGAATACCATCCTCAGCAATAACTTTATTCCATTATATCATTCCATATCCAAAGTTTTCCCTGAAATCACTCGGTGTGGCGCACCACTAGCCTTGTAATTATTTTCATATTGAGAAGTGTAATTATATTCATTCTTATCCTTCCCTATATCATTGAGGTTAGTTGATGTTTGAGATAATCAAAGGGGTGACTATTAGATTTAATTTGAGAAAGGACATAGTCAATAGAAACTAGTAGAGAGGTTTAATATCAGGTTTAGGTCACATACCAAATCTATGAGAGGGAGATATAACTGAATTAAGTTTATGGTAGAATTTGACTTAGAATAAGAAATAAAAAAATAACATCACAAAAGTAGTTTTAAAATATTAAAACTTATTTTACAAGGATAATATATACTCCAAATGGATTTTGATAGAAAATAAAAAAAAAATTAATTCATTTAAATTTCTTAATGCATTAAAAAATTATGAAATTAACTATGAGTAGAGAAATTTAAATATAATAAAAATAATAAAAATAAATTAAAATAAAATAATTGTAATTGATATAACCATAATACTATCTTATAAAATAAAAACACACATAAGTAATATTCTTAGTAAAGATACCAGCTACTTGATTTTCAATAGAGATAAATTCAAGAGATATATCACCCTTTTTATTATGATCTCTCTGTAATTGATTTAAAATATCTATATTATTTATTCTAGAATTATTTGTTACATAATTTAAATTTTTCATAGTGCTAGTTTTATCACATTTCATTGACACTTGATTATAATTTAATCCAAAATCCATCAATGTGTGTTTAATTCATAGCACCTATGAATAACAAATATTAACAACTATGTACTCTAATTCAATTATAGATAATGTAACTATGTTTTGTTTCTTTCTAGATGATGATATGAGATATTTACATAGAAATTAATAGGCACTTGAGGTATTCTTCTTATCTAGTCTACACCCACTAATTCAGCATCTGAGCATGAAATCAAATTAAAATAATATCATTTTATAAAAATTAAATAAAGAAAAATTAATCCTTTTAAATACCTTAAAATTATTTTTTAATATTTAAAATGAGTTTTATTGGTATTTTTTTCAAATATAAAACATAATCATACTGTTAAAATAATGCATGGTCTACTAGTAGTCAAATACAGTAGACTCTTAACGCTTTATCTAAAAAAAATATTATCACTTAGTTTCAAAAAATCATCCAAATCATGTTTCCATTTGAAATAACAAGGGTTGAATTTTCATTACTACTTTCAAGTTTAAACCTATTATGTAATTAAAGTATATATTTTCCTTGACATACAACTTTTTAAAAATATTTTGAAAAATTCCAAATCCTAGAATGAAATTTAACTCACCCATCACACTCATTTAAAATACTTTCTTAATATGTTTTGAAGATTCATTACAAAATATTTTATTTGTAGAACCAAAAATACCATCATCAAAAAATATTTGTACTAAAAAGTATCTCAAGATGTTATTTCCTATAAAATATTATGATCTTCCACTCCAACATAAAATATATTTGATAATGGAAATCAACTCAAACACTCATACCAATATCTTGGTAATATTTTGAGACTATAAAGTTTTTTATAACATTTGGAAAATTAATTTGGAAAGTAAGGATTTCAAAAACATTGAGGTTTATCAAAATAAACATCCCTCATCAGAAAAACATTTGAAATTAAAATTGTAACATCCATATGATATAATTTTAGTTCCATATGAGATGCATAAGTAAGGATATTTTTATTGGATCTTAATATGTCTAGATGTAAAAAGTATTATTCATAATCTATTCCTTCATTTTAGTTGTACAATTTAGCCACTAATCTATACTTCTTCCTATTGATCATGACCTGATTATACTGTTTATTTTTTAAACCCCACTCTGTTTTTATAGCAAGGTAATCAGATAGTATATCAACTGATTAACATAACATGTTCCTTTTGAACTAGTTCAACTCTTCATGGATTTATAGGAACCAAATTTAGTCTAATATGACTTCTATGATTTTAGGTTCATGTTGAGATAAAAAGAAAAATAATTCTATATGGTTTAATAAAGATCTTCTATTATTAATTCATTCAACAATACATCCTCTTACAGTATGTAATGAATGATTTTCATGTTCTAGGCTATCTTGAAAACATGATTTTAGGATCATTGATATCTATATATTTTGTATTAGTCCAAAAAATTCATGCTACCAATCATTATACATTCTATTTTAAAAGTTAGTTGTAAGGCTCGTTTTTTTAAAGGAATCACCAAACTCATCAGTTGTTGTTATTTTATGATCAAGATGATCACTTTCATTAAATTTTACAAGAGTTGATTCTTTATTTTTATGACCATTTTATGAAAACTCTATAAGACTAAAAAGTAGGAGAATAAACAAGAAATATTCCTTCAAAACCCTCAAATAAAATTTTCCAAGATCTTATTTGGTGTTCAAAATGTAAACATTTCATAAAAACACTTTAATGTATCCAAATTTTGGTTTTCTATTAGTCATTAGATCATAGGGTGTTTTCTTCAAAATAGACCTAATTAGAACTCTGTTAATGATCTAACATGTAGTATTTAAATCTTTTTTCCCAATAGTGAGTGGGTTTGTTATATTCATGTAACATATTCCGAAAAAATGTATAAGGGAATATTACTCCTTTCAAAAACAAAATTCTATTGAGGTTTCATAGAGGTAGAAATAATATGTTTGATACAATGTTTTGAATTATAAAATTTGAACACATGGTTTTCAAATTCACTCCCATGGTCACTTCTCAAATAAATATTTTTATCTTCTTTCTTTAACCAAATTGATATAAACATATATAAATAGATAAATCATCAATTTATAGAAAAAAAATTAAACCCATGTAAATATAGGGAAACCATCAACTAATACATATACAAAAAAATCCTCTTATAATTGTTATAGATAGTCCAAAAATCCATATGGATAATTTCAAGAGTCCTAATTATAGAAACATATTGAATTAATTTAAAATATTACTTATATTCCAGGACCATTTATCATGAAGCACATAGTTTCTATTCATTTAATTTACAATATGTTAAAGTTGAAATTCAAATTTTCATAAAAAAATTCCAAAAAAAAAATTTAATTACAATGCCCAAGTTTTCTATTAAAAATCCATGATTTATTTATTTCATAATTCAAACATTTTAATTTTTTTAAATGTAAATTATTCATATTTAAAATGTAGACATTATCTATTATAGGTTCTTTAAACATAAGGAGTTTATATTTAAAATATGAAAATGAAATATTTTAAAAATATATAGAGTAACCTCCATAAAAAGTGGGGACCTATTTATCATATTGTGTTTCAATCCTTCCACAACAAGAAATTTTGTGATGATAATTAAGCTTGGATTTCCTACTAATCCAACTCTGTTAAATGTTCCCTTAACATTCTAACCAAATATGACTTGGACTCCATCAATTTTAGATAAAAAATGAAAATTTGATAAATATCCACTCATATGCTTTAAGAATCCACTATTGATGTAGATTTTTTTATATACCTTAAATATTTCCTCGAAAAAAGCAAACAATAAAATTTTTTTCTACACATATTATCTTGGGTCCAGAAATTTTAACAGAAATATATTTAGGAACCCATATATTCTTGTGCTATTCAAAAATTACCACCTTGAATTTCGATAAATTTTACGAAATCAAAAAATGATTGAAAATAAAAAAAAATATTTTATTTGAATAAAACCATTAAAATAATATTCTGGTACTCCATAATAAAAATAAATAACTTTAGAAAATATTTTTTCTTTGTTCTAGGAAAAAAATTTAGAGCTTTGGTTTTTAACCTTTTTTTATATTAGAAACATTTATATCCAGGGTTTCTTATTTCTAATGATATATTTTAGGAAATTTTAACCTTTTATAAAAAAAACTAGAAGCAACTGTAATAGACAAAAATTCCCTTTTCAAACTTTCAATTCTATTAGCATCATCCGTATAAGAAGTAACATAAATGTATTCATTAATATTCAGGTCTCAAATTTGTTTATTTATGTCCTCTTTTTCACATAAAACCACATTACTTGAATTTATTAGGAATTTATTTTTCATTTTAAAGAATTTATATTTAGTTTCTAGTATGGTAAAATTTTTATAAGGATATTAAAAATAGAATCTTTTAGTATCATATTCATATTCATGATCTAAATAATAAAATGAGTGTACATCATCAGATAGTTCCCTAAATCATAGATTGGACTTTTAATTTTAGATTTAATGTTTTTATCAAGAACATGTTTCATCACTAAAGTACTTAGAATCACCACATATGCACTTCATAGATCCTTTTCTTCTTTTATTGAATTATGGATTCTATTTTTGTTTATTTTCATGTTTTCTTTTATCGTGATGTTTTTTAAAATGTAGTCTGATATGTCCTTGCTTCTTTAACTAATAGAACATGACATCGTTATAGACAAAATCATATTTTTTCAATGTTGAGGGACTTCTTGAATCCTTTTCTCTAACTATTGAAATTTTAAAAATTCTTGTCAATTTGAGAAAGCTCACTATTATAAGAATAACTATTTAAATTACTTTCATTAGATGATTCAAAATTTTATATACCTTTTCCATTTTTATAATCCTAGGAAGTAGAAATTTTCAAGGGATCATTTTACTTTTTATGCATTTTGTGCACACCAGATTCATCTTCCACTACTGTTTCAAAGATCATGATTTTTCAAATGGTATTTTTATTTTGAAATCATTAATATCAGTGTATTTACTAATATAAGATGAAATTATGATCCACTTGGATGGTAAAACTATAATAAATATTATAGATTGATATGGTTCAGGATTTGGTTCCCTTAGTGAAGTAATATTATTCGAAATTTCTATTAACATTTCATTCATTTGTGTTATGGTTTCTTTATAAATAATCCAAAATGTATCGATTATCAACTTTGTAGTGTTGAACCTAAGTAATCTTACAATATCAGTTCCTTTATAATCCACTGATATAGTTTTCAATATATCATGTGTTGTTTCACATTGAGAAACTATATTAAATTGATCTGGGATAATTCCGTATATAATATTATTCATGGATTTGGGTATGAGATCATATTCACTTTTTGTAGTAGCATCACATTTTTATGGATCTCTTACAAGAATTATTAAAGGTTTAATTTATTTCAAGTAATTCTTTAAACTAATAGTCTCCAAGTAATTAATCATTCATACCTTCAAACATATATACTTTTAGCTATTGAAATATAGTGTAATCAATATATAAATACCTTCTCTATTGTCATTTATAACATCCATTTGAAGATGATAATTACATATTTAACCTTTTAGAGTTAAGAACTCTAAATCCAAAAACTATGATACCAATTTATTGTAAGATAATATCTACAGAAAGACTCACGTGAGGAGGTGGAATTGAATTCTTAAAATTTTATTCACTTAAAACCACCATCTTCGAGTAATGAAACATTCTAAGATTTTATAATCACTTGAAAGATATATAATGAGAAAATAGAAATAGAATGGTCAAATATAAAAGATTTATAGTGGTTTGGGGCTCATAGATCCAATATTCCACTTTACCAAATCTCCACTCATATATATTTGTAATTTTAATAGAACCATCCCTTTCCTGGGGTCTGCCTGATCGAGTTTATGCATCCATCAATTGGTATAAATACATGATACTTTTTCAATATACTATAATTATTTTAAAAAATGAATCTCTCAACACTCTGTAGAATGAGTTCTTACTTGCAGAAATAAGAAATTATAATGATCGATTACAAGATTAATTATATAGTTATAAGATTAAAATGATCTAACATAATATTTCTACAACATAGAGAATTGGAATGATGTATAGATCTAGTAGAGACTTCAACATATTAAGATTAATCCAAAAATCATATGTGTAGAAAAACTTGATTTTTCATTTTCTTCCTATTCTAATAATAGATCAATAATAATACATAAATATTTGAGAGATATATATATATAGTTGTTGTTAGTTCAAATATTATTTAATATCTTCTCACAACCTATGGAACAATATGGTATCCAGTAAAATAAGAACTCTAGGTAAAATCTTGAATGTTATTCTCTAAAAATTATCTCAATAAAAGGAATAGTGAAACAAAATAATATCAACAATTTTAATTTTAGGTACTTGCAACCCTTTTAAAAATTATTTTAGCATAAATATATAATATATTTTTTAATACGTCAAAATTATCATTTATTTTACTCCAATGGTAATAGATACCGATGTCACAGAATGATATAGCCAATTATACATAATCACATAGTGAAATTACACTTATCTAAATTCATGTAGGTAAATTGATTATTATTTATGTTCCTTATGTAAAGGATTTGTTCACATAGCCAAATAATGTAGGATTATTTCTCACATCTCAAAAATTAGAATATCCAAATGAATCATGTATTTAATTGGAACCATATATCCAAATATGCCATGGATCCAAACCACATAGTCAATTTTGTAAGGTATTTGATTTTACATAGTTTTTTTATCAATGTTTCCATTTCTCAAATAGTTGATTCAAATATGTAGCCTATTCTAACATAGAAGATTCTGATACATATTCGATTCTTGTAGGTGATTCTGTCATGTATCTGATTTCAATATGTTGCTAAAATCCATATATCTAAACTCTTCATGTAGTCCATTTTTTTGAAATAGTTAAAATTTATCACACTTTAAATGAACTCAAGATAACATTAGAATTGAACTAAGTGAGATTAAATATAATAAACACTCTTAAAATATCACTAGAAACAAATGATGGTTTTTTGAGATCATAAAAACATAAAACTCATTATATCTATTGGAACAATATCTGTAGTCCAACAATCATGTGGTTTGAAATCACATTTTATGACATGTTCTATTTTGTACAATGAAAAAATGCAAGAATGGTGTGGATTTTTAATTTATTCTAGGAACTATTTGTAAAACCTGGTGATTTCACCATGAATTATATCATCATTCAAAATAAAATATGTATTTTAATGAAATATTGAATGTGTAACAAACTATTATCAGTATAATGGAAGAATCCAAATCATGAATATTGAATGAAAATATTAAATTCTTGTAACCTTGATGACATTTCATGAGAATGAAATATTGATGGTTTTTTGATGACCATGAACATTCTAAATGTTCATCTGTGATGAAGATTTTCCTGGAGATTCTCCAAGGGATGAATTTATGAAATTGGATATTCATAGTAGATATTATTTTAAATATGAATTTGAATGTCACATTTCTAGATATGATAAATTGGATGAGTTATTGTGAAGAAAATTTGAAATTATGAATATGTATAGAGAATATTAATATTAATAGAGGATGTGAGAGTGGGATGGGATGTGATGTGATTAGAAAATAAATAATTTGAAGAGTAAGTTGTGTCTTGGTTCTAAGTCATTAACTATTAGGATTGGATGATAATTTTGGTGATATTACCTAAATATAACTAAATATGATATTTTTATATTATATCATATTCTACTATGTGAGTTTCATAGGTTAAAACATTAAAATTTAAAATATAATTTTTTAAACTACCTAAGGTAATCATCAAGTGTCATTTTTCAATATCATAGGGAAAGAAGTGTAACAACCTAAAATTTTTTTAATGGAAATTATTCTAGATATAATTAAATGTCTTATTATGTAAAATGGGTATATAAAATATGAACTTATTTGGTTTTATGTTATTGATTTTAAAATACCATTTAGAATTGTGATCATTTCTAATATAGTCATTAAATAGCGATCACATGATTAGTATAAATATAGGGCTTTAACAAATCCAATTTACTCAAATAAAAAGGAATTGATGGCCTCATCCAGTAGACTTGTTCCGTACAAGGCCCATTTATCAGAGCTTGGAAATGAGGTGGTGTCTTTGGGCTTTTCACTTGACCAAACCCAATCTGAGCTTGAATACATTAATCTTAACCTGAACCACATATGGGAGAACTGTAAGTTGATAGAGATTACCGCTCGAGCAATGTTATCCGAGCCACCCCAAGAGGATTTCACCATCATGCACCTTTCCCTAAAGTCATATGATGGTGTTTTAAGGGGTTATGTAACAAGACACTAGCACTAGGACTATGTACATAATTTTTTTGTGAAGAATATACATACATTTTATTATTGTTACTTTGTAAATAGTTTTTAAATCACAAATAGTATTTTTTTATAATATTAAACTAGGAAATATATTTCTATAAATTAATGTATTTTTGAATTAAATATTTTTTTAATAAAATATTATTATTATTATTAAATAAAATTTTATTAATTATAAATGATCGTATAAATTTTATGAATTCAAAAGTATTTTTTTAAGGTTTGAAAACTATTTTTTGTCAAAAACCGTGAATTTTAGATAAATTTTGGGTTTTATTTTAAAATTAAGAACTCCCATATTTAGAAAATTATTTGGATAAAATTAATATTATTTTTGGAACCAGGGAATCGAAATTATCCAACGGAAAATTTTTCATAATTTTCTGAGGCAATAAAATTTTGTGGTAAAAATTAAATATCGTTTAAATATATAATGTGTTTTATGACATCATAATGACCCAATTGTGATGTAATAAAATATTATAAAAATTATTCTCGTCCAATATATGTTTTACTATTAATGTAATGTGATTTCAGGTTTTTTGGATTTATTTTACAAAGTCTTTGTGGACCCTCCAAGACTTATAAAACATTTTAGCTTTTTAAATTGATTTCCTTGATAAGGTGACTCACCTACACATAACAAACCCTATTATTTTAAGAACTTAGGCAATTAGCCTTATAAAATATTATTTTCCACTCATCTTTGGAAAAAACCATGGGAAAACCCATGGAATGGTTTATGGTATTGATTAGTTTAATGTGTGGTGTCCCAAACCAAAATAATAATGATTTCCCTCTACTTTCCTATATAATCCCATCTAAGCTCCCGCTTACTCTTCACTAGAAGCCTTCGGAGTTCATACAACCTATTCCCACTTCTCTCTATAATCCTCCCAAGGCACCCCAAGTTCCCAATAATCCTCTCTCAAGCCCCTTCCAGTCCTTTGGGATCACACTTCCAAGTAAGGGATTCCTTCTTTCTCATGTTATCCAAGTTTCTTAATATTGTTATTCACCTGTAGTTTCAATTATTAATTTTGGAGTATGATTTCACGCCACCTCCATACTGCCCTGTTTATTTTTTAATGATGAGAGACCCATTTCTCTCTCATTAATGACTCACATGTACACCTGTTACCATGCCAAAATTCCGTAAGGAATTTTTCTCTCCTCATTTAAATTCAATAAATAATATTGTATTATGAATCCAAATTCCATTAAAAATGATGGGACATGTATCTATATGATCACCTTACTGTCCATTTCAGGTAAATATGATGAGGAAATCCTTTCTCTCTCATCATCAATTTTTATGAATTTTTATGTCACCCTGGTATGCTGCTGAAATTGCACCACGTACTTCCAAGCCAAAGTCATTGTGTAGTGAATACCATGCCCATTTCTCTATCAAGGGTATTCACCTTTATGAACATTTAATTATTGGTTATAGTGTTTCTTGTATTAATTCCACATTCCTTTATCATGGAATAAGTGATGATTTTTAATGAATCCATGTTTTATGATACATGTGGCACACATATGCATGAAATGAAATGTTTAAAAATGGTATGCACGGATAGCGCTCCAATGCATTGTGTAAATATTAGTATCCTGATATGTTAAGTTCAATGTGGGTTTACTCATTATAACTGAAGTTCAATGAGGGTTTACTCATGCTCCATTTTCAACGAGCCTTGTCTCATTATAATACCATGTTAAGTGTTCTTTTAATATTTCCATGTTATGATAATCATGCTATATAATGCCTTTATGTTCATGATTATATTTCACTCCATTGATATGCCTATTTCCTAACATTTTTATAATATTTAGGTTATACCTTGTTTACTCCCCTATTGGGCTTTATATCTCACCCTTTTTGTATGCATTTCATCAGGTTATCCCATGAAATTCTAAGTACAAGGGATTGTGATGGTCATGTAAAGGAAGTTTTCCATAAAGATGTCATGTTTCATGTTTTAAGTCAATATGTAATGTCCCTAATCCCCAAACACACTATACCTATCAATATTATATGTTGTATAAATTAAATATTTTATATAATAAATCATGTTTTAGTGAGTAATAAAGAGCAGCGTTGTTATAGTTGGTATCAAAGAATAGGTTTAGTTATTTTTGGGATTAGTATTAGAAAACCCTAGTGAAACCTTAGATACAAGAGTAAGTTTAATAAAAACATCCCTAAATTATGGTGAGTATTTAGTAAGTGGTTTATTATGAAAATTAATCCCTGTCTGGATATGAGTAGCAAGAGGCGGCTCAGGAACTGTTGTACCTATGAGTGAAAACTCTGACAATGTGCTTCGGTCTTGACCTGGGGTATCCAATTACATGACAACTGGACTTGATGCACTATTGGTTATGACACTCCTAGGGTATAATCTTTGTTAAATTCAAAATATTAGTATTAACCATTATTAAGTTAATTAAAAAAATTCCCCTAAAAATATATGTTAGAAAGTAGATCATGGATAACAGAGATTGAAGCCTATAGATTCATAAGTTATGGAAATAAAAGTTATTTATAATTAATCTGTTTGGTCCTCATATTACCATTTATGTGTTACCCATAAATTTACTTTTATTCCAGCCAATGGCTGGTAATAGGAGGACTCAAACTAATAATCGTTTTGAATATCAATGTGACGACTTTTCTAATGAGATGCTCAATCCAATGGGAGTGGGAATTGTGAAATTTTTCATGATACCCTCTCATTTAACTCAATCATGGAATAGAAACATGAGTCAATAAGAATGTTAAACCCCCCTGAATAAAGAACAAGTTTCTATCGAGAGCTTCATGATAAAAAGGCATCCTACTTTTAATGAATCATTTGATCCCTCAATCGCTAAAAAATGAATCAAATCCATTGAAAAGATCTTCTCCATCTTTCAATGTTCCGAACAAGAGAAGGTTCTTCTATATGCTTATCATGTGGAGGTTGAATCTGATAAATGGTGGATATTGATCAAAAATACAAAGCCTTAGGAAGAGATCAATGTGTTGGAATAGAAGGATTTATGAAGAAAAAAAATTGATAAAACTTTTCCTCAACCCTCTGGCTTAAGATGGAAAGGTACTTCCTTGCCACCAAGAAAAAAGACTACGAATCCATCGGAGTATATGAGGAAAACATCACAAGGCTTGCACTATATACTTCCATCTTTTTCGTTACCCCCAAATTTAAGGTTGACCACTTCTTTGGTGGGATGAAACTTAGCCTACGAAAAGCTATGGTGATCTGTGACATCGACAACAATGAGTAAATTGTCTGATGTGCCCTCAAGGTTGAAATAGAGATCAAAAAAACTTAGGGGTATCAAGGGGATAAGAAGCATAAGGTATACATCAATTCTGGTGGTCTGATGGATAAATCAAATGGTGCTAATAAGATCCAACATTCCACTTGTGAAAGGTGCAGAAAGAAGCATCCCGGAAATTTTCTTAAGGGGCCAAAGAAATGTGTTAGGTGTGGAAGAGAAAGTCACCTAACCATTAATTGTCAACAAGAAAAACCCACAGTTGCGATAGAAGAGAGGAATTATCTGTTGGAATCTCAACTCATTGTTCATTGCTTCAACTGAAAATAACCAGGGCACATTTCAAATTAGTTCCCTATGCCAAGGGAGTTCGGAGGAAACCAAAAACCTCCAAGGCTGCAACAGTGAGCTTTTTCCATCACTACCACCGAAGTGAACATCGACAACAAAGTGGTGATAGGTACTCTTGTTATTAATTCCAGAATATAAAATATACTCTTTGATTCTTGTTCTACGTATTATTTTGTATCCCGAATATTTATTAGAACAATCCCAACACCACTATAAATCATGGAAGTAAAGATGTCAGTGGGTAAAAAAAATTGGGTAATCATTGAATCCCAGTAATATAACTCCTACCCTATCATAATTTGTGGATTGAACTTCCTGGAGAACCTCTTCATACACCCTCTGGTGTAATTTGATGCAATTCTCAGAATGTATTGGGTTTCCTTATATAGATCCAATATAAATTACCATGTGAGGGAAATTACTCTTCATATGGAGAATCGACCCTCGATTCTATACAAGTGCAAGGAGGAAGATGATTCTTCTTTATAACCATAATCTTAATCATGGATATTATTTTCCTATGAGCATGCGTACTTGGCTCAGATGATTGAGTCTAAGAAGGCAACCATCCTTGAAGACATGCCTATTGTGAGTGAATTTGCTGAAGTGTTTCTCGAGGAATTTCCATGACTTCCTCCTAGAAGAGATGCTGAATAATTAATTGACCGTATACCTGGGGTGTTACCAATATCAAAGACTCCAAATAGAATGGCTATTATGGAGCTTGAAGAGATAAAGAAACAACTGTAGTTGAATCAGGATAAAGGGTTTATATGAAAAAGTGCTTCACCATGGGGTGCACTAGTCCACTTCGTCAAAAAGAAGGACGGGTCAATGCACCTTTGCATTGATTATCATGAGATCAAAAAAATCATGATAAAGAACAAGTATCCTCTGCAATAAATTGATGACCTATTTGATCAGCTATGTGGGGCACAATACTATTCCAAGGTGGATTTGTGGTCAAGATATTACCAAGTAAGGGTGAAGAAAGAGGATATCCCCAATACTGCTTTTCATACAAGGTATTGTCACTATGAATTCACAGTAATGCCTTTCGGACTCACTAATGCTCCAAAAATCTTCCTGGAATTTATTAATAGGGTCTTTAGAGATTAACTCGACAAATTTGTGGTAGTCTTCATAGATGATATTCTAATATACTCCAAAACCAAGGAGGAGCATGAGGAGCATCTAAGAACAATACTAGAGACCTTGTGAAAATATAAGCTCTATGAAAATAATTGAAAGTGTGAGTTCTATTTGATGGTGGTCTAATTCCTAGGTCATATCATCACAAATAATGGGATATCTATGGATCCCTCCTAGACAACTGCAATGGAGGGTTTTCCATGGACAATATCGATAACAGATATTCATAGCATCCTGGGGTTAGCTGGATATTATCACCGGTTTTTTAGAAATTTCTCACGATTGTCCAACCCTCTTACCAAGCTAACTCTGAAGGGAGTAAATTTTTCTTAGAGTGATTAATGTAAAGAGAGCTTTAAAGAGTTTAAAAGAAGCCTTATCACTATGTCCGTGCTCACACTACCCACTACTGGAGATCATTTGGTTCTATTTAGTGATGATTTGAAGAAATTATTGGGTTATGTGTTGATGTAAAATGATAATGTGATATCCTATGCCTCAAGGCACCTAAAACTCCATGAGTATAACTATCCCATGAATTATCTAGAGTTGGCAGTTGTGATATTTGCGTTGAAAACCTGGAAACATTTTATCTATGGGGAGAAGTGTGAAATATATACATACCAAAAAATCCTCAAGTATATATTCAAACAAAAAGAGTTGAATATGAGCCAGTGAAGATAGTTATATCTGATCAAATATTATGACTGCTCAATCCATTACCACAATGGGAAAGATAATAAGGTTTCAGATGCTCTATGTAGAAAGGAACCTATAATTCAATCATTGATGAAAATTGAAAAGGATCCAATCATCTTAGATTTTTTGAAGATAGACAAGGGAATCATAAAGAAGAAAACATCATCAATCCTTTCACAAATTATTTATCAACCGTCTCTTTTGGAAAGGTTAAAGGATTCTCAAAGAAGGGATGTGGAAATTATGAAAAGGGTGGAAGCTATCAGAAATGGGAAATCCTTAGAGTACGTGGTTGAAAAGGATGGAATTGTGATATTTGGTCCATGAATATGTGTATCATTCGATCCATAGATAATGAATGATCTTCTGAATGACATACATTGATCAAATTTATCTATTCACCAAGGGATCACAACGATGTATCGAGATATCTGATAAAAATTTTGGGGGGACAATATGAAAAGAGAGATTGTTTAATATACACGAATGTTCCTGGTATGTTATCAAGTTATTGTTGAGAGGAAAAAGTCTAAATGGATGATTCAACCACTTCCCATACCAACATGGAAATGGAACAACATTACATTGGACTTTGTCACTGGACTTCCAAGGAAATCCATAGGAAACAATGCTATATGGGTCATTGTGGATCATCTTACAAAGATTGTCCACTTTTTCACGATTCTAGAGTATATCTCATTTGATAAAATTGCGTGGATTTACATCAAAGAAGTGGTAAGGATTCATGACGTACCAAAATCTATTGTATCCGACTGTGATCCGATATTCACCTAGACGTTCTGTAATAGTCTCAAACATGGTCGAAGCACTGAACTGAACATCAATATATCCTATCATCCTCTAACTAATGTCCAATCTCATCGAACCATTCATACACTAGAATATATGTTAATATCAAATTCTATGGACTTCAATGGAGCATGTGACCAACATCTACCACTGGTTGAATTCTCCTACTATAACTGTTTCCACTCAAGCATCCAAATGTAACCATATGAAGTCATTTATGGGAAAAGGTGAAAAACACCAGCCTTTAGAGATGAAGTAGGTGAGTTTAAGATTCTAGGACCTGAAATGGTCAATGAAATGGTGTAGAATTTGAAAACCATTCAACAGCATATCAAGGTAGCCCAAAGTCGATAGAAGAGTTATATAGATAATCGTCGACAAGACCTTGAGTTAAAATTTGGAAACATGGTATTTCTACGCATATCACCATGGAAGAAGTTCATGAGGTTTGGAAAGAAAGGTAAGTTATGTCCTAGGTACATAGGCCCCATCGAGATTCTTGATCATGTTGGGGTTGTGGCTATCGACTAGCACTTCCACCTTCCATGGACAAAGTACATGATGTCTTTCATGTATCCCTCTTAAGGAAGTATATACTAGACCATTCACATGTAATCTCTCTAGAGGTTGTACAATTAGAGGATGATCGTTCTTATGAGGAGAAACCAGTGAAGATCTTACATCATAGAGAAAAAGTTCTACAAAATAAGACAATGCCCCCTCATCAAGGTGTTGCGGAGAAACCCCTAGTTTAAAGAAGTGATGTGGGAATCGGAGGAAGTGATGAAGAAGAGTTACCCACATCTCTTTTAGTGTGGGAAAAGGAAATTTTGAGGGCAAAATTTCTTAATGGGTGAATATTGCAATGACCCAAACTTTTATTAATGAAAATTCCTCTAGATCTAATTAAATGTCTTATTATGTAAAATGGTTATATAAAATATGCACTTAATTGGTTTTATGTTTTTGGATATTAAAATACCATTGATAACTGTGAAAATTGATAATATAACCTTTAAACAGTGATCACATGATTAGTATAAATATAGGACTTTAACAAATCCAATCTTGAATACATTAAGCTTGAGTGGAACCGCCTATGCTGGAAGTGGAAGTTGATATAGATTACCACTCGAGCGATGTTATCCGAACCACCCCAAGAGTATATTACCATCGTGCACCTTACCCTAAGGTCTTATGTGGTTGTTTCAAGGGGATATTTCACAATACCCTAGCACTATGATTATGTAGATTGTTTTCTCATAAATAATATACCTTAATTTTATTACTGTTTCTTTGTAAATATTTTTTAAAACACAAATAGTATTTTTTGATAATATTCAACTAAGAAATTTATTTTGAAAAATTTATGGATTTTTAATTAAATAATATTTTAATAAGATATATTATTATTAAATTACTTTTAATAAATTATAAATGATCATATATGTTTTATGAATACAATTGTAATTTTTATTAAGGATTGAAGCTGTTTTTGTCAAAACCCATGAATTTTTTATAAATTTCATTTTTCATTTTAAAATATAAAATTCACAAATTTAGAAACCTATTTGTATAAAACTAATATTATTTTTGGAATCGAGACCTCCAAATTATCCAATGGTGAATTTTTCATAATTTTCTGAGAGAGTAGAATTTTTGGGTAAAAATTAAATATCGTTTAAATATATAATGTGTTTTATGGCGTCATAATGACCCAATAGTGATGTAATAAAATACTATAAACATTATTCTCCGCCAATATATGGTTTAACATCAAAATAATATTATTTTAGGTTTGTTTTATTTATTTTACAAAGCCATAGTGAACCCACCAAGACTTATAAAACATTTTATCTTTTTAAATTTGTTTCCTTGAGAATGTGACTCACCTCTACGTAAGAAACCCTATTATTTTAAGATGTTCGGCCATTGGCCATATAAAATATTTTTTTCTATTACCCATTGGAAAAAACCATGGTTAAAAATCATGGGCTGGATTGTGTTTTTGATAAGTTTAATATGTGGTGCCCCAAACCTAAATAATAAAAAATTCCATCTCCTTTCCTATATAAAACCACCCAATATCTCACTTCCTCTTCACTAAAAACATTTAGACATCATAAAATCTCTTCCCTACTCTATCTATAATCCTCCCAAGGTTCCCAAACCTCCTAATAAGCCACTATCAAGCCCCTCCCAAGCCTTTTGGATCACACTTCCATGTAATGGATTCCTTCTTTTCTTATTTTATCCATGTTTCTTAATATTGTTATGCCCTTTTTTCAATTATAAATGTTGGGGTACGATTTCTCACCACCCCCATACTGACCTTTTTTTAATGATAAGATACCCATTTACCTCTCGTTATTTCCTCCCATGTACACCCGTTACCATGCCAAAATTCCATAAGAAATTTCTCTCTCCTCATCTACATTCAAGCAATTATTTTGTATTATGAATCCAAATTCCATTACTTATGTTGGGATATTTAAATATATGATCCCCTTATTTTCTATTTCATGAACATAAGATAAGAAATACATTTCTCTCTCATCAACCATTTTCATCATTTTTTATGTCATGCCGTTATGCTAGTGAAATTGCACTGCGTATTTCAGGACAAAGTCATTGTGTAGTGAATACAATGCCCATTTCTCTATCAAGGTATTCACCTTTATTCACATTTAATTATTTATTTTATAGTTCCATGTATTAATTCCACATTCCTTTATCTTGGAAAAATGATTATGTTTAATGAATCCATGTATTATAATCCATGTGGCACACTTATGCATGAAATGAAATGTTTAAGAAGGGTACGCTTTGATAGAGCAGCAATGCATTAGGTAAAGATTAGTATCGTTATACGTCAATTGAAATGTGGGTTTACCCATGATAATTCAAGTGAAATTAGGGTTTACTCATTCTCCATGTGTAATGATATTTGGATCATGATAATACCATGTTAAGTGTTGTTTCAACATTTCCATGTTATGATATTTATGTTATATCATTCCTTTATGTTCATGTTTCTCTTGCGCTCCATTGATATACCTATTTCCTAACATGTATTATAATCTTCATGTTATACCTCATTTACTCCCTTACTTGGCTTTATAGCTCACCCTTTTCTTATGAATGTCCTCAGGTTATCTCGTGCAATTCTAAGTACGAGGGAATGTAGTGGTCATGTGAAGGATGTTTTCAATAAAGATGTTGTGTTTCTTGTTTTAAGTCATTATGTAATGTTACTAAGACCCAAATACAATAGAAATATTGATATTATATGATGAATCAGGAGATAATTTTATATAATTAATCATGTTTAAGTGTGTAATAAAGAGCAAGGTTGTAATATGGAGGATCATATTTTATGATTCATATTGGACTCTCTGATTGACTAGATCTCAAATTATAGATGTCATCATTTTGGATTATCTATTATTAGCAATATTTATTGTATGTTTCATAATATGAAATACATGGTATTATTTGATTTGATGAATTTTATAAATTTTATATGATTGTGGAATTACATAATAATTTCATAACATTTAAGTTAATGTCATAGGAGTTTAAGGAGTTTCCTTAGGGTCCTTATAAATGGGTATTCACCTTGATATGGTGATCATTCATGCATTCCTAATCCATTTATGATTCTATCCCTCTCATGAATCTCTTTTTATTTTTCATTCTAATCGAACTAGATAATAATAAATCATGGGTGGAGAAGTATTGTTCCAAAATATCAGGTGATTTATGTCAACCCTTAGATACACCAGAGACAAGGGGTCCTTAAAAAGTCTCTAAAGGATTGTCATCATACCAATGTGATCAAGATAATAGCATCAACTTAATTAGTTAATGTTACATGACTCTTATTAATTTTTTTTGAATAGTTTCATGTTTCATACATTATATATTTGAGAGTTGGATTTCTTGTTGTTTCCACTTTATTGATTAAGAGTTAATCAATCCTATGAAACTAATCACTAGTTCAAGAACAATAATATGATTATTTCATTATAAATATATTATTTTAAATAATTTATTCTGAAGTTTTATCTATGAAATATTTTTTATTGTAGTCTATGATATAGTTTTTCTTATAAAAAATGGATATCATAATACAAATCATCAAATAGGAAATGAATGCACAACATTATGTTGTGTGATAATGTAATCAACATTATGGTCACACTATTTGATATGCAATTTTATATCCACTGACTCCTTTAATTTCTTTTGGTTTTTCTCATATCACAACATGTGATTGGGGATCTCATATGGGATGGTAGAAATATTTTGTGTCTAGAAAATAGAGAATTATATCAAACTTATGATATTAGTGATGTCATAACACATGAAACCCTACAAAGTAATGGTAATATGAAAATTGAATATATTTTTATAACCTAACACATATAACAGTCCAATCCATAACCTATGATAAAATTAATATCATAGGTTTCAATATTTATGAAAATTTTAATTTTTCTAATTTTTTTAATTTGGAATCAAATTCTCTGATTTCTAAAGTGTTAATCAATCATGGAAAATTTATTTTTGGATATTTATTTAGTTTATACATTTTTCATAGAAAAATAATTATAATTTTATTATAATTAATTATTTCATGTTTAAAAACTATTATTAAATAAATATCTTTCATATTATTTGTTAATAATAAATACCTTTGGGAATATATATAGAATGATCATTAATTTAGATATGAATTATTTATATTGAAATTAAAAATGTAAATTATAAAGTGCTTATAAATTAAAAAACAAGTTGAAATATAAATGAGTTAAAATTTAAAACAAATAATTGATTATAAATATTAATTTTAATTGTATTAATAAAAAGGATTTTTTAGAGATATTATTTAGACCATATCAAAAGGAATTCTCATAATTGATTTATTTATAGTTTAAATTATATTAAATATGTTATTTTTAGATTTTTTAAAATATTTCCATAATACACATGGAATATAAAAATGTTTATATTTCATTTAATATTTTACATTTATGTAAAATGGAATATAGTGAATAACATGACAGAGTACATATTGGGAATAAATATATTGTTTTTATATTTATTTAATTATTGAATGACTATAATGCATGGATAAATTATAAAATATTTAAAATTTCATTATTTATAGATAAGTAATAATTTTTTTCTCTCATACTAAAATAGGTGAATTATTTATTTACTAGTTTTTCCTATATAATTAATATTTATATATTTTTTTAATTTGTTAATTGTTATATGTATCATTTTAAATAGTAAAGCTACTTCTACAAATTATCATACATGCATATAAGTTGTTACATTCCAGGTATGATAATTTATTTAGTTATATTCTACCTTCACTTTCTCATATAAAAGGTTATGATCTTGAGTTAAGTAGTTGATTAGAATATGAACATTTTAGCAATTATTATTACATATAATTTTGGTATATATTGATTATAGTATCCTTGGGAAGAGTCAATTTGGGTAGAGCTACTCACTGTCATATAGGCATATCCCCTATCTACAAAAGAGGTCACTGGAAATCAATCAATTAAGGAGTACACTGGTTTCAATTTATAATTAAATGTGATTATAGGAATTTACATGAAATGGTTTTATACACCTTATTTTTTATATACATGTTTTGTGTATAAATATATTTGTACATATAATTAGTGTTTGTAACATATGATAGGGGTTGTATAAATATTTTTTCATCAATATGGTTTGAACATTTTAATTTTGTAGAAAGAATATGATTTCAAAATAAATCACATAATTGATGCATACATGTAAAGGGAGTATAAGAGATAATATAGTGAGATTAAATTCTTGTTAAAAAACTAAGTCACAAATTTATTCTTAAGAAAACATGTGATGGGACCTTGATCATCAAAATAGATAGGTTCTTGATAAAGTTGGGTGCTCTGGATTATCTTGTCTAAGGCATAATAGAAATGGTTAACCCTAAGAGTTATGTAACCTAATCCCTTTGTGGGATTTTAGTTACACTTAAATGAAAACCCATATGATATTGGATATAAGATGAATAAATATTATCTTATATCCATATGATGTATTTTTCAAAAAGGGACATTGACTCAACTAGCCAAGAATCACATCTGATATGATAGGAATGACATCCAATATAAATAGTTGTGTGGGGATATGAACACTAAATTAGACTCATTATATGGTGAAATATAGATATTTACCCACTAATGGATTCTAATTACTCAAAATGGTTCATAGTTTTAGTTTTATCACATTTAATAAATTTCATTATTAAATTAATGTAAAACATGATTATCATCTAACAAAATCATTTATTTCAGATAAGTGGAATAATTTTAATTTAATATAACATCATGATTAATATACAGGGAAAGGTTATTCTTAATTTAAGTAAATTATTAACCTATTTCAAGACATATGAATTGTTCTTAATAAATAAATAAAAATATTTTTGTTAGTGATATGGCTTATATAGTAACAAACTACTGATGTTTTTTGAATAAGTGTATCATGATGATTATAAAAGGAATAGAATGATTCCCTTCAGGTTTGAAATGAATTAGATACAAAATTAATGAAGTAACTTTAAAATTTTCTAATCTAGTTAACATGATTGGATATGTTAGTTAGTTAGAACGGGTAAAGGTTTCTTTTAAGTCTTTATATGGTTATGGAATTCACTCTAGAATAATTTTTTTATATTTTATGAAAATGTGATTTATTCTTTGTAAAAGTTTAATGTATAAACTCATTTTGTTGAGGATAGAAGAAATCATCAAGGAATTTCTAGGTTATGGTGGTGTATTGATAGTATAATTGGTTAATAGTTCAAACTAGAAGAAGAAAAATTTATCTTGAGATTCTAGTAATGATTCATTGTAATACCTAGTAGATGTCATTGAAAATTAAATTTAACGTTAGGAATGAAGGAAAATGATTCTATATGATATTATTTTCTTGGATACCTAAAGAATTTTCACTAAATCCATTTAATTTACATATTTGGTAATAATTTCATATAAATATATTCCTATTATTTTAAAGGTTGATAAAATCCATTTATACTGTTTAAATGAATAATAATTTTAATATATCTTAGTGTTATATAGAGATAACTAGGTTTGTTTCCCAATTTTTTTACCCGATAACCAAAAATTATAAATCACTTATTATTATATTTTTTAGGTATTTATGTTTATTATAAATGGAAAATATAGGGGGCTTGTGTTGGTGAATTAATATAATTAAATGAAAATAATAAATAATTATTTAATAAATATTATTGCCAGAAATCGAGGAATTCCTCCAGTTCATCTATAGTATTATTCACTTTGTATAATTATATTTTAAAATTAATTTGATATCACATTCTATAACATTCATATACTATCATCCCCTACTTAGTTTGTGTCATCTTGTTCACTTTGGATACCTTCCTTGTAAATTGAATTTCACCTCCTCCATAGTGTTAAGTGTTGTTGATGCCCTATACATTAAAAAACCAACACGCTCCACTTGATCCCAACATACATCATCCAATCATATATCCTCATCATTACAACATATATGGTAGAAACTAAGACAAAGGATGGAGATTTTATTTTTTTAGGTTAAATAAGAAAAACAAGACAATATTGCTAAGAAGTGGGAAACCACCTCCCCAAACCATAAAAAACCCTCTTCGTAGTTAGAAAATATAAAAAAATTAAATGATTAACAATTATTAAGGACACTATGTACCTCCCCTAGGGGTAATTCCCTTTTTTTAGCTGGATATCGTCATTAGAATAAAATTGGAATGTAATATTAGGAGAAAAGAAGATGAATAAAATGGTAAGAGTAAGGATTACACTTCTCGAAATGTAGTAATGAGTTATAGTAACAAATATATCAATATTATCACACATAAGACTAAAATGGTTCAAACCAAAATATTTATGATTAATATGTTTATTTAAATACATATAATGATATCTTAACATGAATTAATGGGTTCTATATAGACCCCCAATAATTAGATAATTCTATATATGTGGCATTCGAGATAGTTCTCTTATACGAATTTTATTCCCTCATGATCCTTTTCTACCCCTATTGATGGGATAAAACCATTTGGTTGTATCAAAGATGCATTTTTTGGGTTGGATGAAAAAATTTAATGATGTATTCTTTTTTTACTACCACACATGAATGATTAAAACATTCATTGATGATAAATTTCATGACCACAACTGATATTTAAAAATGTTCATGGATCATCTTTTTTTAAGGATATCACCTCATTATTTTGAATCAAAATTAGTACCTCATGGTTATCATTTACAACCATTTCTGGGTAAATAGTATATTCTGATGATTTATATTTTTTTGAATCTTTTGATTTCCTCAATTGGATAAATTTTTCAATCATAAAGGTTAATAAATAGTGGGTGCATAAAAAAATATCTTATAAGTTTTTCATAAAAATAACCTGCTAACTTGATGTTAAACTCATAGAGAAATTTATTAATATTATTTTACAAATTTAATTTATTGTTTAATCACACACAACCCACATTTTAATCTAATTCTTACATAGCCTAGGGGATTCGTGATTTTTTCTTATATATCTTTTCCTATCCCCAGATGATTATAACTTGATATGAAGGTTCAACTACATTAATATTACATAGTGGTATATATGAAGGGTGATTCTAAACTTATCTATCCCAATTCACATTAAATTACATAGTGATTTTGAATTATGAATTATTCTACACATTTATACTCTTTAAGTAATATTATCTTCAAAACCATTAAAAAAAGAAAATTAAAAATTAAAAAATAACCATTTAAAATTACTCAAAAAATATCATTAAAATACATTAATATCATAATTTAGTCTATTTTTATATTAATCTCATTATTTTCACTACAAATTTAAAAAAATTATTTAAAATTTCTCATATCTTTTTTATATTGATTTTAGTAAAATATATACTAAAATTATGGAATATGATTATCATATCACACCCCCACCGTTGAATTATTCATTGTCCCCAAACCATGTCTTTCAAAAAAATATTCACATAGAAACCATTTAATGATTTATTAAATAATTTCAAATCAATTCTTATTTTTTAAGGATTCAAGTAAATATAAATATTAAATTACAATAATATTGTAAATTCCCTTAAATTTAAGTTCCTCACTCACTTAAAAATTTTATACTTCCTTGATTCAACATAACTGTATATTTTAAATTTCATTATCCTATAATTCAGTTGAGTTTAATTTTCACTTTCCCTTACATACCTCTTAAGAACCAAAAACATACTAACATTTATTATTTCTTCAAATATATTATTCATAGATGTTATTTGACGAATATAACTAATACATTATAGTTAATTCCAAATACCCGGAATCTCAAGGATATTTGTGATAATAATGGAATTAAAGCCGAGTTTGGACAACCATCTCCCACCTTTCTAAAACCCATATTAATTTATTTTATTTTCACACACACACGCACACTATGGATTGATAAACTAGTGAAATTTTAGTTTGGATCCTAATTTCTAATTTTACACCAGTTCAAATGACCTATAGATTTTACATTTAATCTATATACATGAGGTGTTACTTTGGTTAGAGAAAAACTCATTGAAAATTATCTTAAATAATATATTTCATTTTTGTTAAATTATTGTAATTTTTCAATTTTCCAACATGAAAATTAATATTTTATATAATTATTAATTTATCATACTGAACACAAATAACATGATATATTTAAATATGGAAAAATTTCAAAACCATTTATTCAATAAAAAGGAAAATGAAAATGCACCCAAAACCTTATAATGGGATCGATAGTCCCCCACACTTAAAATTCACTAAACTCATTAAAGTAGAAAAAATAAAAAAAATATAAATGAAATATAATGGGATTGATATGTTCAACAATGTTATATATTGGAGTGGAATAAGATAAACATATTTCTACTTGATCTTTACAACCTATAAAATAATGTAAAAACAGCCAGAGAGTTTTATTCAATGAAAAATAAATAGTTAAAGATATATAGAGAAAATATTTCTTTATTTATTCCCCATAATGGGTATTGGGTTTATATTTCAAACATTTTTGTAGTACCTCTTTAATATCACCAATATAATGGGGGATGTGCTTTATGTCATAAGAAACATGAACAGATTGTTTTTCATAATATCATAATTGAATTTGAGAAGTGGATAACCCTAATAAAAAATGAACCCACAAAAAAAATATGATCAAAAATAGATATAATATAATGGGTATAGGAGAAGGAAGGGGTACTCCCTATTTTCTTGAGTGGTTTCCTCCACAAATAGATTCTATGGATGGTATAGATTAGTTAGTTTCTTCACCACGTTTCCAAAACATTCCTTTTCATTCCTTGGTTATTATTATTCATTATATGCCAACACAAACTATACCAAAATGGTGCCTCTTCATAATTGTAATCATCTATTCCCATGTATTAGTAATATTCCATTTTGGAAGTGCATAATGAATAGTAGAGAGTTTTATTATTTAAAAATAAAAAAAACAAAATAATATTTAATCCCTATATTTTTTTAAAATTTATAAATTTTCCTTTTTATTATTTACTCTTCCAATAATTTTGAAATAAGTTGGAGAGGAGGTTTTGTTAGTGTAACTTCCTCCTCTAGAATCCTTAAAAAAACTAGGTGATGCCGGTATCTTTTGGTGCATCATTCACATCATGATATAATATCAAAAGGTAGTGTGGAAATTATATTATCTCTATATGAAATTATATTATAATTGGTTGTTTGAGGTTATCCTTGATATCCCACATAAGCTATCTAAAATCCTCCAATACACAGTTGGATTTTTTCACCCCCAGAATATTCCACGAAAGTAGCTTCATACCTAAATTAATGGTCGGGGTGAATAAATTATTGACTCATATATTTTATAAAAAAAATTGAATTAAAATAATGTGAATAAATATTTATAAAGTGAAAAGAAAAATTAGTGAATTATTCAGATCCCTAGTAAAGGCCATAATTTGATAAAATCATGTAATGTTTCATCAATCAATAATGATTTTTTACATATCCTTGTGCAACATAGTGCTTACAGCGATTTTGTACTAATGATATTAACTAATTACCTAGAATTATAATTCACATTTTATTATATGTTTTTAGGTTTTTTTATTTATAAGAAAAGGGGAAATATAAAGGTGTTTATCTTGGTGAATACATGGAATTAAATGAAAATAAAGAGTGAAACCTCAGAAACTGTTTGAGAGAAAAATGTATTTTTTCCAAGGTTTTGTGAAGACCCAAACATCTCATACGTAAATATTACATCTTATTAGATGAATATTCATTACCTAAAAAAATGATCCACTCTAAAATCATTTATGTATTATTCTTTTGGAAACATGGACACATAAACAACGAGTTTGTAAGTTAGATATGTCTTCTCCCACTATGTTCTCCATAACTAGAACCCTTCTTAGATATATCATACATAATCCATTTCTTCTAATCATGGTGAAAGGAATCATAAGAAAGGGTGAGATCATATGATCAGTATGGGTAAAAAATGATATGTAAATAAAAAATTAGAATATGGGTATAATAACATGAGGATAACGTATGAAAATAATATTTTATATATCCCAAATCATAAACATGAGTCACTGAATAAATCATGGAAGTTCATAACACTTTAATCCAGAGGTAATCAATGAACACGAGCCAAGATAGTATAAAAATAGAATAATTCATAGATTTTTTTCATATACATAATCATATAAAATAATATTTCAAGGATACCCACAAAGACATTCATTACATGTTAGGATTTGGAAAACCACCAGTATGCCTACTTTAGTCTTAGGATAACCTCTCTTGTACCCTATTATGGGCATAGGATAACATCTTATATACCCCCTTGGGGGATTTCTATAACCACCCACATACCATTTTAGTTAATATAACATTATTCATTACCTAATTCATTTTTGGGAGATATAGGTCCCAACCATATTCGTTATAATGTAACCACCATCCAAGGTTATAATGTATCCATCGTTTTTTGGTTATAATGTGACAAAATTCACATAATGAAAATAATAAATTTATGTTCCATAATATCATAAAAATACATAATATCAAAAACCATTAAAATATATTTGATTCATATACAATTCTTCATTTCATTACACCATAACCCATTGAAAAATAAGTTGGTTTTATAAGCATTTTATCGTGGTAAAACACGTAGAAAATATTAGTTTAATAAAAATCGTGTCCTCAAAAACATAAATCATTAAGATAAATAATATGGAAGTAATCCATGGATAATATATCGTGTAAATAATAACTAACATCAAAGGATGACATCATATTTGGAAAATCATTTTTAAAAGACACCTGAACATTTCTTGAGGAAAACAACTTTTCTTCAAAAAATAGATTTTAAAACTAAGAAAATCATAAAATATTTTGTAAATACTTTTATTCTAAAATATAATGATAATATTATAGGTAATATTTAAAAAAAAATTTATTTTTTCATGATATCATAAAATATTATTCATGTTGTACTTGTTAATACAATTATTCCATTCACTTTTTCTAAAATATCCATACAAGCACTATTTGGGAAACGATATATAGAATCATTTAAAAATATTTTTTATAAAATAAAAAAATGTATAAAAAATAAATTAATAAATCATGTTTTGGATAATAACTGGTTTGTCTTTCATGTGTGTTTTGATTTTTTATTTTCTACCCTCCTAAATTAATCATCATCCCATCATCTCTATAATTTTATCCATGATATAACTATCATATATATTCATTATATATGTATTTATAGTAATCCATAACATTTAGAGATAGAAAATGAAATATGCCTTTCATAGAGATGGTAGGTCATACATACATATGTATGTTGTTTTAATTTTCTCGATGGATTGAATGAAATAAATAAATATAATATATTAGAATTATTGAATCATTATTTGTTCATTAATATTTCACATATTTTTATTTTCACCTATACTTATTGTCTTCCATGTAAAGCATATGTGAAGAAACAATCCAATTGCTTCGTGAGGCGATAGTCCTCTATACACATGAATTATAATATCGTATTCCCACATAATGTAATGTAAGAAGAAATATGTTATATAATTATTAAATAAGTATTATTATATCATAAATATTTTACATAAACAGTTAATCAATCAATATACCCAGTTGTGAGAGACGGTGATGGAAAACGAATATCATTGGTTTGTGAGATGGTAGTCTTCCAAATACACAAATGATGATCTTGTGACCCATTTGATGTAAGAGGAGAAGGATTTTATTAATTAAATTAACATAATTACACATAATTATAAGTAATATAATGATTTTATCATATCATCACTGTTTAATAATAATTTAAGGGGGTGGTGGAAGGAAATAAATAAAATACTAGATTAGGAATGTTACTTATTCTTTGGAAGACTTCTTTCGGTTTACACCAAAGGGAATTTTATTGGATTTATAAAAATAATATGGTTTATATGATGTTATTTGGTGACTGAGGAAGATATCTATTAGAATTTACTAAACCAATGGTGTTTGTATGTACGAAGAGGGGAGGAGAGGTATTGGCCTTTTATAAGTGTGGTGAGTGGCACCCTTGTAATTTCTGGAGTGAAAAATGTTTACCCATTTATTCACATCCCATAGGATAAAAATATATCATTATTTATCATAGATTATATAATGTATAAATATTTTCCTAAAATATGTGTTTTACATTTTTTGGGTCATTTGTAACACGTATCTCTTTAGTTTATCCCATATGGCAGACCCATTTTTACCTCAACCGTGATAATTATTTTTTACATTTTTTACTATTAATTTTGGTCAAAAAATATTTTTTTCTTATTCAATATTATAAATTATTATGATTCCAAATATGGGAAAAATATTCATAATTTCATTTATATAAGGGGAAATTTTTTATTTAATGTTAATATTACAAATGTAATGAGAAAGTAGTTTTCCAAAGAGAGAATGAGAAAAAGTTTCAAATATATTTACATAAAATTTGAATTTAAAATTTATTAAAATGAACTAAATTGGATTAATAGATATAAAATTAAAATAATTTTTCTTATAAAACCACATAAAAACAATTTTTAGGTTTTTCATTTCATTTAAAGAAATGACACTTCTTAATAAAAACCAGAATTTTTCAATATTTATGAAAAATGTTATATTCCAAAAAAATCACAAAATAAAAACCTATGTAAATTTTGAAATGATTTTTAAAAAAATTAATTTAATTTTTTAAAATAAATTTTATGAAATTTATAAATTTTAATTTTTACATAAGTGTGCAAAATGAAACTGAATTTCCTTTTAGAGAAAATATTGTTTTTATATGTAAAATATGATTAATTATACTCTCTTGTCAAGAATACACATAATATGAAATTAAAAGAAAAATTAAATACATTATATATAAATATCATTAAAATAATTCATCCAAAGTTATTTTTATAATTTATTGATGTAAAACACCTTTTTGTTCATAAAAAACAGTTTCATAGAAAAAATTTCTATTTAAATTTAAAAAACAATTATTTTTATTTATAATTAATTAGAAACCCAAAAATTGATTTTATATACATGTTTAAACCACATAATATCGTAATTTAGTTAATATTATTAAAAACCTTCATTTTAATGGTTAGGTGATAACTATCTAATTAAATTAAAATATTTTAATAGAATGTCACATTTTGTTTAAAAAAAGTGTTGCATATAACACAACATAAAATTAGTGTTGTGTGTAATGAAAGAAAAAATTAGTGTTGTGTGTAACACAAAATATCCAAAATTTTGAATTTATTGGAAAAAAATATTTCAAAAAATATTGGGTTGTTACATTTCATACTCCTTTTAAATGAATATCACCCATATAATTCATTAATTTGGTTCCGAAAATTGAGGATGCTTCTACATCATTAAATACTCATGTCCCACCTAGGTTCCTTAAGAGGGTTACTTCAAAAAAAATATAGACCATGTTAGTGATATTACTTCACCAAAAAAATATAGACCAGGTTAGTGATATTTCTTCATAGAATTTTCTCTATTTGAGGTAAATATTCTTTGATAGAAACTTTGTGTTCATACATCATAAGGTGATTGTTTAAAAAGTTAATTCACCATTTATTTCTTACCCAGAAAGTCAGTCAGAGGCTAACCTCTGACCATTTATTAAAATAAAATAAAAAATCAGTACTCAAGAACAAAATCCCAAAAACATCAACTAGAAACCATAAGAACCATACCCGTTGCCACACCCATGATAGAAATCTTCCTCTGTAGTGGCTGATTCCCATTCTGAGCTTTCATAATGCTTTAGGATTTTGGCATACTTCCTCCTCAAATTCAACAGCTCCAAAGAAATAAATTCATTAGGATATTTCATACCTTTATTTAGAACTTCCTCGCCTCCCTTTGTTATAGATGACCAAGTGGACATTGGCTTTGGAAAAATTGAGTAATCTTTCCTCAGCCGCCTTCGTGGGGAGGAAATCTGTGCCTCCTGGTTTTCAAATACCTTCAACTTCCCCCTGGACAATGTTGCTATACGAGGGCCTCGCTAATCCACCATTATTTTCATTATCACTCTGAGAAATCTCCTCACATTTTCTAGGGATAACCACATTTTGATAAGGTGTTGGATGATTCTGCTGAAACTGAGCATTAGCATCAATTAATGCTAAGCACTGTGGTTGTTCAACCATTTCATGATCTTCATACAGCACCATCCTCCTTTCTTAATTTGTAGCAGTAGCTTCCTGAGATCCAGTCTCCACATTGGCACCAGTATTTATTGGTTTAGTCACCTCTGCATCCTCTTGTTCCAAACCCTGAAAACAGTTTCTTGTAGGAACTGTAATGAGGACCCTTCCATCATCCTTATTCCAGAAAATTTTATAAGCACATCCTTCTAAAGCCCCCACAGTAGGATCATCATGCACTGTAGGTCCTGTTTTCTCCACTGTCACATGTTTCACCCCCTCATCCCTACTGGTAATAGCCAACTCACCTCCAACACTGGAGCCACACTTATCATCATTCTGCATCCCACCATCCCCAACCTACAGATCACTCTTCAACCGATTAAAAACTGCAACAACCATCAGATTTAAGGAGACCTCTTTAGCCTTACCCACTGCCAATGCACCCATATTCATCAGACCAGAGCCCTTCCTAGGACCATTATCACACTCCATTTTCTATACTTCACAGGGCCCCATCCTCGGAACATAACTCCACTTCTTGAAACCGTTAGCATGACACTCAGACGCTAAATGCCCCAATCAACAGCATTGTGAATAGTAATTGACCCGTGACTCAAACACAACTTCTTGTTTCCGTCTAAAATCCGAACCAACTGAAATCGAAAACAACTCCAACAGAGGATTTGACACATCTACCTCAATGCAGATGAGAGGATTGATCGGGTGGCTTACAGTGGAAGTGCGAATGTCAGAACAAAGCAAACGACCCACTATATTTTCAATCATACGAAGAATTGATGGATTCTGAAAGGGAAAAGTAATTTGAGGGAGGCTTACACATATCATGCTAGAGGTTGAATCATGGTTTATGCAAAGATCAAACAACCATCTCAAAAGGGATAATTTGAAACCATTGTATCATCGAGGGGCACTAGACCAAGCCCGAATCAGATCAGCTTCCGAAGCAAAACGAATCATGAAGTGTCGTGTATCCATAAGATCAACAATCACACGGTCTTGAAAATCCCATTTACTGAAGACGAATCGATAAAAATCGTCTATCGAGGGCCTTCGAATATTGAAACGTGTGACCAGCATCAGATCTAGATGACTTGAAGCTTCCAAGAACTCTGACATCGTAATCGGAAACTGCGGACCACCAAGATGAAAATCAGGAACCATCGTGCTCAAAGAGATTATTGGGAAATCCGGGAGAAAGTTAGGGTTAGAGAAGGGGGTAAACAGTTTCCGAGAGCTCGGAGGTGGCCGAGCCAATTTCTTATTGAAGCTCTTATATTATACAAAAACATTTTCATTGGAATCTTGAAGTCATATTTTTACCAATATGATATCAAATGTGATTTCTTTTTTATATAATCTAGGTAGAGGGAAATAATGACATGATATTTCACTAAATGATGGAAAATAATATTTTAATAGGACCCGGTCATACAAAATAAAACATGAAATAGAAATCTAATAAGGGAGTGATATGTGTAGCCTAATTTTCATGATTCGCATCATCCATTATGATTGTATAAGCTTTAAATTTTATCATTTTTCTTTAGAGGTTGTTGTGTATTATCATCCACATTACCAATTTGATTAGGTCAATGATTCAAATAATTCCCAAAATCCTTGCACTTGAGACACTGTTATGTGGGTGGTGGATTATGTAGAGATCTCTCTCCATTCATTTCATTAATTGTCCTCTTCACATCACATCTATATCCTCTTATTCAATGGATATTCTTTTAAAAATTACAACACCCTCTTTTTCCTTTCAATAATTAACATGAGTTCTTCTTCCCACATTTGCTTCATATAAGATTCTGAAATTTCATTCCACCATGTGATTTATTTGAGTAATCATGAAACTAGATATTCATTTTTATATCAAAACCATTGAAATTGATAGAATATCCAATTTCTATTTATACCTTTAGTACACATCAATTGACTTATTCCTAGATACTATAGTACCTTATAGATAATTCATTTTGAAGGCTTGATCTTAATCCCCCAAATAATTGACCAAATTTCCTTCCTATAATAACGATTAAATGATAAGTTTTTCAATAAACTACTGTAAACTTATCATTATAAGTACTAATTGATTCATCATCCATCTTTTTTATCTCAAGAAATTCCTTATCCATTCTTTTTCATAGAATAAATGAGAAATTTTTACTTAAAATATCTAATTAAACTCATCCCATTCTATGGAGTTAATTATATTCTCTTGAATCTTATTGTTAATATGGTTACACCATTAATATTATTCACCTTTGAAATGATAGAAAACCAAAATGAATTTTTCATGCTCTGAACACTGGTGAATGGAAAATATATTTTCAATGGTACTATTTCCTTTTTCAATGACTAGTTGTTCAATTGAACCACTAAAAATGGTGGGAATTGCCTCATGAAGAAGTCAACTAATTTTTTATCCTTTGATAACTTTGAAGTTCAGCATGATTTATAGCTTGAGAAAGTTTTATGAGCATTATAATTAGGATTTTCATTCTACTTTCCATAACATTCAGTTGCTGAAGAGTTTAATCATTTCATTTTTTGTTTCATTAAATACTAAAATGATTCATTTATGTTTTAACCATTGACTAAAACCATAAATAATGGTGTGAAAAATAGAAATCATAGTGGAAAACCATATAGTCATGAAATATCATTTTCAATATGTCTATATCATCAAACATTGTTTTAAATATATGACACCATAGGCTTAACCTAGGTCATTCATAGTAATTATTAAAATCATTGAAGATGGTTCATAATTTTTTTTTTGAATTTCCAAAACATATCCCCTAGGTGTTTCAAACTCGGTGTTCTTCACAGACTGTTGTCCTGTACTAGCTAATGATCAAGTCGATCTCAATACACCCCTTTTGAAGTTATAAACCCTAGGTATCTTAGCTCCAAATCCACATTCACTTATAGTATGTCGAGATGTAATTTCGTGAAAACCACTCACTCCACCATTTACTAAAATTCTATAACATTTTCCTACACTTTTACTCATCCATATACTTTTAATTATTCATATACCCAAACATATCCTTATAAATATCCCTATGGATCTCAATAAATTTTTCTTGTCATGGATTATAAAGGTCAACTAAACATATTTCTAATACCAACTCCAAAGACCCAAACTTATCATATAATTATTATATATTTTTAGACAATTATTCCTTACATAACATAATAATCCATTCTAGAGTAATTCTGGGACAGTGCCTTTAAAAAACTAAACATATAAACAACTAGTCCATAAGTGGGCAATGTCATCTCCCACAAAGATCTTTATAAATATAACCCTTTTATACATATCATAATTAATACCATTATTCATATCCTGTGGAAAGGAAAAATTAGGAAGGTGAATCTCATATTATTAATAAGGGTAAAGCATGAAGATATCAATATAACTGAAGGACCCCGGAACACCCTTAGAGGGGAGGGGTGAATCTGGGCGTCAACATTTTCTTTGAAATTGACGGATCTTTTTCCCAAGTTGGTCGGAACCTGTTAAATCTATATCAAGAGGAAGTGCATAAAATAAACAATCACATGAAAAGAAAAGACACAGAAATTTTACTCGGTTCGATGCTATGGGCTATGTCCATAGAGGATACACTGACATTGTGTCAGTCATACCAAATTCCACTAATCTTCACTATCTGTGGATTACAATAGTTTTACACAGTCACTCTGTTCTAGGAGCACTACCTTTAAAAGGTTTTAGGGATAGCACATTGCATCCCCTGGATCACTTCCATTGAATCTTTTTTCCTCAGTGATTTGGAAGTATCTTCACTTAGTTTATCGACTTAAAGTCCGCTTCAATGGTTTATCATTAGTTCATGCATATTCAACTAAAAATGGATGCTCTGTTGAAGTCTCATAATCACACACAGATGTAATTTATTTTCACATACACTGATATGTTGTGATGATTAATTTTTCAAACCGATTTGGCCAATTTTTGGCTTCCTTGGGTGTTCCACGTACAGAAGTTGGTTCTATGTACCATGGATAATTTAGCGTACCATCCAGCTCCTTCACGTACCATCCAGCTCCTCTGTGTACCGCACTACACTACATTCTTCCCTACTCCATGTACTTCTCCAAACCTCCACATATCATCCTGCTCCGCATACTTCCTTACTCCACTGCGTACTATGACAGCATCCTATGAAAACCACACACCCTTCCATAAATTTTTTTCTTAACACGGATGAGTCTCTCCGTGTACATTATTCTCCCCCACGAACCACTGTCGACTTCTCCAAATTTATTCTCTAAATTTTAATCAACAATATAATCACTTAACAAATGTTATTATTGTTCTTTAAATATGCATGTAACTCCAAAAATTTCGGTAATCTAATTTACCCAAATTTTCAATGTGGGACAAACTGAAATCCATTAGTGTGCTATTAGCCTCCACCACGTCCTTCAAACCTCTAAACTACAAACCATTATTGCATACTGTAAACCAACCACATAATGCATATCTGTCTATCTGTATAATGTATTTCATCGCCGTGTACCGTTGTTGCGAACCATTTTCAGAATCATTTCGTGTGCCGCAGACCTTCATTGTGTACTGTCGCTACGAACTGTTTCCAATTATTTGCATTGTTCCGCATACTGCATGCCTTCACAACGTATCGTATGCCTTCACCACATACCACACGCCTTCACCATGTATCACATGCCTTCACTGCATACTGTGTTCCTTCACTGCATATCGTGCACCTTCACCACGTACCATAACAACGAACCATTACCAAACTCACAATTTTTTAGGCCCAAAAAATTGGAAAACACTGGGAAACTGCACCACCATTAACATTTCTTTTAGACTCAAACATATAACTCTATTCATTAAAAACTCCCTAGTTATCCATGTAATGATTGAAAACACAAACCAAACTCCTTTATTATCAAAAAATATCCTTGGTTCCAACAATCCCCTCCTTTGGTTTTGTTGGTAATCCATAGATAAATTCATTGATGTTCCAGCCACAATCAAAGCCTGGTCCTTCCAGAGACAATTCAGCCATCATTCTAAGTCTATGTGAGTATTTCTCGGTGTAGAAAACAAGATAGTGGACATGAATTGATTTTACATTGTTTTCTTTTCTCCCCCATAGTTTCATTTCTAGCCTTTTATATTCTCCATATTTTTTGTAACCAGAAAAAAAATAGGTGAATTTATCTGTTCTCCCCCATTGGAAATAAACCCAATGACCGGTATGGAAACATTTTATAGCTTAGAACACACTCCCCCTGGATAGTATCTCCCCCATAAACCTAAAAAACATCCACAAACATATTAACACAGTTAAGACAGTTGGGGAGAGGGGAATCTCTTAACATCCTAATGCACTACGAGGTGGCTGAACCGAGGTTCAACCGATGTTTCTCAAACACAGCCACTGAAAATATCATTGATATAATGTCAGCTAATTTCTCATCAGTTCCCACATGCTCTATTTTCATCACGCCTTGTTCAAAATTTTCTTTTATGAAGTGATATCTGCTCTCAATATGTTTTTTTTAGAATGTTTAACTGGATTCTTCATCAGATCAATTGTGCTCTTGTTATCACATTAAATTACCATTGGTTGTTTCACCTCATCACCTATGACCCTCAATTTTTGATTCATACAAATTAATTGAGTTCATGATTTGGTAGCAGATTTATATTCACCTTCAACAATACTAAGTGAAGTACTTTACTATTTTTTGGTTAACCATCCCACTCATTTCTTCCCTATATAAAATGCTCTTCCACTGGTAGACTCTTAGTCTTCTATATCTCTAGCCCAGTCAGCATAGGAGAATGTTGATAGTTCACTATCTCTTCCTAAAGAAAAGTATAGCCCATAACAATGTGTACCTTGAATATCTCATGATTATTTTCATTAGGGACATATGTTCTTCCTTCGGATTACACTGAAAGTGGGCTTCAAGGCAGTTTGCAAAGAAAATATCTAGTCATGTCATCGTCAGGTAAAGTAGGCTTCCAATGATTATTTTGTACAAGGTGGGATCCACCCTTCCTCGTGATTTCGGAGCATTTAAACAACTGAAATTAGAGTTAACATTTGTCTGCAATCATGCATATTGAACTTCTTTAGTAGCTATCTTGCATACATTTCTTGAGAAATGAAAGTGCAATCCTTATTTTGATGTACCTACAACCCAAGAAAGTATGTGAGTTTACCAATCATAGAAATTTCAAATTATTCTTTCATGTGATTGGAAAATTCATCCATTGATCCGTGTCTACATCCTCCAAAAATAATATAATCCACATACACCAATATAATGAACTGATCCTATTGAGAGTTCTTCACATATAGGTGGTGATCCACTCCTCCTTTTCTAAATGCTTACTTTCTCAGATAAGATTCCAACAGAGAGTACCACACCCGTGGTTCCTATTTCATCCCATAAACATGTTTCTTTAATTTGAAAACCTTCAATTCATAATTTCCAAGAATGAACCCTATGGTTTGTTCAATGTAGACATTTTCTTCAAATACTCTATTTAGTACTGTTTTCTTGACATCCATTTGATACACTTTATAACCTCTTTAGATTGCCATGACATGAAATAGCCTCATTGACTCTGGTCTCACAATGGAAGAAAATGTCTCCTTAACATCGATGCCTTTGATTTCTGAATATTCTTTATAGACTAGGTGTGCCTTATTTCCGATCAAATTTCCATGTTTCTAAAATTTATTGTTCAAAATTCAATTCGTACCAATCACATTATAATATTCTGAAATTTTAACAATATCTCATGTATGATTTTTTTCAATCTTATCTAACTCTTCATTCATTGCTTTCACCCACGACACATCCTTTGCAGCCTCTTCAAATGTGGATGGTTCCACAACTGATAGAAATGTAGATTGTGAATTATTCCTCATTCACCTTATCTGTGTAGGTGCATTCCAATACACTATAATGTTAGACTGATCAATCTCTTCTCTTATATTTCTCCTTTGGGGTTCAACCGTATTCTCTCTAGATATGGCTTCCTCGTCTGATTCTTCTTCAGAGTCAACATCATGATGTGACTCCTAAGAGTTTTACACATCTTCCTCGACCTCTATATTAGCATTTGTTCTATGTTCACATTCTTTCTCATCTTATATCACATGACAATAGGAATTCCTAGAAGCCTTCAAGGTTTTCGTTTCAATGATATTTACATCACTACTTTCCACAATTCTTCCCAAGCACTTATTGAAACACGTATAGGATTTTTTGTTCATTGAGTATCCAAGAAATATTCCTTTGTATGCATTTTCTCAATACTTCCATTGATTTCCTTATTTACTTTGGATAAAACATTAGCTTTTTAAAACATGAAAACATTTCAAATAGGGCTTCCTTATATGAAAAAATTCATAAGGTGTATTTGTTTTACCCATATATAGCCCTATTAGATTTTGAATATACACTGCAGTTTTCACTGCCTCTTTCCAATAATGTTGAGTAATACGACTCTCAATCAGTATAGTTCTGGCTATGTTGTTTAGTTGTAAATTCATGTGCTCAAAAACTCCATTTTATGGTGCAGTTATCATAGCTTCAACCCCATATTAACTCCCATGATTATTTATGTAATTTTCAAATTCAATGGATGTGTATTCCTCTCCATTGTTAGATCATAGGACTTGGATCTTCCATCCAATATCATTCTTGGTGATTCGTCGATAGGTTTTCATGCAATCAAGAACTTTTCGCTTCCTATATATTATGATCACACATGTCATTATTCTATAATCATCTATAAAAATTACAAATTACCTCCCTCAATGTGTTATAGAAACATTTTTTGGGCCACATACACTTGTATGGATGAGGTAAAGGAGATTTGATGCTCTTTCCTTCTTTGTCCGATAGGAACTTCATACCTGTTTCCCCTGCATGCAAGCGTCACAGGTCTTTTCTCGTTAACGCTTTAGATTAGGGATATCCATGACTATCATCATCTTAAATATTTTTTCCATGTCTTGTTGGTTAATGTTCCCCAATCTTTGATGCCATAAGTTCTTTTCCACATCAACTGTTAGGTAGTAAAAGTTATCTTTGCTGTCAACCAAATATAAGTTGTCTTTGGTTCTACAGCCTTTCATGAGAGAAATCCCAGACATTCCATTTATAGTATATCCATATTTATTGAATTTCACAATAATAATGGAGTCACAGAGTTGACTTACACTAAGAATATTGTGACATAGACCTCCACATATAGGACTTCAGTTTTATCTAGTTATCCATTAGCTAGATTAGTGCTTCCATTGTCTTTTATCCTCAAAGCACAATCGCTACCGAACCTCACTATCCGATAAATATTTTTCTTGACATTTTTTAATAGTTCTTCATTACCCATCATGTGGGATGAACATCATCTATCAAGAATCTAGGTGTTTTTGTTCTTTTTAGCTTTGATGGAAACTTCTGCAAAATTAGACTTTTCAATTTTCCTTCTTTCTAACCATGAGATATTGGATTGAGTGTAGGATGATGTTGTACATTAAATTCTCTATTTTTTTTACATGGGTTATTCATCTTGAAATTATTCTTCTAGAGGATAAAACCTTTTGGAAATAGAAACACTAACTATTTGATGTGTATTGACTCATCTATGACCATTGAAATAATTTCTCATGTTATACCTTTGCCTACAATGCACAAAATTATGGAAAAAGTTATAATAGTAAAAACAATATCCATAGAAAATATTTCTTACATAAGAAGTAGGATATAAATATGTTCTCATTTGTTGAAATGCTAACTCTTACCCAATCATATTTCTCCTCACCTCTTCATAGTTGGACATGGTATGGCCCAGATAGCAACAAAACTAACACTTCGTGAAGGGAAACGTCTCCTCGCTTCTATTTCTCCTCATACCTTCTTCTACAGGAAAATAGTTTGACTACCTATCATTTATGGAAACTTGAGGATAATCTTCAATTCTTCTTTTAGTTTGATTTAAGTGTTTAATTTTCCGAACTTCTGGTGGCTTTTCAATATAATCAACTTTAATATTTCCTTTATTCGGACTCACTTTATTTATATCATCTGACATTTCGACATTGCAACCAATTCCACTATTTCCCATGCATGTGGGTCTTTGATCACTCAAGATCTTTTAAACTCCATCAGAACCACGTTTTTATCTCTCTAGCATATCATCATCTGAGAACCTTCTAAATTGTATTTTCTTATTTGATTATTTTGAAATTGATTCACTTTCAAGTTTTATTCTCAGAGTAAAAAATTATTATTTGAGTCCCTTAATGGCCTTGGACTTCACCTCCAGTCCCGATTTAAGTTCATTAATGACCTTTTCATATTCTTCAATTATGAGTTTTAGTTCAATAACATCATCAGTGCTTTCAAGGATTGATGATTCAACTTTCACCAATTCTTCTAGTCGTTCAATTTCTGCTTCCAACAGATCAATATATTCTTATGAATCCCCACCATTTCATTCCAATTATTACATCTCTTACATTTAATCTGAAGCTTAACAAAGGCATCCATAAGTTTTAACTTGGAATCGACATTATCAATAAACTTATTTTCTCTAGATTTATCTATAAATGGTTCTGACTTTTTGATGGTATCCATCGTAGAGGCATGGTTTCCAGTTTTAAATTCAGGTTCATCTTCCTCAGAGAATTTATTATCATCACCTTCCTCCTCATAAAAGAACTCTTCTTTCTGAATTTCTTGTAAAATTTTAAGTTTCCCTTTTTGAAGAATATTTTCCATGGATTTTCTATAATTTAAACTTCTTGCTCTTCATCATAAATTTTTTTTGAGCACTGAGAGGCAATGTACCCAACACTTCTATAGCGAAAACAAGTTAAAGGTTGTTTGCCTTCAAATTTCCATGTTCCCTTCTAGAAATTCTTGGAAATAAAAGAAAGATTTTCATTTTCCTCATTATCTTCATCACCGCTATCTCCTGAAACATTTCATTTCTCCATGGATTTGAATGCCATTTCCTTACTCACATGTATCCTAGCTTCTTCTGTTTTTATTCTCATTTCATAAGTTTATAGATTGCTTAGAAGATCATTCACTGAGAGTTTGGAGAGATCCCTTTCCTCAAGGGATGAAACCATTACATTGTAAAGGGGTGATAGTTGTCTCAAGATTTTCTTTATAGTGTTAATGTCTTTGATATATTCACCTAGACCTTGGATTGCTCCTATAACATCATTTATTTGAATGAAAAAGGAGTCTGCATTCTCATGAGGGTGAATCTCCATAACATCAATCCTATTGTGTAGTACATGAAGTTTTTCCTCTTTCACATTGTTTTCTCCTTCATAAACATTATTTAGTTTATCCCACATTGACTTGAAAGATGTAAAACTCATTATCTTTAGATAAATCTAATCAAAAAGGGCTACAGTGATAGCATTATGAGCTTTTTCATTAGTATAAAGCAATTTCCTTTCTGTATTTGTCATCGACAGTCCTTTAGGATCAGTGACTTATATTCCCTGTGCAGTAGAAAATAAGACTTCCACTCTAAGAGATCTTAAGTGATATCTCATCATGTTTTTTAATATTTAAAAATTACTTCCATCAATAAGGGGAACTCCCCTCATGTTGAATGGATTATCCATGATAGATAGATTCAACACCAGCAACCTTTACCCTATAATACCACTAGAGGACCCCGTAACACCCTGAGAGGGGAGGGGGTGAATCAGGGTGTCAAATGTTTCTTTTAATTAGGTGGATATTGTTCCCAAATTGGTAGGAACATATTAAACCTGTGTGAATAGGATGTGCATAAAATAAAAAAACACATGCAAAGTAAGGACAAATCAATTTTATTTGGTTCACCATTAAGGGTTGCATCCATGTATTATACACCGACAGTGTGTTGGTCCTACCAAATTCCAATAATATTTACTAGCTATAGATTAATATAGTTTAGAACAGTCACTTTGTGCCAGGATCAATGCCTTTAAAAAAATTTAGGGATTGTACACTGTGCAACTTGGATCACTTCCGCTAACTCGCCTTTGCTCATTGCATTGGAAGAATAATCACTCAGTTAATCGTATTGAAGGTCACCTCAATGGTTTATCATTAGTTCATGCATTATTAACTTCAAATGGATGCTCTATTGAAATCCTATAATCACAAATAGATGTAATTTATTTTCCCATACACTGTTATGATATGAAAATTTATTTCACAAACTAATTTGGCCAATTTTATGCATCCTTGGGTGTTTCGCGTACTACTGTTGGTTCTTCATACTACATATGTTTTCGTATACCATCCAGCTCCTTCGCATACCAACTAGATCCTCTGTGTACCGCGTTGCACTACATTACTCCCTACTCCAAGTACTACTCCAAAAGTTTGTGTATCATCCCACTCCTCATACTACCTTGATCTGCTGCGTACTGCGAGAGTTTCTTGCGCTCACCACACACCCTTCAGCGGATAGTTTTCCTTACGAGGATGAGTCTCTCCGTGTACCGTCTTCTCCTCTGTGAACCACTGCCGACTTCTTTGAATTTCTTCCCGAAATTTTAATCTCCAATCTCATCACATAAAAATGTTATTATTGTTCCTCAAATAGGCATGTAAATCCACAAATTTCAGTAATCTGATTTACCCAAATTTACAATGTGGGAAAAACTGAACTCCATCAGCATATAGTTAGCCTCCATCATGTACTTCAAACCTCTAAACTGCGAACCATTATCACTTACCATAAACTAACTACGTACTGCATGTCTTTCAGTCCACATACTTCATTTCTTTGCCGCGTACCATCACTTCAATTTGTTTTCAGCCTCATTTCATGTACCACACACCTTCATGGTGTGCAGTCACTAAAAACATTTACCGTTTTGCATATTGTGTGCCTTCACGATGTAACGTGCGCCTTCACCATGTACCACGCGCCTTCACCATGTACTGCGTGCCTTCACTGTGTACTGTGTGCCTTCACCGCGTACCGTGCGCCTTCACCACGTACTGCACGCCTTCACTGTGTATCTTGCTCCTTCACAGTATACCTTTTCTATAAACTATTATGAAACTCCCGATTTCTGAGGCCCAAACAATTGGAAGACACTGGTAAACTGCACCAGTTTCAATACTACATTCAGCCTCAAACATATGACTCTATTTTGTGCAATCTTCATAGCCATCCATGTGTAGATTGACAACAAACACAAACCAACTCCATTATTATCAATTAACTACCTTGGTTCCAAAAATAACATGATCATATAGTTATGTGAACAAGATAATAACATATGAAAATCATACCCTGCATATCATAGGTCATAAACTTGGGTCATGGCATAAATACTGATAGTTCACAAGACATGAATCTTGATGGAATCAAAGAAAATGATCCATGAGATTATAAAATTGGAATGATTCATTTATTTTTTGAATGTACATAATCATGTAAAATTTAATTTCAAGGCTACCCAATAATAAATTCTTAACATGTTTGGGTTGGGCTAACCACCCATTTACCTACATCGGGCTTGGGATAACCTCTCGTGTACCCACTTTTGGGACTAAGATAACCTCTAGTAAACACCACTTTGGGATTGGGGTAAAATCCTATATACCCTTTACCCAATTCATTGGAGGGATATATACGTCCTAAAAATATTTTTTATCACCTAACCATGATCCTTGGTAATAACATAAAAATTATCCTTGGATATAACATAACTATCACCACAATATAAAAAACATTCATGTGTGTTCAAAAAGATAATAAAACATACATAATAATTTAACCCATTAATATAAATGGGTTTCTCATGCATTTCATCATTTCATTATAGTATAACACATGGAAAAATAATCATGTTTCATAAGAAATTTATCATGGTATAACATATAGAAAAGAAACAGGTTTCATAAAAATAATATCATAATAAACATAAAACATCTATATAAATAATTAGAACCATATTTATGGATTTTATCCATATTAAATAATAAGTATCATCAAATAAATTCCTCATGGATGGAAAATTATTTTGAAAAGACACTTGGAACATTTATAGAGGAAAATAAATTTTGTTTAAAAAATAACATATTAAAAGTAAAAAAAATTTATTAAGAATTGTGATAATATTTTTCATTAAAAATAAACACTGAATAGTATAAGGGAATATTTAAAAACAATAAGTTGTTTATGACATGGGAAAATACCATTCATTATTTACATGTTAAAATAAAGATTCTTTCAACATTTTTAGTAAAATCCAAACAGACATTGTTTAGAAAATGACATAAATATCCCTTGAAATTATTTATTAAAAAGTAAATCATGGTCAAAAAATTATTCAATAAATCATTTACAAAATGTTAAATATAATTTTGAAAATATTTTTTTCAAAAACATGTTTTTTGGAAGAAATGGATTTTTTGATCGAAGAGAAAAATAAAGAAGATTTTTCTTAAAAACATTCTTTTGTAATATTGAGTAAATAAATAAGGGAAAAGGATGGGAAAAAATGTATACTCATGAAATAACTAGAGTAAAATAAAATTATGAAGTTTATTTAGAGATATATCAAAATATTTCATCATTGCAAACATAAACATTTCTGAAAAATGATGAAATTGTATCATAAAAACATTAAAGATTTGATATCCTTGAATCATAATCCCCATAAAAGAGACATGATCAAATGGATATATAAATAATAATAATTTTTTGGTGAATAATCATAAAATAAATTCATGAGAAGTAAATACACCACATAAAATAGATATTTGGTGAATGTGGCATGTGTCTCATAGAAGTAAAAAAGTGAAACAGAAAACCCTTACCTTACATTTCAAATTATTTTGTACATATTATAACCTAATGTATAATAAATATAATCTTATTATAAATATATTGATGAACCATAATTACATATAAAAAATTATATATTATTTACTTATGACCTTTCTATTTCTTTCTTAGTAAAAATTCCCTATTAAAATCATGTTTAGATAATAACCTCCTTGTTTTTCATATATGCTTTGATTCGTTATTTTTTATCCTCTTAAATTTATTATGGTTATATCATATCCAGAATTTTAACCATGATATAAATAAAATTTATATTTATTATATATTTACTTATATTAATCCATAAATATTAGACATTGAAAATGAAATACATCAATCATGGAGATGGTAGGACATATGTACGCATGAACATTATTTCCGTTTTCATGATGGATTAAAAAAATAAATTTAAATAATATATTTCAATTAAATAATATTTATTATTTCATATACATGTCACATATGTTTATTTAAACTTATCATTATCATCTTCCCTATAAAGTGTATGAGAATAAATAATCATATAACTTCATGAGGTGGTAGTCTGTTCTACCCACAAACAATGTTATCGTATTCCCATGGTGTAGAAACCCTCAGTTTAAAATATGTAACCATTTTTATTCCTATTTATTTTTATAAAGTGGTTGTGTAATGTTTGGTAATGTTTGGAAAGGTTTTATGATGGTTTTTTGTGATTTTCTATGGGTGCACTGCTTGAGAACGGTTAGTGAAAACCGTGAAGCATCTCCAGGAAACCATGCAAAAATATGTAGTGGTTAAGGGTTTGGAAAATGGTTGAGGTGCACATTTTTCCAAACCATGTTTCCAGCCCAGGTAAACCATGCAACATGGGATAGTGGCTTGTTCCCTAGTTGGAACATGATCTTTCAAATAGTGAGGGCCAACCATGTGAATCACCTCCTTGAGACAGAATTAGGAACACGGTTATTGCACAGTTTTCCAAATAATCCATGGTTTAAAAAAGTGGGCATTTTAAAAATGGTTTCACTCTATATTTTCCCTAAAACACCCATTTCATATTCCACTCAAACCCAACATTGGATTTATTATTCTCATGGGTTATGGGGCTCTCCCATTCATTTTATAAGCCAATTGAAGGATTCACAAGGTACTTAGAAGGAAACTATTTCCTGGTAAGTAATATCTCTTGACAGTTTCATTGTTTTCCAAAGATCAACTATCCTCTCTCCCAATTTTTTCTATATCTACATTCATTTCATGTAGATCTAGGGGTTTTATTTTAATATAACAGTGATATTTGGGCTTATTGATGTTAGTAAAATGGATTTAAGGTGATTTTGGGGAGGTTTCACCCAGTTTTGGTGCGTGGGGTGTCAATTTTTCCAAACCCTAAGGTAGTTGGATTACCCCCAAATTCATGTTTGACCACTTCTTTTGTGGGATGGAACTTAGCCTGCGGAAATCTATAGCGATCTGTGACTTCGAAAGCTATGAGAAAATTGTCTGATGTGCCCTCAAGGTCGAAATAGAGATCAGATAAACTTTATTGCTATCAAGGGGATAGGAATCATAAGGTGGACTTCAATTCTAGAGGTCCGATAGATAAATCCAACGGTGATAAGAAGATCCAACATGCCACTTTCCCAGGGTGCAGAAAGAAGCATCCCAGAAATTTCCTGAAGGGGGAGAGGAAATTCTTTAGGTGTGGAAGATAAGGGAACCTAGCCGTTAACTGTCAATAAGAAAAAACACACAGTTTAGATAGAGGAGAAGAATGCTTTGTTCGACTTTAAACATATTGTTCATTGCTTCAACTACAAATAACAGGGCACATTGCAAATCAGTGCCCTATGCCAAGGGTGTTCGGAGGAAACCAACAACCTCCAAGGATGAAATGGTGAGATTTTTCCATCACTACCACTAAAGTGAACACCGACAATGAAGTGGTGATAGGTACTCCAGTTATTCATTCAAAATAGAAAATGTACTTTTTTATTCTAGTTCTACGAATTATTTTGTATCCTGAATGTTTATTAGAACAATCCCAACACCACCACAAATCATGGAAGTAAAGATGTTGGTGAGTAAGAAAAATTTGGAAATCATTGAATCCTGTGAATATAACTCCTCCCCTATCATAATTTGTGGATAGAAGTTCCTATAGAACCTCTTCAAACTCCTTCTAGTGGAATTTGATTCAATTCATGGCAGGGTTTGGATTTCCTTATATAGAGCCAACATAAATTACCATGAGAGGGATATCACTTTATATATTGATAATTGACCCTTGATTCTATGAAAGTGCAATGAGGAAGATGAATCTTCTTTTGAGTCATCATCTCAAGCATGGATATTACTTTTCTATGAGCATGTGTACTTGCCTCAGATGATTGAGTTTAAGGATGAAACCATCCTTGAATACATGCCTACCGTGAAAGAATTTGCTGAACTGTTTCCTGGGGAATTTCCAAGATTTCATCCTAAAAGAGATGTTGAATTATTAATTGTCCTTATACCTGGGGTGTGACCAATATCCAATACGCCATAAAGAATGGCTATTGTGGAGCTTGAAGAGATAAATAAACAACTACAGGAAAATCTATATAAAGGGTTTGTAAGCCCAAGTGCTTCACCATGGGGTTCACTAGTCCACATCGTCAAAAAAAAGGATAGGTCAATGTGCCTTTTCATTGATTATCATGAGCTCAACACAATCATGATAAAGAAAAAATATCCTCTTCCAAAAATTGATGACTTTTTTGATCTTCTATGTGGAGAAAAATACTTTTCCAAGATGGATTTGCTGTCGAGATATTACCAAGTTAGGGTGAAGAAAGAGGATATCCCCAAGACTGCTTTTTGTACAAAGTATGGGCACTATGAATTCACTGTAATGCCTTTCAGACTCACTAATATTCCATAAATCTTCCTGGAATTGATTAACAGAGTCTTTAGATATTACCTCGACAAATTTGTGGTAGTATTCATAGATGATATTATAATATACTCTAAAACCAAAGAGGAGCATGAGGAGAATCTAAGAACTATACTAGAGAAATTTTGAAAAGATAATCTCTACACAAAGTACAGAAAGTGTGAGTTTTGGTTGAAGGAGGTCTCATTCTTGGGTCATATCATCACAAACCATGAGATATCTATGGATCCCTCCATGATAATTAAAACTAAGGGATTTCCAAGGCTAACATCGGTAATGGATATTCATAGCTTCTTGGGGTTAGCTAGATATTATCGCTGATTTGTGAGAAATTTCCCATAATTTTCCAACCCTCTTACCAAGAAAACTCTGAAGGGAATACAATTTTCTTAGAGTGATTAATGTAAAGAGAGATTCAAGGAGCTGAAAAGGAGGCTTATCACTGCTCTCGTTCTCAAATTACCCACCAATGGAGAACTTTTAGTGCTATTTAGTGATGATTTGAAGAGGGGACTAAGTTTTTTGTTGATGCAGAATGATAAAGTGATAACCTACGCCTCAAGGCAACTGAAAATCCATGAGCAGAACCAACCCATGCATGATCTATAGTTTTTGGTTGTGATCTTTGCATTGAAAATCTGGCAACATTATCTATATGGGTAGAAGTGTGAAATATATACAAACTACAAAATTCTCAAGTACATATTCGCACAAAAAGATTTGAATATGATTCCATGAAGATGGTTAGATCTGATCATATATTATGACTGCTCAATCCATTACCACCATGGGAAAGAGAATAAGGTGGGGGATGATCTAAGTAGAAAGGACCCTATAATTCAATCATTGAAGAGAATTTAAAAGGATCCAATTAGCTTATATTTGATTAAGATGGACATGGGAATCATAAAGAATGGAACATCATCAATCCTTTCACAAATGATTTCTCAAGCGTCTCTTTCAGAAAGGTAAAAGGATGCTCAATGATGGGATGTGGAAATTCTGAAAAGGGTGGAAGCTATCATAAATGGGAAATCCTCAGAGTACGTGGTTGAAAAGGATGGAATTATGATATTTTGATCACAACTATATGTAACATAAAATACAGAGATAATGTAAGAGCTTCTAAATGACGCACATAGCTCAATTTTCTCTATTCACCTAGGGAGCACAAAGATGTATTGAGATCTCTGAGAAACAATTTGGTGCGACAATATGAAAAGCTAGATTGTTAAATATACATGAAAGTGTCTGGTATGTTAGCAAGTGATGGCTGAGAGGAAAAATTCTAAGTGGATGATGCAACCACTACCCATACCAACATGTAAATGGGACAACATTACCATGGACTTTATCACTAGACTTCCAAGGAAATCGAGAGGAAACAATGCCATATGGGTCATTGTGGATCATCTTACAAAGATAGCCCACTTTATCATGATTCTAGAGGACATCTCATTGGATACACATTCATGGATTTACATCAAAGAAGTGGTAAGGATGCATGACTTACCACTATCTATTGTATTCGATCGTAATCTGAGATTCACCTTGACGTTCTGGAATAGTCTCCAACATGCTCTAAGCACTGAACTGAATATCAGTATAGCCTACCATTCTCTATCAAATGGAAAATTTGATTGAACTATTAATACACTAAAAGATATGTTATGTTCATTTTCTATGGACTTCCAGGGATGATGTGACCAACCTCTACCACTAGTCGAATTATCCTACTATAACAGTTTCCACTCGAGTATTTGAATGACACTATATGAATCTGTTTATGGGAAAAGCTTAAAAAACTATCTTTTAGGGATGAAGTAGGTGAGAGTAAGCTTCTAGGACCTGAAATGTTCAATGAAATAGTGAAGAAGGTGAAAACCATTCCACAACATATCAAGGTAGCTCAAAGTCGGCAGAAGTGTTATGAAGATAATCGTCGATGAGACATTGAGTTCAAAGTTGGAGACATGGTATTTCTATGCATATCTCCATGGAATAATGTAATGAGGTTTGGAAAAAAGGGAAGTGATGTCCTAGGTACATAGGTCCCTTCAATATTCTTGACCGTGTTGGAGCTATGGCTATCAACTAGAACTTCCACCTTCCATGGACAATGTACATGATATCTTTCATTTATCCCTATTAAGGAAGTATATACTTGACCCTTCACATGTAATATCTTCATAGGTTGTACTATAAAGACTCAGAAATTTTGAGGAAATTTTTTTTATTGATTCTTTGAAATTTTACGAGTCTGTGGCTTCTGACGGCGCCTGATTCCGAGGCCCGGTGTGCTCGGAATCAATTTCCAATTTTTATCTCGGGTACGTTCAGTAAATGAACGAGCGGGTTTTTCTATCTTTTGAACCGGTACTCGAAAATGAAATCTGAGGGCACCGATGTACTCGCAGGACCAGTAATTTCTTATGGAGACCTTTACTGCAGTTGAGTTTTAAGTGGGTTGAGAATTAATATTTGGGGAATTAGTTTAAAATAAATAAAATTATTAGAACAACTTTATTTTATAACTTTGGAAGTTAATCTCTCCCATGGGAAGTTGTTGGTGGGGCCCACATCCATCCAACATCCCATGTGTGGATATTTGAAATGTGGGGCCCATACAAGACTCAACCTTTCACCTTCCCCTAAACTTCATAAACCCCCCCATTAAACTCCCTTGTTTAATGTTGACAACTCTCCCATTTATGAGATCTTTCACCTCCTCTGCCTCTCTTTAATTAATTTCGACCACATTTAATTAATGAAGTGGTTTGAATGTTTGAATTTTAAATGTATTGTGTTAAATAAAATAATAGGGTAGCTTATTATTTTATTTTGGGGAGGCTTTCATTGTGAGAAGAAGAGTTGGGGAGAGCTCTTGAGTTTTTGGGGAAGAACACCGACCCTCCGACGAAGAACGACGACTTCTTTGATGAAGAATTCCAGTTCCATGAAGAATGACGACGCGCCATCCATCCTCTTCTCTGCAACAAGTGAGGAGACACTGATTCCTCCTCAGACGCACTTCGACGTCGTTTACGAATCCTCTCCCCACGACGCCGTCTACCGCGATTCCCGGCATGTGACGTCAATTATCGAGGTAGATAAATCAAGTTCAATTTTAATGGATTAAAATTGTGCTTCATTTGTCGTCGAACATCTTGCTTGTCCAACCTATTTCTATCGATTAACGTGGAGGGCGCGGGTCAAACGAACACAACCCGACGACCCTCTGATTGATCTTGTTTATTTTCATGGAATCGGTGGAGGAAGCACGGAACTGTCGCGCTGTGTCGGGAACGCAGCGGAGGCAGCCAGCCTTGTCGCACCAACTGTGCGGGAGAAACCACGGCCCACTTTGCAGGACGCTTCGGTGGAAGAACCTTCCGGGCGAAGGGGAGTCGGTGTTCCAGGAGGGCGCCGCGCTGGAGAACCGGCCAGCCCGTTAGCCGGCTAGGCGGAGCAGAGCCGTGGTACTAGGAGGGAGCTCGCTGGAGAACCCACGGCCCACCATGTGTGCCGCTTGTGCCAAAAGGTCGGTCGGCCTAGCCAGCCAGTTTTGAAAGGGCGGTGCCGCCGGTTCGGGCAGCCGGGGGGTCGCGCCCCCTCGGCCAGAGGGTCGAGCCTGCCGGGCCCGCGCCCCGCCAGGCCGTGCGCCCCGCCGGGCCGCGCCTCACCCGGCCGCACTGGGTCGTGCCGTGCGTTTCATCAGGCCTGTCTGACCCCCTTCCGGGTCGGACCCGCCAACTCTGGGTTGACCCGACCCGTCGGCCCACCGGGCTTAACGGGTCGGGCCTGTTTTCACATAAACGTGAATAACATGAAGACCGTGCATCCGATCGACGCACCGTCTACGGCAATGGGACCCTCACAATGAGGCAGTCCTTTTTCAATACTCTAAGTGAGTTTTGGATGACTTTGGAAAACAGGCAGGTTTGGAACGAGCGTGATTCCAACCAGGCCCTCATAGCAAAAACGCTTATAACTTAAGGACTGGATGTCTGATGGACGTGTTGTTGACTATGTTGGATTACTATTGATGAGCCAGTTCTTTTGGAATACATCACCTGAGGTTTGGACGTAGTTGGAGTATGGCCTGGTTGGATTGTACCTGAAATCCAACCGGGCCCCCGGAACGGAAAGGCTAATAACTCATAGACCGAGCCTCTGATTGACACTCTATCTATTGCGTTGAGACCCCTATGATGAGGCGGTACTTTGACATACTTCCACGTGAGATTACGTGACACTTGGAAGTATCGACCAGTAGCTCGTGGAGCGGACCCTCCTAGAGATGAGCGTACGGAGTACGGAGACCTTGTAGTTGGCTGAGACCTGATTACTGCTTGTCCAATTCGATTTGGAGTGACTTGACTAGACCAGTGGGGAGAACTACTATGTTGGGGTGGCAGACCCATGGCGGAGGAGTGCTACTATGTTGGGGTAGCAGACCTGTGGTACTCGACAGAAGGAGTACCTCTGTAGGCTATTAGGGGGAGCGCTATTGTGTTGGGGCGGCAGACCCATGGCGGGGAGCACTACTATGTTGGGGTGGAAGACCCATGGTACTCGATAAGAGGAGTACCTCAGCAGTCTAAGGTTAGTGAGCAGTGCCTCGGAGTCGCGACAGGATCATTGTAATCATCATAGGAAGAGGTCTTTAGCAGTTGTGGTTTCGATATCATTAATGAAAATCCTGGTTTTAGCTGAGTCAATGACCTTTGTGTTTTTCCTCTTAATTGAGATGGGTGACTTGATAACACTGGTATATGTATGGGCATATACCTAAGTAAAGGTTATCTATTTAGATCTTTCTTTTTAGTTTATCCTTGTTGGATTTTGTGAGACCTTGAGGGTCTTGGGGTCCCTACTGAGTATCGTTATACTCACCCCTGCATGGGCTACACCCGCACCTTGTTGTGTTGGTTGCAGATGATGGATAGAACTGATCGTGGTTAAGGCTTGTAGAGCTAGACGGTACCCGGGGGTGGATCTCACAACGAGTCGGTACCCAGAGGAGACGGATGGACGTGGAGTGATGAGGAGGACATCTGTACCTACCCTTCAGGTAGGAACCCGGAGGAAGATCCCGGAGCTGCTTCCCCATTCAGATGTTTGTATTTTCAGATGTACTTTTCCTTCAGTAGTAGTTTTACCTTTCCGTTGGGCTTGTATTTCTTTCCCCTTTTTACTTTTATCACACTTGTTACTGCTTTACTTAGTGTTATCTTCCACTTGTACTCCGGTTGTCTGTGTGATTACGTTTTAAAAAGGCAATGCCTTCCAAGTTTTTAGGGAGTTGCACCTTTGGTTCTAGTCACCAGCCCCTGGCCTATGGAAGGCGGGCTTGGGGTTAGTGAGGATATGGTCCCCGAGGGGGGACTGGTCGTGAAAAATTGGTATCAAGGGAGTCGGTTCTACCGCAGAACTTAGGAATCTGATATATTTTTTCAGTGAAGCAATAGTGTTAAGGGTACTGAGTGTGGTTTTTAGTGTAGGGAGTCCAATGTTGGATCGGCGGCCGACATATCCATACACCAAGACCCTGACTTTTGATTTCTGAATCAGTGCACGAAAATAATGATTGCGATTGTTTCCAAATGTTTTCTTTAAGTTAGATCAAACCAGGTCAGCTCACCAGGTATAATATTTTGACCGTGTCGCATCTGTTCACGATTCCTCCATGTAGACAGTCAGTTGGAGTTCCAAGAGAATACCTGATGATGGCCCACAGAGCGATGAGGCTCCGGTGCAGCGCCCTCTTACTATGATGGAACATTCAGGTGGTGTACTAGCAGCACCACCACCCGTTGGGAATCAGGTGCCACTAGCCGTACAAGCGGATGGTGCACACTGATAGAGCTCGTTCCATGAGTTCCAGCAGCAGAGGACTCCGAGGTTATGACGCGAGGCAGATTCCCAGGTTGCAGTAGACTGGATGGAGGCGATTTCTAGAGTTCTACACCAAATTTAGACACTAGTAGAGAAGATGATGATCTTATCTACTGGTGTTACCCAGTGATTGAACATGAGGTTGTTCCATGAAGTGATGAGGCTTCGGTATGTGGACCTATGCTGGAGATAGTACCTTCGGGTAGTGTGCCAGCTATATCACTACCTATTGGTCAGCAGTTCCAACCGGCAGTACCGGTAGATGACACATGTAGGATTAGTTCCTTACACGTGTTTAAGCATTAGATACCCCTCAGTTTCTAAGGCAAGCCCTAATCATAGGCAGCCGAGGACTGGCTTGAGGAGGTGGCTGAGAGTTTTCTAGAGATTATACATCTTCGGCAGGACGACAAGTAAGTAGCTGAGTATTCATCGAGGCATACCGATCGTTCCTAGTACTTGATGACTACGATAGGATCAGCGCTTCAGAGATTGGACCTCAGAGCGAGGTGTGTTTAAAGGACAGCTGAGCCAAACTTTTCATCTATGCATTCCTACATATGCTAGGGTTCTAGAAAGAACCTTTGTGGTTGAATGTTCTCTGGATGAATGGAAACAGCTAGAGAATTTTAGCAGTGGGAAAGCAGGGAAATGATGCCAGTCTCGGAGACTTGGGCATGTAAAATGTTTTAAAAAGAGAAGTGTTAAGGACATATGAATCTGCAGAGCAGTAGACATGGTAGTAGAGCTAGGAAAACAGCATGAGGTGGTGTACATTTCAACATGTTACAACCACCCACCTTTGTAGTCCCCACCAGGCTCAGGGAGCAAGAGGGAAGGGGAATAAAGTAGCTGCATGCGGTCAAGGAGTGTGACCCAAGGGCTCTATGAATGATTCTAGGAATGATCTGTGTCTACTACTAGCTGCCGTAACAATAGACATTGATAAAAATCATTCCTTCCTTCCACGAATGTTGTCCCAGACCAAGAGTTTCTGGTCAAAACTATTGACTTGACCCTCACTTTCTAGATTCCTACTAGAGGAGACCCACTGACCACACACCGATGCTGATAGTGTGAATCAACCCTTGGAGGCGAGAGTGACGGTTGGATCTCTTGGTAGTAGTGTCAAGGACTTACGACATCATCCAAGACATGAATTGTACTGTTCATGTCAGGTTGGACTATATTACGCAATGGGTGTGGTTCATCCAGGGGATGAGACCATATTTCTCTTTTCTGCAAAGGAGAAATCTTAGCAGCTCTTCCAGGTCGTAGGCGAAGAAGGGTGATCGTCGACCGACTTACCAAGTTGGCCAATTTTCCTACTGAATAAGGATGGTATGAGCTACGACGGAGCAGGTTCAGATCATCTAGGAGCGGATGAAGACTGCATAGAGCTGGCAGAAATCCTATGTTGATAGGAGACGGGACCACTGGAGTTCGAGGATGGAGACCACGTTTTCTTACGGGTCTCACCTCGACGAGGTCTACGGAGATGTGTTTGAGGAGGAAAGTTATCTACGAGGTTCATCAGACCCTTCTAGGTCCTCAGCAGGGTAGGCGAGGTGGCTTACCGCTTGACCCTTCAACTTCAATTGCACCGGGTGCACGACATCATCCACGTATCTCAGCGAGGAGATATGTGCATGACCTATCTGTCATCATCGACCACGGGACGACATTCCCGGAGGTTCCAATAGAGAATTAGGATTGATATGAATGGGTCCTGTGTGGATGGTCTATTCCTCTGGTATGCGTTCTTTGGCAATACGGGAACCTTCAGTAGGGCACATGAGAGCGGCAGGCTCAGATACGTGCTCAGTACCCTCTTTTGTTTCCCTAGTGTGTGCTATAGCTTTACGAGGATGTAAAGATATGAGGTGGGAGTAATGTAATGACCCGTAATTTTCATGGAAATTTTTTTTCTGGATTATTTGGAATTTTACGAGCCTGTGGCTTCTGACGGCACCTGATTCTGAGGCCCGGTGTGTCCGGAATCAATTTCCGAAGTATAGCTCAGGTACGTTCAGTAAACAAACGAGTGGGTTTTTCTATCTTTTGAACCGGTGCTGGGAATTGAAATCTAAGGGCACTGATAAACTCGTAGCACCGGTAATTACTTAAGCGGACCTTTACCGCAGTTTCGTTTTAAGTGGGTTGAGAATTAATTTTTGGAAAATTAGTTTAAAATAAATAAAATTGTTAGAATAATTTTATTTTAAAACTTTGGAAGTTAATCCCTCCCATGGGAAGTTATTGGTGGGGCCCACAACCATCCAACTTCCCATGTGTGGATATTTGAAAGGTAGGGCCCACATGATCTCCAACCTTTCACCTTCCCCTAAACTTCTTAAGCCCCCCCATTAAATTCCCTTGTTTAATGTTGAAAACTCTCCCATTTATGAGATCATTCACCTCCTCTCCCTCTCTTTAATTAATTGCCAACACATTTAATTAATGAAGTGTTCTGAATGTTTGAATTTTAAATGGATTGTTTTAAATAAAACAATAGGGTAGCTTATTATTTTATTTTGGGGAGGCTTTCGTTGTGAGAAGAAGAGTTGGGGAGAGCTCTTGAGTTTTTGGGGAAGAACACCGACCCTCTGATGAAGAACGATGACTTCTTCGACGAAGAACACCGGTTCCACGAAGAACGACGACGCACCATCCATTCTCTTCTCCACGACAAGTGTGGAGATGTCGCTTCCTCCTCGGATGCACTTCGACGTCATCTACGAATCCTCTCCCCGCGACGCCGTCTATCGCGCCGCCTGACGTGCGACGTCAATTATCGAGGTAAGGGAATCAAGTTCAATTTTAATGGATTAAAATTGTGCTTTGTTTGTCATTGAACATCTTGCTAGTCCAACCTATTACTATCGATTAATGTGGAGGTCACAGGTCGAAAAAACACGGCCCGACGACCCTCCGTTTGATCTTGTTTATTTTCTTGGAATTGGAGGAGGAAGCACGGCGCTATCGTGTCTTACCGGGAACGCAGTGGAGGAAGCCGGTGCCGTCACATCGGCTGTGCGGGAGAAACCACGGCCCACTTTGTGGGCCGCTTTGGTAGAAGAACATGCTGGCACGTTGGCCGGCCAGGCGAAGGGGAGCTGCGACGCCAGGAGTGCGCTGCGCTGGAGAACCAGCCGGCCCGTTAGCCAGCCGGGCGGAGCCGAGCCACGGCACCAGGAGGGCGCCACGCTAGAGAACTCGCGGCCTGCCATGCGGGACACTTGTGCCAGAAGGCCGGCCGAGCCGAGCTAGCCGGTTTGAGGAGGGTGGCACCGCCGGTTCGGGCAACCGGGGGGCCGCGCCTCCTCGGACCACTCGGTCGGCTGGCCGAGCCAGTCGGGTCGCGCGCCCAGCCAGGCCACACCAGACTGGGCCGAGCTGGGCCTTGCCTGGTCGGGCCGGTCCGACCCCCTACCGGGTCGAACCCTCCAACTGTTGGTTGACCCGACCCATCAGCCCACCAGGCTTAACGGGTTGGGCCTGTTTTTACTTATACGTGAATAACATGAAGACCGAGCATCTGATCGACGCGCCGTCTGCGGCACTAGGAGACTCTCGAAGAGGCGGTACTTTTTCAATACTCTAAGTAAGTTTTTTATGACTTTGGAAAATGGCCGGGTTTGAAACGAGCGTAGTTCCAACCGGGCCCTCAGAGCGGAAACACTTATAAGATAAGGGCCGAATGTCTGACTGACGTACCGTCGACTATGATGGATTCTTCTTGATGAGACGTTTCTTTTGGAATACTTCACCTGAGGTTTGGATGTAGTTGGAGTATGGCCGGGTTGTATTGTACCTAAAATCCAACCAGGCCCCTGGAATGGAAAGGCTAATAACTCACAGACCAGACGTCTGATTGACACACCATCTGTTGCATTGAGACCCCTATGACGAGGCATTCCTTTGAGATACTTCCACGTGAGATTACGTGACACTTGGAAGTATCGACCAGTAGCTCGTGTAGCGGACCCTCCCAGAGACGAGCGTATGAAGTACAGAGACCTTGTAGCTAGCAGAGACCTGATGACTGCTTGTCTGATTTGATTCAGAGTGACTTGACTAGCCAAGTTGGGAGCACTACTATGTTGGGGTGGAAAACCCATGGTGGAGGAGCACTACTGTGTTGGGGCGGCAGACCCGCGGTACTCAATAGAAGGAGTACCTCTATAGGCTATTACGGGGAGAGCTACTATGTTGGGGCGGCAAAACCATGGTTGGGAGCATTACTGTGTTGGGGTGTCAGACCCGCGGTACTCGATAGAAGGAGTACCTCAGCAATCTAAAGTTAGTGAACAGCGCCTCAGAGTCGCGACAGGATCACTATAATCTACAGAGTAGGAGCTCTTAAGCAGTTGTGGTTTCGATATCGTTAATGAAAATCCTAGTTTGAGTTGAGTCAATGACCTTTGTGTTTTTCCTCATGATTGAGATGGGTTACTTGATAACTTAGGTATATTTATGGGCATATACTAAAGTAAAGGTTATCTTTTGAGATTTTTATTTTTGGTTTAACCTTGTTGTATTTTTTGAGACCTTGAGGTTCTCGGGGTCCCTAATGAGTATTGTTATACTCACCCCTGCACGGGCTATGCCCGCACCTCGTTGTGTTGGTTGCAAACGATGGACAACACAGATCGTGGTTGAGGCTTGTAGAGATAGACGGTACCCGGAGGTGGATCTCACGACGAGTCGGTACTCGGAGGAGACGGACGGATGTGGAGTGATGAGGAGGAAATATGTGCCTACCCTTTAGGTAGGAACCCAGAGGAAGATCCAGAAGCTACTTCACCATTCAGCCGTTTATCTTTTCAGTTGTACTGTCCTTTCAGATGTAGTTGTACCTTTCTGTTAGGCTTGTATTTCTGTCCCCTTTGTACTTTCATCACACTTGTTACAGCTTTACTTAGTGTTAGGTTCCGCTTGTACTCTGTTTGTGTGTGTGATTGCGTTTTATAAAGGCAATGCCTTCCAAGTTTTTAGGGAGTTACTCCTTTGGTGCTGGTCACTAGCCCTTGGCCTATGGAAGGCGGGCTTGGGGTTAATAACAATACGGGACCCAGGGTATGGTTCGTGACATGTACATTTAGAGAATGATCTTTCTTTTGAGTAGAAACTAGTGAAGATCTTAGATCATAGAGAAAAACTTCTATGAAATAAGACAATTCCCCTCATCAAGGTGTTGTGGAGAAACCACTAGTTTGAAGAAACGACATGGGAATCGGAGGAAGTGATGAAGTAGAGTTACCCACATCTATTTTAGTGTGGGAAAAAGAATTTTTTGGGGAAAAATTCCTAAAGGGGTGAAGATTGTAACAACCCAAACTTTTATTAATGAAAATTCATCTAGATATAATTAAATGTCTTATTATGTAAAATGGTTATATAAAATATGAACTTAATTGGTGTTATGTTTTTGGATTTTAAAATACCGTTGAGAATTGTGGTCATTGCTAGTATAACCTTTAAACAGTGTTAACATGATTAGTATAAATATAGGGCTTTAACAAATCCAATTTACTCAGACAAAAGGAAGTGATGGCCTCATCTAGTAAACTTATTTCCATACGAAGCCCATTTTTTAGAGCTTGGAAAGGAGGTGGCATCTTTGGTATTTTCTCTTGACCAAGCCCAATCCAAGATTGAATACATTAAGCTTGAGCGGAACCGCCTATGGTAGAAGTGGAAGTTGATAGAGATTACCACTCAAGCGATGTTATCTGAGCCACCCCAAGAGTATGTCACCATTGTGCACCTTAACCTAAGGTCTTATTCAAGTGTTTCAAGGGGTTATGTAATAAGACCCATGAACTATGATTATGTACACTATTTTTTTATAAAGAATATACCTTCATTTTATTAATGTTTCTATGTAAATATTTTTCAAATCACAAATAGTATTTTTAGTTAATATTCCACTAGGAAATCTATTTTGATAAATTAGTGGATTTTTTAATTAAATAATATTTTAATAAAATATTATTATTATTAAATTACTTCTAATTAAGTATAAATTATCGTATAATTTTTATGAATACAGTTGTAATTTTTATTAAGGTTTGAAAGCTATTTTTTTCAAAACCCAAGAATTTTTTATAAATATTGATTTTCATTTTAAAAGGAAAAATTCTCATATTTAGAAATTTTTTTGAATAAAATTAATATTATATTTGGAATCAGGACCTCTTAATTATCCAACGGTGAATTTTTCATAATTTTCTGAGACAGTCGAATTTTTCGGTAAAAATTAAATATCGTTTAAATATATAATGTGTTTTATGACATCATAATGACCCAATGTGATGTAATAAAATACTATAAAAATTATTCTCTGCCAATATATGTTTTACCATCAAAATATTAATATTTTAGATTTGTTTGATTTATTTTACAAAGCCTTAGTGAACCCTCCAAGACTTATAAAACATTTTAGCTTTTTAAATTGATTTCCTTGAAAATGTGGCTCACTTATACATGAAATGAAATGTCTAAAAAGGGTGCACCCTGATAGAGCTCCAATGCCTTGGGTAAATATTAGTATCATTATATGTCAATTTAAATGTGGGTTTACCCATGATAATTCAAGTGAACTTAGTGTTTCCTCATTATCCATGTGCAATGATCCTTGGCTCTTGAAAATACCATATTAAGTATTGTTTCCACATTTACATGTTATGATAATCATGTTATATCATACCTTTATGTTCATGTTTCTATTGCTCTCCATTGACATACCTATTTCTTAACATGTATTATAATCTTCATGTTATACCTTGTTTACACCCTTACTGGGCTTTATAGCTCACCCATTTCTTATGCATGTCCTTAGGCTATCCCATGCAATGATAATTAAAAGGGAATGTAGTGGTTATGTAAAAGATGTTTTCAATAAAGATGTTGTGTTTCATGTTTTAAGTCATTATGTAATGTTTCTAATCCCCAAAGACAATAGACATCTTTATATTCTATGTCATATCAAGTGATAATTTTATATAATAAATCATGTTTAAGTCTGAAATAAAGAGAAGGGTTGTTATATGGAGGATCATTTTTTATGATTCATGTTGGATTATCTGATTGAATGGATCTCAAATTATAGATGTCATCATTTTGGATTATCATTTATTAGCTATATTTATTGTATGTTTCATAATATGAAATACATGGTATTATTTTATTTGATTAATTTTATACATTTTATATGATTGTGGAATTACATAATAATTTCATAACATTTATGTTAATGTCATAGGTGTTTAGGGAGTTTCCTCAGGGTCTATATAAAGGGGTATTCACCCTGGTATGGTGATCATTAAAGAATTCATAATCCATTTAAGATTCTATACCTCTCATGAATCTCTCATTATTTTTCATTCTTATCGACCTAGAAAATAACATATCATGGGTGGAGAAGTATCGCTCCCGAATTTCAGCTGATTTATCAGAACCCTTAGATAAACCACAGACAAGGGGGTCCTTAAAAAGTCTCTAAAGGATCATCATAAAACCAACATGATCAAGATAGTAGCATCAACTTAATGAGTTTATCGTACATGACTATCATTCATTTTTTTATGAATCATTTCATGTTTCATACATTATAGATTTGGGAATTGGATTTCTTGTTGTTTCAAATTGATTGATCAAGAGTCAATCAATCCTATGAAACTAATCACTAGTTAGAGATAAATTATATGATTATTTTATTATAAAAATATTATTTAAAATAAAGTATTCTAAAGTTTTATCTATGGAATAATTTTTATTATAGGATATGATATAGTTTTTCTTGTAAAAATAGATATCATTATAAAAATCATCAAATAGGAAACGAATGAACAACATTATGTTGTGTGATAATGTAATCTATATTATGACCACACTATTTGATATGAAATTTTATATCCAGTGACTCCTTCGATTTCTTTTGGTTTTTTTATATCAAAACATGTGATTGGGGATCTCATATGGGATGGTTGAAATGATTGGTGTCTATGAAATAGAGCATTATATCACACTTATGATATTAGTGATGTCATAACACATGAAACCATACACAACAATGGTAATATGAAAATTGAATATATTTTTATAACCTAACATATATAATAGTCCAATCCATAACCTATGATAAAATTAATATCATAGGTTTCAATATTTAAGAAAATTATAATTTTTCTAATTTTTCAATTTGAAATTGAATTCTGTGATTTCTAAACTATTTATCAATCATGGAATATTTATTTTTGGAAATTTAGTTAGTTTATACGTTTTTCATAAAAAAATTATTATAATTTTATTATAATTATTTATTTCATGTTTATGAAACTATTATTAAATAAATTTATTTAATATTATTTTTTAATATTAAATACCTTTGGAAATATATATGGAATGACCTATAATTTATATATGAATTCTTTATATTGAAATTATAAATGTAATTTATAAATATTTTATAAATTAAAAAAAAATTCGAAATATAAATGAGTTAAAATTTAAAACAAAGAATTGATTATAACTATTAATTTGAATTGTATTAATTAAAAGGATTTTTTAGAGATATTATTTAGACCATATCAAAATGAATTTTCATAATTTATTTATTCATAGTGTAAATTATATTAAATATGTAATTTTTAGATTTTGTAAATTATTTACATAATACACATGGAATATAAAAATGTTTATATTTCATTTAATATTGTATATTTATGTAAAATGGATTATAGTGAATAACATAACAGAGTACACATTGAGAATAAATATACAGTTTTAATATTTATTTAATTATTTATTGACTATAATGCATGGATAAATTATAAAATATTTAAAATGTCATTATTTATAGATAAATCATAATGTTTTTTCTCTCGTAATAAAATATTTGAATTATTCATTTATTATTTTTTTCCTATATAATTAATATTTCTAGATTTTTTACTTTGTTAATTGTTATATGTAACATTTTAAATAGTTAAGATACATCTACAAATTATCATACATTTATATAAGCTGTCACATTCCTCGTATGATAATTTATTTAGTTATATTTTACCTTGACTTTCTCATATACAAGGTTATGGTCTTGAGTTAAGTAGTTGATTAGAAAATATACATTTTTGCTATTATTATTACATGTAATTGAAGTCTATATTGATTATAGTATCCTTGTATAGAGTCACTTTGGGTTGAGCTACTCACTGGCATATAGGCATATCTTCTATATACAAAAGAGGTCACTAGAAATCTATCTAACAAAGAGTACACTGGTTTCCATTTATAATTACATGTGATTATAGGCATTTACATGAAATGGTTTTATACACCTTATTCTTTATATACATTTTTTGTGTATAAATATATTTGGACTATAATTTGTGTTTTTAACACATGATAAGAGTTGTATAAATAGTTGTTCATCAATATGGTTTGAACATATTATTTTGGTAGAAAGAATATGATTTCAAAATAAATCACCTAATTGATTCATACATGTAAATGGAATATAAGAGATAATATATTGAGATTAAAATCCTATTAAAATTATAAGTCTCAATTTTATTCTTAATAAAACATGTGATGGGACCTTGATCACCAAAATAGATAGGTTCTTGATAAAGTTGGGTTCTCATGGATTACCTTGTGTAAGGCACAATAGAAATAGTTAACCCTAAGAGTTATGTAACACAATACCTTTGTGGGATTATAGTTACACTTAAATGAAAAACCATATGATATTGGATGTAAGAGGAATAAATCTGATCTTATATCCATATGATGGATTTTTCAAAAATGTCCATCCACTGAACTAGCCAAGAATCACATATGATATGATAGGAATGATATCGTACATAAATAGTTGTTTGGGGATATGAACACTAAATTAGACTCAATATATGGTGAAATATGGATATTTACCCACTAATGGATACTGATTACTCAAAATGGTTCCTAGTTTTAGTTGTATCTCATTTAATAAAAGTCATTATTAAATTAATGTAAAACATGATTCTCATATAAAAAAATCATTTGTTTCAGACAAGTGGAATAATTTTAATTTAATATAACAACATGATCAATATACATGGAAAGGTTATTCTTAATTTAAGTAACTTATTAACCTATTTCAATACATAATAATTGTTCTTAATAAATAAAGAAAAATATATGTGTTAGTGATACAACTTCTATGGTAACCAACTACTGAAGTTGTTGAATAAGTGTATCATGATGATTATTAAAGGAATACAATGATTCCCTTAAGGTTTGAAATGAATTAGATACAAAATTAATGAAATAATTTAAAATTTTTCTAATGCACATAATATTATTGGATATGTTAGTTAGTTATAATGAGTAAATGTTTCTTTTAAGGATTGATAATGTTATGGAATTAATTCTAGAATAATTTTTGTATATTTTATGAAAATGTGAATTATTTTTTGTAAAACTATAATGTATTAGCTCATTTTTTTGAGGATAGAAGAAATCATCCAGTGATTTATAATTTATGGTGGTGTATTGACAGTATAAGTGGCTAATAGTTCAATCTAGAAGAAGAAAATTTTAGCTTTAGATTCTAGTGATGATTCATTGTAATACCTAGTAGATGTCATTGAAAACTAAATTTAATGTTAGGAATGAAGGAAAATTATTCTATATGATATGATTTGTAAGAACCCAGTTTTTTCTGCGAAAGACGTTTGAATATTTCTTGATGTTATTCCAGAGCAGCGCCTTCAGACGGCATGCGATTCCGAGACCCGGTGTGGCCGAAATTAAATTTTCAGTGCTTTCACACTAGAAACGCAAAATAAATGGGATAACTCCTAAATGGTGTTTCGGATCAGATATCTGAGTGTATGGATGGGTCTGGAATGGGGTTTTTACCCTAGGAACGACATAAAACATGTCGGCACGGGATGTTTGGACCCCTCACTCACTTTCGGAACATTAAATGGATAAATTAATTAATTAAATTATTCGTTTAACGGTTTAACTCAAGTATCTCCTAAACGGTGGCTCGGATTGGAAAAACGAGGGAACCGTTGAGTTCGGAGCGTGCCGTTTACCGTAGGTGGGATATAAGTTCTGCGGGCGCGGGTCGTCAGTGGAAAATGGCCCCAGAGGCGTTTTTGTAATTTGGCAGCCTCGAGCGTGGGCGTTGTAACATTTGAATGGGGCCTCGGATTAAAATTCTAATACCGCTGTTGAGCTCGGAGCATGGTTTTTAGCCTAGGGGAGGCATAACCCAGACCCCGCTGAAATTTTGGGTTCGGGGCTGTCGGGCGGGCGTTTAAGTGATTTGTACTTAAACACCCCCACCCCTTCTTCTTCTTCTTCTTCTTCCTCCTCAAACCCTCCCCTCTCCTCCAGCTCCGGCAAAGCAGCTCCGGCGAGGTGATCTCTGGCGAGGGGCAGCGGTTCTGACGGTCCGCACACGCAGCGTCGGGCTACGCCCTTCGAGGTAGGGGTTTATCATTTTCGTTTTCAATTTCCCGCAATCTTTGAGCCCAATTTATACTGTCTAATTGATGTCCGATCATCGATCGAAGCCCACAGATGTGTATTTTATGTTCTAAGGTTTCTGACGCTCTTCTCGGGTCAAAAGTCCGAGTCTCGGGGCTCCCGGGGCAGCCCCGGGAAGTTCCGGATGAATTCCTGGTTTTCCAGTGGTTCCAGGCGGCGGACGACAGTTCCGGGATGGCGGTATGGCAGCGAGCGCGGCCGCCCATCCGGCCTGCCGGGCGGCACCTCACTGGTGCGGGGTGGCGTAGGCGGACCAGCCGAGGGCACCGTCCGAGGGTACTGGCGAGGGGGAAACCGGGGTCGCAGGCGCACGATCCCACGGGGAGACCAGGACCCGCCATTGGCGGGTCTCCGTGGAAAAGGGGGACTGGTCGTGTCGGCCGGTCAGTGGAGGAGGCACCCGCACGGTGCGCGGGTGAGGGGGCCTCGCGGGAGGCGGCGGGCCACTGTGCAGTGGCCCGAGAGTTCGGATGGGCCGGGCCCAGCGGCCGGGCCACGGCTCAGCGGGCCGGGCCTAGCGGCCGGGCCGCGGCTCAGCGGGCCGGCCCGAGCGGGGCGGACCGGCCGAAACGGGCCGGTCCGGCCCAGGGGTAAACCACCTTAAAAATTTGGACGCCCGTAACTTTTTCTACGGGTGTCCGTTTTGCACACCGTCTACGGCAGCGCGGACTTGACGTCGAGGTGGAATCTTTGAGGTGGTTCCGGGAGTTTTAACTTCCGAGATAAGGGGCTCGGGGGCACGGCATGTGCGTAAAGTAGCTAAGTAGGCTTCCCGAAAATTCTTGTTCTAGACGGCGCGGACGCGTCCGACATATATTTTAAGCACCGTCAGTGGCGTTGGGACCCTGGCACTGAGACGGAGCTTACCAGGGTTGTTTCATGCATTGAGGCTGAAGTTGGGGCATGGGCCCCACGACCAGTCTTTTGAGCTGCGAGCAGCGTTTAGCGACTTTCTCATAGGGCATCCGTTCGGGGCGTGCGACCAGTCGATTCTGGATGTTTTTTGATGGTATTGCAATGGTGCAATCCGCCCACTCTAATTCGGCATGATGGTGTGGGCCCCACGAGGGCCGTTTGGGCGTTGATGGTTATTTTTACCATCTCTGTCATCGGGCAACCTTTTTGGACAAGTGAATAGACCATCTCGTGTACTTTTTTGAGAGGATCGCAATGGTACGATCCGTTCATTGTGTTTCGGGACCGGGATGCGGGTCCAACGAAGCGTCGTTCATGTACGGTGCATTGGGATTCATCTTTTTCTCCGGATATCTGCTGCGCTCAAGTGAGGAGTCTTTTTGATGTGTTTTCTAGAGGGGATCACAATGGTGCGATGCGCCCAACTGTTTTCAGGGCCGAGGCTCGGGATCATGGGACGTCGTTCGGGCGTGAGGCAGTGTTGGTGAATTTTCCATCGGATATCTGTTTGAGGTGAGTAAGTAGTCCATCTCACATGTATTTATGCGAGGATTACAATGGTGTAATCTGTTTAGGCGAGCGGAGCCTCTTACGCGATCTTATTAAATGTGGAAATATGAAAGGTGCCCTGGTGGTGGTTCTTCTACCATGTTTGTAGCGGACCTTTGGCATGTGATCGCGTGCACTCTTGGGAGAGTGAGGTTGGTGTCTAAAGAGATGTGGTTGGCTGTGCCTCAGCTATTGAGGTGGCAGGTTGGAGTTGTTACATTACGCCTTTGCGTTGACGTTGGGTGCTGGGTGCACGTTAGCCTTTGGGCTGGAGACGTGGTATAATCTGGGAGTATACAGGAGCGCTGGGAGGTACATGTGGATGCTGGTACCTAAGAATGTTTGTGCGCTTGGTCGGGGTTAACTTGGGGTCAAACGTCGTGTGGGCCCCAAGAGCATGATGTGTTCTGCTTTGTGGACTTTTGACCTCTCGCGACGTAGAGGGTCCCTCGGTTCCCCATTGTTGACCAGCAGGGTTGAGGTTTTTCCCCTAGCTCTATGCTTGATGGTTTAGATCAACAGGGTTGAGTGGTTTCCCCGGGTTTTGTTCCGGAGTCGGGTGGTTGCACGATACCCACTCCGTGTTCGGTTGGCCAATGTTGTACCCTCCAGTGGAGATGGCCAGAGCAGTTTTGGGCTGGTCACTAACATCTAGGGTTTACCCTCTAGAAAAGACTGGGTAGTGGGTCACCCAACACTCTTAGGTTCTACCCTCTAGCAGAGACTGGGCAGTGGGTCACCCGACACTCTTAGGGTCTACCCTCCAGCAGACACTGGGCAGTGGTTCACCCAACGACCTCTTAGGGTCTACCCTCCAGAAGGGCTGGGCAGTGGGTCGCTCGTCGTCTAGTTCTAGGTCTACCCTCCATCAAGGCTGGGCAGTGGGTCGCCTGTCGACTTATTCCAGGTCTACCCTCCAGTGGAGCTGGGCAGTGGGTCGCCTGATGATGTATTAGGGTCTACCCTCCAGCGGAGCTGGGCAGTGGGTCACCTGATGATTTATTAGGGTTTACCCTCCAGCAGGGATGGGCAGTGGGTCACCCGATATCATATTATGAATTACCCTCCAGCAGGATTAGGCAGTGGGACACCCATTGACATTCCAGACTCAGTCCTTTCTACTAGGCTAGTCTATGGATTTCCTTCGTGATTACAGTAGTGGGACCCTTGGTTGTACGAGTTAGTGATTGAACGACTTTGACTTTGAGGAGACCTCTCGACTGCGGGGCAGTGATGAGGTGTGGTTTGCCTTAACCCGAAACTCTCAAGTAGAGGGGCGCTTTCCCCCACCAAGATGCATCCTTGTGACGCGACCTAAAATCATGTGGGCGAGTCAGTGCTTCCCAAAGCGAATAGTGTCGAGGTTAAGTGGTTTGAGCCCCTTGAATTGTAGTTCGGGGTAGACGTGCGGGATGCTGGGCATCGATGGTGTTTACTTCTAGGACTGTTGGTGACTCACTTTTCTTGGGCTAAGCTACGGGATGGAGATCCCCTTATGGTCTTGTATGGGCTTCTTCATAGAGCATATGGTTTTTTATATACCTTGTTCTGGTACCCACTTCTTGGGTTTAGTTACTCTCATTCCAGGAGAGACGAAGACACGCGGGGTGTGCCACGTGCTTTCCACATCTAGCTTCTCATGGTTGGACGAGTCTACTCTCCTGCTATAGGTAGCTAAAGCTCAATGAGAAGTTCAACTTCTCAACGTTCCTATCTCCTTGTGTTAGGACGAGTCTTCTACCTTTCTCTTATTAGGTTGAGCTGGACTCTCTACTGTTACTCTATGACACTCCTTGTTGTACTCCTTTCCTCTCCCCTGTTAGATCTACTGCTCACCCTTCAGTACCTCTTTTTTTTCTCCCTCGAGTCTTCAGGGTATCTTACTGAGTATTTTTATACTCACCCCTGCTTGGGCTTTGCTTTCACTTGGTGTGCCCTTGCAGACGACGGACAGGTTGGTCGTGACTTCAGTGGAGCTTAGGAGTTCGGGATCTTGGACCGCGTGTGGTGGTCGTAGTCAGGTTCCAGTTGGGGGACCCTCCCATCTATTCTCTTTTGTTTACCTGTTGTTGGGTTGTGGCACTTTTCTGGTTGGGCGTGTGTTTTTCCCCTTTTCTTTTTTAGTTTACCTTCAGCACATAATTGTACAGTTTAGATGTGGATGCACTTTTGTGGGATATATATATAGAAGTTGTACTTTACTCTACTTTCCTTTTCTTTTACTCTGATTGCCTTTTCTTTTACTCTGCACTTTTTCATTGAGTGTGCTGCGTGTGTGTGTGTACAGGTACTTAGGCAAAGTCCTCCCCGAGTTGTGTGCCTTCAGTGCTGGTCGCCATCCCATGGCCTATGGAGGCGGGCTTAGGGTAGTTGCGGCTCGAGCCCAGGTACGGTCGGGTCGTGACAAAGTGGTATCAAAGGTGGTTCGTTCCTTGGGACGTTGTTCGGATGCCCATAAAAGAGGAATTGGTTGGGATTTAGGGAAACATTGTTAACATGTCTCGAGAGAGGCTCTCCAGCCAGGGTGTCCAGTGATGGTGCGATGGCCGACGTATCCATTCACCAGGACCCTGATAACCCTCTTGTCGACTCGGCATGCTGAGACAATTGTTGCAGGGAAAAATGGTTTGTGCATCACATAGGATTGAGTCTTTGACTATCCTTCTTGAGTCAGCTCCCCATCGTTGTTATTGGTATATACATATTTGCAAATCTGACCGTGGCACTCCTTGATAATATTCAGGATGTCTCTGCGAAGACAGCCAGCCAAGATACCAGATTTGGTGCGTGACGACAACCCTGTGAGCTATGAGGCCACAGTCTAGGACCCATCATGTGAGCCCCTTTCTCCGGGTGGGCTGGTAGCAGTACCCCCACCTGTTGAGCAGCAGACAGCTTCAGCAGAGCAGACGGGGCTTGAGCGCAGGTTGAGCGAGCTCCGTGAGTTCCAGCGGCAGAGACCGTTGAGGTTCAGTGGTGAGCCAGACCCTCAGGCAGTAGAGGTTTGGCTTGAGACAGTGGTTCACCTTTTCAGTCTTGTGAAGACGTCGACAGATCAGAGAGTGGCATTGGCAACCAACCTTTTTCGTGGAGCATCTCGGCGTTGGTGGTGTCTGGTGACTCAGTTTCTTGACGAGTCCTCGCTTTCATGGGGTGACTTCTAGTAGTTTTTTCGTGAAGAGTTTTTCCCCTCCTGCTTACGCTCTGTTCGGATTCAGGAGCTCCTGCAGTTTCAGCAGGGAAGGATGACGGTGGCCGAGTACGCGGCTAGTTTTGCAGACCATGCATGCTTTTACCCGAACTTGGCCCATGATGACAACATCCGAGTGTAGATGTTTGATAAGGGTCTCCACCGAGAGATTCATGTTGTCATAGTGCCCTTATGCATTTCCACTTAGGTCGAAGTGCTGGAGCAGGAATTGGTGATAGAGAGCTTCATGTCACGTTTTTCGGTTGGTAGTGGCAATGGGCATGACGGAGCCGAGACGTCTGTCGTGGCTAACAGGCGCCAAAGGATAGGACCTCGACGTAGGTGGCCATCCCACTGCTGGTTTCGGATACGTGGTTGTATACCACTGTGGTGGAAAAGTGCAGGGCCTCAGCCGAGGGTTCCCTTCTATGAGTGGGATCCGGGCCGTGTTCGTACACCATAGTGGCGCAGGAGGGCACCAGGATAGCTCAGGGAGCGGCGGTGTTATTCTTGTAATGGGAGAGATCACTTGGCACGAGATTGCCTGACCAGAGATGCTGAAAACGTCGGCCAGGCAGCAGGTACACCGCCATGGTAGGGGAAGCACCGTGATCGGAGTAGTACCCAGGGAGGTGGTGCTAGAAGAGGAGCGGGAAGAGCCGGAAGTGGAGGACGACCTTACGAGGCCTTCCCATCACCACTAGGCGGTCCACGCCAGGCTCCGAGAGCTGATAGTTGGGACCGAAGACAGCCGTGAGATTTGGATGTCTATGATCCTGCAGATCATGAGGTGATAATAGGTACACTCTACAACTCTTCTACTTTTTTGCAGTAGAATTGTTAGACTCTTCCTATGAAATGATTTTCTCCTTGTTCCTTGCTTGGGTTGTTACCAGGGTGACGCAGGGCGTCAGGTGTAACCCTGTGTTGGTAGAGTAGAAGGTATTTAACCTTCCTCTTTAGTCGATGGTGTCGACTCCATCGCTCCCCGAGCGTGTAAGAGAGTCTTGGTTGAGATACATCGACTGTGGAACCTTGCGTGACCAGATATCCTTGGGTGTTTCACCATATGGATGTTCTGAAAGAGGGAATCATCAGGCCTTGTTCTAGGTGCGGGCGGTGATTCCAGTCGCTGCGTTTGACGTAAGGGTTCGGTCGGGGAGGTGAGCTACCCCCGAGAGCCTACGGGCCGTTTGAGACTATTCAAAGGGATGGCGAGGTTCCATACCACCTTTCCCTAACCCCAAAGACTGGTTTGGGTGCATAGCATCTCCCGTGTGACTCACCTGAGAAGAAGTGTGTGTGCTCCCATGCACATCATCGGTGAGGGAAGACCTCGCATGAACAGATCAAATCCTCTGGTCTGTGTGCGGTGGCGTAGAGCTGTGCGAGAGTTCTTCTGGGTACGGGAGAGCCAGGTGTGGGCTTAGTACTCGGAGTTGATCCCTGGTTTTGCTTTTCGGGGACAAAAATCTTGAAGGAGGGAATGATGTAAGAACCAATTTTTTGCTGCGAAAGACTTTGGAATATTTCTTGATGTTATTCCAGAGTAGTGCCTTCAGACAACGTGTGATTACAAGCCCCGGTGTGGCCGAATTAAATTTTCAGTGCGTTCACACTAGAAACACCAAATAAATGTGATAACTCCTAAACGGTGTTTCGGATCAGAGATATGAGTGTATGGATGGGTCCGTAATGGGGTGTTTACCCTAGGAACGACATAAAACATGTCAGCGTGGGACGTTTGGACCCCTCGTTCACTTTCGGAACGTTAAACGGATTAATTAATTAATTAATTAATTCATTTAACGGCTTAACTCAAGTATCTCTTAAATGGTGGCTTGGATTGGATAACTAATAGCACCGTTCTGTTTGGAGTGTGCCGTTTACCCTAGGAGGGGTATAAGTTCTGTGGACATGGGCCGTCAGTGGAAAATGGCCCCAGGGGCGTTTTCGTAATTTGGCATCCTCAGGTGTGGTCGTTGTAACTTTTTAACGGGGCCTCAGATTAAAATTTTGAGACCTCCGTTGTGCTCGTAGAATGGGTTTTTTCCTAGGGGAGGCTTAACCCCGACCCTGCCGAAATTTTGGGTTCGGGGAAGTCGGGCGGGCGTTTAGGTGATTTGTACTTAAACACCCCCACCCCTTCTTCTTCTTCTTATTCTTCTTCCTCAAACCCTCACCTATCCTCTAGAGCTGGCGAAGCAGCTCTGGCGAGGTGATATCTGGCGAGGCGCAGCGGTTCCGATGGTCCGCACACGAAGCGTCGGGCTACGCCCTTCGAGGTAGGGGTTTATCGTTTTCGTTTTCAATTTCCCGCAATCTTTGATCCCAATTTATACTGTCCAATTGTTGTCTGATCATCGATCGAAGCCCACAGATGTGTAGTATATGTTCTAAGGTTTCCGACATTCTTCTCGGGTCGAAAATCCGAGTCCTAAGGTGCCTGGGGCAGCCCCGGGAAGTTCCGGCCGAATTCCTGGTTTTCCGGCGGTTCCAGGCGGTGGACGGCGGTTCCGGGACGGCGGCGCGGAAGCGGGCGCGGCGGAAGGGCGGTCGGCCATCCGGCCGGCCGGGCAGCGCAGGCAGACCATCCGAGGGCACCGGCTGAGGGCGCCGGCGAGGGGGCAACTGGGGTCACAGGCGTGCGACCCCGCAGGGAGACCAGGACCCGCCGTTGGCGGGTCTCCGTGGAAAAGGGGGAACGTCCGTGTCGGCCGGTTGGTGAAGGAGGCGCCCGCGCGGCGCGCGAGCGAGGGGGCCTCGCGGGAGGCAGAGGGCTGCAGTGCGCTGGACTGTGGGTGCGGCGGGGCCAGTCCCAGAGGCTGGCCCGCGGCTTAGTGGGCCAGCCGAAGCGGGGCGGACCGGCCGGACCGGGCCCGTCCGGCCCCGGGGTAAACCCCCTAAAAAATTTGGACACCTGTAACTTTTCCTACGCCGTCTGTTTTGCGCGTTGTCTACAGCCGCACAGACCTGACATCGAGGAGGACTCTTCGAGGTGGTTCCGGGAGTTTTAACTTCCGAGACGAGGGGCTTGGGGGCACGGTACGTGCGTAAAGCAGCTAAGCGGGCTTCCCGGGAATTCTTGTTTTGGACGGCGCGGGCGCTTCAAACATCTGTTTTAAGAGTCATCAGTGGAGTTGGGACCCTGGCACCGAGTCGGAGCTTACCAGGGTTGTTTCAATAGTTGAGGATGAAGTTGAGGCATGGGCCCCACGACCCGTCTTTTGAGCTGTGAGCAGCGTTTAACGACTTTCTCATCGGGCGTCCCTTTAGGGCGTGCGAGCAGTCGATTCTAGATGTTTTTCCGAGGGGATTGCAATGGTGCAATCCACCCTCTCTAATTCGGCACGATGGTGCGGGTCCCACGAGGGCCTTTTGAGCGTTGACGGTGATTTTTTCCATCTCTGTCACCGGGTGACCGTTTTGGACAAGTGAATAGTCCATTTCGTGTACTTTTTTGAGAGGATCACAACGGTGTGATCCGTTTGTTGTGTTTCGGGACCGGGATGCAGGTCCCATGAAGCTCCGCTCATGTGTGGTGCGCCGGAATGCATCTTTTTCTCTGGATATCTGTTGTGCTCAAGTGAGCAGACTTTTTAATGTGTTTTCCCGAGGGGATCGCAATGGTGCGATGCGCCCGACTATTTTCAGGGCCAAGGCTCAGGATCACGGGATGACGTTTGGGCGTGAGGCGGTGTTGGTCACTTTTCCGTCGGATATCCGTTTGAGGCAAGTAAGTAGTCTATCTCTCATGTCTTTCCGCGAGGATTACAATGGTGTAATCTGTTTAGAAGAGAAGATCCTCTTACACAATCTTATTAAATGTGTAAATATGAAAGGTGCCCCGGTGGCGGTTCTTCTACCGTGTTTGTAGCAGACCTTTGGCGTGTGATTGCGTGCACTCCGGGGAGAGTGATGTTGGTGTCTAAAGAGATGTGGTTGGTTGTTCCTTAGCTGTTGAGGTGGACAGTTAGAGTTGTTACGTTATGCCTTCACGTTGACGTTGGGTGCCGGGTGCATGTTAGCCTTCGGGCTGGAGACGTGGTATACGCTGGGAGTATACGGGAGCACTGGGAGGTACATGTGGATGCTGGTACCTGAGAATGTTTGTGCGCTTGGTCAGGGTTAACATGGGGCCACACGTCGTGTGGGCCCCAGGAGCGTGATGTGTTCCGCTTTGCGTACTTTTGACCTCTCACGACGTAGAGGGTCCATTGGTTCCCGATTATTGACCCGCGGGGTTGAGGTTTTTCCCCTGGCTCTGTGCTTGATGGTTTAGATCCACAGGGTTGAGTGGTTTCCCCTGGTTTTGTTCCGGAGTCGGGTGGTTGCACGATACCCTCTCCGTGTTCGGTTGTCCAGTGTTGTACCCTCCAGTGGAGATGGCCAGAGCAGTTTTGGGCTGGTCACTGACTTCTAGGGTTTACCCTCCAGCAGAGACTGGGCAGTGGGTCACCCGAAACTCTTAGGGTCTACCCTCCAGCAGAGACTGGGAAGTGGTCACCCGATACTCTTAGGGTCTACCCTCCAGCAGAGACTGGGCAGTGGGTCACCTGACCTCTTAGGGTCTACCCTCCAACAGAGACTAGACAGTGGGTCACCCAACAACCTCTTAGGGTCTACCCTCCAGCAAGGCAGGGCAGTGGGTCGCCCATAGTCTAGTTCCAGGTTTACCCTCCAGCAAGGCTAGGTAGTGGGTCGCATGTTGACTTATTCCAGGTCTACCCTCTAGCGGAGCTAGGAAGTGGGTCGCCTGATTATGTATTTGGGTATACCCTTCAGCGGAGCTGGGAATTGGGTAGCTTGATGATTTATTAGGGTTTACCCTCCAATAGGGTTGGGTAGTGGGTCACCCGATATCATATTATGAATTACCCTTCAGCAGGGCTGGGCAGTGGGACACCCGTTGACATTCCAGAGTCAGTCCTTTCTACTAGGCTAGTCTTTGTCTTTCCTCCGTGATTACCGAAGTGGTACCCTTGGTTGTATGGGTCAGTGATAGAACGACTTTGACTTTTATGAGACCTCTCGACTGTGGGGTAGTGATGAGGTGTGGTTTTCCTTAACACAGAACTCTCAAGTAGAAGGGCGCTTTGCCCCACCGAGACGCGTCCTTGTGACGCGACCTAAAACTGTGTGGGTGAGTTAGTATAGCCCAAAGCGTATATTGTCGAGGTGTGGTGGTTTAAGCCCCTTGAATTGTAGTTCGGGGCAGACGTGCGGGATGTTGGGCATCGATGGTGTTTACTTCTGGGACTGTTGGCGACTCACTTTTCTTGGGCTGAGCTACGGGATGGAGATCCCCTTACGGTCCTGTACAGGCTTCTTGAAAGAGCATTGGTTTTGTATATACCTTGTTCCGGTATCCACTTCTTGGGTTTGGTTACTCTTCTTCTGGGAGAGATGAAGACATGCGGGGTATGCCACGTGCTTTCCGCGTCTAGCTTCTCATGGTTGGACGAGTCTACTCTCCTGCTATAGGTAGAGAAAGCTCAATGAGAAGTTCATCTTCTCACTATTTATAGCTCCTTGTGTTAGGAAGAGTCTTTTACCTTTCTATTGTTGGGTTGATCTGGACTCTCTACTATTACTCTACTTCACTCCTTGTTGTACTCCTTTACTCTCCCATGTTCGATCTACTGCTCACCCTTCGGTTCCTCCTTAGTTTCTCCCTCGAGCATTCGGGGTATCCTACTGAGTATTTTTATACTCACCCCTACTTGGTCTTTTCCCGCACTTGGTGTGCCCTTGCAGATGATGGACAGGTTGGTCGTGACTTCAGTAGAGCTTAAGAGTTTGGGAGCTTGGACCGTGTGCGGTGGTCGTAGTCAGGTTCCAGGTGGGGGACCCTTCCAACTATTCACTTTTGTTTACCTGTTTCTAGGTTATGGCACTTTTCTAGTTGGGAATGTGTTTTTCCCCTTTTCATTTTCAGTTTACCTTCAGCACTTTCTTGTACTGTTTAGAGGTCGATGCACTTTTGTGGGATATATATATAGAAGTTTCACTTTACTCTTCTTTCCTTTTCTTTTACTCTGCACTTTTTCATTGAGTATGTTTCCTGTGTGTGTATAGGTAGTTAGGAAAAGGCCTCCCCGAGTTGTGTGCCTTCGGCATTGGTCGCCAGCCCCTGGAATTTGGAGGTGGGCTTGGGGTAGTTACAGCTCGATCCCAGGTAGGGTCGGGTCGTGACAGGATTTTCTTGGGTACCTAAATAAGTTTAAAAAATCCATTTAATTTAAATATTAGGTAATAATGTTATATAAATATATTCCTATGTTTTTTAAGGTTGATAAAATCATTTTATAGTGTTTAAATGAATAATAATTTTTATATATTATAGTGTTATATAGTGATAACTAGGTATGTTTCCCAATTTTTTCACCCGATAACCAAAAATTATAAATCCCTTATTATTATATTTTTTTAGGCATTTATTTTTATTATAAATGGAAAATATATGGGGTTTTGTGTTGGTGAATTTATATAATTAAATGAAAATAAGAAATAAAACTTTAGTAACTATTATTGGCAGAAATTCTATATTCCTCTAGTTCATCTATAGTATCATTCACTTAGTATAATTATATTTTAAAATTAATTTGATATCCCATTCTATAACATTCATATACTATCATCCCCTACTTAGTTTTTGTTATCTAGTTCACTTTAAATACCTCCTTTGTAAATTGAATTTCCCCTCTTCCATAGTGTTAACTATTGTTGATGCCTTATACACTGGAAAACCAATACTCTCCACTTGATCCCATCATAAATCATCCAATAATATATCCTTATCATTCCATCATATATGGTACTAACTAAGATAGAGGATGTGGTTTTTTTCTAGGTAAAAGAATAAAAACAAGATAACATTGATAAGAAGTGGGAAACCACCTCACCAAACTATAAAAACCCACTTCCTAGTTAAAAAATATAAAAATAATTAAATGAATAAAAATGACTCAGGACACTATGTACCTCCCCTAGGGGTTATTACCTTAGTTTAGATGGTTATCACCAGGAGAATAAAATTGGAATGTAAGGTGAGGAGAAAAGAAGATGAATAAAATGGTAAGAGTAAGAATTACACTTCAAGAAATTTAGTAATGAATTATAGTAAACAAAATATAGTAATATTATCTCACACAAGACTAAAATGGTTCAAACCACAATAATAGAGATTAATAAGTTTATTTATAGGCATACAATGTGATCTTCACATGAATAAATGGGTTTGATGTATACCCCCCAGAATGTAGATAATTCTATATATGTGGCATTTGAGATTGTTCTTTTATACGATTTTTATTCCCTTGTGATCCTTTTCTACCCCTATTGATGGTATGAAACCATATGGTCGTGTCAAATATACATTTTTTGTATTGGACAAAAAATTAAATGATTTATTCTTTTTTTTACTACCTCACATGAATGATTAAAACATTCATTGATGATAAATTTCATGACCACAACTGATATTTAAAAATGTTAATGGATCATCTTTTTTTAAGGATATCACTTCTTTATTTTGAATCACAAGTAGTACCTCATGGTTATCATATACAAACATTTGTGGGTAAAAATTATATTATGATGATTTTAGTTTTTTTGAATCTATAGATTTCCTCAACTAGATAATTTTTTCAATTATGAAGGACGATGAATAGTTGGTTCATAAAACAATATCTTATAAGTTATTCATTAAAATAACCTGCTAACTTCAATTTAAACTCCTAAAGAAATTTATTAATATTATTTTACCAATTGAATTTATAGTTTAATCACACCCAACCTACATTTTAATCAAATTATTACATAGAGTAGGGGACTCATGATTTTTTCTTATATAGATTTTCCTATCCCTAGATGATTCTAACATGATATGAAGGGTAAACTACATGAATATTACGTAGTGGTATAAATGAAGGGTGATTCAAAACTTATCTATCCCAATTCACATTAAATTACATAGTGATTTGTAATTATGAATTATTCAAACACATTTATACACTTCAAGTAATATTATCTTCTAAACCACTAAAAATAAGAAAATAAAAATTTCAAAAAATAGCCTTTTAAATTTACTTAAAAAATATCACTAAAATCCATTAAAATCATGATTTAGTCCATTTCTACATTAATCTCATTATTTTCACTATAAAATTATAATTTTTTTATTAAAAATTTTCTAATATCTTATTTATATTAATTTTACTAAAATATATACTAAAATTATGGAAAATTATTATCATATCACACCCCCACTGTTGAATTATTCATTGTCCCCAAATAATGTCTTTTAAAAAAATATTCACATAGAAACCATTTAATGATTAATTAAATAATTTCAAATCAATTATTATTTTTTAAGGATTCAAGTAAATATAAATATTAAATTACAATAATATTTTAAATTCCTTTAAATTTAAGTTCCTCACTCACTTCCAAATTTTAAACTTCTATGATTCAACATAACTATATATTTTATATTTTATTGTCCTCTTATTCAGTTGAGTCTAATTTTCACTTTCCCTTACATACCTCTTAAGAACCAAGAACATACTAACATTTATTATTTCTAGAAATATATTATTCATAGATGTTATTTGACGAATATAACTCATACGTTATATTTAATTTCAAATACCATGAATCTCAAGGATATCTGTGAAAATAAAGGAATTAAATCTGAGTTTAGAAAACCATCTCCCAACTTTCTCAAGCCCATATTAATGGATTTTATTTTCAGACACACACACACACGCACTATGGATTGATAAACTCATGAAATTTCATTTTGGATCCTAATTTCTAATTTTACACTAGTTCAATTGACCTATAGATTTTACATTTAAGCTATATACATGAGGTGTTACTTAGGTTAGAAAAAAATTCATTGAAAATCATCTTAAATAATATATTTCATTTTGGTTAAGTTTTGGTAATTTTCTAATTTCCCAACAAGAAAATTAATATTTTATATAATTATTCATTAATCATATACAACTCAAAAACATGAAGTATTTAAATAGGTAAAAAGTTCAAAACCATTTATTCAAGAAAAAGGAAAATGAAAATGCACCCAAAACCTTATAATGGTATTGATTTACCCCCACAATTAAAATTCACTACACTCTTTAAATTAGAAAAACTAAAAAAATATAAATGAAATATAAAGGGATTGGTATGTTCAACAATGATATTTATTGGAGTGGAATAAGATAATCATATTTCTACTCGATCCTTAAAACCTATAAAATAATGTAAAAACAGTCAGAGAGTTTTATTAAATGAAAAATAAATAGTTAAAGATATATAGAGAAAATATTTATTTATTTAACCCCCATAATGGGTATTGGGTTTATATTTCCAACATTTTGGTAGTACCTCTTTACTATCACCAATATAATAGAGGATGTGTTTTATGTCCTAAGAAACATAAACATATTGTTTTTCATAATATCATAATTGAATTCTAGGAGTGGATAACCCTAATAAAAAATCAACCCACACTAAAAATTTGATCAAAAATAGACATAATATAATGGGTATAGGAGAAGGAAGGGGTACTCCCTATTTTCTTTAGTTGTTTCCTCCATAAATAGATATTATGGATGGTATAGATGAGTTAGTTTTGCCACCACATTTCCAAAACATTCCTTTTCTTTCCTTGCTTATTCTTATTCTTTATATGCCAACACAAACTATTCCAAAATGGTGCATATTCTTTATTATCATCATTTATTCCCAGGGATCAGTACTATTCCATTTCGGAAGTTCATAATGAATAGTAGGGAATTTTATTATTTGAAAATAAAAAAAATACAAAATAAGATCTACTCCCTATATTTTTCCAACATTTATACATTTTCCATTTTATTATTTCCTCTTACATTAATTTTGAAATAGGTGGGAGAGAAGGGTTTGTTAGTGTAACTTTCTCCTCAATAATCCTTAAAAAACTAGGTGATACAGGTATCTTTTGGTGCATCATCCACATCCTGATATAATAAAAAAAATTAGTGTGGGAATTATTTTATCGCCATATAAAATGCAATTATAATTAGTTGATTGAGGTTATCCTTGGGATCCCTTATGAGCTATCTAAAATCCTCCAATACACAGTTGGATTTTGTCACCCCAAGAATATTCCACGAAAGTAGCTTCATATATTAATTAATAGTTGGGGTGAATAAATTATTGACTCATATTTTTTTTAAATTTTTTTGAATTAAAATAATGTGAATAAATATTTATAAAGTTAAAAGAAAAATTAGTGACTTTTTCAGATCCCTAGTAAAAACAATAATTTGATAAAATCATATAATGGTTCATCAATCAATAATAATTTTTTAGATCTCCCAGTGCAACATAGTTCTTAGAGGGATTCTGTACTAATGATATTATCTAATTACCTAGAATTATAATTCAAATTTTATTATATGTTTTTAGGCTATTGCTATTTTTAAGAAAAGGGGGGATATATGGGTGTTTATGTTGGTGAATACGTGGAATTAAATGAAAATAAAGAGTGAAACCTAAGAAACTTTTAGAGGGAAAAATGTATTTTTTCCTAGGTTTTATAAAGACTCAAACATCTTATACATAAATATTACATATTATTAGATGAATATTCATTACCTAATATAGATATCCACTCCAAATTCATTTATGTATTGTTCCTTTGGAAACGTGGACACAAAAACAACTTGTCTGTAAGTGGGTTATGTCTTCTCCCACAATGTTCTCTATAACTAGAACCTTTCTTAGACATATAATACATAATCCCTTTCTTCTAATCATGGTGAAAGGAATCATAAGAAAGGGTGAGATCATATGATTAGTATGGGTAAAAAAGGAGATGTAAATATAAAATGAGAATATGGGTATAGTAATATGATAATAACATATGAAAATAGTACCCTATATATCTGAAATCATAAACATGAGTCACAAAATAAATCATGGAAGTTCATTACACTTGAATCGTGGTGTAATCAATGAAAATGGGCCAAGATAGTATAAAATTAGCATAAGTCATAGATTTTTTTCATATACATAATCATATAAAATCTTATATCATGGATACCCAAAAAGACATTCATTACATGATAGGCTTTGGAAAACCTCCAGTATACCAACTTTAGTCTTAGGATAACATATGTGTACTCTATTATGGGCTTAGAATAATATCTTATGTACCCCTTGGGGGATTTATATAACCTATCAGATACCATTTTATTTAATATGACATTAGTCATTACGTAATTCATTTTTTGGAGATATAGGTCCCAACCATATTCTTTATAATGTAACCACCATCCTAGGTTATAATGTAACCATCATATTTGGTTATAATGTGACAAAATTCACATAATGAAAATAATACATTTATGTGACATAATATCATAAAAATAAATCATATCATAACCCATTAAAATAAATTTGTTTCATATAAAATTCATCATTTCATTACACCATAACCCATGGAAAAATAATATGGTTTTATATTCATTCTATCATGGTATAACACGTGGAAAAAATGAGTTTAATAAAAATCTTGTCCTAAAAAACATAAATCAATAAAATAAATAATATAAAAGTTATACATGGATAATATACCAAGTAAATCATAACTAACATCAAAGGATGTCGTCAAATATAGAAAATAATTTTCAAAAGACACATGGAACGTTTCTTGAGGAAAAAAACTTTTCTTAAAAAAATATATTTTAAAACAAAAAAATCATAAAAGATTTTGTAACTACTTTTATTCAAAAATATAATTATTATATTATATGGTAATCTTTAAAAAAAATTATTTTATCATGATATCATAAAATACTATTTATGTTGTACATGTTAATACAATTATTCCTTTCACATTTTCTAAAATATCTACACAAGCGCTATTTGGGAAGTGATATATAGAATCATTTAAAAATATTTTTTAAAAAAATAAATCATTTATAAAAATTAAATTAATAAATCATTTATAAAATTATAATAACATTTTAGGAAGAATTTTAGAAAACATTTTATGGGATGGAAAATGGTTTTTCAATTGATGGAAGAAATAAATATGATTTTTCTCAAAAATATTGTTTTCAACTCTTGAGTACATAAAGACTGTAAAATGAATTAAAAACATGTTTAATCCTGAAATAACCACATTATAATTAAATTAATTGGTTTATTTAAATATGTATCATAATATGACCTCATTAAAATCATAAACAAAAAAAATACTGATTAATGATGATATATTATCATAAAACGATAACCACTTTGGTAACCTTAAATTATAAACCCCATGAAACAGAGATCATAAAATGGAAATGTAAATAAAAATAATTTTCATGAGAATAATCATAAAATAACTTCATGGTAATTATATACTCCACCTAAAATAAATTGGCGTTGAATATGGCATGTGTCTCACAGAAGTAAAAATGTGAGATGGAAATCCCTTACCATAAGTATCAACTTATTTCATACACATTGAAACCTCCTCTATAATAAATATAATTTTATTATACATATATTATGTAACCATAATTATATATATATATATCATAATATATATTATTTAATAATTCCCTTTTTTCCTCGCTTATTAACAATTTCTTGTTAGAATCATGTTTTGGATAATAATTGGTTGGTCTTTCATGTGTGTTTTGATTTGTGATTTTCTATATTCTTGAATTAATCATCATCCCATAATCTCCATAATTTTAACCATGATATAACTGTCATATATATTCATTATATATTTATTTATATTAATCTATAACATTTAGAGATAGAAAATAAAATACACCTTTCCTAGAGACGGTAGGCCATACATACATATGCATGTTGTTTTCATTTTCTTGATGAATTGAATGAAATAAATAAATATAAAATATTTCATTTATTTAATCATTATTTTTTCATTCATATTTCATATATTTTTATTTTCACCTATACTTATTTTCTTCCATGTAAAGCATATGTGAAGAAACAATCCAATTGCTTCGTGAGGTGATAGTCCTCTATACACATGAATGATAATATCGTATTACCATATAATGTAATATAATAAGAAATATGTTATATCATTATTACATAAGTATTATTATATCATAAATATTTTATATAAATAGTAAATCCCTCAATATACCCAGCTATGAGAGGCGGTGATGGAAAACGAATATCGTTGGTTCGCGAGATGGTAGTCTTCCACATACACGACTGACGATCTTGTGACCCATTTGATGTAAGAGGGGAAGGATTTAGTTTATTAAATTATCATAATTTCATTTAATTATATGGAATATAATTATTTTATCATATCATCATGGTTTAATAACAATTTAACGAGGTGGAGGAAGGAAATAAATAAAATACTAGATTATGAATGTTACTTATTCTTTGGAAAACTTATTTCTGTTTACACCTAATGGAATTTTTTTGGATTTATAATAATAATATGGTTTATATGACGTTTTTTTGTGACTAAGGAAGTTATTTATTAGAATTTACAAAACCAATGGTTTTTTTATTTATGAAGAGGGGAGGAGATGGAGTGGCCTTTTATAAGTGTGGTGAGTGGCACCCTTGTAATTTTTGGAGTGAAAAATGTTTACCCATTTCTTCACATCCCATAGGATAAAAATATATCATTATCTATCATAGATTTTATAAGGTCTAAATATTTACCAAAATTTTGTTTTGTACATTTTCTAGGTCATTTGTAACCTGTATCTCTTTAGTTTATCCCTAATGGCAGGCCCATTTTTACCTCAACCACGATAATTATTTTTACATTTTTTTTCTATTAATTTTGGTCAAAAAATATTTTTTACTTTTTTAATATTATAAATTATTATGATTCGAAATATGGGGAAAATAATCATAGTTTCATTCATATATGTGGAAATTTTTTATTTTATGTTAATATTACATATGTGCTGAGAAAGCAGTTTTCCAAAGAGAAAATGAGCAAAAGCTTCAAATGTTTTTATATAAAAATTGAATAAGAAATTGATTAAAATGAACTAAATTGGATTAATAGATATAAAATTAAAATATTTTTTTTTAAATCCACAAAAAATCTATTTTTATGTTTCTAATTTCGTTTAAAGAAATTACACTTCTTAATAAAAACTGGCATTTTTCACTATTTATCAAAAACCTTATATTCCCAAAAAAATCAAAAAATAAAAACCTAAGTAAAATTGGAAATGATTTTAAAAAAAATGAATTTAATTTTTTCAAATAAATTTAATAAAATTGATAAATTTTAATTTTAATATAAGTGTGAAAAATGTAACAGAATTACTTTTTTGTGAAAATATTGTTTTTAAGTGTAAAATATGATTAATTATTTTCTCTAGTCAAGAACACACATAATATGAAAGTAAAAGAAAATTTTAATACATTATATATAAATATCATTAAAATAATTCATCAAATGTTATTTTTAAAATTTATTAATGTAAAACACATTTTTGTGCCCAAAAAATAGTTTTCCAGAAAAGATCTATTTTATTTTAATAAAATAATTATTTTATTTATAATTATTTGGAAATCCAAGAATTCATTTTATATACATGTTTAAACCACATATTATAATAATTTAGTTAATATTATTCAAAACCTTCATTTCAATGTTTAGGTTATAACTATCAAATTAAATAAAAATACTTTAATAGGATGTCACATTCTGTTTAAACAAAGTGTTGCATGTCACATAAGATAAAATTAGTGTTGTGTGTAATTAAAGATAAAATTAGTGTTGTGTGTAACGCAAAATATCCAAAATATTTAATTTATTGGAAAAAATTATTTCAAAAAATCTTGGGTCATTACATTTCGTCCCCCTTTTAAATGAATATCTCCCATAGAATTCATTAATTTGGTTCCAACAATTGAGGATTCTTCTACATCATTAAATACTCATGTCCCACCCAGGTTCCTTAATAGGGTTACATCACCAAAAAAATAGACCATATTAGTGATATTTATTCATAGAATTTTCTCTATTTGATCCATAATCTCCATTATGTTTTCCGCATAAGAAAGATTGTGCTCCCACGGTATGACCTCTGAGTTCAATACATGTAAGGAAACATGAATGTACTTCCTTATAAGAGAGATAAGTACCGCATCATGAACCTAAAAAGGGTTTGGTGTAAGTTTCATGTGATTATCTATTATATTGTTTTGATCATGAATTTAAAAGGGACCTATATACCCAGGGTTTCATTGCTATAAATGTATCATAAAATATCCTTAATCCATATTAAATCCCATCACATAAAACCTCGTAATTTGTTTAAATATAAATGAAATTTATTATCAACCATAAACTCATAAAATCATGATGGCTTCCATAACTCTTAGGTTTTTAGAACATTGATACATATACTCTTTTAAAAGTTAATTCACAATTTATTTCTTATATAATCTCTTATATTATACAAAAACATTTTAATTGGAATCTTACATTAATCCTTTTACAAATTGAATATCAAATGTTATTTACTTTTTAGAAAATCTAGGTATATGGAAATAATAACATGATATTTCACTAAACGATGGAAAATAAGATTTTAATAGGTCACATTCATACAAAATAAAACATGAAATACAAAACTAATAAGGGTATGATATGTGTAGCCTATTTTTCATGATTCGCATCATCCATTATGATTTCATATGCTTTCCCTTTTTTCATTTGTCTTTATAGGTTGTTGTGTATTATTATCCACATTACCAATTTGATTAGGTCAAAGATTCAGATAATTCCCAAAATTCTTGCACTTGAGACACTATTGTGTGGGTGGTGCATTATGTTGGAATCTCTATTCATTCATTTCATTAATTGGCCTCTTCAAATCACATCAATATCCTCTTATTCAATGGATAGGCTTCCAAAAATTGCAACACCCTATTTTTCCTTTCAATCATTCACATGAGTTCTTCGTCCCACATTTCTTTCATATAATATTATGAAATTTCATTCCGCCATGTGATTTATTTGTGTAATCATGAAACTAGATATTCATTTTTATATCAAAATCATTGGAATTGTTAGAATCTCCAATTTCCATTTATACCTTTAGTACACATCAATTTTCTTCTTTTTAGATACTAGAGTACCTTATAGATAATTCATTTTGAAGGATTGAACTTAATTAACCAATGAATCGACCAAATTTCCTTCCTACAATGACGATTAAATGATATGTTTTTCAATAAACTACTGTAAAATTATCATTGTTGGTACTAATTAATTCATCATCCTTCTTTTTTATCTCAATAAATTCCTTATCCATCATTTTTCATAGAATAAATGTGAAATACTTACATAAAATATCTAATTAAACTCATCCCATTACATGGAGTTAATTACATTCTCTTGACTCGTATTGTTACTATGGTTACACCATTGATATTATTCACCTTCTAAATGATATACAACCAAAATTAATTTTTCATGCTCTGTGCACTGGTGAATGGAAAATATATTTTCAATGGTACTCATTCCTTTTTCAATGACTAGTGGTTCAATTGAACCACTAAAAATGGGTTTGCATTGCTTCATGAAAGAGTAAACTTATTTTTTATCCTACCTTTGATAACATTGATGTTAAGCATGATTTATAGGTTGATAACGTTGTATGAGAGTTATAATTAGAATTTTCATTCCAGTGCCCATTACATCAAGTTGCTATGGAGGGTAATAATTTCATTGTATGTTTCATTCAGTACTAACATGATTGTTTTATATTTTAACCATTGAATAAAACCATAAATAATGGTGTGAAAAACAGTAATCATAGAGGAAAACCACATATTCATGAAAATTAATTTATATTATATCTATATCTGGATATTGCCTTTTAAATCTATGACACCATAGTCTTAACCTAGGTAATTCATTGTCATTATTAAAATCTTCCAATATGGTTCATAAATAGTTTTTGAATTTCCAAAACATATCCCCTAGGTGTTTAAACTTGGTGTTATTCACATACCATTTTCATGAACCAGCTAATGATCAAGTCGAGGTCAATACTCCCCTTTTGGAGTTATCATCCCTAGGTATCTTAGTTTCTGATCCATATTCACTTATAGTACGCAGGGATGTAATTTCGTGGAAACCACTCACTCTTCCATTTACTAAAATTCTAGAACATTTTCCTATACTTTTACTCATCCTTATTGTAAAAACCCGTATCTTCATTTCAGGTATGTCTTTCCTTTTCTGGTCATTTTTGGGAAAATGAGGAGAATCTGGAAATTTTCTAAGTACATGTTGTATACTTTATAAGTACATGTCGTGTACTTTGATGTCGCTCGAGGACTTGTGATGGTTGTGTCATGGCCACACACATGGCCATGTAAGGGTAAGGTGAAGGCTGCTTAATGCGGAGTATAGAAAAGCCTGGTACACGACATGTACTCCAAAAGCTCACGCAGTGTACTTTTTTTTCTTTAAATGGACCGAGGTCGCTTCTTAACCCCAGAAACATCTTCTTCTACAGCTTCTTCGACTGAGAGTGAGGGTACGGCTGTGGGTCTTCTCTGAGCCACTGATCCGTCACCAGTTATCTGAATCGAACATCGTCGGTTGCAATAGAATCACAGTGGTGAGTTCTTGGTTCTTCTTTGGCCAAGTTTTCTGATTCTTTCTCTTATGATAGTTGTCATAGGTTGAGCTTTTAAGACTTTTTTGCATACCTACTCTATTATAGGCCGATTCACGGGTCAAGGTTAAAGTATATCGATCTCCTAGGATCGAGGTAGGCGGTTTGTTTCCTTACGTTGAATGTATTTGAGTGTTTGTGCAAAAGTGTCAGATTCCCATGTTTCAGGCATCTCGGGTTAGGTTTTTTATCCTACATTATTATCTACCTTTGATTTATTGTATTCATGAAGCTATTAGATGAATAATGGTTTCTTATTAGCATGTCTAAGGATCACCCCATGGGTGTTTCCCTTGTTTTGGATGTTTATCGTCATTGGGCTTAGGTTTCCTATGAGGCAGACCTTGTAGCATTGATTGTCTACCTTGATATAATTGATTGCATGTATTTCCTACTATTTATATTCTTCTTATGCTTTGTAGCTATTAGCCAAGTAGTTTGTTAAACTTAATTAGGGTGGCTAACAGTCAATTACACACAACTAGACTTCTCAGGGATGTTTGAACCTGGTGTGGTAGACTAAAGAGGGAATTGACGATTAAGATCTTCCCTAGAGAGTCTGTTATAAATTAGTATCGTTTGCAGGACCTATATGAATTGGACTTTGTGCTTCCTCAGAGTGTCCTTAGTTATGTATCGAGACTATAGGGGGAATTAGATGTAAGTACTTCCTTAGAGAGTCTATATCTATCATTACATGACTGTAGGGGAATTGACGGTGAGAGCTCCCTATAGTGTTTTTTCCTTTGTAGGATTACTTGACTAGAGGGGTTTGCCAGTACGAGCCACCCAGAGAGTCAGTTTGAATATTGTTTGGTTGGTTGTGACGATTCCACCAAGCCAAAGAACAAACTTGGGTTTTGTACTGCTTTTTGTTTAGGTAGTCTGTTGAGACACCTATTGTGTTACTTACTATGCCTTGGGAATATGGAGTTGTTGATAGATTCCTTGGTTGATAATTAAATGAATGAATTAAATTAATAAATTAATGTAAATAGATATTTTTAGGATTGTTTACTATAGGGTACTCTTGTTTCTCTGCTGCTTTTATTTCCTTTACTTTTTCTATATTTCTCACTGACAGTAGGGCATAGATCTTGGGGTGGTTTCCAACAAGGACTAGTCTCACACCATGTTTGGGTCCTACCTTTCAGCCCAAACAGGTTATATGGTTGAATGTGTGGATAGGGATTATGGCCCTTCTACTTTAGGTAATGATTCCTGGTTGGAGCTGGAGAGCATAGGACTGAGCATAGGCTTGCGATGCTACTGGAGTTGATGTTTAATTTTTGTACTTTGTTTCTCAGTTGTATTTCAGTACATTGTTGTGTTTTCTGCTTTCCTTAGATACTTGTACATGCTTCATCATTATCATCATTTCTATATATTCATTTCTTCTGCTATTTAGTTTCAGTTATTCTATGTCATTTACTACTTCTGCTATTGACTGTTATTTACTTTCCCTTGTATACCTTACCAAATGAGGGCATAGTTTACCCAATGACTCACCAAGGCCCTCACTGCTAGTCGGCAGCCTCTGGAGTTTTGGGGAAATGCACTTGAGGTCATGTGGTGAACTGGGTACGGGGCACCAGTTGAGTGGCTCCAGATTTGGGTCGTTACAAAGTGGTATCAAAGGAGGTTCTTTTCTTTTCTATTGAATTACTGTTTAGCGACATTAGACAGGGATAATACCGAATAGGTAAATGGTAAATATCTTTGCTCGAGAGTTCTAGATCCTGTATACAGGGAAAAATCTAGGTTAACTCGAATATTGCAGTTTTGGAGTTTTGAAAATGTTACAGTTTAATTGACTTCACTATTGGATAGTGCACTTGTTTTGTACTATTACTGTTTATATGATTGTCGTTCAATTTTTTGCAGCCCGATGAGATGAGGATATGCTATCTCATGCATCATATAGGCACTTGTTATAAAATCACATGTCATGCATTTCGACATACCATCTAAATTGCATTAGAAATTTCATGATGGTGTGACAGAATTTGTGATAGACTATTCAAGATGTTGTGATAGCTACTATGATAGAATACATGTTATGTTTATAGGGTATCGTTTGTTTAGAGCTTCTTTGTCATGAACGCCAAACTTTGGTCTTAGAGGTGTTATGGGCCCTTGAGGATCGAAAATTGGTGGATCGTGAGTTTGTTATATAGTTTACTGGTTATATGCATTGTATAAGATGCCAAGCTTAGATTCGTGGGGAGTATGGGCCCTCACAGATCAGAATTTGGCACCTTAACTCTTGTTTTCTGTGTTTTCGGGGCTTTGGAGAAGTTTCTGAGCTACTGCCAGGAAAAACCCAGAATACACGGCGTGTATTTTATTAATACACGCTGTGTATTTTTTAAACCATGTCAATGACTGTGTGAGCAGAAACACAGGGTTCTAAAAATCTTATAGGAACATGTCATGTACTAGTTTAGAACACCATGTAGTATGAAATAGGTACCTCGACCGTGTCACGAAAAACATGGGTCATGTTATCTTTTCACATACGCACTCTGTCTGAATCTTACACGCAGTGTAGTTTGATCTAGGTACTTGGTCGTGTCACGAACAACACAGATCAGTGTTACCCTTCCTCGTACATGCTATGTCCATTCGGAACATGCCGTGTAGTGTCGGTCGTGTATCAGGCCGTGTCGTTAACAACACGGGCTACGTAAGGCATGTCTAGTACATATCGTGTCTTCCTTGAACACACCGTGTAGTGTCGGCCGTGTGTCAGGCTATGTCGCTAACAACACGGGTCAGGTAGGGAATGTCTAGTACATGGTTTGGATTCCTTGAACATGCAGTGTAGTTTTGTCTTATAGGAGTCATGTGGCATAACTATGTAGAAGGACTCGGGCAGGGAAGAGGATTCATGTACACGCCGTGTGTTAGGACAACAAGCCATGTATTTGGGGTGTTACACGACCAGTTTAGTTGGAAGTATATTCCCATGTGAATGACCTAAGGGAACACGTCGTGTAGGGAAAGAACACGCCCTGTAGTCATGTTTTTCACAACTTGAATGCCTTCTTTTCCCTATTCTTTCTTATGCATTACGTTCTTCTGTCTTTTTTAATCCTAAATCTGAGGTGTCATTTTGACCTTTCAGAGCTATGGCACCAATACATCCTCTGGTTGACCGTCAGTTGCAAGGAAGTGATCGTACGCCTAATACAGCATATCTGGGACTACCATTAGTTCCGCCTATAGTTCCGGATATGGAACCTGCAGTGATTCCGGACACTGGTGTCGATGCTCAGTTTAGAGAGGGTTTCATGAGATTCATGTGGACCTTCCAGGGAGCTCAGCATCTTTCCCCGTCTATGGTAGAGATGACGCGGTTTTTTCAGCAGCAGCATCCTCCCACATTCACCGGGGATGGAGGACCACAGGCTGCAAAATCATGGATAGAGTCTATGCTATCCATCTTCGAGCATCTAGAGACACCTCCAAAGAGGAGAGTGAATCTCATGAATTATATGTTGCAAGACACTGCTAAGAGATGGTGGGATGTGGTTTTGCAGGCAGGGTGCCAATAGGCTATGGCTTGGGATGAGTTTTAGCATAGGTTCTACGACTACTTCTACCTGGCGACGCTAAGGGCTGATAGAGCCAGAGAGTTCATGAACCTTCATCAAGGTACTCTCACGGTTATGGATTATTCCTCTTTATTCATATAGTTACAGTTTTTCACTCCCGTTATGTGGAATGACAAGTTGTTTTTAGCGAAGAAGTTTGAGGAAGGCCTTATACAAGACATCAGATCACAGGTGAATGTCTTTTAGTTGACTTCTATTACTTTGATAGTCAAGCAGGCGCTTATCACAGAGGGAAATCTGAGTGAGACTGGAGCTGTGGACTATGGTGGTTTAGAATCCAGGGCTGATTCATTTCAGATAGAAAATAGGAAGTTCCACCAAGATTCTACATGAGGTGACCCGAAGAAGCGAGGTATTCCTTCTGGTAGAGAGTATCTTCCTTCTTTCAACTATGTGGTGTGATATTAGTGTGTAAAAAGTAGGCATAAGAAGCCTAAGTTCCCGAGAGACCCAGTGAAGTTCCGATCTTGCGGCAAGATGGGTCATTTGCAGTGTTTCTGCAAGGTTCTCCTTCGAGGATCTAGTGAAGGAGGATCCGTTTCGACTGCGCTTATAGGAGCAGGATTACCAATTCTACAGCAGACTGGGGTCTGGAGTTCTTCATGTTATTCAAGCCAGAGTAGAGGCCATGGACATAGTGGTCAGGCTTAGGGAGGGTCATCTCAGGGATCTCATGCTACTACACAGGGTCGCGGTGTAGGCCAGACTTTTGCGGTAGAGAAGATTCATCAAGAGCGGGATCCTGGACCTTTTACTGTTTGAGGAACAATTTTAGTATCCCTAGTTTTATCCTCTACACTTTTCGATACCGGATCTTCTCATAGCTTTATTTCTTTGCATATTGTGGAAAGCCTTAGACTTACTGTTTATACTTCTGAGGACATGTTGACACTAGACACACCATTGGGGACTAGAACGGCTAGTGTATGATAGTGTAAGGAGTGGCCTCTAGAGGTGGATTGGGATCACTTTCTATGGGACCTCTATGTCATAGAGATGACAAGCTATCATGTCATTCTTTGAATAGACTGGCTCGTTCCCTTCAGGGTAGTCATCAACTGTTATTGTCGCAGGGTGAGTTTCAGATCACCGGAGGGTGAATATTTTCTTCGTAAGGGTGAGTGGGATGTCCAGGTGAGTAGAGAAGGACCAAAGCATCATGGGTATGGTAGAGTTACAGATTAGATTTATAGTCTCTATCTGGACGACCATGGGACTTCACAATTAGACTTTCCTCCAGTGGTGGATCATTTCAAGGATGTCTTTCCAGAATAATTTTTAGGTTTGCCTCTGGAGCGTGAGGTATAATTTTCTATTGATCTTATTCCAGGAGTAGCACCGGTGTCCATTCCTCCTTATAGGATGGCTACACCTGAGATGCAGGAGCTCAAGAAGAAGTTGGAGGAGTTGCATACAAAGGGTTTCATCTGATCCAGTACTTCTCCTTGGGGTTCGCATGTCCTATTTGCAAAGAAGGCAGACGACACCCTTAGGCTTTGTGTGGATTATCGGAAGCTGAACCAGTTGACAGGCAAGAACTAATACCCCTTTCCTAGGATTGATTACCTCTTGGATCAGCTTCGAGGAGATTGGGTGTTCCCAAAGATCGATTTGAGGTCCAGTTATCATCAGTTGCGCGTTAGACCATCTGATGTACCTCTTACAGCTTTCCAGAGCAGGTATGGTCTATACAAGTATATGGTTATGTCGTTCGGCCTCACAAACGCACCCGCGGTTTTCATGGCACTGATGAACGGAGTTTTCCATCCTTACTTAGATTATTTTGTGGTTGTTTTCATGGATGATATCTTAGTGTACTCTCACACTCAACACGACCATGCTACCCATCTTGAGATCATTTTGAGTACACTGAGGGAGAATCATTTATATGCTAATATCTCAACGTTACACTTTTGGATGGATGAGATTCACATCCTGGGTCATGTCATCTCAAAAAAATAGTATCAGTAGACCCAGAGAAGGTGAGAGCAGTAGTTACCTAGGAGCAGCTGAAGAATGTCTTCGAGGTACAAAGTTTCATAGGATGGCTGGTTACTACAGGAAATTTATACAGGACTACTCACACTTAGCAGTGCCGTTAACGGGCTTGAATAAGAAGGGGGTGAAGTATTTTTGGTCAGAAGCCTTCGATTAATCCTTTCAAGAGCAGAAGGGGAGATTGACTTCTGCACCGATTCTAGTTTTTCCAGAGTCGGTCAAGAGTTATACAGTTTTCTGGGATGCTTCTGGCATTGGGCTTAGAGAAGTGCTTATGCAGGAGGATCGTGTTGTTGCATATGGATCTCGGCAGTTGAGGCCACATGAGAGGAATTATCCTACACACGGCCTGGAGTTGGCTGCAGTTGTTCATGATTTGCATTGTTGGAGACATTATCTTTTGGGAGAGAATTTTGTGGTATATATTGACCAAAAGAGAATCAAGTATATCTTCATGTAGCGTGACTTGAATCTGAGATAGCAGAGGTGGGTTGAGTACCTACTGCCTTTCGATTTCGATCTTGCTTATACGCCTGGGAAAGGCAATGGTGTGGTAGACACGATGAGCAGGAGGACACAAATACAGGCAGTTCAGGTGACCAACAGTGAGTGGTAGCTTATGGCTCTATTCTCCGAAATGCATTTAGATTTGCACGACAAACAGGGCCAGGCTTTTCTTTCTTATTTAGTTGTTACCTCTACCCTTGTTCATTGAGTCTGAATGAGGATGCTATTAGATTTTGAAGGCCTAGTCCTATGGGAAATCATGTCATGATAGGACCCTCTTCCCGGATGGACTATAGGTGAGGGTGAGATCTTGCATTTCTAGGGATGCATATGGGTTCCAGTAGATATGCACGAGGAGATTATTCGAGACTTTCATTCCTCATTTTGGGCAATTCATCCTGGCGTCGCCAAGATATATCGTGATCTACACTGTCAGTATTAGTGGCCAGGTATGAAGAGAGATGTTGCTGATTTTTTCATTAAGTGTTCCACCTATCAGTAGGTGAACGTGGAGCACCAGCGACCAATAGGGCTTTTACAGCAGCTACCAATTCTTGAGTGGAAGTGGAAGGATGTCACGATGGACTTCTTCACAGGGTTACTGAGATCGCCTCGAGGTAATGACGTGGTATGGGTTTTCATTGATAGGCTCATGAAGGTTGTTCACTTCTTGCTGATTAAAGAGACCTTTGGTGTTGATGAGATTAGACGGTTGTACATCCGTGAGATTGTGTGCTTGCATGGGGTTCTGAGTACTATAATTTCATATAGGGATGCCCACTTAACATCACATTTCTGGCGAGGGCTACAAAGGGATTTGTGTACACAGGTACTTCTTAGTACAGCTTACCATCCCCAGACAGATGGCCAGTCAGAGCGCACGATTCAGGTTCTTGAGGACATGCTATGAAAATGTGTCCTAGATTTGGTGGTTCTGGGGAGAGACATATACCTCTAATAGAGTTTTCCTACAATAATAGTTTTCGAACAACTATTCAGATGACACCTTACGAGGATTTGTACAGTAGGCTGTGCTGATCGCCCTTGTGTTGGCTGGAGGTAGGAGAGGTAGCAATGCTGGGACCTCATCTTGTTCAGGAGACTACAGAACAGGTGGATTTGATTCAGAAAAGGATGGCTACTACAATGTCTCGGCAGAAATATTATGCTGATTAGTGGAGATGACCTTTGGAGTTCAAGGTCGGAGATCAGGTTTTCCTACCTGTTACCCCGAGTTTGGGACACAAGTGGTTCAAGAGATAGGGCATGCTTTCACCGAGATACGTTGGGCTGTTTGAGATTCATGAGAGAGTCGGGCTGGTTGCTTATAGGTTGTAGTTACCTCATAGGTACCAGGATATGCACAACGTCTTCTATGTTTCTCAGCTTTGACGCTATTTATCATACCCGTCTCATGTTTTTAAACCCGAGGAGGTTGAGCTAGAACAAGATGCATCACTCGAGGAGCATTCTATCAGGATTATTGATCGTAGTGGAAAGGTACTTCGTGGACAGTCTGTTCCTCTGGCATGGGTGATATTGCAGCACGGTCGGGTATAGGATGAGACTTGGGAGAGGGAGGACGATATGCGATCACAGTGGCCAGAGTTGTTCGAGGATTATTCTTCTCCACCTTGTTAGGGAAATTCGGGGACTAATTTATTTAATGGGGGAAGTTTGTAAGAAATCAAATCTCGTTTTCAGGTATGTTTTTCCTTTTCTGGTCGTTTTTGAGAAAAACAGGAGAATCTAGAAATTTTCTAAGTACACGTCGTGTACTTTGATGTCGCTCGAGGTCATGTGCTGGCCATGTCATGGCCACACACACGGCCATGTAGGGGTGATGTGGAGGCCACTTAATGCGGAGTACGGAAAAGCCTAGTACATGCCATGTACTCCAAATGTACACGCCGTGTACTTCCTTTTTTTCATTAAACGGACCAGGTCGCGTCTTAACCCCAAAAACATCTTCTTCTCCATCTTCTTTGACTGAGAGCGAGGGTATGGCCATGGATATTCTTTGATCCACCGATCTGTCACCGGTTATCCGAATCGAAAACCGTCGGTTGTAATAGAATCGCAGTGGTGAGTTCTTGGTTCTACTTTGGCCATGTTTCCGGATTCTTTATCTTATGAGAGTTATTGTTGGTTTAAAATTTAAGACATTTTTGCATATCTACTCTGTTCTATGCTGATTCATGGGCCGAGGTTCAAGTATATTGATCTACTAGGATCTAGGTAGGTGTTTTGTTGCCTTATGTTGAATTTCTTTGAGTTCTTGTGCAAAAGTTTCAGATTCCCATTTTTGGGGTATCTCGGGTTAAGGTTTTGATCCTGCATTATTGTCTTCCTTAGATTTATTATATGCTTAAAGCTATTAGATGAATAATGGTTGATTGTTAGCATGTTTGAGGATCACCCCATGGGTGTTTCCCTTGTTTTGGTTGTTTATCAACGTTTGTCTTAGGTTGCCTGTGAGGCAGACCTTGTTGCGTTAATTGCCTACCTTGATATAATTGATTGCATGTATTGTCTATTGTTTATATGCTTCTGATGCTTTGTAGCTATTAGAAAAGTATTTTGTTGAACTTACTTAGGGCTGCTGACAGTCGATTACACATGACTAGACTACTCAGGGTTGTGTGAACCTGGTGTGGTAGACTAAAGAGGGAATTTACGATTAAAGGCTTCCCTTGAGAGTATGTTATACATTAATATCACTCGAAGGACCTACAGGAATTGGAATTTTTTATTACTCAGAGAGTACTTAGTTATGTATCGAGACTAGAGGGGGAATTAGACGTAAGTGCTTCCTCAGAGAGTCTATAGATATCGTTGCAAGACCACAGGGTAATTGACGATGAGAGCTACCCAGAGTGTATGTGCCTTGGTAGAATTACTTGACTAGAGGGGTCTTCTAGTACGATCCACCCATAGAGTCAGTTTGAATATTATTTGGTTGGTTGTGACGAGTCCACCAAGATAAAGAACAATCTTGGGTTTTGTACTACTTGTTGTTTAGGTAATATGTTGAGATACCTGTTGTGTTACTTTCTATGCCTTGGGAAAATAGATCTGTTGCTAGATTCCTTAGTTGATAATTAAATGATTGAATTAAATTAATAAATAAATATAAATGGAGATTTGTAGGATTGTTTACTTTAGTGTACTCTTGTTTATCTGCTCCATTTATTTCCTTTACTTTTTTTATATTGCTCACTGACAGAAGGGCACAGATCTTGTGGTGGTTGCCTACTAAGACTAGTCTCACACCTTGTTTGGTCCTACTTTTTGGCCAAAACAAGTTATATGGTTGCAGGTGTGGATAGGGATTGTGGCCCTTCTACTTCAGGTACATGATTGTTGGTTGGTGCTGGAGAGCATATGACTGAGCTTAGGCTTGTGATACTGCTGGAGTTGCTATTTTCATTTCGTACTTTGTTTCTCAGTTGTATTTTAGCACGTTGTTGTGTTTTCTTCTTTCCTTAGATAATTGTAACTAATTCATCATTATCATCATTTCTATATATTAATTTCTTCCCCTTTTTATTTTCCGTTATTTTATGTTGTTTACTACTTCTGCTATTAACTGTTATTTCCTTTCCCTTGTATACCTTACTAAATGAGGGCATAGTTTCCCCAATGACTCACCAAGGCCCTCACTGCTAGTCAGCAACCTCTGGGGTTTGGGGAAATGTGCTTGAGGTTATGTGGTGAACTGGGTACGGGGCACCATTTGAGTGGCTCCGGATTTGGGTCGTTACACATATTCTTTTCCTCATTCATATACCTAAACATATCCTTATAAATATCCCTATAGATCTCAATAAATTTTTCTTATTAGGGTTTATATAGTTTAACTAAAAATATATCTAAATCCAACTACAAAGACTCAAACTTCTCATATAATTATTATATATTTTTATATAATGATTCCTTACAAAACATATTAATTCATGCTAGAGTCATTCTGGGCCAGTGCCTTTGGAAACCTAGACATATAAACAACTTTTCCATAAGTGAGAAATGTCATCTCCCACAAAGATATTTATAAATATAACCCTTTTATACATATCATACTTAATACCATTATTCATATCCTGGGGAAAGGAAATATTAGAAATGTGTATCTCATATTATTAATAAGGGTAATCCATGGAGATATCAATATAACTGAAGGACCCCGAAACACCCTGAGAGGGGAAGGGTGAATCAGGGTGTAAACATTTTCTTTTAAATTGATGGATCTTGTTCCCAAGATCATAGGAACTTGTTAAATCTATCTTAAGAGGAATTTTAGAAAATAAACAATCACATGAAAGGAAAGGTCACAACAATTTCACTTGGTTCACCACTAAGGGATATGTCCACAAAGCATACACTAATAGTGTGTTAGTCATACCAAATTCCACTAATATTCAGTAGCTATGGATTACAATTGTTTTTCACATTCACTTTGTTCTAGGAGTGATAACTTTACATGGTTTTAGGGATGGAACATTGCATCCCTCAGATCACTTCCACTGGATCTCCATTCCCAGGTCATTTGGAAGTATCTTCACTCAGTTTATCAACTTGAAGGTCTATTCAAAGGTTTATCATTAGTTCATGCATCCTCAACTAAAAATGGATGCTCTGTTGAAGTCTCATAATCAAACACAGATGTAATTTATTTTCCCATACACTGATATGTTTGGATGATTAATTTTGAAAATCGATTTGGCCAATTTTTGGCTTCCTTGGGTGTTTCATGTACTAAAGCTGGTTCTGTTTACCATAAATATTTTCACATACCATCCATCTCCTCCACGTACTGTCCACCTCCTCTGTGTATTGCGCTGCACTACATTATTCCCTACTCCGTGTACTGCTCCTAACCTCCACATATCATCCTTCTCCGCATACTTCTTACTTCATTGTGTACTGTGATAGCATCCTGAGCGAACCACACACCCTTATGCAAACTGTTTTCCTAACACTGATGAGTCTCTCCACGTACCGTCTTCTCCCCCGTGAACCACTGCCGACTTCTCCAAATTTCTTCCAAAAATTTTAATCTCCAATATCATCACTTAACAAAGGTAATTATTGTTCCTTAAATAATCACAGAACTCCACAAATTTCGGTAATATAATTTACCCAAATTTTCAATATAGGACAAACTAAAATCCATCAGTGTACTATTAGCCTCTACCGCGTACTGCAAACCTCTAAACTACAAACCGTTATCACATACCGTAAACCAACCTTATACTACATGTTTTTCAGTCTTCATACTTCATTATATCTTCTCATACCATTGTTGCGAACCATTTTCGGTAGCATTTCACGTTCCGAACACCTTCATCGTGTACCGTCTCTATGAAATATTTCCAATTCTGTGCACTGTTCCGCATACTGCATGCCTTCACAGCATACGGTATTCCTTCGCCGCATACCACATGCCTTTACCATGTATCACGTGCCTTCACCACATACTTAACACCTTCACTATGTACCGTTCACCTACACCACTTACCATTACTAAAAACCATTACCAAACTCCCAATTTTTTAGGCCCAAAAAATTGGAAAACACTGTGAAACTACACCACCTTCAATACTAATTTCCAACTCAAACATATGACTCTTATCATTACAAACTCCCTAGTCATCCATGTAAATATTGACAACAAACACAAACCAAAATCCTTTATTATCAATGAACAGTCTTTGTTCCAACAATCTCCCCCTTTGGGTTTTTTGGGAATCCCTAGATAAATTCATTGATGTGCCATCCCTGATCAAAGCCTGATCCTTCCAGAGAAAATTCATCCATCAATCTAAGTCTACGTGATTATTTCTTGGTGTAGAAAACAAGAGAGTGTAAATGAATTGATTTCACATAGTTTTCTTTTCTCCCCCATATTTTTATTTCTAGCCTTTTTTATTCTCCATATTTTCTACAACCATAAAAAAATAGGTGAAGTTATTCGTTCTCCCCCATTGGAAATAAACCCAATGACCAGTATGGAAACATTTTATAGCTTAGAACATACCCTCTTAGGATATTATCTCCCCCATAAACCTAAAACACTTCCACAAACAGATTAACATAGTTAAGACAGTTGGGGAGAGGGGAATCCCATAACCTCTTAATGCGCTGTGAGGTGGTTGAACACCGAGGTTCAGCCAATGTTTCTCAAACACAACCACTAAAAATAGCTTGGTTATAATGTCATCCAGTTTCTCATCCGTTCCCACATGCTCCATTTTGATCACGCCTTGTTCAATTTTTTCTTTGATAAAGTGATATCTAATCTCAATATGTTTTGAATGAGAATGTTTAACTGGATTATTCATCATATCAATTGCGCTCTTGTTATCACAATAAATCACTATTGGTTGTTTCACCTCATCACCTATGTCACTCAGTTGCTGCTTCATCCAAAGTAATTGAGTTCATTATTTGGTAGCAGATATATGTTTAGCTTCAACAATACTAAGTGAAGTACTTTCCTATTTCTTTCTTAAACATCCCACACATTTCTTCCCTATATATAATGTTCCACCACTGGTAGACTTTTTTTCTACTACATCTCCTGCCCAGTCAGCATCATAGAATATTGATAGTTCATTATCTCTTCCTAAACAAATTATAGACTATAATAATGTGTAAATTGAATATCTCATGATTCTTTCCATTACCGCCATATGTTCTTCCTTCAGATTACTCTGAAAGTGGGCCGCAAGGTAGGTTGCAAAGACAATATCTAGTCATGTCATCGTCAGGTACAGTAGGCTTCTAATGATTCTTCTATACAAGGTGGGATCCACAGAATCCCCTTCTTCATGATTTCTGAGCTTTGATCCGACTGTAATCAGAGTCAACATTTGTTTAGAATCATGCATATTGAACTTCTTCAGTAGATATATTTCATATATTTCCTGAGAAATGAAAGTGTAATCCTTATTCTGATGTAACTACAACCATAGAAAGTATGTGAGTTCACCAATCATAGAAATTTCAAATTCTGATTTCATGTGATTGGAAAATTCATCCATTGATCTATGTCTACATCCTCCAAAAATAATATAATCCACTTATACTAATACAATGAACTGATCCTGTTGATATTTCTTCACATATATATTGTGCACCAATCCTCCTATTTTAAACTCTTTCTTTCTCAGATAAGAGTACAACTGAGAGTACCTTGCCCGTGGTGCCTATCTCATCCCATAAACATCCTTATTTAATTTGAAAACCTTCAATTCATCATTTCCAAGAAAAAACCATATGGGTTGTTCAATGTAAAATTCTTTTTCTAATACTCCATTTAGGAACATTGTCTTGACATCCATTTGATGAACTTTATAACCTCTTTGTATTTCCAAGGAATGAAGTAACCTGATTGACTCTGGTCTCAAAACTATAGAAAATGTCTCCTCAACATCAATTCCTTTGATTTATGAATATTATTTACAGACCCAGTGTGCCTTATTTCTGATCATATTTCCATGTTCGTCAAATTTATTCTTCAAAATCCAATTCATACCGATCACATTATGATCTTATGGACTTTTAACAATATCTCATGTCTGATTTTTGTCAATCTTATCTAACTCTTCATTCGATGCTTTCACCCATGACACATCCTTTATAGCCTCTTCAAATGTGGATGGTTCTACATCTGATAGAAATACAGATTGTACATTATTCCTCATTCTCCCTATCTATGTTGTTTCATTCCAATCCAATATAATGTTAGACTGATCAATCTCTTCTATTCTATTTATCCTTTGGGATTCAACTGTATTCTCTTTAGACATGGATTCTTCATCTGATTATTCTTCAGAGTCAACATCATGATGTGACTCTCAAGAGTTTTACACATATTACTCAACCTCTATATTAGTATTTGTTCCATGTTCACATTGTTTCTCATCTTCTATCACATGAGAATAGGAATTCCTTGAATCCTTCAGGGTTTTCATTTCAATGATCTTTACATCACCGCTTTCCACAATTCATCCCAAGCACTTATTGAAACACTTGTAGGATTTTTTGTTCTTTGAGTATCCAAGAAATATTCCTTCATCTGCATTGTCTCAATACTTCCCTGGATTTCATTCTTTTTTTTGGATAAAACATTTGCTTCTGAAAACACAAAATCATTTCAAAGAGGGCTTCTTTATTGTACAAAATTTATAAGCTCTCTTTGTTTCACCCATATATAGCCCTATTAGATTTTGAATATACACTGCATCTTTTACTGCCGCTTTCCAGTAATGTCATGGAATACGACTCTCAATCTGCATTGTTTTGGACATGTCATTCTCCAATCGATTCTTGTGCTCAACAACTCTATTTTGTGGGGCAGTTATCACAACTTCCACATCATGTTATATCCCATGATTCTCTAGGTAATTTTCAAATTCAATGTACGTGTATTCCTCTCCATTGTTAGAATGTAGGAATTTTAACTTCCATCCAGTATCATTCTTGGTGATTCGTCGATAGGTTTTCATGCAATCAAGCACTTGTCGCATCCTATATATTATGATCACACATGAAATTATACTGTAATCATCTATGAAAATAACAAAGTACCTCCCTCCATGTGTTCTAGAAACGTTTTTCATGCCACATACATCTGTATGGATGAGGTCAAAGAGATTTGATGTTGTTTTCTTCTTTGGTCGGTAGGAACTAGAGACCAGTTTCCCTCGCATGTAAGCGTCACAGGTATTTTCTTGTTCAGGCTTTAGATTAGGGATATCCATGACTATCTTCATCTTAGATATGTTTTCCATGTCTTTTTTATTAATGTTACCAAATATATGATTCCATAAGTTTTTTTCCACTTCAACTATTATGTAGAAAATGTTATCTTTGCTTTCAACCTGATATAAGTTGTCTTCTGTTCTGTAACCTTTCATGAGAGAAATCCTAGACATTCCACTTAGAGTATAGCCATTTTGATTGAATTTCACAATAAGACCATAGTCATATAGTTGAATTACAATAAGAATATTGTGACACAGACCATCCACATACAAGACTTATGTTTTCTCCAGCTATCCATTAGCTAGCTTAGTGCTTATATTGCCTTTTATCCTTAAAACACCATCATTACCAAACCTCACTGTCCCATCAATATTTTTATTGGCATTTTTTAATAGTTCTGCATTACCTGTCATGTGGGATGAACATCTGCTATCAATAATCTAGGTGTTTTTGTTCTTTTTAGATTTGAGGGCTACTTCTGAAAAATTAGACTTTTTAGTTTTCCTCTTTTCTTTCTTTAGATATTGGATTGAGTGTACGACGATGATGGCCATTCAATTCTCTCTATTGTGTACATGGGTTTGTCATATTAAAATTATTCTTCTAGAGGAGAACACCTGTTTGAAATAGCAACACTGACTATTTTACATTTATTGACTCATCTCTGACCATTGAAATAATTTCTCCTATTATACCTCTTCCAACAATGCTTAACTTTATGGAAAAAGTTAGAATAGTAGAAACAATATCCATAGAAATTATTTCTTCTATAAGAATTAAGATATGAATATGTTCTCCTTTGTTGAAATCCTAACTCTTCCCCGTTCATATTGATCCTCGCCTCTTCACAGTTTGACATGGTATGGCCCAGATAGCCACAAAACTAACACTTCATGAAGAGAAATATCTTCTCACTTATATTTCTTCTCATAACTTCTTCCATAGGAAAATCGTATAACTGCTTATCATTTCTAGGAACTCGAGGAAAATATTCAATTCTCATTTTAGTTTGATTTAAGTGTTTCATTTTCAGAACTTCTGGTGGCTTTTCAACATGATCAACTTTCATCTTTCCTTTATTCTGACTCACTTTATTTATAGCATTTGACGTTTTGACATTGCAACCAATTCCACTATTTCCTATAAATGTGGGTCTTTGATCACTCAAGATCTTTTCAACTCTATCAGAACCACATTTTTCTCCCTCTAGAATCTCGGTATCCAAGAACCTTCTAAATTGTATTTTCTTATTTGATTCTTTTGAAATTGATTCACTTTCAAGTTTACTTATCAGAGTAACAACTTCTTTTTTAAGTCTCTAAATGGCCTTTGACTTCTCCTCCGGTCTTTAGGTAAGGTCATTAATGACATTTTTATGTTCTTCAATTCTGGGTTTTAGTTCAATAACATCATTATTACTTTCAAGGATTGATGATTGAATTTTCACCAGTTCTTCCAATCGTTCAATTTCTGCTTCCAGCGGATCAATATATTCTGATGAATCCCCCACCATTTCTTTCCAATTATTACATATCTTACATTTAATCTCAATCTTACCAAAGGTATCCTTAAGTTTCAACTTGGAATCGACATTATCAGTCAACTTATTTTCTTTAGCTTTATCTATAAATGGTTCTGAATTTTTGATAGTACCCATCATAGAGGAACGGTTTCCAGTTTTAAATTCGAGTTCATCTTCCTCGTAGAATTCATTATCATCACATTCCTCCTCATAAAAAAACTCTTCTTCTGAACTTTCTTGGAAAATTTTTAGTTTCCCTTTTTTAAGAATCTTTTCCATGTCTTTTCCATATTTTCAACTTTTATCTCTCCATCATCAAACTTTCTTGAGCACTAATAGGCAATGTGCCCAACAATTCTATAGAGAAAACAATGAAAAGGTAGCTTACCTTAAAATTTCCATGGTCCCTTCTAGAGCTTCTTGGAAATGGGAGAAAGAGTTTTATTTAACTCATTATCTTCATCACCGCTATCTCCTGAAACATTTTTTTTCCATGGCTTTGAATTCCATTTCTTTATCCACATGTGTCCTAGATTATTCTGGTTTGATTCTCATTTTATAAGATGATAGATGGCTCATAAGATCATCCACTAAGAGTTTGGAGAGATCCCTTTCCTCAAGGGATGACATCATTGCATTGTAAAGGTGTGGGATTCATCTCAATATTTTCTTTACAATGTTAATGTATGGGATATCTTCACCTAGACCTCGGATTCCTCCTACAACATTAGAAATTCGAATGAAAAATGAGTCTGTATTCTCATGAGGGTGAATCTTCATATCTTCAAACCTATTGTGTAGTGCATGAAGTTTTTCCTCCTTCACTTTGTTATTTCCTTCATAAATATTATACAGTTTATCCCACTTTGACTTGGAATATGTGCAACTCATTAACTTTAGATAAATCAATTAGAAAAGGGTTATAGTGAGAGAATTATGAGGTTTCTCGTTAGTGTAATGCAATTTTCTATCTGTATTTGTCATCGATAGTCCTGTAGGATCAGTGACTTATATTCCCTATGCAATAGAAAATAATACTTCCATTCCAAGAGATCTTAAGTGACATCTCATCCTGTTTTTTAATATTTGAAAATTAATTCCTTTGAAGAGGGGAACTCCCCTAACATTGACTATATTATCCATGATAGATAGATTCAACACCAGCAACCTCTACCCTCTGATACCACTTGAAGGACCCCATAACACCCTGAGAGGGGAAGGGGTGAATCAGGGTGTCAAAGTTTTATTTTAAATAGGTGGATATTATTCCCAAGTTGGTAAGAACCTGTTTAAACTTTGTGAATAGGAAGTGTAGAAAATAAACAATCACATGAAAAGCAATGACACATCAATTTTACTTGGTTCACCACTAAGGGATATATCCATGTATCATACATCAAAAGTGCGTCGGTGCTACCAAATTCCAATAATATTTACTAGTTGTGGATTACTAGAGTTTAGCACAGTCACTTTGTGCCAGGCGCATTGCCTTTACAAGGTTTTAGGGATAGCACCTTGCACCCCTTGGATCACGTCCGCTAACTCTCCTTTGCTCACTGCATTGGAAGAATCTTCACTCATTTTATCATCTTGAAGGTCACTTTAATGGTTTATCAGTAGTTCATGCATTATTAAAATCAAAAGGATGCTCTGTTGAAACCCCATAATAACAAATAGATGTAATTTATTTTCCCGTACAATGTTATGATATGAATATTTATTTCAAAAACTGATTTGGCCAATTTTATGCTTCCTTGGGTGTTCCGCGTACTGTAGCCGGTTCTGCATACCACATATATTTTTGTGTATCGTCCATCTCCTTCGCATACCAACCAGCTCCTCTGCATACCATGTTGCCCTAAATTATTCCCTACTCCACGTACTACTCCAAAGTTCTGTGTATCATCCTCCTTCGCGTACTAACTTGATCTGCTGCGTACTACAAGAGCTTCCTGCACTAACCACACACCCTTCTGTGAACATTTTTCCTTACGTGGATGAGTCTCTCTGTGTATCGTCTTCTACTCCACAAACCACTACCAACATCAACGAATTTCTTCTTAAAATTTTAATCTCCAATCTCATCACATAACAAATGTGATTGTTGTTCCTTAAATGGGAACCTAACTCTGAAAATTTCAGTAATCTGATTTACCCAAATTTTCAATGTGGGAAAAACTAAACTCTTTTCGCCTTCACTGCGTACTGCAAACCCTTGACCTATGAACCATTTTCGTCTACCATAAAAAAATTGCGTACTGCATGTTTGTCGGTCCACGTACTGTATTTCTTTTCCACATAACATCACTGTGAATCATTTTCGGAAGTATATCGTGTACTGCACACCTTCATCACGTGTATTCTCTACAAACAGTTTCTAGTTCTGCACACCGTTCTGCATACTGCGTTCCTTCACCACGTAACTTGCACCTTCACCACGAACCACGCACCTTCACTGTGTACCACATGCCTTCACCACGTACCATGCGCCTTCACCGCATACCGCACGCCTTCACCACATACCGCATGCCATCAATGTGTATCGCGTGCCTTTACTGCATACCATTGTTGTGAAATATTACCAAACTCCCAATTTCTGAGGCCCAAAAAATTGGAAGACATTGAGAAACTACACCATCTTCAATACTACTTTCAGACTCGAACATATGACTCTATTCTATGCAATCTTCATAGTCATCCATGTGTATATTGACAACAAACACAAACCAAACTCCATTATTATCAATGAACTACCTTGGTTTCAACAATAACATGATCATATAGTTATTTAAACATGATAATAACAGAAGAAAATCATTCTCTGCATATCACAGGTCATAAACATGTGTCATGGCATAAATGTTGATAGTTCACAAGAGATGAATCCTGATAGAATCAAAGAAAATGATCCATGAGAGTATAAAATTGGAATTATTCATTTATTTTTTGAATGTACATAATCATGGAAAATTTTATGTCAAGGATAACCAAAAAGAAATTCTTAACATGTTTGGGTTGGGCTAACAACCCATGTTCCTACATCGAGCTTGGGATAACCTCTCATGTACCAACTTTTGGGACTAATATAACCTCTAGTGAACACCATTTTGGGCTTGGGATAACATCCTATATACCCTTTATCCAATGCATTGGAGGGATATATAGGTCCTAACAATATTTTTTATGACATAACCATGATTCATGGTAAAAACATAAACATTATCTTTGGATATAAATTAACCATCTACACATTATAAAAACCATACATGTGTGTTCCAAAAGATAATAAAACATATATAATATTTGAAACCATTAAAAGAAATGGGTTTCACATGCATTTCATCATTTCAATATAGTATATCCAATGGAAAATAATCAGGTTTCATAAGCATTTTATCATGGTATAACCTGTAGAAAAGAAATAGGTTTCATAAAAATTGTATCATCATAAATATAAAACATCCATATAAATAATTGGAACCATATTATGGATCATATCCCTAATAAATAATAAGTATCGTCAAAAAAATTTATCCTGGATGGAAAATTATTTTCAAAAGACACTTGCAACATTTATGGAGGAAAATAAATTTTATTTTAAAAATAACTTTTTAAAAGTAAAAAGAAATTATTAAAAATTGTGGAAATCTTTTTCATTAAAAATAAACATTGAATATTATAAGGGAATATTTAAAAATAATAATTTTTTATGAAATAGTCAAATACCATTCATTCTTTACATGTTAAAATAAATATTTCTTCAACATTTTTCTTAAAATCAAAACAGACATTATTTGGAAAATGACATAAAGATCCCTTGAAAATTATTTATTAAAAAGTAAATCATGGTCAAAAATTTATTTAATAAATCATTTAAAAAATGTTAAAAAGAATTTTGAAAATATTTTTAATCACATGTTTTTGGAATAAATGTTGTTTTTGATCGAAGAGAGAAATAAAGATGGTTTTTCTTAAAAACATTCTTTTGTACTATTGAGTAAATAAATAAGGGAAAAGGAGGGGAAAACATGTATTATCATGAAATAACTAGAGTAAAATAAAATTAAGTGGTTTATTTAGAGATGGATAATAATATTTCATCATTGGAAGCATAAACATAAACACTTCTGACAAATGATGAAATTGTATCATAAAAACATTAAATATTTGATATCCTTTACTCGTAATCCCCATATAAGATACATGATCAAATGGAGATATAAATAATAATAATTTTTTGGTGAATAATAATAAAATAAATTCATGAGAAGTATATACACCACATAATATAAATATGGGGTGAATGTGGCATGTGTCTCATAGAAGTAAAAAAGTGAAGCGGAAAACCCTTACCTTACATTTCAAATTATTTTGTACATATTAGAACCTAATGTATAATAAATATAATATTGTAATAAATCAATTGATGAAACATAATTATATATATCAAAATATATATTATTTACTTATGACCTTTTTATTTCTTTCTTAGTAACAATTCCCTATTAAAATCATGTTTAGATAATAACCTCTTCTTCGTCTAGGTTTTGATTTGTTATTTTTTATCCTCTTAAATTTTTAATAGTTAGATCATATATAGAATATTAACCATGATATAAATATAATTTATAATTATTATATATTTATTTTTATTAATCCATAAATTTTAGACATAGAAAATGAAATACATCATTCATGGAGATGGTAGTTCGTACGTACACATGAATATTGTTTCCATTTTCATGATGGATTAAAAAAATAAATTTAAATAATATATTACCATTAATGAATCTTTATTATTTCATATACATGTCACATATGTTTATTTAAACTTATCATTATCACCTTCCCTATAAATTGTATGATAATAAAAAAATAACATCACTTCATGAGGTGGTAGCTTGTTCTACCCACAAAAAATGTTATAATATTCCCATGGTGTAGCACCCCTCAATTTAAGATATATAGCCATTTTTGTTCGTATTTATGTGTATAAAGTGGTTTGGTAATTTTTGGTAATGTTTTGAAAGGTTTTATGAAGGTTTTTTGGGATTTTTATGGGTTCATGGTTTGAGAATGGGTAGTGAAAACCATGAAAAATCTCCAGGAAACCATGCAAAAATATGTAGTGGTTAAGGGTTTAGAAAACGGCTGAGGTGCACATTTTTCCAAATCATGTGGTCAGCCCAGGTAAACCATGCAACATGGGATAGTGTCTAGTTCCCCAGTTAGAACACGATTTGTCTAACAGTGTCATCCAACCGTGTGAATCACCTCCTTGAGACAGAATTAGGAGCATGGTTAGTGTACATTTGTTCAAATCATTATTGGTATAAAAAAGGGGATTTAAAAAATGGGTTCACTCTAGATTTTCCCTAAAACACCCATTTCATCTTATACTCAAACCCAACATAGAATTTCCTATTCTCAAGGGTTAGGGGGGCTCTCCAACTCATTTTATAATCCAATTGAAGGTTTCTCAAGGTACTTTGAAGGCAACTATTTCTTGGTAAGCAATCTCTCTTGACAGTTTCATGGTTTTCCTAAGATCAAAACTCATCTCTCCCCATTTTTTCTAGATCTCCATTCATTTCATATAGATATATGGGGTTTTATTTTAATATAATGGTGATATTTGGGCTTGTTGATGTTAGGAAAATGGATTTAAGGTGATTTTGGAGAGGTTGCACCCAGTTTTGGTGTGTGGTGTATCAATTTTTCAAAAACCTAAGGTAGTTGGATTCAGCCTCAACTAAATTTTTCTAGTATAAAATGGATTAATTTCAAATTGACAGGTTTTTTCTGAAATAGAATATGATTCTGATGTTCGATGCTTGGTGGAAACCCATTCTGTGATGATTATTGGATTTCAGGGAAAATAGGTTATTATTGTCAAATAGGGTTTGTTGTTGTATTTTAAAATGTGGATTTTAAAATCAATGGCTTTGTTAATTTGGGAAAAAATAGTTATGAAAATTGGTTTTCAATAAATATGTTGTTTTATTGAGATGTTATTTGTCATGGATAATTGTTTAAGGGTATTTTCAATAAATGGGTGATTTATTGAAGCAGCTTTGGAATATTGTTGGAATCGTTGATTTTCTTAATGATTTTTTATTTATAAATTTCTAAGTAGTATTGTGGGGAATGTGTATGTTGATATTAGTCTTGAAATTGTTTATTTGAAGTTTGTTTTGGTTTTGTTAAATTCTATTGGCTTGTTTTTTGGCATTAGTGTTTAAGAATGTATTGAAATGGATGGATTTTGGGCATGAAGAACCACTATAGAAAGGGGATAGATAGGGTACATAAAGGACCATCATCAAGGATACATGGGTGTGAATTACCACTAAAAAATAAGAGGGGTGAATAGTATTGGATGTGATGTTCTACCAATATATGGGTACACGGAGTTAGATGTATGGAATTCGATGAATATGATTAGAATTCCTATGCAGCCATGAAAGTAGAAATGGGATATGCCAATATGTCTTTGTAAAATGGTTAATGATGGTTGTGGTTTAGTTCCCTGGTATTTTAATGATTTGGGTAAAATTTCTTGGTAACGGTGTGTTCGTATTGCTAGAAATTATTGCATTGTTTGATGTTTTATATAAATTATTTTATATAAATGTCTTAACTATTCTATCCAAGTGGCTCATGTAGGGAATTAATTTGGGGAAAACCTACTAAGTATTATTACTCACCCCCTTCATTGGAACTTTGGTTCTTTTAGAGATGGTGTACTTTCGGACACATGTAATGGTAAAGCATCTCATTTATTTAGTAGTTCAACATGATTCATGGGTAGTTTTGTGTTGTTGGATCTTGGAGCTTGGTGTGGATCTTTGGGGAATTATCTTTGTGTCCAGAGATTTTTTTCTTTTGTATTCCTCTTGGTACTCTGATTATAGGTTTTTATGGTTAGTTGTATTGTTCTTTTGGTATTTTTTCATTGTAAAACATTGTTGACATGAATCATGTTTTTTTGGAATTTTCATGATTGGTTGGTTGTTTTCATTTAAAATGTATAATTTCCCCCCACCATTCCTGAATCAACATGAATTTATAGCCTTTTTCACCTTGGGGATGTTTCCTAAGGCCGATTATTAATTTCCCCTCGACTCAATCCAACGTGGTGTGGTGGGACGTTACAAGTTGTATAGTTTTTTAGTCCCTTATTTACAAGTGAGAATTGAATTGTTCAGATCATATGGAATTTATTGTCAGTCTTCAAGTTGAAATTCATTCATGGTCCATTTCTTGAGTTGAGATGGTATCAAGGAGTAGGATTTTCATAACATGAAATGTATATCATAAAAGGACATAGATAACCATTTTATCTTGAACTTCATGTTTCCAGGGAGTTGGGTACATAAGTGTTTTGGGTACACTTATAGGAGCTTGATCTCATTATCATGGGTGTAGCCAATGATATTAGAATTTTATGCATGGTAGAAATGAATTGCAACTAGTATTTCATATTTTATTTTGTATAATGATTTATGTTGTGATTTAAATTTGTTGAGTTTTAAAAAAAATATATAAATGGTTTTAAAAAGTGTGGTTTTGAAAATATAATAGTTGTGGTATTTTGAAAATGGTTTGATTTTAAAGAAATGGTAGATTTTTGAAAAATGACAGGACATGGAAAAATGGGAAATTTTGAATGAATGGTTGTGATAGCTGAAATGTGATATAATTTGAAATTTAATATCTATGGCTATTATGGAGTGAGACTAATAGTACTTTTGTTGTGTTTATATAAATGGAACTGGGTAAGATTCGTAAAGACTAACTTGAGGAAGCTATGGAAAATGTGGTTTCACCTAAGCCTAGGTGAACCAAAAATTATTTTATAGCATAGTGAAATATTTTCAAGCTAGGTAATGTGGGAATATAGTGGAGGAGCCGAAGAATTTGGATTATTCTGTTTAGTTTCAAAAGTATAATCCACTCATCATTAGGGTCGATAAGAAACCATAAAGGGTAGAATCGTGGTTGAATATGATGAATTGGATCTTTGATTTCCCAAGAACACCAAAAATGATTAAATTAAAGTTAGTGGTGTACATGTTCTATTATCTAGCACATCAATGGTGGGAGTTTGTAGTCCAGGATAATGAGGACCAAGGTATGGCATGGGTGAATGTTTAGGAATTATTTAACAAACAATTATATCTTCACATGTTCCAAATTCAGCAAATGAAATATTTATTTATATTGAAGTAGGGGATCCTTTTAGTGACATAATATATATATAATTTTATAAATATATTCTTGTTTGATACTAAGGTGGATTCTTTGTGAATCGTTGAAGGAATGTATCGTCGAATTAGGTTTCACGTAGGAAATGCATTCCAAAAATTGTGGTGTTATGTGTAAAGTATTATATTGAAATTTTAAATAAATAAATAGTGGTTCAAATGGATATCATGGGGTCTACAAGAGGGTAAATCATTTTGGTACCCACAAAAAATGGTGTGAACTCTTATATAGGGATAAAGCGGAAAGGGGACACTTATTTTTCGAGTGAAAGTATGTCATAGAATCTAATGACATGATCAGTAAAACATCCTTTGAAGCCTCAGAGTAAGCTATGATATTTTCAGTGTGGTTTGAAAGGCCAAATGAAGTGGTATTGTATGAAAAAACCTCTAGAATTTCATAACTACAAGAACATAGAAAATATTCAGTGTTATTATCACAATTATTTGAGGTTGGGTGTTTGTGACACTCCTAAAGGGTCACTGGCATCCTATTCCTTAATGGGATGATGGATGCAATATACCCCTCATCAACATAGCATATTTTTTCATGGTTATTCTAGGTTCACCATGACTCCATAGAAATAGAATTTCTAGTAGGAGAATAAAAAACATAATGTTCCATGAAATTGGTTTTTGGAGATAAGAAGGTAGTGGTGGATGATCAATTGGTACCTTCCATAGTGTGAGGTATGATTCATTTGAATTATACATTTCTTCAAGTTTTGTTTGACATGGGTGTGTATCATTATTTCAATAATTATTTCCTATTGATTTGTTGGGTTCAAATGTGGAAATTATGCCTTTAGTTTTAAAATGAAAAACTCCTCTAGGTCAAAGATAGTGTCAACACTTTCTATGTAGAGCATGTTGTGTAGTTGTTTATGGGGTTGAGTTGATGTGGGACTTCTCAGTGATTGAGATAGATGTTTATGTTATAATCATTCATATGGATTGGATGATGTTTTTTAAGGCCCACATTGACTATTATGTGTGAATGGTTAGTTTCACGATGGGTTATGGCATCAAGTATTTGTTTAGAGGATAAAGGAATGAATAGGTGGTACAACGGGCTTGTTGGAACTAGTAGTTGGGATGAACTCATATCAGTGGCTGGATTTGTAATTGGAATCGATGGAAGAAATTGAACAGACCAGTTTTCTAGTGGTTGTGGATTAGTTTTAGGATGTCTTTCTTGATGAATTCTTAGGGTTTCCACCCATGATAGAATTGGAGTTTACGATTGATCTCTATCTAGTGACCAGTAATATATCACTATCATCTTACAAAATGGATCCAATAGAATTGAGGGAATTGAATGTATAGATGGAGGAGATAAAAAAAGGTTTCATCTAGCCTAACATGTCTTTGTGGGAATCACTAATATTGTTTTTTAAAAATGTTGATAGAACTATACAATTGTGTGTTGATTATAATAAGTTTAACAAACATATATTAAAGAATTGAAATCCACTTCTAAACATTGATGATATGTTTGATCAGTTGAGGGGATCTCAATGGTTCTCCAAAATTGACTTGTGGTCCGAATTCATCAGTTATGGGTGAAAAAGTTGGATATTCCTAAAATAGCTTTGATAAGTAGATATGGTCATTATGAGTATGTGGTTATTCCCTCTTATCTAAAAAATTCACCAGAAGTATTTATTAAATTAATGAATCGGATATTTCATTGATATCTAGATTATTTCATGGTGGTGTTTGTCGATGATATAATGGTGTATTACATGATAAGGGTTAAGCATGAGAAATAATTGTAAAAAGTGTTGGAAATCTTAGAGACCACTGGTTTTATGACAAATTATCAAATTTTGATTTCTGGATACAAGAGGTTCATTTACTTGTCCATTTTATTTCTAAGAAAGTCATTCCAGATGATCCAGAGATGATAGAAGCTGTTATCTCATGGAAAGCGCCAAATAATTCCTTTAATATACAAAGCTTACATAGTTTAATGGGGTATTATCGATCATTTTTCTATGACTTATTATGATTTGATTCACCAATGAAATCTTTAACAAGGTAGAATTTTTCATTTAAATGGAACTACAAGTGTTAGATGTCTTTTGAAGAGACTAAGAGTCACCTTACATTATCATTGATCAAGGTTTTTCTAAAACTATGGAAAAGTAATATGGTGTATTATGATGCATCGGGGTCAAGGTTTGGGTGTGATCTTATGAAATGGGATTGGTTTGTTATATAAGGCTCCTGGAAGTTTAGTTTTCATGATAATAACTACCCAACACATGATTTGGAGTTAGTGTCTGTGGTGCATGCTTTGAAATCTTGGAGTAATTATCTCTTTAGTGAGAAATTCATAGTTTTTACTGATCATAAGATATTGAATAACATTTTAACATAGAGATATTTTAATTTGAGGAAAATCAGTTGGATGGAGTATCTTTGGCTGTTTACTTTGACTTGATGTACACCTAGAGTAAAGGAAATTTAGTGGTAGATGAATTAAGTAGAAAGTCATATGATCAAGTTGGGAAATAGACACTGGATTAGTGGTAATCGAAGTCAATTATAGCCAACATAATGTTGGAATGTGAACACCAGGGTGATGCAGTGTTTTTATTTCTGATTTTTTTGGTTCATAACATGTCTCTTTTGGATAAATATGTGCATCTATCTAATTCAAATTGTGTGGATATGAGGTCGAAAATCAATGGTGAGGAGACCATTGAGGGATGGAAACTAAACAAGAATTTAGTTCTCTACTTCTAGAATCATATTATTTTGCTGGTGTATTTTCCGGAGAAACTTCTTAGTACATACCATCATTCTAGATTGTCATTTCATCATGGAATTCAGAAAATGTGTATTGTATTGAAAGCAATGTTTTTGTAGGATGGTATGAAAAGGAAATTGGCTGAGCTAATTTTGAGATGCTTGACTTTTTAGTAAGTCAAGGAAGAGCAGAAGTAGTTGAAATATATGTTACATCCTCTACATATCCCTATATTGAAAGAGGAATGAATAGTGATTGATTTTGTTATAGGTCTCCCAAGAACAGTCAGGAATCATGATGAAATATGGGTGATAGTGGATTGTCTTACAAATTCAGACCATTTCATGCTGATATGTGAATCTAATATGGTGTAAGATAAATCCAAAATATATATCTGTAAGTTGTTAAAGAGGAATTCTATACTAATTTCAATTTTATTATATAGGAGTATTAGGTGAATATATCATTTCCAAAAATCCTTGAAGTAATCTCTTTGGACTCAGTTGGTGATGAGTACGACATATCATCCTCAGATGGATGGGAAATATAAAAGGATGATAGAAACAATTAAAGGAATGGTGTGGGTCTTTGTTAGGGATTTTAGTGGCTCATGGGAGGATCAATTCCCATTGGTGGAGTTCTTATATAACAATAGTTATCAATCCTCTATATATATGGATCTATTCGAGGCATTGTATTGCAATCTGTTTCATTCTCTACTTTTTTGGGTGGAAACAGGTGAGACTTCAATGGTTGGGCTGAGCGTTTTCCATGAAACTATGGAGAATATTATGTTTATCAAGAAGAAAATAGAGATTGTGCATAGTCATCAGAAATCATACACAGAAAATCAATGATATTTTTTTGTTATTAGAGGATAGTAATAATGTGTTCTTGTAAATATCTCATATTCTTTGGCATCGTCGTTTTTTGAAAGTAGGGTAATCTATATCTAAGGTATATTAGGCCTTTTGAGATACTTGAGCAGGTTGTTGAGGTGTCTTACTGGTAGGCTATGAGGCCACAATTCTGTGCGGTGCACAACAAGTTTCATGTTTCTCAGTTTAAGAAGTACCAGTCAGATCCTGACCATGTGATTTGATGGGATCATGTTGAGGTATATCTGGATACTTCGTTGGTTCACATGTTAATGCAGATTATGGAAAGGAAAGATAATGTTTTTCATGGTAAAAGAATCAGTCTACTTCAGGTTTTGTGGAAACATGGTTAGATTTAAGATAATACATGGGAGTGGGATAAATTGATTGTTGAGAAATGGCCAATGATTTTTTAGGAATTTTATTGTTCTCTACATTCTTAGGATGGAAATTTCAATGGTGGGGAGAATATACCACCAATGTTTTGAGGTATGTAACCATTTTATCCATTTTTATGGATATAAAGTGGTTGAGTAATGTTATGTAGAGTTTGGAAGGGTATTGGGAAGGTTTTGGGGCCTTCCTATGGTTTCACAGTTTGGGCACGGTTAGTGAAAACCATGATGCATCTCCAGGAAACGATGAAAGAAGAGGTATTGCCCAAGGGATTGGCGTACAATTAAGGCACACGGTTTTCCAATCCATGTGGTCAACCCAGGTTAATTATTAAACAAGGGATAGTGGCTAGCTGCATGGTTGGAACATGGTTTTTCTAACCATGTGAAGAACCTCCTTGAGGCCAAAGCAGGCACACTGTTAGCACACAGTTTTCCAAACCATGTGGGCTAATCGTGCACAATTTCAAAAAAATAGGGTGTTTTAAAAATGTGGTCACTCGGTATTTTTCCTAAAACACCCATTTCTTCTCCCACTCAAACCCAACTCTATATTTCTTCACCCATGGATTATGGGGGCTCTCCCAGTAATTTTGGAAGTTAATTTAATTTTTTTGAGGTATTTTGAAGGTGATTCATCCTCGGTAAGTCTCTTATCTTGGTATTTTCATGGTTTTCCTTAGATATACTCTTTCTTCTCCCCCAATTTTCTAAATATAATTTCATAAAACATAGATATAGTGTTTTTTTTCTATAAAGATGATATTTGGGCTTGTTAATTTCAGGTAATGAGAGTTATGGTGATTTTGTGGATGTTTCACCCAGATTTGGTGTGTGGTTGTGTGGTGGGTCGATTTTGCCAAACCCTAAGGTAAGTGTCTTCACTCTCGGCTCCATTTTTCCAAAACTAGAATTCTTAATTTCAAATTTGTTGTTTTCCATTGATATAGATTTTTACTGTGATGTGGTAATCTTGGTGTAAACCCATTTTGTGATGATTTATGGAATTTGTGAAAAATGGGTTATGGTTGTGAAAGGTGAATTTTTGTTGGATGTTAAAATGTCAATTTTAAAATTGGTTGATTGGTCAATTTATTAAATATGATTTATGAAAAATGGGTTTCAATAAAGATATTGTTTTATGGAATTATGGTCTAGAATAAATAATGCTTTAAGGTTATTTTCAATGAATGGGTAATTAATTGAAGTAGCATTGGCATATTGTAAGAATTTTTTATTTCTCAAGGATTGTTTGGTTTAGAAATTTTTGAGTAGTATGGATTGGCATGATTTTGTTAATATGAGTTTGGAAATTTTGTATTGTCATGTTCTTTTTGTTTTTTGTAAATGATATTGTATTTTTTGTTGTATTAATTGTTAATGAATGTATTGAAATGGATGGATATAGGGCCTAAAGATACACTATAAAAAGGTTATGGATATTGAACATGAAGGAACACCATCATGGACAAGTGGGTGTGAAGTTACAAAATAAGGTAATAGGGGTGAATAGACATAGATGTTAAGTTCCACCGTTATTAGTACACCGATTTGGTTGTATGGAATTCAATGAATATGGTTGAAATGTAAATGCATCCATGCGAGGTGAAAAGGGTTATCCCAATATGTGTTGGGAAAATCGTTAATGTGGAGTTTGGTTTCTTTCCTTGGTATTGTGATTAATTGGGTAAAATTTCTTGGTAAGGGTGTATTTGTCTTGTTTGATATTTTTACATTCTTTAATGATTTATATAAATTATTTTATGTAAATGAGATAATGGTTCTCTTCTAGAGGTGTTTGTATTGGATTGATTTTGGTAAAACCTACTAAGAAATATTACTCACCCCTAGTTTGGCACTTTAGTGCTTTTTTAGATGTTGTACTATGATACATAGGTAATGGTACATAATCTTGTTTCTCTATTAGTTCACCTTGATGCTTGGGTAATCATCTGGTGTTGAAGGTTAGAGCTTGGTGTGGACCTATATGAATGTATCTTGGTGTCTTGAGTTTTTTTATTTTATTATTTCTCTTGGTACTCAAATTCTGGGTTTTTTTCGATAGGTTGTATTGGTCTTTTGGTATTGTTGTATTATAAAATAGTGTTGAAATGCATAATTTAGTTTTATTTGGTATTGGAATTTTTGTATGGTTGTTTTCATTTAAAAATAAAAATCACCCCCCATCATTCATAATGCCCTCGACATTCATTTCCAGCCTTTGGTTCCTTGGGGATGTTTCATAAGACCGATTATCACTTCCACCTCGACTCAAACTGATGAGAGGGGTTGTATGGTACACATGGAATGGTAATTATGAAGGAATATGTGATATCATGATTCCAGATGCAAAATAATATCATAAATATCTTATATAAAAATAATTATTCCATCATTATATCTATCTGTTATAGGTGGTTATGGAAAATAAATAACATCATTTTATGATGTGGTGAGCCACCGTACATGTGAATAATGATTTTATGACCCATTTGATCGAAGATGAGAATTATTTAGGTTATTATATTAAAATAATAAAACATTAGTATATTTAATATACTATGGTTATAATATTATAATTTTTTAATAATAATTAATGTTGGGGGAGAAAATAATAAAATAAGACACTCGATTAGGTAAATTACCTCTTCTTGGGACAACTTCTTTTAGTTTGAACCAAAATGCTTCTTAGATTGGATTTATGGGAAAAATAATGATTATAGTGTGATTGTATGGATGTATGTAAATTAGTTTTTCTAGGTATTGTAAAAGATAAGGTGTTTTAATAATGTCAATAGGATAGAATGATGGGTATGCTTTTATATGTATGGTGAGTGCACACTTTAAATTTTTGAAAATAGAAATGAGTACCAGTACTGTTTACCTGAAACAATGATAAAAAATTGGAACATTATAGAGAATGGAAGATATAAGGTATAACGTTTTCCTTATAATAGTTTTTTTAAATGTTTTGTGTCATTTTTAACCCCAATATTTTTGTTCTTAACCCCCTAGTGGAGTAATTTTTCCCTTAACCATGATAATTAATTTTTATTTTTTTACTTTTCATTATGGAAACAAATTTAGTTGAAATTATTAGATAATATAAATTACATTGATTCAAAATATGAAATCCATGTTTTAAAATTTTATTCACATAAGTGGTAAATTTTAATTTAATATTAATCCCACGAATGAGATGAAAAAATGGTTTTCCAAAGAGAAAATGTTCAAAATTTAGAAAGATTATTATATAAAAGTTCAATATTAAATTGATTATAACTAACTAAATTGGTTTATTAGATATATAATTAAACTAATATTACATTTAAAATTGTATTAGCATTTTTATGTTTTTAGATTCTTTAAAATAATTCACAACTCTAAATAAAACCCAATAATTTTCACTATTCATCGAAAAAAAATTATTCTCATAAATGTCCCAAAAAATTGATCTAAGATAATTTTTTCATGTATATTTAAAATATTAATTACTTTTTTAAAAATAAATTTTCCAAAGTTAATAAATATTTAATTTTAAAATATGTTTGATAAATTTTACAAAACAATTTTTTATAAAAGTTACATTTTAAGCTTAAAATTGGATTTATTCTTATCAATTGTATAAAAAACAAATATGATAAAATTTAAACATTTTATTGAATATATAATATATAAATTTAATTAAAAACATTCACAAAATGTGATTTGTTTAATTTATTGATGTACAAATCATTTTTATGCATAAAAATAGTTTTTTCTAAAAATATTTCCTTTATTTTCAAAAGTTGTGTCTTTTAATATCTAAATACTTGATCCCCAAATATTTAATTTTTATATATCTCTCAAAAATATATTTTTTATAATTTATTTAATCCAATTAATACCCACCATTATAATGGCTACATGTTAACTATCATATTAAATAATAATATTTTAATAGTATGTCACATTTCATTTTAACTTGTTATAGCGTGAAATGAAAGAAAAATACAATGTTGTGTGTCATTAAAGCTAAACATGATTTTGAGTGTAACAAAAAATATTGAAAATATTTGATTTATTTTAATATAATATTTCTTAAAGTATTAGAGTGTTACAGTCTCAAAATAGTTATCCTTTAGTTCCTAGAATAATAGTTTAAATTTTCTTTGATATACCAGGATATACCAATCCAAGACAAGATTTCCAAAATTATTTTGTTTTACTCAATGCACATTATATTTCTCCTAGGTACATTAAATTTCACCTCTTGAATGGGGTTTTTTATTAATTATTCAATTGATATTAGAAAACCGGTGTTCTCTACCCAATACCAACATTCATCAATCAATACATTATCTACCTCATTCCGACGTATATGAGATGAAACCTGAGAAGGGTAGAAGATATGATTTATTAAGGAAAGGAATATAGGTTATATAATTATTTAAAGATTTGGGAAATCTCCTCCCCAAATTAAAGCACCCCCTTAACATTTTTTAAAATGAAAAAAAAACAAATTGAAATAAATACCTGAGATTAAAAACACCACAAACTTCCGCTAATGATCACACAGTCTGTTAATATTCTCATCAAAATGACCGTAAAATAGTTACATTAGAGGATAAAAATAAATCATAAGAAGAAATTGGGGAGATAAATCATTACTATTATTAAAATGAAGTAAACAATTACAGTAAAAACCTACTCTACTATAGTCATGTCTAAGAGGAAAATGTTTCAAACTCCGACATTTAATGAAGAGGATGCCAATTTATTGGAATAAAAATAGTTATTCACATTCATAGATGGGTTTCTAATTTAATCATGGTCAAGTATCTAATTCCACATATGAGGTATCAGAGATTATTGTCTAACATGGTTTTTATTCCTCTATAATCCTTTTCTTCTCCTGTTAATGGGATGAAATCACATGGTAGTATCAATTCACCTTTTATGGTTTTATTGACCAAATAGAATAGAATACACTAATATTTATTAAATTGCATTCGTGATTACCATTAGAATTTAAGTTGAATAAAATGGCCATAAAAGATATTTAGTAATTTTGTGATCTGGATTTCTATTATGTATATCACTACTTTTGTTCGAATCAGTAGTATAGGGTCATGGTTTTAATAGATAGATATTACAATGTAGAGAGTATATTAAGATGATTCTAGAAGTCGTATTGAATGTTGAGATTTAATTTAGTGGAGTTGAGGTATCTCATAGAATATGTTGAAAAGATGTTTCATGAAAAAATATATTGAATTTTATTAATATGTATTACCTAGTTCCCCTAAAAAAATTTCACCATGAAATCAGGTAATGTTACAAGACTAATGGAATTTGTAGTTAAATTCCATATTTCGTGTCTCTTAAACTCATATGAGGGATGAGAGCCACTACTAATCTTACATAGGCCATGGGATTTTAATATTATTCTAAAATAGAACTTCACAAGCAAGTATGGTTCTTTTGAAACATGAATTGTTGGTTGTATGATTCTTACGCAATGATATAGAGGCTGGGTAATTCTGAAACAAGCCATTCCAAAAACAATTTATCTTACATAGTGCTTTATAATTGATTATTAATCTCACTTAGCCTTTCACTTCATGTAATATTATCTTTAACCCCTTAAAAAACATGAAAATCATAATTAAAAAAAATCATTAAAAATTAAATGAAAAATAATATTAAAATCAATAAAAATCTAAATTTATTCCATTTTTACATTAATAATATTATTTTCACCATAAAAAAATATTTTATTTGTTTATAATATTCTAATAAAATATTTATATTAATTATAGAGATACATATACTAAAAATATGAACTGTCATGGTTGGATGAATGGTATATGATTTGAAATGTATAATTTATAAATATTGTAAATAAAAATGAGTTCAAAAACAAGGATAAAATTTATAAAATTATAGTTTTAATTTAATTGATCAATCAAGGTGATATTGAATTGTGGAATGGGTGCAAATAAAAAATATCATCTCAAATTGATCTAATTAATTGATGTGTATCTTCATCACATTTATCTTATATGATAAGATATTCTTTTTTTACGAGGAGTGGTTATGAACAATAGGAGATGATAAATTCATTACCATTGGTTTATGATATAACATATTCTATTTGATTTTTATATAGAATAAAAGGATTAAAATTTTTTATTCAAGATAAATAATTTATCCAAAAACTTTTTAAAAATACGAGGGATATAATTCCATGACCTAATAATGGAATATTTTAATAAATAAGGTATTTCTTATTATAATTCTTTAAAAAAATAGAATACAATATTTTATATAGAATGGATAGTTAGTTTTTTAATATTACCGTAGAGGAAATCATTATTATTTCCTGACAAAAGAATATTTATATATCCTATAAATACATTCTAAAAATAGTATAGTTTTTATGATGCTATTGGTTTATTGTTTGATCTTTGATAAGCTCAAGCAAAATAAATAAAATATTTCTCTAGTAATACGTAATTGGGAATTTCACTTAATATCCAATAATGTTTTGTGTATGTTAGTAAAAGGTTAATGAAAATAACTACATTTCCTATAAAAATATTCCAAGGAATATATTTGATGGAATTGGTTCCAAGGATGAAGATAATGGTGATAAACATAGAAATCTTTTTAATAAGATAATTGAACTTGTTAACATCATAACATTAAATTTGGTGAATCTAATGCATTTGAATAGTATGCTCTGATAGTTTAAAATTATGAATGTGATTCCATACTCTCACCATTATACAAACTCTCTTTCTTCACATATATACACTATTGTACTTAAGTGGTAGGTTTTTATCATCTGATCACATAGATATGTGTAATTATTTACACGGAGATGTAATACGTTTAGGAAATCTTCAAATGTGTATCAAATATAAGTCTAATGTAGTAATATATTATATATTATATGATAATATAAGAACTTGGGCATGTTTTTTTATATTTTATTAAAGGAAATGAAATATAAAAAATTTATCATGTTGTAGAAAATGCATTATCCACATAATCATTATCTCATTCTAGTGACATATTCTCAAGAAGATAAATGACAATTAACCTCTTAAAGAACAACATTAAGTTATCTCTAATAGATATTTGTCGTGGGATTATTATAGCATATCTTTAAATGTTTAGGTTATGATTAGCATGATTCATTTATAACATAAATGATATCTTGGACCTTAATTGAGATTGATTGAGGCAGTGTACAACTAGACCTAGATAATATATATGAAGTCTATATCTATTGGTTGAGGGGATTGTGATGTGATCTTCCATAAGGATAAATTAATAATGATATATTCTTCCACTTGTTTCATATCTACGTAGAGAATTGAAAATGTATGAGGAGTCTATATGGGATTGAAATGCTCTGTTTACAGTGGTAAATATATATCTTGGGGAATAGATCATATGATAAATCATATTTTCGTATGATATAAATAGAAAACATAGTAACAAAGATATATCTATTTGATATAGAAAATTCTAGATCCCTTTATAGATTTAGCATCATTAATTGTTTTATATAGCACACTCTTTTATATGTTTTATGAATTCAAGATGTAATATTTTCTTTAAATGGTGCAAACGATAGCAAAGTCATACCTAGTGGTGGACACAGTAGGGATTGAGTTTAAAAAACTCAATGAGCTACACAAAAAGTGTTTCATAGTTTATAAAAAATGATATTTTATGGGAGTTCATAAGGTATTTTACATTATTCAATAAAATGTGAAGTTGATTATAACATCACAAAATTTATTCGAATATATCTAAATATTGTTTTGGATGTGGTTTCTTAGGATATTGTATATGATATAGTATAAGGTGAAATGGAACTATGTATTTAATGATTTAGTGAAATTTGGATATTGTTATAGATATTCTATAAATCCATAAATATAAATAATATTTTTAGGTTATATCATATGGTATGATATGTGTGTCATAGATTAAAATATTCATATTATAAATTTCATTTTTAACATTAATTTATAAAATCATATAGTGTTAATTGGTTATATTATAGGGTATGAATAATCTTATCGTATGATTCATATTCAAACCTAGGTTTTGTTAGAATCAGAATGATAAATGTTATCATTTAGTAATTTCCTCCATTAGCTATCATTCATTATATTTTTTATAATGTGAAACACATGGTCTTTTTGTATTGGTCAAAGGTTAAAAATGGTTTTAAATATAAAATTTCTTAAACATTTTACAATTTTTATGTTTAGGTTATTTATTATTATGTAATTTTCTAGAATTATATATTAAGGGTAGTTCATTAGGAAAAAATGATCATTCAAAAATGATTAAGACACTTTTGACTCTCTCCCTCTCCAAACCTCTATTTCTTATACATACATATCCACAAAAATACTAGCATGTTATTAGTAGAGGTGTCTACTAACCGATCTTGGAGTAATTAGTGTCAACCAATGGATAGAGTATACTTTAATAATCCATCGAGAACCTCTAAGGGATATTTAAAAAATCATTATTATTAAGATAGTATTAGTGGATCAAGTGTTGAATGGTATATGAGTATTTATCATTTTTTTTTTCAAGGTTTTAGGTTTTATAAATTAAAGAAACTAGGACTTCAGTTTATTTTAGATCATTGCATTAATTAAGTATTAACATATGTTTTAAAACCTATTAGAGGACATTATTTTATATATCTGTGATGATCATGAAGATATGTACAATGAATCTTGGATACCACCATTGGTCATGTAGTGTTATGTACCTAGTAATTACTATTGTAGGTTCACACTATCTATTAATACAATAATTTATTTAAAATATATAATAAATTAGTTAGTGGAAGTGATAAAGATTCCATATACCTTGCATGAAAAGTGAGATTATCGAATATATATTAATAAGAATCTAAGGGATTTGTTTTATTACTCATATCAACACAATGTTGATATATGATCCATTGATATATCTTAGGGTGGAAAAAATGTAGAATCATGGTGTCCATTCCCTTTAGATTTCTATTTTGGGTTATTCCAGTTCATGACCATTGTTTTAGATACAATGATTCATTACAAATTTGAGGACAACATACATTTGTGTTTGAGACAAGAATAAATTTTAAAAAAAATCGAAATTCACCTCCCATTTTAGGGTGTGTATTGAGACCTCAGGTTAAAACAATTTAGAACTTGGATTGATATGAATTTCTAAAACATATTTTTATAATTAAAAATGGTTTCTACATTAAAAAAGTTATCAAATGATTGAAAATTAATACAAAAGAGTGAACTTACTAATTTTTTTGTGTAAATATCATCAATGATGTTATAACATATAAAATTACCATGACTTAATCTAGCATATAGTGTGGTTGTAAATTATTAAAGTACAATTTTATAATTAAATCTTTTTTATAAGTTTAAATCTTTTGAAAAATAATTAATATAAATAACAAAATGGTTTTCCCTAAAATGTTAGCAAAATGATCATTGATTAATTTGTGACATGATAGTATAAACTGGACTTCATTTGAGTGTGTAATGTTTTCATATTATCAAAATAAAATTTTCTAAAATTAAAAGGTGTAATATATTAAAAATAAGAATCAAACAAAGAAACCTAAATAAAAAATATTTTCTTTTCTTAAAATTATACGAAAACCATCGCCAATTAATTTTAAAAATATAGCGAAGCTATGTACATGAACCCATATTGTGATGTATTAATAATTACTAAAAGTTCATTTTTATAAGAAATTTCCTTTTAAATTTTAAAAAACATATCTATAATGATAATTATTTATCATAGAAGCTTTTATTATTTTTGTAATTTTATGATAATGATCATCTTTTATGTTTATAAATGTATTAATGAACTACATGCCTATCTAAAATGTTATGGTTTTAGAATTACCAAATGTATATTATTATATCTGAATGTATTTTTAGATAGAAAAATCTTTAAATGATCAAAACCAATAAAATAAATGTTTATTGTCTTGAATATGACATCTCAACAAGTCTTGACTTTTACTTCCAACCCTAATTTCTATCTCGATGGTCACTTAGCTTTGGGTATCATCACCAAATTGAAAATTGATAAATAATAATGTACTAAGACTAAAAAATTATAGAGAAAACATTAATATAATCACCCTGATAAATATCCAACTTATTATGACCTACATTCCATAATCATGTGGATTGTTCTCTATCTCAAATGTCTATCCCAAGTTCCCAATGTATCAACATGACTAATGAGAATAATTTACCAATTTTTTGTAATAAAGGAATAAATTATACTAATAATGAATTCATTAACTAGTAATACAAACAATCTATTATAAATGATATAATGTACACATGTAAATATAAGATGATTTCTATTTAAATAATAAATTATTAGAACACATTAAAAAACTACTCCCCATGTGCCACCAAACTACACTAAATGCCACCTCCTCTATTGAGTTTTAGCTAAGACCATGATTTAATCCTAAGAAAAAATATATAATCCATTGTGTATAGAAAAAACTAGAAGTTGACAAGGTAAAATAGAAATTAATGTGATTTTTTATGGTGTAAAAAATATCCCATTAATATAGATCCAATATTTTATTCATTCTATTTCTTTAATAAACTCTATATGCTACTTTGAAAAACTCAAATGAAAATTCCATTTTATGCCATTATAAAAATGAGTAAAATGGGATACAATTTTTTATTTGTAAATTGAATGAAGAGAAGTTACAAAAATATTGTCAAAATAACACATTACCATATAAAAAAGGGAAATAATTATTAAAAAAATTGAGAATCTCAAAGAATCGTGGAGATGTATAAGTGGGATTAAAGAAAGGAAATCTACGATCCCAATATTCTGGTGTATACCTCTCTCCAAATTATAAAACTAAAATAGTGATGATTCACTAGTATGTGAATAATATAATATAGTGAAGTGAACCAAATAGAACAAGACAAATCATGATCCCAAACATCTCCACCATTTACACTGTATAATATAAACATTAGAAAATTCTAGGAAGTAAATAGCATCAACTGACACGTATAATTTTAACTATATTCCATTTTAATTTCCCAAGTAATCCCATTAAGGTTTTTATCAAAGAAAATAGAACAATTAATTCAAAAAATAGTATGAAATAAACTATCAATCAACTATTAACACCCTTCATAAAACAAACACTTCACAATTTTTCCTCTTACGTCAATGACAAAATATATTAAACATAAGTTTTTCAATAAGAAGGGGAAACTAAATATAGGGCATAAAATATTTAATCTAAACATTTTAAGAAAACAAATATCACTTTTTTTAATATTATATATAAAAACAACCCATTAAATATCTATAATAAATTTCAAAACACCCCGTGAAAATAGAATCCATTATTTTACTTTATAACCAAACACAACAATATAAAAACATTATGAAACACTTTTTAAAACTAAATATTAGTTGTAAAAAATATAAAACCCTTTCAAAAATCCAATCATTAATCACATAATTAATGAGTTTTCCTTTTTTAATATAAAATAAATTTAAAATAGTTAAATTGAATTCCATTATTACATTTAAAAACATTAATAGCCTTCTATTGAGCACATAATATGTGTAATGATATATGTGAATAATTTTACATATAGTTTCCAATAAAACCCCACATATATAACAAAAAAATGTTTAAAATATCACATTGTACTTTTATAAATCCATCGAAAATAATATATTAAATAATTTTATAGGTAGAAAGTCAATTTTAACCACTCAAGATTCTATAGTTTCATTAAATAAAGGTAAAATGATTTAATTTCATTCTAATTATTAATAAACCCTAAGGCCTTTACCGAATATAAATAGATCGTAGTTTCAGAATGGGTTCACATATTTTTCTCAACTAAAACCCATTTAATTATTTTTTTTCTTCATGTGGGAAAACACCAATTTTCCATGAACCCTTTGTATAAAAAATATTATTCTAAAATGGAGTGAGATGAAATAGAAAAAAATATAGAAAACAGTAACACTAACCTTGAGATTTCATTATTATGCCAAGGATAAATTTCCATGGATGGGAAGAGGATTATAGGAAGAGAGGGTTTCCTCCCTCCCACACATTATTTATCATACATGAATAGAGGAAAGTGGGATCCCCCAAATTTATGTTAAAAGGCCCTAATAAATTATTTTTTATAATATAAAAGTACAATTATGATAAAAAACATTTCTAAAATCATCTACACACTTACAAGTATACTCCCTTCTAATTATTATATTAATAACACCACACTTACATATCAATTTATAATATCATAATTCAATATACACCCAAAAAAATATCACCAATTACTGTTAATTAGAAAAATATAATAAAAGTAATAAAAAATTTAATTACACATGTATTTGATTAAAAATATGACTAAGATATTGAAAAAACATCATAAATACTAAAAAAAATTATAGTCAAAAAACATGATTATAATATTTTATAAATAAATTATAGAGTATCATATGAATATAGATCATGAGAACATGATTTTGGGTAATATAAAAGGGAAGAATGATTATTATTCATGATTTATGAAATCATGTATATAACTGTACATAGAAACAATATTTGAAAATTTTCTATGGATGGTCTCCAAGACCATGTGTTTGACTATGCAGATTACCAATCTTTTAATAAATCAAAATTTTCTCTAAATCACCCTAACAATAAATTAAATATATATTAATTGAATGCAGGTTGATACAATCCCCTCCCCCATAATGACTTCCACCATTGGAAATCCCCATTATGTTTTTTTATTTGAAATGAAAAATTAGACTTTGAAGAAATAATAAATTTTGAATTTCAAAAGTATTTGTAATGAAAACACATATATTCAATATAATATCTTTATAATAAAATAATAAATTACTATAAGATTCTTAAATTTAATGCCATGGATCCACAATAAAATATTTCACAACTATATGACCTCTCTCCACTATAGTGAAAGAAGAGATAAATAATTAATTCCATTCAATTGATCTACCAGTTGACTAAAATTTCATTTCAGAAATCGCCGTATAATTTAATTAAAATAGAATTTCAACAAAAAAATATGAATATAGTTTAATGCAAAATATATTTTTGGAAAACCAAATAAAATTTTAATTACATTATAAAATTTAAATAGTATTTAAAACCCCATGTATTAATGAAAAAAAGAAAATGAAAATCATCGTTTATATTCCACTTCTCCTAAAATATTTAGATAACATGGGAAATTAGGTAACCCAATTAAAACTCATTTTTATGCATATTGAAAACCTATCTTGAAAAATAAAAAATTATAGATGGTATACCAAAAATATCATCATAGATAATTTCAAAATAATCTATTTGAAAGGTATTAGATCCCAAATTGACCCTTGGATCAAAAGTTATGGCCATTTAAAGTTGAATTTGAATTTTCAACTCCCCTTATGACATAGATCATGCATAAAGAAAAAACTATAATTTTAGGAAGGTTTGAAATATTACACTCCAAAAATATAAAATAAAAATATTTTATTAATTTTCATACATTAATCACTACACTTATCTTAAATAAACCATAAAACATATTTATTTAAATATAATCTCTTCAAAATATTGCAGAACAAGAAGCACTAAGTCTAAATAAACCATAATATACTATATAATTATAAATTGGTCGTTAAATTGGGGTTTTTTAAAGTTAATATATATATATTTAATGAAAATTATGGTAATCTATTGATTAGAAATAAAATAATCAATATTTAAAAAATAAATAAAATTTTCATGGAAACTTTAATTTTTCTAAAATTCGTTTTAGTCGCGCTTTTTCCACATAATTTAAAATTAATTTTTATTGATTTTATAAAATAAAATTTAAAAAAATTAATTTTATATATCATAATGTAAAAATTATATTAGGGTAAATTTTTAGGATTTTTCTACAATATTTTATTTTTCAATGAATAGTTAAAAATACTGAATTTTGGTTTAAAATATCATTTTTATTTTAATTATTTATAATTTTAATTTATATTTTAATTTTTTTTTAAAGTAAAACTTGTTATATTATATATCAATTAATCTAGTTTATGTTAGTGGACTCATTTTAATATTGAATTATCATATAAAAACTATATAAACCTTTGAACATTTTCTCTTTAAAAACTCATTTTCTCATCGCGTTTGTGGGATTAATTTTAGATTAAAATTTTAAATTTATTTGAATTGAATTTAGAAAAATTGATTAATTTTTTGTAATTAGTTTAATTTATAATTTATTGTAACATAAACTTACTTTTTGACCAAAAGGAATTGTGAAAATAATAAAAACTAATTACATAGATTAAGGTAAAAATTTATTTTTTATGGGTAAAACTTAGAAGATAAGGATAAAATTGACCATAGAAAATATAAAAACACATTTCATAGACATATTTAAACCTTAAATATTCCAAATTTGATGAAGTAATATTTTCAAGTCTTGTTTCCAAACACAAGCATGGGAATATTTTAATCTTTTCCAAAAACTACTAGTGTTCCTCTCAAATCACTTATAAAAGGCCTCCACATCTCCACTATTCATTAGAAATTTAAAATATTTTAGTTCATACAATAACTAACCAAATAACTTATAAAATTCCTTCATCTTATCCTATAATCCTTATTTTTTTCATTAATATAACCTGAGAATACCTTTTTTCATGCCTTGGGAGAATATCGGAAGAAGAGGCAACATTCTTTAATGGGAATTTTTCATTTATTTATTCCTCCATCTCATTAATTTATTTTTATACCATGATGATATAATAACATAAGTATCTTAAATGTACTTTAATGTTTTTATTCTAAGGTAATTACCTAAAAACTCCTCTACTTTCATCAAATGGGTTACGAAATCATCGTTCGGGTGTACGGCAGTCTACCACCTCAAGAACTGAGGTCATTTGTTTCTCCATTAACATATCATGCGGTTGGATATTATGATATATATAAAGAATATGTATTATATTTATAATATAATTATACTTATGGATTAATTATATAATATATAATTTTTGTACTTTCGATTTCGTAGGTGATATGATAACGTTGGTTGTGTGTACGGAGGACCACTACCTCACGAAGCGATTTGATTCTTTTTTCACTAACTCTTTACATGGAGTGTATTGAGGATGAATTTAATGAATATATAAGTCATATAAATGAAGTAATTATGATATTTATAACATATTTATATTTCCCAAAATATAATATATCATTTTACATTACACAGATAATATTAACATGGACATGTGGATTAGCGCTTTGATAAAGAAATGAGACTTTTTTTCATAACCACACCACATGGATGATATATATAAGTATTTTTAATGAAATAATGTTGTATAAATGATATTATTACTATTATTTAATGAAAAAATATTACTTAACTCTTTTCCATGATGATAATTAAAAAATATAAATGTTACTCATGCGTTCGTATGGCCTACCGTCTCCATGATTGTAACATTTTCCATTTTTTGTAACCATAATTCATGATTGGTTTTAAAGGTAAAATTGATGTAAAAATATTATAATTATATCATGGATAATATTATTGATATGATAAAATGCATAATCTATGCAAGAACTAGATCTTTCATGTTGAAACACACATGAGAAAATAAGGCAATTAATAACCAAAATAATAAAAATGATGAATGATTATTAACAAATGGGTGATAATATTTATAAAAGGATCATATATTATATTTTAAATATTATTATTTTTCCAAAATAATTTAATAATATGTATAATACCAATATTCATGAGGTTAAAACACATTTAATCAAAAGGAAGCATGAGGTAAGGGATTTTTTCTAAATTCCATTTCATTGAGGCATATTTTAATGTTATGAACCTAATTTATTTTATATGGTGTATAGAAATCCAATTTTACCTGATAAATCATTATCTATTTATAATTCAGGGAATTTTTTGTTCAATTTTGAATTATTTTATCTAAGAATATTTTACTCTATAATTACAAAGTGGTGAATGATTTCATAACACAATTTCATTTCATTAGGTAATATTAATTATTTATTGTCATTGATATTCTATGATTATGTGTATAATGACTTTTTATTATCTTATGTTTTTTTTAAACTTGTTTTATGTTGATTTTAGGTTTATTCACATAATATATTCATGGATTAATTCTCAAATAAACATTATCATCATTGTAAGGGTTTATTTCAGAATCTCATTCTAATTGAGATTATTTATTCTTAAATTATATTTAAAGGAATTTTTTATATCATTGTATAAATATACCCATTCAATTTTATTCTCCTCTGTCTATTAATTCTATTTTAAAATGATATTACCATTTTTTTACTCTTGGGACATAAAATTGTTGATAAAATGTTATTAATAATACATAACTTCATTTATCTCTTCAGTCAGAAATATATATTCTTCCCTAACCATGTGTTATAAAAAAATTCAAATTTTTTTATCCTTTTCAAAATGATTTATTATATATTTGTTTACACATATTTTCTTTTGTATTTTTTTAATGAATCATCTTGTTATTTTCTAAACAATTCACTTTTTAAACATTTTTCAGAGAAAATGGAATGTTTTTCTTGGATTGTATGGAATGTAAAAAATTATCCACCCACATGGTGAACATTTATTTAAAGATTAGAAATTTTTAAAGGTAATTTTTTTAAAAAAATTATTATTATAGAAATTATAAGTTTTTAAAAGTTATTTTCATTAAAAATGATTTTCAAAATGTTTTATGTTTTAAGAATGAATTTTCAAAATTGAAAGGACATTTTCATAAATAATGATTTTAAATATATTATTATCATTTTTATATTAATCAATTAAAACATCCCTTCATTATAAATATACGAAAATAGGGATATGTTGTTTTGATACCATCCTTATTCTCCCTTCAGAATTATTCGGATTAGTTTGACCAAGGATAGTATTGACATTCACTTCATTGATTCGTTTTTGTAGTATATAACATTCCCTTTAAATATTAACTTTTATATAATCAGTGACCATTAAATTTATCCTAAATATCCATATTAATTATCATGGATATTTTTATTTTTTAAACCACATATCATTCTTAATATGATGTTATATATTAAAATTCATTTTTTTATCTGGGAAAATATTGATAAATCCATATTCTTTACTCAATAAAAATATTTGATGACAAGGAATGTTGTTTATTAATTAAATAGAGTATTTGAAATATTAGGAATGATTTGGATCTCAAATGCATCGGTGGTTCTTGTTTATAGATCACCCCTCGATGCATCGATAGTCTCATGGGGTGAGTTAGTTAGAAAGATTTAGTTAAATGGGTTTCTACCCATTAGTTTTGAACATTATTAAGTATTTTTATTGGTGGTAGAGGAATCATGTTCCTAAGAAAATGCATCTAATAAATAAGAATTACCCTCTCTCAAAATTCAATTATAATTGTAAATGATATTTTCATAGTGATATTATCTTCAGATTCATTTAATTATCTATGTATTGATTAAATGGAACATGTTTTGATTTATTTATATTTCCATATTTTTTATGCCTTATCAAGTTATAAAAGTCAAGTTATTGATTAAATTTCATGTTTTTTCACTAATTTAACTTCCCTTATTTATTATTATACTAAATTATTTAAATGGCTTGTGGGATTAGTTATTTACATTTCAATGTTGATTATGCTAATTTATTCATGATAGCTTCTATTTTACGTAACCCTTAATAATAATTTGAGATCATTCTAATTTGTTTTCAATTCTTATGAATCTAGGAAGTGTGCCTTGAAAGATATGAAATAATATGCTAGAAGGAATCATTATAATTCTCAAAAAAATTATGTTTAAATTTTTGTATTCAAATGTAATATAGGAATCATGCATGTATTTATTTAACCAAATATACTAAATTGTTTTGTCATTTGATATGTTTCTCCTTGTATCATATACCAATATATTAAATCAAGAACTAGCATCTGGATAATGGGGTAATGATCTCTATAGTTGGTATTAGATGACATTTAGTATAAACCATGGGAACTAGATTTATAAAAACATAGATTAGGGAACATAACCTTGTGATATAATTTTACCATAAGATTATAAAAACATCCTAATATTTTGGTACGGAATATATTACATGGGGTTTTCTAGCAATAAATCCATGTCTGGATACTAAAAATCGACTAGGTTTTGGAGTAGATGAACTTAGGGGTAATAAATCCTTAAATTGTGTATTGGGATTGACTCTATAATCACTTAGTGAAATAAAAGGGGCCTTAATATGTACCTTGTTTAATAAACCCATGGGATATGCTTTGGATAATTCACATTTTCCTCATAAACCATTATGAAGGATTTGAATAGATAATTAAAATAAATTACTTAGGTTTAACCAAAGTTGTCTTAGATTGGAAGTAACGTATCTCAAAGGAATGGGAAAATGTTTTACGTGTGGAAGTGAAGGGAATAAATTAATTTATTTCCAAGGAAAAAATTAAGCTTATGAGGGAAGTCAATAAATTTCATTATAGGGATCCATTTATAGTTCGTTATATTAAGTGTGGAGAACATGGGAATTATTTGAGTTAATTAACTCTTCTAAAGGTTTATCCCTAGAATAATGGAGGACCAATATTTAAATAAAAATGATTAAGTACTAAATTATTTTGATTCATGAATTAAATTGAAGAAGTATTATACCAATTTTATTTTTGTTATAAAAATTAAGAAACATCTCATGATTGAGTAATATTTTTGAATTTGATGTGTATTCATCAACATATGGTTTATGGATACCATCTTGGGAAATTATTTCAAGTTTGATCATAAGTTCGATGTCTTAAACACCCCTTTTAAAAAAAATTGTGGTTATAATTTCACAAGATTAAGGAAATTTTGATGAAATTTATGGTAATTGTTTGTTTTAGTGGAAAAGTTATTTTAGGAATAATAAATTTACATTTTATGGGCATAGTTCTAAATTTATTTATAGCCTTTAGGGTTTATATGATCATTAATGACATTGTAATAATAGTTAAATAAAAATATTAGACTTTATAGGGAAATCATTGTATTGAAAACCATGGTAAAAAATTTTATTTAATAAATAATTTTATTTAAAGGGTTTCTATCATATTTTTTTGGTAAATATATTGGAATTATAGTAATACAGTTTATAAAATGGACAACCCACAGTCAGGGTGATAACTAGTCACGTCCTTTATAGTCATAGGTCTTGAACCCCTGACCAAAGGATGATAAGGGTTTATCACCTACCACTAGAATATATGATGTCCTAGTAAATATTTCATTGTTTTTTGTTAAACTATTTTATGAATAAATATTAATGATTAACCATTGGTGTTAATTTTGAGATCTAGAGATTAATGTGTTACATTGCAAAACATGTGTTGACCATATTGGCTTCAGAAAATAGTTAGAGACATATGGGAAGACAAGTCACTATTTTATGGGACCTACTTTCTATTAAAAGTGAATTTTAGTTATTTAAGAATAAAAAAATTATTTTTTGGACATTCCTTTCATGGATCAAAGAGGTAAATTTTAAATTTATTGAAGCCCAACCAAAGGGTGAAATAGTACGTATAAAATAAAGACATTTCCAACAATATATTTCATTATATTATCAGATAGTAAAAGAACCCCTCAAATATTGCAAAATGACATTAAAAAAATAGTCCTCATGAATCATATAGCCCTTTAATGAATTTCTTTTTTATGGTTTTGAGGCCCTTAACTTTCCATTAATCATTCACATTCTTATAATCAATGACTTGAATCACTCTCTAAAATTATTTACACATTTATTCCACGTCTATATCTTCACATGCCACCAATGATATTCTACATATAAACCTAGTTATGTTTTTTTTATATAAACATTTTTACTTCACTTTCTGTCTTATTAAAAGGATATTTTATTAAAAGTTTTTATAATTTGGATTTTCAGAACAAATAGTTTTTAAATATAAAACCTTTGATTACCGAGATTGATTTTAAATTTTGAAGATGAAAAGTGTTTAATGGGGAGAGAATGTAACACCCTAAAAGTATAAAACAAGAACAATATATTTTATATAGTATGTGACACACAACACTGAGCTTAAATAACTGAAAAAATATATTTCATTAAATTTAATCTCTTCACAAGCTTGCGGAATACACAACACGAAGTCTAAATGAATCTTAATATACTAAAAAATTATAACCTAGAAGTTAAATTGGTGAGTTTTAATAGTAATATATAAATTATTAAAATTATGGTTATTAATTGATTAGGAATAAAAAATAATCATTTAAAATAAAAATAATTGTTTTCTAAAAAACTATATTTTTTTCTAAAATACGGTTTAGTCGCACATTGAACACATAATTTAAAATTAATTTTTACCACTTTTAGAATTATTATTTTAAAAAATAATATTCATTTTTTAAATAATCATATCTAAATTATCATAGGGTGAATGGTTTTGATTTTTCAAAAGTATTTAGATTTTCAATTAACATAGAAAAACACTAAATTTTAATTGAAAACTTCATTTTTATTTAAATTATTCATAAAGTTAAATTATATTATAAATTACATTCAATGTAAAATTAGTTCAATTATAAATATTTTAATACAATTTATCTCAATTTAATAATTTTCATATTGAATTTAGAAATAAAAAATTTGTAAAATTTTGGACATTTTCTCTTTAAAAACATGTTTTCTTACCGCGTTTGTTGAATTAGTTTTAAATTAAATCTTTCCATGTATTTTAATTTAATTTTTCAAAGTGGATTGAATATTTATAATAATGATAATTTATAATTTATAATAATTTCAACTTAATTTTTGATCAAAATTAATAGTGAAAACAATAAAAATTAATTACCAGGGTTGAGGTAAAAATTAATTTCATGGGGGTTAAACTAAGAATATAAGGATGAAATGAACTTAAAAAATTTCCTAAACAAATTTTTTTAACTTATTTAAAAAAATTATCTTATAGGATTTAAAATGGTCCATTTTTTGGTGGATTTTGCTTGATAAAAACATGGATATGACTGAATGTTTTAGAAACATTACACGTGTGATACTCCCCTCACTTATAAAAGGTCACCCATCTCCTCAATTCCTCACACCTTATCACCCTTTTGGTTTATAAAATACCTACACAATTCACATCCAAAATTCCCTCATGTAATCAAAGATTCCTTATTTGGGGTATTAATATAACCTATAAAGGTATTTTTTGAAAACCTAATGAGGATACCTGAATAATAGTTTGTGTCATTCAATGAGTGTTTTTATTTTTTTTCTTCCTCTAAATCCTTAAATTATTGTTAAAAAATTATGTAATAATATAATATTTATCTTGAATATACCTATATGTTTTTATATTAAGGTAATTACCTAATAAAACCTCCCCTTCAATCAAATGGGGTATAAAATCACCGTTTGGATGTACGACGGACTACCGCCTCGCGAATCGATGTTATTTGTTTCTCCATTACCACCTCTCAAAGTTGGGTATGATGATTGATATAAAGTGTATATTTGTTATTTATAAAATTATTATACCAATGGAGTAATGTTTTCAAATATAGCTTTTAAATTTCTATTCCCTAAGTGATTTGAAAACGTCGCTTGTGTGTACGATGAACTACCTCCTCATGAAGCGATGTTATTTGTTTTTCAATAACGCTTTACATAGAATGTAATAACGATAAATTTAATGAATATATGTGTTATAATTGAAATAATTATGATATAAATTACATATTTATAATTCTTAAATGATAATATATCATTTTAATTTACACTGAAAAATGATAACATCGTTCATGTATGTGTGGACTACCGCCTTAATAAAGCGTTGTGACTCTCTTATCAAATGGACACCACATTTATGATATATATATGTATATTTAAAGAAATAATATTGTATATACGATATTATTATAATTATGTAAATATAAAATATTACTTACCCCCTTTCAACAATGATCATTGAAAATTTGAAATATTACTCATGTGTATGTACGACCTACCGTCTCCATGATTGTTACATTGTCCATTTTTCAAAACTATATTTCATGGTTGGTTTTAAAGGTAAAATTGGCATTAAAGTATAATATTCATTTCATTATTAGTATTATTATGATATAATTATATAATCTATGCAATAATGGGATCTTTGATGATAAAACACTCTTGAGAAGACAAAGAAATTAAGACATGAAAGAATGAAAAAAATGAAAAATTGTTATTGAATGGGAGATAAGATATTATAAAGGGTTAATATATGATATTATAATTATTAATATCAATTTTAATAAGTTAATAACTTGTTTAAAATAACTATATAGAAGTTCAAATCATATTTAATCCAAAGAAGTGTGATGTAACCGATTTCATCTATATTTCATTTCATTAAGGCATATTATAATGTTATGATACTAATTTATTTAAAAAAATTGGGTATAACCATGAAAGAGGCACACATGCAAGGAATAAAATACATGAAACTGATTTCCTAAGGACTTGACCATATGACTACACCCCAAACCCCTCTCCACCCTTACTTTACCACTCGAGAGTGGGAGTGATTTTAATGGGAAATTAATGACTAGTAAAGAAATTTCATAACTTAATTTCTTTTTATCGTTTTCTATTAATTATTTTTTGTCGTTGATATTCTAAGATTATTTTTATAATGAATATTGATTATCTACTATTTTATTTACACCTGTTTTATATGTATTTATATTTGATACATATAATTTATTCATTTATTAATTCTCACATCAACATTATGATCATTGTAAGGGTTTATCTCAAAATCTCATTCGTATCAAGATTTATTATTATTGAATTTTTGTTAAAGGATATTATTTGATAAATTTATATATTAAAAAAAAATTAATTTTATTATAATTTTTTTATTAATTATATTTTCATGTAATGAGACCATTTTTCCACTCTTTAATATGTAAAATAAATGATAAAATGTTTTTTAGAACATCTGATTTCATTTATTTCTTTGGTTGGAAATATGTTTTCTTATAAAACCATGATTCTAAAAATGTTTTCATTATTTTTTTAACTACTTCAAACTAATTTATTGAAGAAAGTTTTACCCGTATTTTATATCTAGGATTTTTTTTGAAATGAATCTGTTGGTCGGATTAGAGTACTAAATTTGGGGTGAATTGAGTATCTATAAAAATTTCTTTTAAGAATTGGTTCTTTGAAAAATTTCCCCTATTTAAAATATAATCTATGTTAGTTTGTAGTGAATTTATAAGAGTCATGGATGTTCAATTAATTTCTCAAAAGATTGATTACTTCTCAGATATACTAATCTAAAGATTAATATAACTTTGGAAAATAACCTACTAGTTCAAAACAATTATAAACACATGATAAAATAATTAACATAGTTTTAATTTGTTTGCATGAAATATGTTATAAAACATATTAAAAGAAAATAAAAATAAACACAACCGAATTTAAAAAAATATTTTTAATCTCAAGCTGTGACTTAGTCCTCTCTACATGGTAATCACTTACCACCAAGTATTTTATATTAATAAACAAGATTTATCCACACCCTGGATCGAGGTTCACAATAGCACACAAGGTTGTCTAAGTCACACATGAACTCTACCATAGTTCTTCATGGGAATAACAAAAAACAGGTCATAGTTTACATCTTCCACGGTTCTATGTGGGATAAAAATGGATACATATAGTGTGATTTTGAGGATGTCAAGTATCCTTCGGTTATGTATAGGAGTCAGTATATGTGTAACAGATAGATATACACACTACTCAGAAATGTAAACAAATGAACACAATAGAGATAAGAATGTAGAGTAATATTTATAATTCTCTATATGTTATGAATTGCAGCTCTAGACTCGTTTGATGTAGTGGAATTATAGTTTGAGACCTCTAGAATTTTACTCTAAAACAGAGTGGTGTTGCCTCTGCATTTGGAATTCCAGAAGTATGAAATTTCCAGCTTCTAGTTCGAAATTTGTTTAGCGTATCTCAGCAGGTTTATCTTGTCTTGTTAATCTAACCATATTTTCTTCCTTTTGTGTTCTTATGTTATTGAAGTATGATCGATAATTTTAGGTGTTCTTCTTCACTTTTTCACATGCTTTCACTACTACACCTTTTTCTCCTCATATGTTGACTGATCCAGCTTGTAATTTCTTTATACTTTGAGGTCTAGTAGACACAATGATCTTCCCACATGCATGTACCTCGTACTATTTTTTTAATATCTTAGAACATTAAATAATGTAAGAAACATTAATTTGTGTAAATATGACCATTATACGTAAATTTGAATTAATAAATTAAAAACAATTTTTATGAATATTGGTGAGTCATAAGTATCAATGAGTCATTGGCATTGGTCTTTTAGTATTGTTTTATCAGCATCAGTGACTCACTGTATCGATGAGTCCTTTCCATCAGTATTGGTTACTCTAGGCATCGGTGAGTCGTTTGTCATATTGGTCTATCTAGGCATCAGTGAGTCATCATTGGTGACTCATTTTGATCTTTTGGTGCATCATTCATTGGTGACTCGTCCATTGGTAAGTTCTTTGAACTATGAATGCATCACATATTGGTGAGTCATCTATTGGTGAGTTTCTTGAACTATTGGTGTGACTGATCATCAGTGACTTGTCCATCATTGTGTCATTTGTTCTATCAGTGAGTCCTACATCAGTGTATTATTCGATCGGTGAGTCCTCATCGGTGAGTCAGTCAAAAATGACTCCTTGGAACTATCGGTGTCTAAGATTTGAATAAACTTACAATGTGTCGGTCTTATACAGAACACTGTCATATTAAGTTAAATTCATAATTACTTATAAATATACACTTATAAATATATTGAAACATAAATATCTATAATTTATTGACATATTTAAATGTATTATACCATGTGACATAATTTAATCATTTATAAATAGTCATTGATTTGATTAACATTAGTTATACATTAATATTTAAATTAGCATGACCAACAAAATGGTAAGGTTTTTCATTATTAAAACAACTATCTCACAAAGGGTCCTACAGAATCATCTAGTCATTTTCCCAACAAGTCACTTTTCCTAACATTTTTACAGTATAAGAGGAATGTTATTTTTAACATGTATGACATTTATAGGATAACCCTCCAACATGGAAATCATTTAATTGAAGATTACTTTAAGATTTTAAAATATTATATAAAAATAAATTTTTTCCCAAATAATTTGGAAATTGTTAGATTTTAGAAGTTATTTTCAAAGAAATGTATTTTATAAAGTTTTTATGTTGTAAAATGTTATTTTCAAAATGAAAAAAATTATATTCTCTTCAAGAATATTTTAATGATATTTTTATGGTATTTTTATTCATCTGGGAAAAAATAATTCATTTTATATATACTACCCCATGGATATTTTGTATTAATATCGTCCTTATTCACCCTATGAATGGTCTATGATTATTTTGACACAGGATTGTATTGACATTCACTTTATTCATTTTTAATCAATAAAATTCCCTTAAAATGTTCACTTTTCTATGATCATTTGACATTAAATTTATCAGAAATATTCATATTGTTTTCTCATGCATATGTATGTTCTTAAAATTTTATAGCATTTCTAAATGTAGTTTTCTACATTGAAATTCAATTATTTATCTAGGTACATATTTATAATTATGTATTCCTTTCTCAATAAATGTATTTGATGATACGGCATAATGAGAATGAATTTAGTCTATTATTTGATATATGAAGAATTATTTGGACATAAAAGGCATGGGTGGGTCCTGGTTATAGATTGCCCCTCGATGCATCAGTATCGTTGTGGGATGAATCAGTTGTCTAGACTTAGTTAAATGGGTTTCTACCCATAGGTTATTAATTTTATTGAGAACATATCTTGAAGTTGGAGGCATAATGTGTCTTAGACATGAAATCCAATAATTTATCATTTCCTTCACTCAAAATTCAGTTATTATTATCCATGATATTTTCATAATGATATTATATATGGATTCATTTTATTCTTAGTTTATTGATTTAATGGTTTGTTTTTTTAATGATTTACATGTATATATTTATTATGAATTAACTATTATGCATTATCTATTTATGATATTCATGTTATTAATTAAATAGAATTTTTTTGTAGTTATTTACCTTACCATATTGATTATGCTAGTAAATTTATTTATATGTAATGTGTGTTCAGTTATTTACCTTTCCATTATGATTTTTCTCATTTTTTCATGTTAGCTTCCACTGTACCTAACCCTTACTAATAATTTTAGCTCAACCCTATTTTTTCCAATCCAAGGAATCCATTATGTAACTAAGAAAGATATGCAATAATTTTCCAATGTTAATCATGACAACTCTTGGAAATAATTATGTAGTAGTTTGTGTATTGAAATGTAATATGGGAATCTTTTATATATCTAATTTACCAATACTACTAAAATATTTATTTCTCCAGATGTCATTCCTTTTAACTTATTACATGGTATTAATGTTGGAACCGTCTCTAGGCTACTGGGGTTAGTGTTTCTACGTCAATGAAAAATTAGAGAATGTATGGAGGGCCTACTAACCATGATTCTAATTGTGTCTTAATTTCTAGATAAAAACATGATACATATTTCATTGACATGATATGTTAAGATCATGATTAAAACTATGAAAAATTACAACCTTCTAAAAAACAAATGCACAGCTCTAGATAATCACTAGTCCAATAATTCTTAAGATCCTTTAAATTTTATATAAATTTTTTGTACCCTAAAATGTATTAGTTTTCACCTAATTTAATTTTTTTAAACTTCCAAAAACATCTCAAACACTATATCTTTCTTAATAGAGTTGTTAATTAGATTCCATATTTATGTTTAAATGAGTTATACTAATTCTATCACCTATTTTTATATGAATGATCATGAATTTCATAATTTAAATATCCATTAAAAAACTAAACCTAACATTATCATTTTTTACATTAAAAAATAACCAATCCACTTCCCAACATTCCAAATTAGGCATATTACACATGGTTCAAACATGAATTGTATGTTTTTAATCCATATTATAGTAAAAACAACTTATAACCTTAAAATATCATAAAACCAATTCAATGTAAATACTTTAATACTAATGTCAAGAATTTAAATGCATCATGACCTCAAAACTAATCATTCATAATAGAAATATTTTTCAAGATCACACAATATCATTAAAATGAATGAAATCAATTCTAAATCATTTTCATTATAACTAAAAAATAACTAATGAAAAAAAAAGTTCAGAATAATTAGAGATAAAGATTACAAAATCCATGGAATAATATTTTAATAAAAAATCACTCACATAAACATGTCCTCATAACTCATGTGGGCCATGACTGTTCAAATAATCATTAATTACATATTTAAATAAAATTAAATGTTCCTAAAATTATTAACTACAAATAATTTATATTTAAATAAATTACTGAATAATATATCGATTTGAATTATTGAAGGTATTAAATTTGTTGTATTTCTTTTCAACCTTTTGAGTATGAATTTAATTGAGTGTTTCTTGATGACAAAAGAGTCTTGGTAAAATTTTTGGAAAAGGGAAGATAAATTTGTTTATTTTAAAAAACTATGTGATCCATGTCTATCCATAGGATAAGTATTTTCCACCATAAAGCATCGTCCATGCTTGACCACAACTAGCCTAGGAGGCTATGGAGAAGTATAGGTACTTATTGTGTTAGTGTTGGGATGAGTAGAGTGATCTCTGTATGGGACAAATATAGGTGTGGAAGTGGTATTGGTGAACATATTGTGGGGTGAATCCATGATATTTCAAATATGATCTCTCTTAAATCCAAGTTTATAAAGAAGTTTTCGCCCATACATAATGATGATGTGGGAATTTTTTAATAAATTAATTAGTGAAAATTTAAAACCCATGTGGATTTAAATAGAGTGATGTCATCATGTATTATGTTCTACCTCATGATAAGGATTTCATTCATGGTATTCATATCACACTCTTGGGTTCATGTTCTAAAAAACAACCATGTGAACCACCAAGGGAGATAATAAGAAGCTCAAAATTACTCACTTAAGTGATGAAAATTGAAAAATGAAATATTTTTTTAAAGTTGTTTTTATAGAAGAATTATATTTTTATAAAAACAATTGAAATTTATATGAACACATTTTTGTGATAATGAGTATTATTGCATGTTAGGTTTCTTATACAAAAAACATGAATGGAAGGAAGTCGTTTTTAGGAACCTAAATAAAGTTAAACATGAATAAGGACAGTCATATAAAGACTTTGAGAACACATCATTTATGAACAAGTTGTATCATTTATGAATGTTAGGAATCCTAATTTTTTAAATCACAATGATTTGTGAATGGTAATTAATTATTTTAAATTATCCTTGATTGTGTACTTGATGTGTTACTAATTTATCAGTGGATATTATTAAATGATAATATCAACTACTTCGAATCCATATAAGGCATATGTGAAGTATCAAATCATGAAGTATTTTTCTAAATGAAGACTGATTCAGGAAGCGTCACTCATGTGAAGATATTTTTATTAATTAATTTCTATTTCATGAAGAATACCCATTTGAATATTCTTCTCCAAGAGAATTAAATACTATTAAGATTATGTATATGATATTTTTCTTTGTGAATGAAGAAGAATTATTTTAGAAACCCAATGTTGTGTGAAGTAATATTTGAGTTTATATTCCAAAAGTAGAAATGTAAAGTTGTAAAATTAACAAGTTTTGTGAAATAGTTTAGTAAAGTTTAATAGTCAAGGCCACTAATTTGGGGTATTGGAATTTTAGATTCCAATAATTTTTAATACTATAAATTGTGCAAGTAAGAATTCCTAGATTCTCTTTTCTATAAAGGATCAATTGAAGAAATCATTTAGTTATTGAAGTATATGGGAGTTAGAAATATCATTTTCATCAATTGTGGTTGTACTATAAACTTACGATATCTAGTATAAAATTATAATTTCTATATAGAGATAGTGGGGAACATTGGGATATATTCATTGATGTTTTGTATATTGATCATGCCCAAACCCACCTTTAATTTTTTTTCTATTATAAAATATGAAACTCAGGATTGATGTGGAAACAAAAATGATATAGTCACCCATAGTGGGGGGAGAACCCTCTATATATTTTTTTTGTATTATATTTTTTTTTGTATCTACCGAGTAAGGGTAATATATTATATATGAGTATATAAATCTCTAATAAGTCATAGAGGTTTATTTCAAGAAATGAAATTATAAATCTAGTATAATTAATTCAACCCCTTCATTTGGGAAAACTATTCTTAGGAATTTCAATTGGTATCGGTTCAGATGATATGATGTCTAATCCTTCGGATCTCTATGTGAGGTGATGCATGACTCTCCACCCAAGAGATTCATGTTTTGTTAATTTGATTTCAAGATGATATCTTCCCCTGGATCCCCTAGGGATGTATATAATAACATCCCTACCATTTATTATGACTTAAAAATATTTCCATCATGGAGTGATTTGATAGGTATCACTTGAATCCTCATCACAAAACTTATGTTTCTATCATTGGAATCGAGGTTCCATATAAATGATTCTTATTTTGGAATGGATGTATAATTTGAATTCAATCAACATAATAGGTATTCTAACATGTGATGATTATAATTTTAATTTTTGGAGTACTATAATGATAATATATCTTCTCTCACTTATCTTGGAGGTTATATAAGTTACTATTGTGTGGTTTCCACCCTAATATAAAGATGCACCAATGAATATTTTTGATATAATGAACCTAGAAGGTAATAGAAAGGAATTAAATTCTATTTCTATATCCTTATCGAAAAATTATATATAAAGGTTATGGGTCTCCAAAAAATAAAGTATACATGGTATAAACATGAAAACATATACAAATGGAATATAAACACTAAAGACGAGAATATGTAGGTATGGAGAAGTAAATTAAAATATGTTAAAATGGTTAATGAAGAAACTATTTATTATTACTTTAGAATAGTAGATGATATCATTATCAATATAAGAGGATATAGAGAAAAAGTAAAATATTCATCATTTTTATGAAGTTAATGATAATATTTCAATAAATATTTGATCAAAAAATATCTTCCCTTGAATATAAAGATGTTTTTTCCCTTGATTAACTAAATAATATTCTTATTTATTATGAGAAGATGAAGGATCTAACATTTAAGAAGAAGATCAATGATAAATTCTATTTTGATTCCCTGAGAAAACTCATTCTCAAGAAATAATAATATGATAACTAAGGAAATTTTAAAGACTATGAAGAAATGGATACTGAGTATAAGAGAATCATAAATCTTATATATATGAACTCTAAAAAGTAAAAATTCATATAAAAATGAATCGTCCCATAAAAATGCTTTAAATATGGTAGAATTGGATATTTTTTAATTACTTTTACAAAATAAGTTTGGTGGTATGATGTAAATGATCAAGAATAAATACTGTAGAAAAATAAATGGGTTAAAATATCACAAGATGATATAAAATGTACTCATAATAAGAAGATATTTTATTGAAGGAAAAGAAGATGAATTTTGGTTCAATAATTGGATGACAACTCCCCTTCAGGTAGTCATTCTGATGAAGTGATTTTCAAAAAATTTAGGATGTTCGAGGCTCAAATTAGGAATCCTTATTGATATTCTAGTTTTATAGATGAAGAAGAAGAAGAAGTTTCTTACATATAATATATCTGGGAATCTGAGCATGATTCTTTTCTTGAGAAAAATATTAAAATGAATAAGGAAATAAAGATACCAAAAAAATTTAAAAAAAAAAGAATGATTGGAATGAATAATTTTTCAAAATATAGGATAGTTAAATTGGTGAGATTAAGAATCTATAGATGAAGGTTATATAGAAAGAAAAAGTTGTGAAAAATATTAATAAAGAAGTTTCTATAAAAGGAATGATCAAATAATTCCTAGAAGAAGTTTCTTGATGCTAAAAATTATGTTAATAATATTAGTGTGTATTTGAAGAAAGAAATACTACTGAGAATTTTTCCCATAGTGGAAGGTGAAATCTTCTCTAACTAAATATAGACATTAATCAACTATTTATAACAATATAAGTTCAAATTATAATTCTTATAAGATTTTGGTTAATAAAACTACTAATAATTATTTTTACAAAATAAATAATGTCATGGGTACTTCAAAATGAATTTTCTCCCCAAGAAATAATGATGCACAATATATAAGAGAAAAATGGAAACAGTTTTCTCGAAAGAACTATTGTCAATATAGAAGAAGAAATTTTAATGGTTACTACAGGTGTTGTAAATTTTTTCGGTAGAAATCATATTCATGTTGGTAAAACATGTAACTCCCTTCTTGAAGGTATGGTCCAAGGAGGATAAATAATAAGAGGAAAATAAAAAACCTTTGAATGATAGGAAACCAATTATATAATGGAAAATTTATAAAAAAAATCACATTTTATCAATCTTCTTAAAATATATTTGACTGTATAGAAGAAATATATGGAATATAAGATAATTAGGGTCACTATTATGATTATTGTGTAACAATTTTCCTAGAAATAATTCCTATTGTGAAAAAGGAATGTGAATTTAGAATATGAGGATAGAAATAAACTCTTCGATTATTGATGATTATTTAATGTCTAGAAATATATATTAGCAAGAGATTAAAGGTAATATTTATTCATCTTATGTGGAATCTTATGTAAAGATCATAATTAATATTGAATAATATAATAAAGGGGAAATGGATTTTTAAAATTATATTTATTTGAAATTTGGAGGTGTTGGTACAATAAAAATAGAATCCTTAGGGATAAAATCCAAATAGTTTCAATTTATTGAAAGGATTAAACATAATATATTTCACGAGATCTAACTCTATAATAATAAAAAAAAATCAAATAAAAATTAATTCATCATTAATCAATCAATATATAGAATAATTATCATTATGAGTTATAGAAAAACTGTAATCTATTGTAAATTTAATATACTATAAATTCATATTATTTTAGAGTCAAATATGAAATAATTTCTAGAATGGAATAATTATCCATATTAGACACATAATTTTGAGAAAAATATCAATGAATGATGTAGGGAAAGATTATCCATAACAAAACAGAGAAAGATAAGTTACTTGTGAAACTTTTAAAAAGGGTAAGCTTATTCATATAACTTATAAAGGGTGAAGATTTAGTTATTTGGGCCACTTGAGCTCATTCATTTTGATTTATATGGGCATATGATACATCAATCAATTGGGAGAGATTGTAATTTTTCACATTCATTGATGATTTCATAGAGATTGTAAAATTTAATGTTCTTAAAGAATAAACATTATATTTTCATAAATATTAGGATATTAAAAAGTAATATTGAAAATAAAGTTTTAGTATATATAAATTTTTTAAAATATATAATTGGAAAATAATTCCCATTAATTATTGAAACTTATATTCCAATGTATGGAATTAAGGATCAATATAGGTCCCATTATAATCATAAAAAATTGGGTTTTGTAAGGAATAAAATAGGTTTGGTTTAAAAGTGTTGAACCATGAAAAATAAATATAAACTATAAAAATTCTACTGGATAGAATCTTTTTTCATAGTTTTAGATATTCAAAATATAATCTAAGAGATTCTAGACTCCAACATGACCCAATATTTCATGTGTCGTAATAATAAATAAATTGGTTAAATACTAAAAACTACTTGGAATTCCATACGTTATGAAGATCAAAAAAATAAATATGATAAATTTTAAAGATAAAGTGGAAGAATAGATATTCATTGGAAATTTATCTGATGATAGATGTTTCAGATTCTAGAATAAAATATTTAACAAGATGGTATATTTTTATGATGTCAAGATTATAGATAATCACCCCAACATTGATACAGTATTCCATGAATATGTTGAAAATATTAAATTAATAACACTGTATATTTTTTATGGTGAGAATGAAGAAAATATTATAAATATACCAAAGATATTTTATGTAGATTCCAATAAAATTAGAGATTATTATGTGGTCAATGGAGATGATAAAATAAAAATTTTGAGATTTAATAAGTATATTAAAATATAAAATATCATTAGGAGTCAAGATTTGCATGTACTGAAGTGAAGAATATTGAAAATTGAAAATAAAATAGCTCTTATTTCACATCTGGAACCATATTCAGTTGTAGAGGTTATTAATCACAAGGAATGTGTAAGTTCTATGAATGATAAGCTAGATCAGTTTGGAAAAAATTACACATGTGACCTTGTTCTTAGACATGAAGAAATATTTTTATCAGAACAAAGTTGGTGTTTAGAAATAGATAAAATAAGAAAGGTTATATCTTAAGGATCAAGTCTATACTAGTTTTAAAGGGTTATTTATTGGTGTAAGGTGATGAGTTTTAAGAAATGATTGTATCTATTTCAAGATGTGAAGAAATCATAATGTTTCAAGTTGTTACATTTCATAGAAACTCAGAATTTTATTAGCTGTATCTGATATATTCATTATTGAATTGATATCTTGACGAATAAGTATTTATTAAGAAAAATGATGGATTAAGTATTGATGTTGACGGAACTAAAGTGTGTAAGATGAAGAAAGTATTATATGGCCTAAAATAGGCCCCTAGAGCCTGGTACTCCAAACTATACAGTTTCTTAAAGAAATTGAAATTTTTTAAAGGAACTATTAATAGTAATACATGTAATAAAATGTTCATTATTTATGTTGATAAAATTTTTTCAGTTTATAAAGAGTCTTCATGTGAAATAAATTCTAATTAGATGAATATGTACTTTGAGATTCTAATGCTCAAAGAGATTAATTTCATTATGGGGTTACAATTTCCTAAATGTGAAGATACATATTTATTTTACAAAAAAATATTCCAATGATTTTTCGAAAATATTCATCCTTGAATATTCAATGGAAGTTTTCACACCGATTGTTGTCACATTGAATATAATAAATATTAAATTAGAAAAAATTATTAATAGAAATGATTTAACGTATATAATTAGATGATTTATTTATTTTCATGAATTAGGGCTATATATTAAGTTTATAGTAACTTTGTGTGATAGATATTAGAGTGATTTGAAGGAGTCACACATGTTAGGTATTAAAAAAATTACATATATGTCAAAGGAATATCAAATTATGGTTTGATGTATAAAATATTTTGAGTATGTATTTTACATGTATAAACTAATATTAATTTGGATAGACATTGAATTGATAAAAAAACATCAATATTAAATTTATTCATGGTATATTTTTTTTTTGAGATGGGATAGTATAAAATTTAATTATGTGACATTAAGTACATTTGAAGCTAAGTTTGTTGTTACTTCCAATCATTTTTTCAAAATTAAATGGACATATTTTCAGCTAGAACATTTGACGGGGAATGTGGAAAGACCATCAAATATTTTTTGTGATAATCATAGTGTAGTTGATCTCTCAATGAGTCTAATGAAAAAATCTCAATCAAAACATATTGGTATTAAATATCATTTCATCATAGAGAACATTGAAAAAGGAGATGTTATGTTAGTGTACATTTCCATTAAATATCCAATTGATGACATATTCCCCAAATATAGGATAATATAATATTTTAAAGATTTAAGTTAGAAACTTTAAGTTCTTCATTCCACTGTCACTTAGTAAATCATGAGAAGTACCCCATGGTGATTTAGACTATATTATAATTGGGCGCGATAAGAACAAAACTCTATTTTTTTCTTTGGGAATATAATGTTATAGTTATTATATATATAGTAGAAAAGTAAAATGAGTGTAATAATTTATGGATAAATCATTCATGTAACTTTTCCACTAATCTCATGTCATTAAGAGATAAATTTCTTTCTAAAAAATTACCTTATCTTGGGAGATATGTTGGTGTTAAAAAAATATTAAGGGGAGATTAAAGAATCCCTAGTGATATTGAATAATCCATGGATTGGAATTTTTAAAGGTGTTGATTTTTTTTATTTATTGTCAATGTTTTGAATCAGGATATTTTTGATTGATGGCATATGATAAAAGAGTCTTGGGTGGTTTTTTAGAAAATAAAATAAATATGATCATTTAAAAAATGTTTCAACCTACTCTTCCCACAAGATAAAGGATTCACCTCCATGAGGTATAACCCAAGTCTGATCATAGATAGATTAGGAATATTTAGAGAACAATAGGTCCAAATCATGTTTTTAATACCTTAAGTAGAGTGATCCTAGTGTAGTATGATACAAGGCAGTGAAGTAGGACCAATGGACATAGTATAGTGTCAAACCATAGGACGTAAACATTTATCTATTCCATGTCTTACGTAATAAAGTATTATCCACACATAGTGAAGTATGATGTGGTAATAATTAAATATGTGATACTATTCAAATTTAAAATGATAACTCATTTAAAATGAATGGAATTGTCTTATTTTTTCATCTAACTTATTTTATAGTTTTCATGCATGATGTTCGCATAAATATCATAGTGTCATTTCATTCATGAAACATCTAGGTAAACCTCCATGGGAGATCATGAAAAAATCACTTATTTAAAGATATTTTTATTATACAAATACCAATTTGTAACATCTCATTTTTTTTGAATGGGTCAAAATTCCTAGGAAATTTTTAATTTCAAGTTTGAACGAAAGACTAAATTTTAAATTGGGTTTTGGAGCATAATTTTGTAAATTATAATGTGTTAGTAAATTTTTTTATATGGTTTTTAAGGCCCAGTGAGTGCATCAGGATCTAAATGAGTTTCAAGAGTTTTAGGCCCCAAAAATTCATTTTTAAAAAGGTGCATACAGAGGAGCTTGGTATGTTTAAAAATTTTAACCCATTTTTTTTAGTACGATTAGTAAAACTAAACAAGATGAGACAGATGGCCATTAGATATGTCTAAAATTTTTAATAGTGATGATTTTTATTGTTTGTGTATGGTTTTAAAATATATGTTCCTTGAAACATGAGATGGAGGTGCCTTTGGACAGTGGCACAACACGGTTGATGCACAGTTTTCCAAACTAGGTGGTCTAACCGTGTGGTTCATTAAAGGGTGTGGAAATTACAATTCTTACCCTCCCTTATTATTTCTTTATTTTCCTCATTTATTCTCCTTTTTTTGATCTACCTCCTACATGCATGGATCTCTATTCTCCTCCTATAAGATTTTTCCAATTTCCCTCACATTAGCTCAGATTGGAATGTCATCAGGTGTATTGAATGTGTAGTGGTAATCCCTTGATTCCTCTTTATTCTATTCTACATCCCTTACATTGTTTGGAATGGTAATTCCATGATATTTAATTTTCCATATTTATAAGTAAATTTATTAAAATAAAAATTTCTATCACTTTAGTTCAAATTAGAGGACGATTTTCGATGATTGAGAACATAAAAGAGTGATATAGGCGGTGCCTATATTTCTCTCTAAATATACGCATGATATGGGATGCATAACCAAATAAGAATTTATAGGTTTCCTAAGTGAAACCCGTATTTAATAATTCTTTCAATTTAAATCATTTAATTGATGTTGGGATATTTTGATGATAATTATCTTAACTCTTTAATTATGTTAATATAGATTTAGGGATTTTAGATTTTGGGCATGTTATGTTAGTAACTTCAATTTTTTTTATATTGTGTTCTAACAGAATTATTTTCATGGGAATGTGATGGTCACGGACCATTTTACATGGGGTTATTTTGATCATTACGATAGGGGGGAATAGGTTTTTCAGGTTGAGGGAATGGTTATAGATATATGGGATGGTTTTGACCATCAGAATCTAGGCAATATGATCATCAGGTTTAGGTTGATGATGATGACCATGAAATGGATGAGAGAAGAGGTTTTCATGTTGTATATATGTTTTATATTGGTATGGATTTTGTAGTTTTGGTTATTTCCACTCATCATGACTTGAAAATAGAACCATGGGAGTCGTTTTCCAATATATGCGGTGTAACAACCCAAAATTTCATTAATGAAAATCCCTCTTGATCGGATTAAATGTCTCTTTATGTAAAATGTTTACATAAAATGTCAACTTATTTGGTTTTATGTTTTTGGATTTTAAAATACTGTTAAGAATTGTGATAGTTGTTAATTTATCCATTGAGCAGTGATCACATGATTAGTATAAATATAGGTCTTTAATGAATCTAATTTAATCAGACAAAGGAAGCGATGGACTCATCCAGTAGAAAATGTAACACCCCGGGTAAATAAAGAATATGACATCTTTATATTCATCCATATTTGTGAATCAAATATTAATATTACTTTAAAGTGGATTCTATGCTCGATGGCGTACCCAATACGCAACAATTAGTTTCTTGGGAATCTTACGTTGCACACTAATAATAAAATAATATTATTTTAAATGGTAGTTAACGCCTAGCCGTTGTAATGGAGGGAATGAAAAGAACTAACTAAAAAATGATTATATATGTTTGTCAAATATTTTTACTTTTTACAATAAATGTTAGAGGGTTAAAAATGCGAATGAATCCAATTTTAAGCGTAAACATTCTAATATTCTTTAAAAGGTTGATTAACCGCCTTTTGATGGAGAACCTCTTTTAAATCCTCTTTTTGAAACTTTTATGTGTTATATTTGACAAAATAAAATTCTTCTTTAGAATCGGGACATCAAAATTTACTTTGTGTAAATTTTTTGTATTTTTTCCGAAAAATTTCAATTTTTAATGAATAGTAAAAAATGTTGTATTTTAATTCAAAACCTCTTTTTAATATAATTTATTTATATGATTAGAATATATTTTGAATTGGGTTTAAAGTGAAATTAGAATTTATTTTTACCATTTAATCCAATAGTGGTCAATGGAATTAATTTCACTTTGAAATCGGACTTAAACTAGTGTCAATCTTTTGATACATTTTGTTTCATAAAAACACGCTATTTGTTTTGACAGCAGGAATTAATTATTAAATTAATTAATGAAACTTATATGTTTTGAATTTTTTAAAATAGACATCATTTTTTAATTAGGAATATCAAATATAGCTTAGGGTGAATTGTTGGTAATTTTCTGAAAAACTTCAATTTTTGATGAATAGTGAAACCACTAAGTGGTACTTATAAAAACTGATTTTCCGTTTAAATGAAATTTTGCCACCTTTGTATTTTGAATTTCAAAAATCCGACATACATGGTTGTCATTAAGATGTAAAATTTGGTTCAATTGGATTAAAATAATTTTTTGGTGAATAGTAACTTAATATGTTTTTAATCGCGATTAGAGGTAATTAGTGTAGTTTAAGGTAAGAATAATGTTTTAATAAAATTAAATGACCTAGAAACATGTCCTACCCTCATTGGATGTGTCATGGCCGACCAAGAAAATCCATGGGTCAACTTGGGGACCCAATGGAGCCACTTTGGTTGGAAAATGACATAAATACCTTTTTATTTAATGATAAAGTAAAAATGACACAAACATGAGATGTTTTACTAAAACAATTTTTACATGGGGTTATACAAGTCATATTTCTGACTATAAATAGTCATTGGAAATATAAAAAGATTTCCTACATCATAGTATATTTTTTATAATTTTTAGACATTAAATAAATTAAATTATTTATGACATCATGATGATGTAGCGATGACCTCATTATTTAACGATTTAAATAAAATGAAAAGATAATGTAATATCTAAGACCTACACATGTCCAAAACCTATTAGATGGGTGGATTTCTAACCCTTATCACCTTATCCACGAATTATATCAATGTGGGACCTTTTAAATCCGAAACTCATTTTCAAATAAAGTAACATTTGCTTACTTTCCAAGAGTGCCCCTCCTCTCCTCTTATAAAAGGCCCCCACCTCTACCTCCTTACCCACACCTCTCAAGCCTTTGGCTCGGCCAACCTCTGAAAATTTCATCTCTCCACATCCCTCTATAACTCCTTGAAGCCTCACTTTGGGCGGAATCCTTTTCAAGGAATCCTGTGAGCTCAAATCAAAGGAAGTTACCCGATTTAAAGGTAATGTCTTCACTTGTGTTATTTTGTTTTATTTTGCTTCTCCAACCCCCTAAGGTCTTTTTATTAATTTATTTTGTAAAAAATCCAGTATCTTCAATATACTAGGATATTGTTATAAGAAGTATTTGAGCTACACTTACACACAACTACATCTAATGGTTAAAGAACATATTGTTTCTCTGGATGGCGAATTTCTGCCTCCCGAAATGATGATTGTTCAACATTCTTCTAACACCTTAAAAGGTGTCCATTAAGATGACACTATATTTATATATGATATATAATATGTTTATGTTTTACTTAAGCTTCTGTATTTTTCATTTATGGAATACCTTTATGGTTTCCATTATGGGTAAACATGATATCTTCATTTAAGGAAGTGCAGACTACCGCCCCCTCAACGTTATTTGATTCGTTAATACCATATGTGGTACATATAAAGGATATATTTAATGATATTATATATGATACCATACTGGAATTAAAATACTATTATGTATCATTATGTTTTAATTCCATTAAATATGAAATAGAAATGGAAGTAGCGTTCATGCGTACGTACGGCTTACCGTCTCCATGAACGGTGCATTTCATTTCTCAACTCTAAATGTTATGTAATATTATAAATGCATGAATATACTGGATATATATGATATATATGATATATACATCATGAATAAAATTCTGGATATAATGAACCCTTGACCACACGAACAACATGTAATTATAAGAAGTCCACTTTCGACTTAAGAACCAAGTATCGACAAAACAAACATTATTAACTTAAATGATTACATAATGTCTATGACATGGTAATAAGTGATATAAAAGGAATAATGAACTTGAAAAAGGTTCTTAAGGATTTATAAATTAACTCAAGTTTATTATTCAGGAGATTAAAGAACGATCGAGTCAAGTCGGACCCGAGGTAAGAGATCTTACTCCTCTCTTTCTTTTTAAGTACACTCTTTTATGCCATTCCTTCTAAAGCTCATATTTCTTGTTATTGGGATGTTCTTTTATATTAATCTTACTGTAATTTTTATGTTCATATGATGAGAGACCCTATTCTCTCTCATCAATCCATTTTGGAAGTTTTGATTGGCGCTGTTAGGCTGCCAAATTTTCGTAAGAGATCTAACCTCTCTCTTTCTTTTAAAGTACTCTCCTTCACGGCACTTCTTTTAAGCCCCCCTTTGTTATGTTGGGGGATTTTCTTTTATATTACTCTTTCTGTGAACTTTATTTTAATATGATTATAAACCCTATTTTATCTTATCAATCCATTTTTGTACGTTTTATGTGGCGCCATTAGGCGGTTGAGTTTTCGTAAGGGATTTTTCATCTCACTTTTATTCCCGTGATATTTATGCTACATTTTCCACAATTTCCCTTGATTGGTGTATGTACTGCCCATTATTTTACTCATTGTGTAATATAATTTCATTTATTAGTATTTACATCAATGTTTTATTGTCTTTCTTTCATGGGGTGCATGTCTCGAAAGATACCCATGTCGGTAAGGGAACCTTTCACCCTCCTCGTTTTGTAAAAGACTTATTTTGTTATGTATTTTAATTCACATAATATTATGTAGGGATATGTTCTTCTATATCCTTATTGATTTAAATTTTATGTCCAAGTGATGAGATACACCTTTTTATCTCTCATCAACTCATTTTCTGAATTTTGTAGTGACGTCGTTAGGCCGTCAAATTTTTGCAAAGGAACTTCTTAACCCAAATTTGATTCTTTGGGATAATCTTTTACTACTTGAATATGTCATTCTATGAATATGTGTGAATAACCTCTGACTATTTTACACTTAATATCCACTTATATTGGGTGTATTCGTTTGTCACACATAATTATGTAATTGATTTATCCTTAAACCAAGGATACCGTCTTTGTAAGGGACTTCGTCTCAATCTCCATTCATTGAGGCATATTTTGTTTTATACATAACCTTATTTTATACGGTGTATAAACCCCTTTGACTTTTACGTTTATTCAAAAGGAATATTTTATCTATGAAGCGTTTTACTAAATTACAAAAAGGAATGTTTCTTTTTACGTACGCGGTGACAACGACCTTTTCCGCCGTCGCAGGTATTATTTGATCTTTGGCATCCTCAACAAGCCGTAATGTTTTTAAAATAAAATAAATACCATGTATGTTTTTGTATTTTGGTATTGAAAATGGTTTTGATAAAGGATTCTATTATGTAAATATATTTAAATGATATATTGTGATTGAAATGTGGAAATGTTATCATTCCTTTTTGTTGGTTTTATGTGTTATAATTTTATAATGGTACTTGGAAATTTTACGGATGGTTACGTGATAAACCATATGACGGGTGGTGCTGTGAATACCAGGATGGGTGGTTACGTTATAACCTCCAATGCATTGGGTATGGAAGTTGGCCGTATGGCTATTCCATTAAGTATGTATGGAAGTCAGCCGTATGGCTATTCCATTAAGTATGTATGGAAGTTGGACGAATGGATATTCCATTAAGTGATATGTGTGGAAGTCGACCTTATGGTTATTCCACTTAAGTATGTTTATGTCCCAAGTTACCTTTATATGTTATGTGATCTTTATATGGGTTTTATGGTAATCTTTTGGTTACAGAATGGTAAGTAATGAACTTTTATTTAGTGAAGAGTTTTTACTAATTCGAAAAGGTGAAAAGTATTACTTTGATAAAGTATACATGGTTTACTTGTTGTTTTGAAAAACTAACAGTTTTCATTCTTTGTGTATCCCTTACTGAGATTTTTATGCTCATCCAAAGTTTTTGAAATGTTTTTCACAGGACTTAACGTGGAATAGGGTCAAGGATGGGATCAAGGGAAAGTCATGCTACCTAAAACAGGGAACTAGACATGTTTCTTTTTAAGAGTTTTTATTTTATGGATACTTAGTAGAAGTTTCTACTTTGTAATCTTTTGAGATGTAATAGTTATTTCCTAATTCTCTAAAACTCTAAACCTGAAAAGATCCTCAATGTGAATTATTCATTTAATTCAATATTAAGTAAGGTTTAAGGTCGGGGCCTTATAGAAAAGCCCCATACGAAGCCCATTTGTCAGAGCTCGGAATAGAGGTGGTGGCATTGGGCTTCGCTCTTGACCAAGCCCAAGCTGAGCTTCAACGGGTTAAGCTAAAGCAGGACCACCTATGAGAGAAGTGGAAGTTGATAGAGATTACCACCTGAGCAATGTTATCGAAGCCACCCAAAGAGTCTATCACCATCACACACCTTACGCTTTGGTCTTATGTGGGTGTTATAATGGGTTATGTAACAAGACCATAGAACTATTTTTATGTACATTATTTTTGTATATAATAATTTTATTATTGTTACCTTGTAAATAGTTTTTAAAGCACAGATAGTATTTTTTGTTAATGTTCAACTAAGAAATCCATTTTGATGAATTAATGGATTTTTTAATTAAATAATATTTTAATAAAATATTATTATTATTATTATTAAATTTATTTTTATTAAATATAAATGATTTTATAATTTAATGGATGCAAAAGTAATTTTTATTAAGGTTTGAAAGCCATTTTTGTTAAAACCCATGAATTTTTTATAAATATCAGTTTTTATTTTAAAACTGAAAATTAAAATATTTAGAAAATTATTTTGATAAAATGAATATTATTTCTGGAATCAGGACATCGAAATTATCCAATGGTGAATTTTTCATAATTTTCTGAGACAGTCAAATTTTCGGGTTAAAATTAAGTACTGTTTAAATATATAATGTGTTTTATGACATCATAATGACCTAATAGTGATGTAGTAAAATACTAAAAGACTTATATTATGCCAATATATGTCTTACCATTAAAATAATGTTATTTTGGGTTTTTTTGACTTATTTTACAAAGCATTAATGGACCCTTCAAGGCTTATTAAACATATTGTCTTTTTAAATTGTTTTCCTTGGGAGTGTGACTCACCTCCACAGAAGCGAATCCATTAGTTTAAGAAGTTCGTAATTTGGCCTTATAAAATATTTTTTTCCACTTCCCTTTTCTAAAAAACCATGTGCAGAAACCATGGGATGGTTTGTGGTTTGGATTAGTTTAATGTGAGGTGTCCCAAACCAAAATAATAAAGAATTCCATCACCTTTTCTATATAAACCCACCCAAGCTCCCACTTACTCCTCACTCAAAGCCATTGGATTCATCCAACCTATTCCCTAATCTCTCCATAATCCTCCCAATGTTCCCCAATCTCCCAAGAATCCTCTCTCAAGCCTTTGGAAGCACACTTCCAAGTAAGGGTTTTTCTTCCTTTCTCATTTTTGTCCAATTTTCGTAATGTTGTTATGCCCTTTTAATTTAAATTATAAATGTTGGGGTATGGTTTTTCACCTCCACCATAATTCCCTCTTTATGTTTTAATAATGCGAGACCCCTTTCTCTCTCATTAAATGCTTCCCATGTAAACCTGTTACTATGCCGAAATTCTGAAAGAAATTTCTCTCTCTTCTTTTACATTCAAGAAATTATTTTGTATCATGACTCTAAATTCCATTTCAATTGTTGGGAAATGTATTTATATGACCCCCTTACTTTCCATGTCATGTAAATATGATGATACTCTCCTTTCTCTCTCATCACCCATTTTTAGGAATTCTTACATCACGCCATTACGCTGCCAAAATTACACCGATTTTTCAAGACAATGTTATTGTGTAGTGAATACCATGCACAATTCTCTATAAAGGGTATTAACCTTTATGAACATTTAATTATTGATTATAAAGTCTCATGTATTAATTCCATATTCCTTTATCATGTAATAAATGACTATGTTTTATGAATCCATGTGGCACACTTATGCATGAAATGAAATGTTTAAGATGGGTGGCGCCCTTATAGCGCTCTAATGCATTGGGTTAAGAATAGTATCATCATATGTCATGTGAAATGGGTTTTTTACTCATGATAATTCAACTGAAATGAGGTTTTACTCATTCTTCATGTGCAATGAGGCTTTACTCATGCTCCATATGTAATTAGCCTTGTCTCATACTAATTCCATGTTAAGTGTTGTTGCTACATTTCCTTGTTATGATTATAATGCTTTATCATGCCTTTATGTTTATGCTTCTCTTGTGATCTATTGATATGCCTATTTTATAAAATGTATAATATTCCTCATGTTATTCCATGATTATTCCCTTAATGGGCTTTATAGATCACCATTTTCCTATTCATGTCCTTAGGTTATCCCATACAACGCAAAGTACGAGGGAATGTAGTGGTCATGTAAAGGAAGTTTTCAATAAAGATGTTGTATTTCATGTTTTAAGTTGTTATTTAATGATCCTAAGCCCCAAAGACACTAGACCACTCAATCTTCTATGTTGTATCAAGTGAATTTTATGTAATAAATTATGTTTAATTGTGTAATAAAAGATGAGGGTTGTCATATGGGGACTTAGTTGAGGTGGTCATGACCACTCATTATGGGTGGAGGCTGTAAGAGTTGGTGTCCTATTACCAACTGGTTGTAATTTTATTACATGGACATTTAATGTATCTAAATATTAAACATCTTATTACATATTGTTCATTTTTCTACATCACTATGATGTAATAATGTCCTAGAGTATTTGTTTCATTGATAAGGTCATGGCAGCTGCCTGCTATGATGATAACCTTGAAATGATATAGCAATATTCTTAAATATAGTTCTATGGTTAGATGACATACTATTATGGGACACATAGCATGCATATCGTCAGGTGTGAGTACTCGTAAGAAGATTAGACTTCCTCTCGTAAATTTCACAATTAGTAATCTCCAAGATATAAGATTATGAGAACAGACCTGCCAGTAGGAATTCCTCATGTTTTTTTGTTATCGAATATTTCTATCTGCGAGCATGTGTAATGATCCTTATACATTAATATTATCATTAATACGTGTCACAACTCGCACTCTTTGATTTACTAATGAAAACCATCATGCAGATAGTTGCTGGGAAGTAGGGTATGTTGGGTATGTCATGAGTGGCATGTTATTAATGGATAAGTCAAGGAAGGATTTTTCCCTTCCATTTATGGAATTTGATATCTCGGACCTTTGATTTAAATAGAACTATCACCCAAAATTCCATGGCCATAGTATAACTATCTTTTTATTTCAGGTATTCAAAGAACGACTTATAAAGTATAAAAGTTGATGACACTATCATAAAACCTTATTGATGAGATATTTCAATAAAAGGATTATATTACATAGAGAACGTTTTTATGTGGATGTGGTTGTTGCAAATTTAACTTCTTTCTATTTGGTGTCTTGACCCATTGCTAGATAGTACTCTTGGACTTTAGGCAAGCTTTCCTAATGCCAACAAGAAAGAATCCTAGAGGGTCACACACTAAGTATTTATTTTGGTATCTGTTAAATTCTATTTGAATTTAATTAATAAATATTATTCTCAAGATAATTGAATAATTTTATTCAAGTTAAAATGATTGAATAAATTAAATAAATATTTATTCATTGGATTTTGGGTAAAATATATTTATTTATTTTATTGAATATTTAATAAATATTTATTTACTAGTTTGTAAATAATATATTTATTTAAGAGAATAAATTATTTATTTATTTATTCAGGTGTTAAATAAATGGATGTGGAGTTTGAGAGGACCAAGTCTGGTCTAGTAGTAAAATAATTATTTACAATACGATAAATAATTATTTAACTATTTGGCACAAATTAAAATAATGCTGAAGTTATTTTGTGACACAGAATTTTATTTGTAATTTTATTTTACACAAGTTGGTGCACCATGAATAATGAAACGGTATTATTATTAATATCATGGGTTTTTTCTATGGTTATTAATGTATTTAATTGATGTTAGGAAATTAATTATTGTAACTGAATCCCCATGTCAATAAATAGACACATATGTCTACTATGCTATGTACCGAACTGCACACCTGGGGAATTGATAATTGTTGAGATGAACAATTTCTCTATCAAATCATCTAATTGACCGTCTTAAGAACAAGATACGTTCTTCAAGGCCGAAGAACAAGTGATCAAGAATGACAGACACAAGACACTTTCTTTGTCTGGCTACCACCCGGAGAGTGAGTTTTGTCGATCGGAGACCATCAAAGCACATGTGGATCACCGCTAGAGTAATTATAGTTTGGATCCTTGCAAGAAAAATAGGATAATCCAGAAGGGTCATTCCGAACGATAAACAACATCAATGAAGAAAATACCAAATATCCATGTATTATTTTCTTTATGAAATTAAATAAATTAATTATAAACATGATGTGAAAGAACCTCTATAAAGGTTTCAGGACACTTCTTTCTTTGTTTAAATATTTGATTCTATTCTGTGGAGACTAGCATTAATAATCTTATTGATCCCAGAATAATCATTGATCATGGTAAAATTCAAATATGGGTTCCATCACAACCATGCTTCTGCTGTGCCCGGAAGCTAAAAGTGGTATCAGAGTGGTTACATTATAGTTTATAATTATTTAAATATTTCATTGATGATTTACACATTTAATAATTTAGTTGTTTCAATTCAAGTTAATCTTTCTTCAAATCTGAATCTTGATATCTATTCCTCCTCTTTTGTTTCTCGTTCACCTTAAAAAAATAATCTTTTTTTTAATTTTGATTAAAATAAAATAGAGGACTTCATCCAAAGGAGCCAAAGGTACCTGGATGTACAACACAATAACATGAGACGTGTATTTAGTAGTACATGTCGTGTAGATAAGTTTCAATGCATTAGGTCTGGTCCTCCAAACCAAGCCGTGTCATAGGAGTTTTTCTAAGTCTAAATGACTCCGTTTGTTGACTAGGAACAGGTGGCACGTAGTTTCCGGATTACACCCCATGTGGCCCACTGGACATGACGTGTAGTCCCTTTGAGTTAGGGTTGGACTGTGTACCCCATATATGTCTTTCCCGACTGGAGACCGTGTAATGAAAAACTACAAGGCGTGTGGCTTACTAGACATGCTATGTACTCAGAATATTTCCAATGTACACTCACATGTTGTTTCCCTTAGTGTGTACTTTGGATTGACGATGAAAAACAATACACGCTGTGTGGATGGAACAATATTCCGTGTACTAATCCAAATTACACATATTTATTAAAATGTATTATGATGTTATAAAAACTCTTGAGACGTGTACCATTGTGCATGTGTAATGCTGAGGCACAACACGTGATAGGTTTTTTATATATATGTGTTTAATTTAACATTTGTGTAATTTTCATTTCTACTCATTAAGCATTTATTAATAGCAATTCAACTGGTTTCCTCCAAGGTACAAGTTACGTACAAAGATAATTTTAAATGAATTTATTTGTTCAAAATTATGATGGATGATAATCTCAAAGAAATTCAGAAATGGTTTAAGATAAAAGGATTGACTAATTAAATATGTTAATTAATAGATTCGAGTGTGATTTATCTTAAATAAGAACAATTAACGAATTGAATTCAAGTTTTATTTATGCATAAATATTGTTTCATGTATGGATGATCATGAGCTTGACTAATACCTTTGTATGTGGATGGATTCTTTTGATTTATTTATTTAAATTAAATTTGTTGGCATGAGAGCCTTATTGTCATTAATATGTAGCGCATGTGTTCCCAAGGTTTCTTTTATATAAAACCACTTTTTACCCATCACCTTCATGTGAGTTAAAAAAGGCATATGTAATGGATGTAACTCCCAAGCTAGTGGAGTCGGTTCAAGATGGAGCCGAGACAAAACCAGCCATAGGATATATAGAGGTGGATAGGTGGAAAGCTGTAAACACAAACCCAAAAGGTTCAAGATGTTTCTCTCTTAGGTCTGTGTTAGTTTATCAATCGCTGGATAAACTAACCATTAGAAAATCTAATGATCATTCTTTTTAATTTATTTCTATCAGTTTCATGGTTTATCATTATAGATGTGTTGCCACGATCACATAATTAATGAATTAAACAAGCATGTACGATAGAACTAAAATAAACCAGACTTATGCATAAATATTATCAAGACATGGTTAATCACATAAGTAAGTTCCAATTAATATTAACAATCATGTGATAATGATAATAATCAATTCATGCATAAGAGATAAAAATCCCTCAATTAAAATATTAAGTCATACCAAGCCTTCTGTTACTTGATTAATGGAAAAACTCAAAAAAACATTATGTTTGACCAACCATTGTTAGAACACTTACTTTTATACCGGAAGCCCATATTAAAGGTTTCAGGTTGACTTAACCATATTACATCAAGAGGAGTTTCCCTTGCTAGACCTGGTGTAATATTTGAGGCAAGAGTTGAGTAAATTCAATGTTATGATTTCAGTATTGGGGAGTCCACTCAATAGATCAAGGAGCTGCAAGCCCGTAGTTGGCAAAGACCTACCTACCTAAAAACCTTCTAATAGCTTGACCAACCCTTGTTGGGGTTATGTGATGGGGAATATGGATGATTTCCAGTAGAATATCTTGGAAACTAGACATTCGGAGTTCAATGGTGAGGTCCATTGGTACATGATAAAATAGTGGGAGACTTAATAAAAATTTATTATTTCTAATAAAATGTAATCAATAAAGTACTAATGATCTTATATTTTAATTTTAGAATTAAAATGACATGCTCACCAACCACAATATCCCTATGATCAATTCTGGATAAAGACAACATCCTCACCGACAGTAACTTCTATGAATGGTTTAGACACCTTTGGGTTATCCTACACCATGAATGGATGTATTACGTGATGGAGTCAGCATTACCTGATTTTCTTTCCAAAGAGGTGTGTGATGAGGGTTTTTTGGTCTATGAGAAACATATGAACAATGTGGTTGATGTTCAATGTTTGATGTTATCATCAATGTCTAGTGAGCTCATGAAGTCTTATTCAAACATGGATGCTTATAGCTTGCTCAAGAATCTATGTGGTCTTTACGAGGAGAGAGAAAGACATGAAAGGTTTGATATCTCTAAGGCACTCTTCCAGAGTAAGCATAGAGAAGGTACCCCAGTTGGGCCTCATGTATTCAAGATCACTGGTTACATTAGGTTCTAGGGTTTAAACTCCCCGAAGAACTGGGTACTGATCACATTCTCGTATCACACCCCCAAAGCTTCTCTAACATTGTTGTTAATTCCAATATAAACCACATTGAGAAGTCTCTATTGGATCTTCTTATCATTATTCTCCAAGTGGACAAAGATATGAAGCGTGATAAGCCTTATATCCTTATGGTGAATAAGAGGAAATTGAAGGAGAAGAGCTTTAAGCCCAAATCTTTTTCATGACCTTCCACGAAAAGAAAGATCAAAGGGGAGGCAAGGGAATATGAGGCTATTTGTTTAGAATGTGGAAAGAAGGGACAATGGAAGAAGAACTAAACCCAGCCTAAGAAGCAAGGGGAAGTTTTAGGTGTGTTTGTTATCAAATTAAATCTATATGTTTCTACAAATTAGGTATTAGATATAGCATGTGGTGATCACATATGTATCCAAATAAGGGAAGCAATTATATTCGGGAAGATTGGATAAGGGGAGGTAGATCAACAGGCAGACAATGGAGCCAGACTTGTTGTTGTATCGGTTGAGGACTACCACCTCAAGTTGCCAACTGGGATGATCTTGGTGTTAAAGGGTTGTTATTATATGTCATCTGTTACTAAAAACATTATTTCTATAACCAGATTTGACACAGATGGTTTTTATTCAATTGTGGAAATGAATGTTGCTTCATTTACAAAGATAGCATTTGTTTTGGTAGGGCACATTTATACTACGGTCTTTACATGTTGGGTTACACAAACCAAGTAATTGAAATTGATAACAAAGATACTTCACATGACTCATACCACACACAATTGTGGCATCACCGGCTAGGTCATGTAAATGAGAAACACTTGACAAAGTTAAATCAAGATGGATATTTAGATTCTTTGGAACTAAAACCACTAGGTGTCTAGCATGCATGTTTACAAGGAAAAATAATGAAATCCCCGTTTAGTGGGAAAGGTGAACGGGCTAAATAACTTCTTGAATTGGTTCATACCAATGTGTGTGGACCATTTGTAGTTTAATCAATGGGAGGGTACTCATACTTCATAACTTTTATTGATGATTTTAGTAGATATGGATATATCTACTTAATGAGTTATAAGTCGGATTATTTTGATATGTACAAAGAATACAAGAAAGAATTTGAGAACTGGCTTGGTTAGAAGATTAAAAAACTCTACTCAGACTGAGGTGGAGAATATCTTAATCAATACTTCATTGATTACTTACAAGATTTTGGGATTCTATTCCAACTCACTCCTCCATACACAACATAGTGGAATGGTTTGACCAAAAGGAGGAATCGCACCCTGTTGGACATGGTGAGAACAATGATGAGTCATGAAAGTCTTCTATTTTCCTTTTGGGGATATGTGTTAAAAAGATAGCTGCACATACTAAACCATGTACCAAATAAATCAATAAATGGTATTCCATATGAGTTATGGAGTGGAAAGAAATCCATATTATCGAATTTACATGTGTGGGGAAGTGATGAATTTGTTAAGGCCTCTTCTGGTAACAAAATAACACCCCGAGGCACAAAGTGTACCTTTATATGATATATGTAATGACTCGGACCCGAACAGCCACCCGAACAGTGCTAAACGGGTCGGGTGCTACTACCTTAGGTGCACCTCCCCGAACGCCAAAGGATTTCGACTATCAGCGAGAGTCTGATAGGTATAATGGGGAGGTTATACCCTCTCGGAGGATAATAATAATGGTACTGGTCCAAGTATATCAGTAAAGATGCAGCAGAATAAATGACCCTGTAGACTCGAACCAGACCCGCAGAGTGGAAGCATATTCAATCTCAATAAATAGTGGAAGCAATAAATATAACAACAGCAGCGGAAAGTAAACACAATAGAATTCTGATCACATGTGACTACTACCAAACAATAAAACATGCATCCAAAACAGGTCATACATAAATAGATGTAAGGGCATCAATGGCTAACCATAAGTGGCTACAATAAGCAAGCATGCTGATACAGGAATGAAAACAAAAAAAAGTAAACCACAGCTAGGTAAGACCTCAAGGTCCACACCATCTCCATGAAACAGCTAATACAGACTATCTCCTGAAGCTGGCCTCTTCCCTGCACATAAATCCATAAAGTTTGCATGTGTATCGAAGGGCCCGTGTAGGGTGTGAAACAAATATCAGTAGGATACCACCCAGCAGTGCATACCTAATATAAGTGTTTAAGCAGGCATTCATTTATAAGGGAATCAGTATACAGAACAATTCACAATAAACACAAACTCCACTGGTGCTCAGCAGCCACCATGGAGTGTCACCTACTTCGGCCAACGCTGGAATCTTTGTCGTGTAACCCGGCACCATGTGCCACCTGACACTACATGTCTCAAGTACCGACATCCCAAAGACACACCCAAGAATAGAAACCTGGCACCTTCTGCCTCCTAACACCTCGTGCCTCAAGTACTGACGTCCCGAAGGCACGCCCAAGAAGTAAATCGGAGGTACAGTGATGTCTGACCTCAACTAACGTATCTGGAGAGATAGTGATATCTTCCCTCAAATAACGGTGATCCTCAGCCCCCAACCTGATATCCTCAATTCTATCCTCTGAAGGCTCCTCACCTCCCACGTGGCTTTCTACGGCAAGCACCCCCAACCAAAGTACCTAAACCGCAACTAATGGGGGCCTCTACCCACACGAGTGGTCAAAACCACCTCATCACAGAGTATCTATGTGTGCACACTACTCAAAGTTCTGGGAGAGAGGTATTCACCAAAATAGTACCTAAGCCACCACACATCTGACACCTCGTGTCCTTGCGACCATGCCACTCAAGTACGATGGTCTCTCCATCCATGTAACCTAGGACATGCCCAACCTGATAGTCATCATGCCTCAAGCCGATGTCCATGACGCCCTATCCTGTGGTCAAAACCACTCGAAGTAACCCAGGCCAAGCCCAACCTGTGATCAGCATCACTCAAGAATATCTGGGCCATTCCCAACACCACCCCAAAGGTCTAACATATGCAATTCATTAATCGCATATATATCATATTTAAAAAGAACACATAATCAGGAAAAACAACCTAAACAGTCGAATTCCACTATTCATAGTGTTGTCCCATACCAACACTGAGGTCTTGAATGCCTCTAACAATTTATATCAGGCTTAATAAATTACACTAATCAATTTATAACAGAATAAATCAAATATAACCATTTTGGCATCCCCCGGCCAAAATACTCCGATGAGCTACGACCTCTCGCCCAACCCTGCTCAAGAAAAATAGGTAACAGGGCATACCCAAAGGTATCCCATATGTCCATAAACAATGTAATATGCAATATCAGATAAAATGGGTCCTGCTCAAAATACCTGGAAATGCGCCAAAGGCCGCATCACCCAAATGACTATGAAAACACAAAACGAGGCATGCACCACCTACATGAGACTCGTATGATACTACTCCTCCAGTAACAGCCTCCAATTTGGTCTAAAACATAGTAGATCTACAAAAGAGTCAAAACCGCTCAAACCCCTACAACTCATTCTAGAACAGAAATCAAAAAACGGCTCAAGGGGAATCGAGGCCTTACAGAGGGGGTTCCAACACATCAATCGGTGTTCGAATCTGACTTCGGACGAAGAACCGGGAGCAAGAACAAGGTTTGGACGGCTTGGTTCGCGAAACCCGACGGAACATATGAGGTTCTTCCTCAATACGATGCTACTTCCCATTTTAATGCAGAAAAAGAAACTACATGGTGTTTACTTTAGGACTACATTCCATGTATATCATTTAACTGTTCATTTGGCGGCTGGAATTCCACCGACTTACTTTCCAGAACCTGTCGACATGAGTACACGGTGTGTACCTATTGGTACACGGCGTGTACTTGGTTTCCCTTCTCTTCCTCGCCAACTTACCCACATGCCATGTATATCCCTCATACACGGCTAGACTACACGGCGTATCTAAGGGGAACATGGTGTGTATCTTGTTTCAATTATTCTCCCCGGCCAACAGGCCTACACACCATGTATATCCACCACACGGTCATGGGTACACGGTGTGTCTATAACTACAACTACATGCCATGTAGTATAAAATTTTCTACACAGTCATCACACGGCATGTACTCGGTGAGCACACGGCCGGTACTCGCCTAACATATACACTGTGTGTACTTAATGTACATGGCGTGTAGTCTGGAAATTTCTAGAAACTCTCCATTTAATCCAATTTCCTCAGAAACATGTCAAAAATTCAAACAGGGTTGGGATTCTGACCCATTCCAAAAAATCCAGGTTCTTACAATCTCCCCACCTTAACATAGCTCGTCCTTGAGATATCAAACAAAACCTGGAGATGACACCAAACACACCACCTCGATCAAAGTAACCCGGACTTCCCCGGTCTCAATGGTCCCGGGTAAATTCCTCAAGGGGCTCTCCACCTTAGGAATCGCTTAACCCGGTCTCAACCCAACAAAACACAAAGCATACAAGGTTTACTAACCTGTTTTCCTCATGCACGGTCCTTCCATGATGCATCATCACTCCTGTGCCTCATAGGTGGTCTTGTGTTGTTCCCAACACCCAACGTATCCCGCACCGCAACGGTGTCTGCCTCCACAAGGTCATGCATCCCATGGACACTCAAAACCGAACCTGGTGCCTAGAACCTCACGTAACCCGCATCCTCAATGCCCCGATGCCCAAGGCATCTCAAGTGACCCGCATCCTCGATGCCCCGATACCCAAGGCACCCCATGTAACCCGCATCCTCGATGCCCTGATGCTACGCATCTCAAACATATATATATCAATATATCACGCACCCGATATGGTGCCAATCCCACTGACTAGCATCTAGTCAATCCAAATAGATCATGTTCACCCCGTGTACTAAAAACTGACATACCTCTATAGGTCATGCCAAAAAGGAAACATGGAGATCACGGCCACAACGCGGTGTACCTATAACCGTCATTGGCTCACCAGCATGCTCTGCCTCTGGCAGATCCATGACGTGCACCTGGCCTGAAGCATGACTGCCTGATGCCTGACCTCCCTATAGTTCTGCTCCAGTCACCGGCCACTGACCCCTAAACTGGATCCCACTGTCTATATGACGTCCTCTGCATGCAGTTGAACCTCAGCTACCCTCTCCTGGTACTGAACCTGAACCAACTCCAGATGCCACTGTCTATCCTAGTCCCTATCTATTGGTTGTCTGATAAGGATACCTAAAAAACCTCTCCAGATGCCTGACCTATCCACATTTCCAACACTCCTTTAGAGGTCTATCGCATTAGGTCTAAACATGTCACGGTAGTCCACACTGAAATGAAATCATTGATGAACTACCATGAGGTGGTATAGCTGAATCTCTGGCCTGACTGCCCTACTGGAACTAATCCCATCCTCGCTTCCTACTATCTAGACCTTCACCTGAAACTTTCACCCAAGCAACCTGGGGCCTATCCCTCTGGTTTCCCTTCACTATGAGTTCCTGGTTCACTGCCTCTGAGAAAGAACCCAGCCTAAAGATATTCACCTGGATCTGAATGGCGTGTCGTAAGCCATCCTCGAAGCACCTCACCCTAGCCACATCATCGCTTACCATTCCCGGTGAAAAGCGAGACAGCTTGGTGAAAGTAGCTGCATAGTCCATGACGGATATGTCTCCCTGTTGAAGACTCAAGAACTCCCAAGCTCTCTTTTCCCTCAGTTTCTCTGGGTAAAGGTGTTTGAAGAACCTGTCCTTGAAGTTCTTCCATGCCAGTCCCTCGTGCCTACGAGCCTGAACCTGCACATCCCACCAACGCTTCGCTGGTCCTCTCAGCATGTATGTCTCCAGCTTGACCCTCCACCCTAGAGGCGTCTTGAGTTGTTCGAAGATCATCTGCATGCTCTCTATCTAGTTCTCAGTCGCCTGTAGACCACCCTCACCCTGAAAATGTGACGGGTGATACGACTGGAACTCCCTCTTCAGATATGTCATAGATGGCTCTGTACCCTGTGCGCCTCTATTGATCCCCTACAAGACATGTACCAGGCTAGCTCAGAGCTGCTCGTCGGCCCATGGTCCAAATGCTGTCAAACTGGGTTGTTGCCCTGCCTACACTGGATCCTGATCCTACTTCGGTCGATGACCCTGTACCTGCGGCTCATGCTCTGCCTACACCGAATCTTGAACCTGATCCTGCCCCTGTGGCATTGTATCCTCACTAGTATGACGCTCCATCTAAGTCATCAAAAAGGAACCCGCTAAATACCATAAATGGTCAGACAACCCATATATATATATATAACAATATATATTCAACATAGATAATGAAAGTAGTAAAAGGCACCGCATAACTACTACCCTTACTCTCCCCCACCGAAACCCATGCCCATGGAATCACGTCCTTATGGCCTCCTTACCCGCCCCTAACAGAGCCAAGTATCAAAAGTACCTTGGGCTATGCCCATCCTGACAACTAGCGTTGCCTCTAACCAATAACCAAGTCACCCAATCTTGGTGATCGAAATCACCTCAACCGATAGTACGTACCTGCTCTCATAAGAGCCAGACCCAAATATCCTTCCACATGCAATTATACACATATAAATCATGTCATACACATTGCATGAACAAGAAATTATATTAGTAATTTCACCAATTCACATTTCAGAGCACACAAGCATGGAAATTGATTTTATTCACATGGTATTATCACTTCACAAAGCATACGTGCAGTTATGAAATTGAAATACCCTAAAAATGTGTCTACCAAAAGCCAAGAAAACAAGTCTTGCCATACCGGGGGAAGGTCCAATTATTCCTTACCTCACCGGGTCAAGGGTCAGATATCACAATCAATAACATCACACACCAAGTGAGCCACCAAGGTGGAAATCATATAAATTGTAATCTAAGAAAACAACAAATAGAAATTCCCACTCATGGAAACTTGGTCTATCCCCTGTACCAGGGGCTGCAGGCACCCAAGCATAAGCTAGAAACCCAGTTCTAGTAACAACCTATCTCCAGTCTACCATATCCCAAATAGTAAACTTGCATAAAATAAAAGAAAAGTCTCAATCTCATTAGTATCCAGCAAGACACTGCTATTAAATCCCTGTCAAGAACTCCTCTGATACCACTTTCTAACGACCCGGACCCGAACAACCACCCAAACAGTGCTAAACGGGTTGGCTGCTACTACCTTAGGTGCACTTCCCCAAACGCCCAAGGCTGCCGACTAGCAGCGAGGATCTGATAGGTATAGTGGGGAGGATATACCCTCTCGGAGGATAATAATAATGGTATTGTTCCATGTATAGTAGTAAAGATGTAGTAGAATAAATGACTCAGCAGACTCGAACCAGACCCATAGAGCAGAAGCATATTCAATCTCAATAAACAGTGGAATCAATAAATATAACAATAGCAGTGGAAAGTAAACACAACACCATGTTGATCACATGTGACTACTAGTGAACAATAAAACATGTATCCAAAATAGGTCATACATAACCAGATGTATGGGCGCCAATGGCTAACAATAAGTAGATACAACGAGTAAGCATGATGATACATGAAAGAAAACAAAAAAAAATTAAACCCCAGCTAGGTAAGACCTCAAGGTCCATACCATCTCATTGAAACAGCTAATATAGCCCAGCTCCTGAAGCTGGCCTCTTCCTTGCATGTAAATCCATAAAGTTTTCACGCATCTCGAAGGGCCTTTGCAGAGTGTGAGAAAAATCTCAGTACGGTACCACCCAACAGTGCATACCTAATATAAGTTTTTAAGTAGTCATGCATTTATAAGGGAAGTAGTAAACAGAACAATGCACAACAAACAAAAACTCCACTAGTGCTCAGCAGCTACCATGGAGTGTCACCTGCTTCGTCCAATGTTAGAATCTCTGTCGTGTAACCCAACACCATGTGCCACCTGACACCACATGTCTCAAGTACCGACGTCCTGAAGGCACGCCCAAGAATAGTAACCCGGCACCTTGTGCCTCCTGACACCTTCGTTCCTAAAGTAATGATGTCCCGAAGGCACGCCCAAGAAGTAACCCAGAGGGATAGCGATGTCTTCCCTCAACTAACGTATCCGGAGGGACAGCGATATCTACCCTCAAATAATGGTGAGCCTCAGCCCCCAACCCAATAGCCTCAATGTTATCCTCTAAAGGCTCCTCACCTCCCACATGGTTTTCTACGGCAAGCACCCCCAACTAAAGTACCTAAACCGCAACTAACGGGGTCCTCTACCCACACGAGTGGTCAAAACCATGTCATCACAGAGTATCTCTGTGTGCACACTACTCAAAGTTCTAGGTGAGTGGTATTCACCAAAATAGTACCTAAGGCACCACACATCTAACACCTCGTGTCCCTGTGACCATGTCGCTCAAGTCTGATGGCGTCGCCATCCAAGTAACCCTGGCCATGCCCAACCTGACAGTCATACTGCCTCAAGCTGACGTCCATGATGCCCAATCACATTTTCAAAACCACCCAAAGTAACTCGGGCCAAGCCCAAACTCTGATCAGCATCACTCAAGAATATTCAGGCCATGACCAACACCACCCCAAAGGTCCAACATATGAAATTCAACAATCACAAATATATCATATTTAAACAGAACACATAATCAAGAAAAAAACCAAAACAGTTGATTTGCATTATGCACGGTGTTGTCCCATACCAGCACTGAGGTCTTGAATGCCTCTAACAATTTATATTAGGCTTAATAAATTAAACTCAACAGTTTATAATAGTATAAATCATATATAACCATTTTGGCATCCCTTGGCCAAGATTCCCCAATGAGCTACGGCCTCTCGCCCGACCCCGGTCAAGAAAAATAGGTAACAGGTCATACCCAAACACATCATATATGTCCATAAACAATGTAGTATGCAATATCAGATAAAATGGGTCCTGCTCAAAATACCCAAAAATGCACTGAAGGCCACATCACCCAAATGAATACGAAAATAAAAAAAGAGGTATGCACCACCTACCTGAGACTCGTATGGTTCTACTCCTCTGGTAACAGCCTCAAATTTCTTCTAAAACATGGTAGATCTACAAAAGAGTAAAAACCACTCAAACCCATATAACACTATCTAGAATAGAAATCAAACAAAAAGGCTCAAGTGGAATCAAGGCCTTACCGAGGGGGTTCCAACGCATCAATCGGTGTTCGAATCTGACTTCGGACGAAGAACCGTGATCAAGAACAAGGTTCAGACGGCTTGGTTCACAAAACACGGCGGAACATATCAGGTTCTACCTCAATACTAGGCTACTGCCTATTTTAACTCAAAAAAAGAAACTACACGGTGTGTAATTTAGGATTACACGCCCTTAATATCATTTAACTGTTCATTTGGTGGCTGGAATTCCGCCGACTTACTTTCCAGAACCTACCGACATGAGTACACGGCCTGTATCTATGGGTACACGGTGTGTACTTGGTTTTCCTTCTCTTTCCCACTAACTTAACCACATTCCATGTATGTCCCTCATACACGGATATACTACATGGTGTGTCCAAGGAGAACACATCGTGTATCTTGTTTCAACGATTCTCCCTGGCCAATAGGCCTACACGCCATGTATAGCCGCCACACAGTCGTGGGTATATAGCGTGTCTATAACTACATGCTGTGTAGTATGAAATTTTCTACACGGTCATCACATGGCATGTACTCGGCGAGCACATGGTCAGTACCTGCTTAACATATACACAACGTGTACTTAAATTACCCGGCATGTAGTTTAGAAATTTCTAGAAACTGTCCATTTAATCAAGTTTCCTTAGAAACAAGTCAAAAATTCAAACAGGGTTGGGATTTTGACCCGTTCTAAAAACCTGGGTTCTTACAATATCCCCACCTTAACATAGCTCATCCCCGAGCTATGAAATGAAACCTGAAGATGGCACCAAACACACCACCCTGATCAATGTAACCCAGACTTCCCCAGCATCAAAGGTCCTGTCTAAATTTCTCAAGGGGCTCCCCACCTTAGGAATCGCCTAACCTGGACTCAACCAAACAAAACTAAAAGAAAACAAGGTTTACTAACCTGTTTTCCAGATGCACAGTCCTTCCATGACGCATTTTCACTCCTACGCCTCATAGGTGCTCCTGTGTCATTCCCAACACCCAATGTATCCTGCACTGCAACGGTGTCCTCCTCCATGAGGTCCTGCATCCCATGGAAGTTCAAAAACAAACCTAGTGCCTATCACCTCATGTAACATGTATCCTCGATGCCCCGATGCCCAAGGCACCTCCTATAACCCACATCCTTGATGCCCCGATGCCCAAGTTACCTCTGTTAACCCGCATCCTCGATGCCCCGATGCCCAAGGCACCTCAAGTAACCTGAATCCTAGATGCCATGATGCTACGCATCTCATAAATATATATATATCAATATATCACGCACCCGATATGGTTCCAATCCCACTGACTAGCATCTAGTCAATCCACATAGATCATGTTCACCCTGTGCACCCAAATCTGACATGCCTCTATAGGTCATGCAAAACAGTAAACATGGAGATCATTGCCACACCACGGTGTACCTCTAAACGTCATCATCTCACCAACCTGCTCCACCTCTGGCAGCTCAACGACATGCACCTTCCCCGATGCATGACTACCTGATGCCTGACCTCCCTACAGTGCTGGTCTAGTCACCGGCCACTAATCCCTCAACTGGATCCTGATGTCTCGGTCACATCCTCTGCATGTAGCTGAACCACGGCAACCCTCTCCTGGTACCGAACCTGAACCAACTCCAGATGCCACTATCTATCATGGTACCTATCTTCTGGCTGTCTGAGATGGCTTCCTGCAAAACCTCTCTAGATGCATGACCTGTCCACATGCCCGGCACTCCTTTGGAGGCCTATTGCATTGAGTCCAAACATGTCTTGGATGTACGCACTGAAACAAAATAACTGAAAAACTATCGTTAGGTGTTCTAGTTGAATCCCTGGCCTGACTGCCCTGCTGGAACTCATCCAATCCTCGTTTCCTGCTATCAGGACCGTCACCTAAAACTATGACCCAACCAACCTAGGGCCTATCCCTCTGGTTGCCCTCCGCTATGAGCACCTGGTTCACTGCCTCTAAGAAAGAACCCAGTTTAAAGATATTCACCGGGATCCTAATGGTGTGTCATAAGCTATCCTTGAAGCGACTCACCCTATCCGCGTCATCTCTTACCATACCCTGTGAAAAGTGAGACAGCTCGGTGAAAGTAGCTGCAAATTCCATGACGAACATGTCTCCCTTCTGAAGACTCAAGATCTCTTTAGCTATCTCTGCCCTCACTGTCTCTGGGTAAAAGTTCTCAAAGAACCTCTTCTCAAAGTCCTTCCATGCCAGTCTCTCATGCCTATGAGCCTGAACCTGCACATCCCACCAACACTTCACCGGTCCTCTTAGCATGTACGTCGTTAGCTTGACCCTCCGCCATAGAGGCATCTCGAGCTGCTCGAAGATCATCTGCATGCTCTCTATCTAGTTCTTATCCACCTGAAGACCACCCTTACCCTGAAAAAAATGGCGGGTGCTGTGACTGGAACTCCCACATCAAATATTCCATAGATGGCTCTGTACCCTACGTGCCTCTGTCGATCCCCTGTAAGACACGTATCAGGCTAGCTTGGAGATGCTCGTCGAACCATGGTCTGAACGCTTTCAAACTGGGCTGATGTCCCTACCTGCACTGGATCCTTAACCTTCTCTGGTCCCTGAGCATGTACCTACGGCTCATGCTCTGCCTGCACCAAATATTTAACCTGATACAACACCTGCGGCATTGTATCCTCACTCACCTGATGCTCCATCTGAGTCGGAAAAAAGGAACCCGATGAATACCATAAAAGGTCATACAACCCATATATATATATATAACAATATATATTCAATGCAGATAAGGAAAGCAGTAAAAGTCGGCGCATAACTACTACCCTTACACTCTCCCACCACAACCCATGCCCATGGAATCCTGGCCTCATGGCCTCCTAACCCGCCCCTAACAGATCCAAGTATAAAAAGTACCTCGGTCCATGCCCGTCCTGAAAACTAGTGTTGCCTCTAACCGATGACCGAGTCTCCCAATACTAATGATCATAATCACCTCAACTGATAGTGTGTGCATGCTCTCATAAGATCCAGACCCAAATATCCTTCCACAAGCAATTCTAAACATATAAAGCATGGCATACACATTGCAACAACAAGAAATTATATTAGTAATTTCACTAATTTACATTTCATAGAACACAATCATGGAAATTGATTTTATTCACATGTTATTATCACTTCACAAAGCATACGTGCAGTTATGAAATTTAAATACCCTAAAAATGTGTCTACCAAAATCCAAGCAAACAAGCCTTGCCATACTGGGCGAAGGTCCAATTCTTCCTTACCTCATTGGGTCAAGGGTCACATATCACAATCAATAACATCACACACCAGGTGATCCACCAAGGTGGAAATCATATAAACTATAATATGAGAAAAAATCAGATAGTAATTCCCACTCATTGAAACATGGTCCATCCCTCATACCTGCGGCTGCAGGCACCCAAGCACAAGCTAGATACCCAGTTTTACTAACAACCTATCTCCAGTCTACCATATCTCAAATAGTAAACCTGCTAAAAATAAAAGAGAAGTCTCAATCTCATTAGTATCCAGCAATACACTGCTACTAAATCCCTATCAAGAACTCCTCTGATACCACTTTGTAATGACCCAGACCCGAACAACCACTCGAACATTTCTAAATGGGTCGGGTGCTACTACCTTAGGAGCACCTCCCCGAACACCAAAGGCTGCCGACTAGAAGAGAGGGTCTAATAGGTATAGTGGGGAGGATATACCCTCTCATACGATAATAATAATGGTACTGGTCCAAGTATAGCGGTAAAGATGAAGCAGAATAAATGACTCAGCAGACTCGAACTAGGCCCGCAGAGAGGAAGCATATTCAATCTCAATAAATAGAAGAAGCAATAAATATAACAACAGCAGCGGAAAGTAAACACAACAGCATGTTGATAACATGTAACTACTACTGAACAATAAAACTTGCATCTAAAATAGGTCATACATGACCAGATGTAAGGGCATGAATGGCAAAGCATAAGTACCTACAGGAAGAAATCATGCTGATACAGGAAAGAAAACGAAACAAAGTAAACCCCACCAAGGTAAGACCTCAAGGTCTATACCATCTCCATACAACAGCTAATATAGCCCAGCTCCTGAAGATGGATTCTTCCCTGCACGTAAATCCATAAAGTCGGCACATGTCCGGAAGGGCTCATGTAGGGTGTGAGAAAAATCTTAGTAGGATACCACCCAACGGTGTGTACCTAAAATAAGTGTTTAAGTAGGAATTCATTTATAAGGGAAGAAGTAAATAGAACAATGCACAGTAAACACAAACTCCACTGGTGCTCAGTAGCCACCAAGGAGTGTCACCTGCTTCGACCAATACTGGAATCTCTATCGGGTAACCCAGCACCATGTACCACCTGACACCACGTTTCTCAAGTACTGACATCCTGAAGGCACGCCCAAGAATAGTAACCCGGAACCTTGTGCCTCCTGACACCTCATGCCTCAAGTACTGACGTCCCGAAGGCTCGCCCAAGAAGTAACCCAGAGGGACAGCGATGTCTGCCCTCAACTAACGTATCTGGAGGGACAGCGATATCTGCCCTCAAATAACAGTGAGCCTCAGCCCCCAACCTGATAGCCTCAATGCTATCCTTTGAAGGCTCCTCACCTTCCATGTGGCTTTTTATGGCAAGAACCCCCAACCAAAGTACCTAAACCGCAACTAACGCGGGCCTATACCCACCTGAGTGGTCAAAACCACATCATAATGGAGTATCTCTGTGTGCACACTACTCAATGTTCCGGGTGAGTGGTATTCACCAAAATAGTACCTAAGAAACCACGCATCTGACACCTCATGTCCCTGCAACCATGCCGCTCAAGTCTGATGGCATCTCCATCCAAGTAACCCGGGCCATGCCCAACCTGACAGTCGTATTATCTCAAGCCGACGTCTATGATTCCCAATCTCATGGTCAAAACCATCCAAAGTAACCTGGGCCAAGCCCAACCTCTGATCAGCATCACTCAAGAATATCTAGGCCATGCCCAACACCACCCCAAAGGTCCAACATATGCAATTCAGCAATCACATATATATCATATTTAAACAGAACACATAATCAGGTAAAACAACCTAAACAGTTGAATTGCACTATGCACAGTGTTGTCCCATACTAGCACTGAGGTCTTGAATTCCTCTAAAAATTTATATTAGGCTTAATAAATTAAACTCAACAATTTATAATAGTATAAATCAAATATAACCATTTTGGAATCCCCCTTCCAAAATGCCCTGATGAGCTAGGACCTCACGCCCGGCCCCGCCGAAGAAAAACATGTAACAGGGCATACCCAAAGGCATCCCATAGGTCCATAAACAATGTAATATGCAATATTAGATAAAATGGGTCCCGCTCAAAATACCTAAAAATGCGCCGAAGGCCGCGTCACCCAAATGACTAAAAAAACACAAAAAGAGGTATTTACCACCTACCTGAGACTCGTACGATGCTACTCCTATGGTTACAGCCTCCAATTCGGTCTAAAACATAGTATATCTACAAAAGAGTCAAAACCGATCAAACCCCAATAACTCATTCTATAACAGTAATCAAACAAAACATCTCTAGAGGAATCGAGGCCTTACCGAGGGGGTTTTAATGCATCAATCGGTGTTCGAATCCGACTTCAGACGAAGAACCAGAATCAAGAACAAGGTTTGGCCGACTTGGTTTGTGAAACCCTATGAAACATATGAGGTTCTTCCTCAATACGAGCCTACTTCCCATTTTAACATAAAATAAGAAACTAAATAGCGTGTACATTAGGAATACATGTTGTGTATATCATTTAACTATTCATTTGGCGGCTGGAGTTCCGCCAACATTCTTTCCAGAACATGCAGACATGACTACATGGCGTGTACCAATGGTTACACGGTATGTACTTGGTTTCCCTTCTCTTCCTCGTCGACTTACCCACACGCCATGTATATCCCTCATACACAGCTAGACTAAAAGGTGTGTCCAAGGAGAACATGGCGTGTATCTTGATTCAAAGATTCTCCCCATCCAACAGGCCTATACTCCATGTATATCCACCACACAGTCATGGGTACACGGCGTGTCTATAACTACACGTCGTGTAGTATGAAATTTTCTACATGGTTATCACACAGCATGTACTCGGCGAGCACATGGATGGTACACTCTTAACATATACATGGAATGTACTTAAATTACACGGAGTGTAGTATGGAAATTTCTAGAGACTTCCCATTTAATCCAGTTTCCTCAAAAACAAGTCAAGAATTCAAACAGGGTCGGGATTTTGACCTGTTCTAAAAACCCAAGTTCATACAATATCGCAAGGAAACAAGGGGATATTACCTATACAACCCCTCATACAAAAAGTTTATAGTGGAAAGACATTCTATATTACTTGAGAGGGAGAAAATCTCCAAAAGTGATAGTGGAAGAAAGATAGACTTCGATGAATTTGAGGCTCAAGGTACACAATAGTTTGTACAGGAACATATTACACAAAGCCCCATAGAAGAAAGAATTATTCCAGAGACACAAGATCATAATAGGAGTACAAGATAGGTTAGATAACCATAATAGTAGGGTATTCTAGTTACCGAGGATGGTGACTCGTTATTAGTTGATAATAATGATCCTCTTACCTACAAGGAAGAAGTGGAAAAGTTGTTTCCAAGTGAACGAATCCATGAATTCTGAAATGGATTCCATGTATCAAACCAAATTTTGATTTTGGTATATCCTACAATTTATGTAAATCTTTTGGGTTGAAAAATGGGTATTCAAGAAGAAACTGGATGTGGAAGGACAAGCCAGTACCTATAAGGCACGACTAGTTTTAAAAGGGTTCAAACAACATCAAGGTATTGAATACGATGAAACATTTTCACCAAATTAAATTATGAAATCCATCATAATTCTGTTGTCCATAGTCCCTTACCATGACTATGAGATTGGGAAAATGGATACCATAATAGCCTTCCTTGATGGGAACCTTTAGGAAGATGTATACATGACACAACCTGAAGGGTTTATGGCTCTAAAGGATGCCAATAAGGTATGAAAGTTGCATAAATCCATTTATGGATTAATGCAAGCATCTAGGTCATAGAACATTCATTTTGATGAATCCATAGAAAAATTTGGTTTTATCAAGAATTAATATGATCCTTGTGTCTAAAAATAGTTTAGTGGAAGTGCAGTTATTTTCTTAATAGTATATGATGATCATATATTACTTATAGGAAATGAGATACCAGTCTGACAGTCTGTTGAGGCATGGTTGATTCAATGCTTCTCCATGAAGTTATAAGGCATGGAAACATATATTATTGGGTTCAAGATCCATCTTGATATATCAAATAGATTGTTGGGACTAAATCAAAGTACATACATTGATAAGATACCAAAGAGATTCAGTATGGAACAATCCAAGAGAGGGTTGTGGCCAGCATCACATGGCATTCATATTTCGTAGAAAATGTGTCCTCAAACACATGAGGAAATAATGATAATAGAAAGTACTCCATACACATCAGTGATTGGTTCTGTCATGTATGACATGCTATGTACTAGTTTAGATGTCGCCTACACATTGAGTGAGGTAGGCATATATCAAGCTGACCCAGGTGACTGACATTGGACAGCAGTCAAGACTATCCTAATGTATTTGAGTCATACTAAGGATATATTCTTGGTTTAGGGAGGAGATGAGGAACTAGTCATTAGAGGATATGAATATTATAGTTTTCAGACTGATCAAGATGAAATTAAGTCACTAACAGGATACATCTTCCCATTGAATGGAGGTGTAGTGAGCTGGAAGAGCTCAATGCAGAGTGTGGTCGCAGATTCTACAGCAGATTCCGAGTATATCACAGCTTATGAGGTATCTAAAGAAGTAGTTTGGAGGAAAATCATCTTCCAATAGAAGGATTTGATACCTAGTAGTAAATATCCCATCACACAGTACTGTAATAATACTGTAGTGGTGGATCTTACAAAAGATCTAAGGTCGCATCAGCAGACGAAGCACATACTTTGGAAGTATCATCTCTTGAGGGATTTTTCTTATAGAGGTGATATTGCAATGAGTAGTATTTCCATAGAATACAACATGGTGGAACCCTTGACTAATTCCTTGACACTATAGAAATATGATCACCAGGTGAGTTCTAGCTGACTAAAAGTCGTAGGCAGTTGGATCTAGTCTAAGAGGGAGTTTGTAAGAGTTGGCATCCTAGAACCAATTGATTTTAATTTGATTACATGGACATTAAATGTATTTAAATATTAAACATATTATTACATATTATTCAATATTCTGCATGACCATGATGTAATAATGAGCTAGAGTATTTGTTTCATTGATAAGGTCATGGCAGTTCCCCGCTATGATGAGAACCTTGAAATACTATAACAAGGTTTTTAAATATAGTTCTATGGTTGGATGAAATACTGTTATGGGACACATAGCATTCTGACCATCAGGTGTGAGTACTCGTAATCATATGAGACTTCCTCTCATGAAGTTCATACGTGGTAATCTCCAAGACATGAGATTATGAGAATAGACCCGCTAGTAGGAATTCCTCATGTTTTGCTGTCATCAAAATATTTCTATAAGTGAGCATGTGTAATGATATTTAGACTTTAATATTATCATTAATATGTGTCATTACTTGTGCACATTGATTTACTAATGAAAACCATCACACAGACAGTTGGTGGGAAGTAGGGTATATTGGGTGCATCACGAATGGCATGTAGTTAATGGATAAGACGAGGAAGGATTTGTCCCTTCTATTTATGGATGTTGATATCTCACCCCTTTTATTAAAATAGAACCATCACCCAAAAATCCATGGCCTTTATGTAATGATTATTTTATTTTAGGTTGTCAAAGAATAATGTATCAACCATAAAAGTTGATGACACTATCATGAAACCTACTTGATAAGATATTATGAAAAAGGGATTATATTACACAGTGAGTGTTCATATGTGGATGTTGTTATTGTGAATTTATGTTCTTTCTCTTGGGTTTCTTGACCTGTTTCTAGACAATAATCTTGGACTTTAGGCAAGCCTGCCTAATGCCAATGAGAAAGAATCCTAGAGGGTAACACACTAAGTGTTTCTGGTGGTCACGGTTAAATTCTTTTTGAATTTAATTAGTAAATATTATTCTTAATAAAATGGAATAATTTTATTCAAGTTAAAATTATTTCATAAATTAAATAAATATTTATTCATCAGATTATGGGTAAAATATATTTATTTATTATATTGAAATTTAATAAATATTTATTTAATAGTTTTTAAATAAAATTTTGCTTTAATAGAATAATTTGTTTATTTATTTATTCGGGTGTTCAATAAATGGAAGTAGAGTTTGATAGGACCAAGGTCGGTCTGGTGGTAAAATAATTATTTGCAAGACAATAAATAATTATTTAACTAGTTCACACAAATTAAAATAACGCTCCTATTATTTTGTGATGTGGAATTTTATTTATAATTCTATTTTGCACAACCTGGAAAACCATAAATAAAGACACGATATTATTATTAATATCATGGGTTTTCTCTAAGGTTATGAATGTATTTTATTACTATTATGTAATTAAATATTGTAACTAAATCCCCATGTCAATAAATAGACACATACGTCTATTATGCCATGTACCGAAACACACACCCATTGAATTGAGAGTTGTTGATACGAACAATTTTTATATCAAATCCTCTTCCTTCCCCTCTCAAGAAAGAGATAAGTTCTTCAATGCTGAAGAACAAGTGATCAAGAACAACTGACACAAGACACTTTCTCCACCATGCTAGCACCCAGATAACGAGCAGTGTCGATCAGAGGCCATCAAAGCATGTGTGGATAACCACTAAAGGGATTCTAGTTTGGATCCTGGAAAACACAACATGATAATCTGGAAGGGTCATTTTGAATGATCAACATCATCAATTAAGAAAGTACCAAAGATCCAGGTATTATTTTCTTAATGAAATTAATTAAATTAATTATAAACATGATGTGCAAGATCTTCACTAAATGTTTCAGGCATCTTAATTATTTATATAAATATTTGATTCTATTCCATGGAGAGTATAATTCATTGTTGTATTGATCCTAGAATAATCATTGATCATGGTAAAAATCAATGTTTGGTTCTATCCTAACCACGCTTCTACTGCACTTGAAATGTACAGAGGCCTCTATAGATTTAGCGACATAGGGGATGGTGTTCACTATTAGTCATAGAAGAGGTTATCACCATATAAATAGATAGTTTATGGTGAGTGATACCATTGGATGGGGGCTGAGTATCACCATTACATTGATAGATTATGTTTCGAGTTGATGGTGAGTCTACCAATTATATGGGGGATGAGGCTCTCTGTGACGTTGAGTTTGGTTAGGATAATGGGAAGATGGATCTCACTATTTCTCATGAAATCAAGATATTGAGGTGAATTTGGTTTAATATTTTTTGATGGATGGATATCATCATGACCTAGGACGTAATTCTATTAAGATGAGGTTGATTTGGTGAAAGGAAGTCTTAGTACTTGTGACAAATTTATTGGGTGTTCTGTTGGGACACTGGTTATAATTTATATGAGGCTATATATTTTATTTTTGGGAATTAGGTTCCAAGTGACATGTATGTAGATGAGATAAAAAGGTTACTCTAGTTTTACTACCGAAGGATACATCAATCCTTTTCTGATGTGGGATGAAGAAGGTAAATGCATCCTCATGGACACTGAGCATCGGTTATACAGGGGGTGTGTTTTTCTGCTTACTTGTAGTTGCTATTAATTTCAGTATACATATTATTGTATAAATATGGATATAATATAGAAACATGTTGGTGGTGGGAAACAGAGTACATACTCACAGCATACAAGGGTCCCTCAAGATGTTTGCAGATTTCATATTTTTTGGATCAGGTCAGCGACCAAGATCATTCTCTTGACCATAGTGATCGGGGATTCACAAGTGCATGGGATGGATATAAGGTGAACCATGGTGTTTTTTTCATCAAGTTGGAGTTTCTTTTGGGTATTTTGTTTACATATTTATATGATTAGACTCCATTATATCTTTCGTAATTTTTATGATAGTATAGCATGTGTTCATTATTAGTCATGTGTCTCACTTTATGAATTGGTATTGTTATTGTCATTTCTTATTATTACTACCATTGAGTTTGGTATTTATGATTATATAGTGTTTTATTTTACATTATTTTTATCATAACCATTGGGTATATTATCCCCACAATCACCTAATTAAACCCTCACTACTTGTCGGTAGCCTTTAGCGTATTAGGAGGTGTGCCTAAGGCCCAGTGACCCATCGGCCCAGAGCACTGATTAAGTGGATCTAGGTTCAGAGACATATAAATGGTATCAAATGAGGAACTTCTTTAGTGTTTCCTTATATAATTAGTAGGTTTTAGAATAAAAAGGTTAACTTCATTCAAATGGTTACAAATGGTATTGATGTTTTCTTTGGTCTTATTATTTGGGCTATAGTAGACCGAAGACTAGGGTCCAGTCAGACTTGGGTAACGTGCTTGTGGTTGGGTTCTTCCAAACCCATCCATGGGGTATATACCATGTTTACAAGGTATGTAAATTGATTTTATGTCTTGTTCTATAATAGTTGATTGATTTCAACCTCAAGTGGTGCAATAGGTTGTGGTATTATTAATTAATGAGATTTTGACCCTAGGCTTGATATATAAAGAGAGGATAAGTTATGGATATTTATAGGCAAATAGAGTCATATAATATGTGCATGTGCTTATGAATATTTTATATAAAATGGAATATAAAAAAGGGGGTTTGTATTTTTAAAGTGTCCCCAAAATGATAAACTATTTTCTCATACTTATCTTTTTTGTGGTATTCTACTCAGCCAGCCCATGTATGTGGTTTCTAGAAAAGATGATATGTGATCATAGGTTTATGGTATTTTTTTCCTGAATATAATATGGTAATTAAGGAATAAATAAATGTGTTGATTATTTTTAAATTTCAACAAAAATAGAAATATAATTTTCTTACAAAACTTCTTGGTGGCCTTTTACTTATCCACCACAGACTTATGATTTATAATATGAATGATATGTGATACATGTCTCTAATATTGGTTGTTAGGGTGCCATGAGGAATTATAATATGTGATGTGTGTGTGTGTTAGGGAAGTTTATGCATGGTGATATATGTTACATGTTACATCGTTCCCTATTTTTTATGCATATATTATTATTTTCTTATTGACCATGATATTTAGTCTTTATAATGATACCACATAGAAGTGTTTCGATGGTGGATTGGGAGGGAAGAGATGTAGTGTCTCTATAGAATGAATGGGATGAGTCATATGAGGGTTAGGGTGAGGCCCCTAAGGGTAATGTTGATTATGATCTACTAAAAGAGGCTCTGATATAGGTGGGGAAGTCTAAACAGATGGAAAATTTTAGGCCATGTATAGATGAGAATCTCAAGCCAGTATTGGGTTGATTCATATAGATTATTAATTGGGGGGTCAAGTTAATGATCCATAAATGTAATAACTATTGTGGGAGTTATAGTTTGAGAACCCACCATTGTTTCAGGGTAAAGGGTGGACTGAAAGCATAAGTGAACCAAATCCAGTCGGTGTAGATGATATTTGACTACCTCAAGATATCGTCAGGTCAGAGGGTGAAGTTGGCTACTAATAGGATTATATGGAATGAATAATTGGTGGTATATATAGTTATTGTATGTTATGAATGATGTACTATCATGAAATGACTTCAAGGGTAGTTTCTTCAACCATTTATTTCCATATACATTGAGTGTGGACTGAGATTGTGAGTTTAAGAACATTCAATAGGGGGATACATTCATCATGGATTATGAGGGGAGTTTCATAAAACTATCCAAATTTTCACCTTCTATGGTATTTAAAGAATTCCCCATGGTAAGGATGTTTGAGGATTGTTTGTGGCATGCCATTAGGGTTCATGTAAACATCTTTAGGTTGGACTCCTTCTTGGAGGCAGTGAACTAGGATTTGATAGCTGATGGAAATCTGATAGATAGAACTTAATCAATCTAGGTGAAAGATTTGAGTGAGATAGGTAGTGATTATTTGGGTAGCCATAAGCGAGGCCAGGAGGAGTCTCACCTGGGCAGTTAGGATAGAGATTCAGATAGTCCATTAGGGAGTGGGTTTTAAATAGTATGCTTCCAGTGTGGCATCTAGGCCATGGTTTGACCCAATGCGAGTGAAATCCAATATAGTTTTGAGCATAAAGCTGGATGAGGAACTTATAGAGGTTTTGAAGAAATATTTCTTTGGTATCTCAAAGTAATGGCCCAGTTCAAACTCAAGGATCTTAGGTAAGACCTGGAGAAGTATTGGGATCAGGTATCCCGGACACTATTTTATGTGTAGGTCATGGAAGAGAGAGAGAGAGATCTGGTAGTGAGGTTAGTGATTGATAGATGGTACAGCTCCATAGGAAGGTCAATGCTTAGTCAATTAGGCTTTAGGATATGTACCTGTTGTTGAACTAGTAGGCTTAGAGAAGGTTACAGATCTAATAATGGTTTGAGGTACACCTTGGTCCTAGTGTGTCCTTTTTTATATGAAGGATATGGCTACACAAAGTTCACATATTGTAATTGAACAAACCAAACAATATGTAGTATGTGGGAATAATATATTATGTTTGAATTATATGATATGAATAGGAATCAAGAAATTTGTGGGTATATATATATATATTAAGTGAGATAACTTTTGAGCATCAGTGTGATGTATGAATTTCAGGTGTAGATTGCGATATAGGACTTGTGGGTGTCATGAATGCCATGGATATGATTGAGAAACTAATGATGTGTAGGAATAATGGTGCATCATATGGGAGTATGTATATCCGATAGACGGTTAGTGGAACCGTTGGAATGTTGGACAAGGATGGGAAGTGGTCGGGTTTTTAATTCCTAAGCTGGGCTGCACCACGAGAGGAATTGAACAGTGACTGAGTAATCAAGGTAGTCCGAGAATATTTTTATAATATGGTTCTGTTTGGTAAAATCTCAGTTTGGTACCCAAATAGCTCCGAGATGAACTATCTTAATGGGGATAGGTTATTACATCCCAGGTTTTTTATAATAACCCAGTGACCTGTACTGTCGTTGAAGTTGGTAAAAGTTTAAAATTTATATTCCTACTAACTACTGTATATGTGGAAAGAAGGGTCGAACCCACAGGGAAGGCTATTTTGTCCACAAATCTTCTAAAAAAATTTGGAAGCTCCACTGTTGTCAGCAGCGGAGTGATTTTTCTATATTTCTTTACTTTTTATAGTTTTTTTATTTTCTTTATTAAGTAGTGAAGTGACACAAATCTACAAATCCTATATTTATACTAAGTTGAAATGATACACAGTTAAAAACAAAGGGAAATAGAGATATAAAAGTACTCATAAATGAACAATCTATTTAAAAGGTTAGGGAGTAATCTCCATTCTACTAGTTTTGAAGGTGTTTCAATTCACTTATAGGTTTTTGCAGAGTACCACTATAAGAGTATGACTCACCTCCCTCACCAGGAGTTAAGTCACACAAGCCAACCAATTTAAGAGTTCACCACTCCAAAATTAATAAACTATGAACTATTTGAAAATTAACAGCAAGACAAACTCACCGTAAGTCTTGAAGTCTTTGGAATCTATTATTTTTTTGAAATGTGTTTCCAAAATCAATCCCGCCAACTGACTGTGAAATTTTGAAATTAAACGTTGGCGGAACAATGTTTTTGAATGAATTCAGTATCGATCTCACTGATCAATACTGAATAAATTAAAATGATTAAGTGAAAAGAAAGTTAAAAAATAACCAATGGAACTTCAACTTATCCCCAAACTATATGATTTAGCTAGAAAACATCTATATTATCAAAACAGTAATTGAATACATGTTAAAAAGATTGTAAGAATTCAAAAACAGGGGAATCCAAACTCCCCGAAGATACTCTTCTCCTATGCTCCTCCAGCTCCAAGAAGTGGTTCCAGAGTCACCCTCTGGTCTCCTATCCTCGGCACTGGCTCCTTTGATCTCTATTTAATGTCCTCCTCCCCAATCTTCTGCTTTCTCTATCTTAAGTATCCACTGTAAAAACCTTCTTTTCACCAACCACTTCCACTGACTTCAAAAGTCCATCAGTTGTGTACTGCACACGTGTGCTTTTTTCGCGACTGGCACGTCGCACTAACTTTTCTCACATAACTAACTCCCGGTGAGATAGTTAAGTGAATATGGGCATATACTTGTCTCTTGAATGAACTTTCATAGTTAGAACATAAAAATAAAACAATTAAAACATAAAGAAATTTAATTAATATTTTATAAATATTTTTTTAGTTTACTGTTATTATAATAAAAGTTTATAAATAAATATCATAGATGATAGTTATTAATAAATATTATCATTATGATTATTAATTTACTATTTAATATTTAATAAAGTTATTATGTTCTTTATTCATAATTTTTAATTAATTTATTTAGTTAGTGTAAGTATTAATAATAAATAGTTAGTATAACTTTATTAAATACTTAAATTAGACTAACAAAAATTAAATTATTAATTAAATTGTTATAATTATTCTGTTTAAGAAGTTACATTCTAATTAAGGTTTTGATTTAAATATATTTGTTCTAGTAAATAATTAATTTTACTTGTAAATCACTATTATGAAAGTTTTAGTTTTAATAACTCTTATTAATTTTATCTTATATTTTATTTTATAACTTATTTGTTTATTTATTATAAAAATTATTATTAATTATATTATATTAATTTGACTATTTTATAAATTATTATTATTATATTTTTATTTCTCTTTTCTTTTTATTTTTTATTTACCCCCCCCCACCCATCTTCTCCTCCAGTGCGCCAAAAGGGTTGAAGTAGAGGGTGGTCTATCGGTAAGGTGGTTACCAAAAGAAAACAAAGGGTCACCGTTACACCCAGAGAATACCTCACCGTTAGTGAAAAAGAAAGTCACTAAAAGGATGGGTAATTGCGGGTCAGGGGTCACCATTAGGAAAATATTAACAGGTCACCATTTCAATATAGGGTCACTATAAGAGATATAAATTACGAAAAGAGCAGCAGTGGTGCAATAGTGAGGTGCAGGGTAGGTAGTCTAACGGTGAGGTGCAGAAGGCAGTCTAACGGTGAGGTAAATAAGGTCACTGTTAGCTTAATAATAAAGGGAAGTAGTGGCGTAGGGTCATCGATAAAAATAAAATTAAAAAAATAAAAGCTCACCGTTAGAGAATAGACAGAAGGTCAACGATAAAACACTAAAGAGGGTTACCGATAGGGAAAATATGAGGTTACTGATATCCTTAAATAAAAGCTACCGATAATATGCATAAGGTAAAAGGGTCACTGATAGAAACTAACAGTGACCTTATAATAAACACAAGTTGAACTTAAGAAAATTAAAACATAAGTTATTTAAAACATAGATGGAAAATAATTAATTATAAGAAAGCAAAACACCATTAATTAAAACATGATTTTTGTTAAAATTAAAACTTTAATGTTGAAATTAAATCTTTTAATTAATAATACCTAAATTTATAACTGGATAATTGATAAAACAAATTCATAAAAGGATTAAATTAAAATTACTAAAAAATTAATTACAAAGTAGCAGTGAGTAAAAGTGAAGAGTATCGGTGACCCATTCGGTTACTGATAGTTATAGTATACCTCACCGGTAGGCTAAAACCAATAGAAAATGAATAAATAATCAAACTGCATGCATAAAATTAAACAATTAATGTTTAAAACTATTAATTAATTGATTAAATACCTATTTGAATAAATAAAATTAAAATAAAACTATTTTATTTAATTAAAACTAAAACCCTTAACTTAATTAACTAGCATGATGACTAAACATATTAATAAATAAAGTTGAAATATTTTAATGAATTCATATTAAAGAATAAAATATTATAATAAAGTCTAAGGATGTTAAAATATTATTTATTATTAAAGTCAAATTATTAAATAGTGAGCAGATTGGTATTAAAAAAACTAATAAAAAATAATAAATTTGGATAAAATAAGTAAGAATAAAATTATTAATTTAAAGACTAAAAATACATAATTATTTATAAAAAATGTTTAATTAACAATATTAATTATAAAAATACAAAACTACAATTATTTAGTATAAAGTGATTTAATAATTAATTAAATCATTAAAAATTAAGTAAAAAGATGTGGAAAAACTATGTAAAAATAGAGCCACATCAAATTCTCCCCACACTTAAGCATTGTTTGTCCTCAAACAATCCCATGTTTTATTTTCTTTGAAAAATAGTAAAGTGTATTAATGATTAAGATCACACTGTAACATGTTCATCACTCAAAAACATAGGACAAAAAAATTGATTTAGGCTTAAGAAAATGAATTACTCATATGAATCTTGCTATAACAAATACTCAAGGGTAATTAAGAAAGCTATGAATCATCAAGAAATGAATACGTAAGGCCTCATACATGAAACAACATAATGAATCACTTCAATCCAAGCTTAGGTTCTAATTTCAAGAGTGACATGAGGTAAAACATCAATGGAATTAAGGCCTTAACCAAGAAACATTGTACTTTGAAAGAATCCTAGGTTCCAAAAATAATTAATATATTTTTTTGAATCTTCTTATTGATACCACCTAGATGATTTCCATAAAAACCAATTGACCCCTTCTTCATCTGGAATTCATCATTCCCCTCACATTAATGAGATCATTTTTGACCCTAGACACTTTATTTATTTTCCCCAAGCCATGTTTCATGTTCTAAGCACTGTGCAATGAACTTATTCATAGTGTACAATGGGCATATAGTAAACAAAAATTCACCCATCATCTAGGGTCTCAGAGACTCACCGTGGGGTCCCAGATGCCCAAACTACTCCAGTTTTAAAATATTTATATAAAACTCATTTACATTTTCTCATTAAAGAAATTATTTTAAATAATTAAAAGATTAATGAGGCCCCTAGAATCAGAATCAAACTTCCAGTTCCGAGGGTTATGATCAAAATTCCTTTAAAAGGATACCCATATCACTTTCATAAGTAGTTCTTAAACCGAATTTCCATCAAATCACTAAGTAAGATCACTCGGCAATCATCCAAACTCATTAATTTCAGACTCTAAGAAGTTATTAAATACCAGCAAGGAACTTTTCCTATGTAAAGACCCAATTGAGTACATTGTAAAGCTTAGAAAAATAACAGAATTTTGAAAAAAATTAACCATTTTTTACATGAAATTTGAAGTGAAGTGGGAAATGATGGGCTTTCAATTAAACACAGTTGAGCACAGTCAATAATTTACCCCCTCCCCCACACTTAAAACCCTACTTTTTCCCCAATGTTAACATCTAAATATGGATAAAAATAATTAATCAATTAAGGTTAAAAATATATTTTCAATCATGTAAATATATTACATGTATAAAGGGTCTCAATGAAGTTCAAAAAAAATTGTTTGCCCCAATGAATAAATAACAGCAAGTTCATTAGCAAGTATATGAATTAAAATTTATGTTCAGTGACAAATATTTTCCATTATAACTCAAAAGTAGCGTATAAAGTGCAAGTGCACAATTAATAGGGTGTAAGCACTTTAACAAAGTATGATTCAAATGGATGTTCAATAACAAATAAGGAAAGCATTCATAACAAAACAACCATCAAACATGTACCCCCCCCCCCACACACACACACTTAATTTCAAACAATGAGAAGATTTTAATAACAATGAAATTTAGTTTCCAACAATGAAGTACATGAAGATTTCTTTTAATAAAAACAGACTTTTGTACTGGCAACAAACAAGAAACAGAATTAAGTAAGAAGAATTCATTTTAGAGCCACAACATATAGAGTAGAATTATTTATGAAAGACATGCGGCATATTTTTAATACAGTTCAAATCATGTAATATAATTTTCAATACACATAAAGTATAATTTTCTAATACCAGCAGAATTTTTCAGTGAGAAGAAATTTATTAGCAAAGACAGGAGTAGAAATAAATGCAAAAAGTTGAAGTACTTCCCTGACTATGTTCTTGTCAACAAATGATCATGGGAATTCCACTCCTTTAGTGACACAATAGCAGCATCCTGAGATAGAACCAGGAAACAATGAACAAGTAGTAATAGGTATTTCACAAAAACAGAGCACAGAAGAAGCATTTTATTCAAGGTTAAAAAGAAACAACATAAAGACAAAAAGAACCACGGGTTTCCTCCCATGCAGTTCTAGAATTAAAGTCCCCAGCCATAATTTATTCAAGAATAGTTTTCAAGCACTGTGAAGCCAGCCAAGCCTTTCATATGTCCCTCAAAATAAAGTTTCACTCTATACCCATTGACCAACATGGTTTTATTCTCATCACCTACAATTTCAATAGCTCCATTATTAAGCACCCTCACAATTGTAAAAGTTCTAGACCACTTGGATTTTAGCTTCACAAGAAAGATTTTAAGTCTACAGTTAATGAGAAGGACCTTTTGTCCAGGTTTGAATTCTTTTTTTTGAATAATAGAATCATGAAATATTTTAGTCCTCTCTTTATAAATCCTTGAATTATAATAACTCTCTCTCATAATCTCATCAAGTTAACTCAGCTCAAGTAATCACCTCTCACCATCACTCTTAAAATAAATGTTAAGAGCCTTAATTACCCAATATGACTTATATTGCAACTCTACAGGTAAATGACAGCATTTCCCAAACAACAGCCTGTAAGGATACATACCTATTGGGGTCTTGAAAGTAGTTATATAAGATCATAAAGCTTCATACAATTTAAGAGACCAGTCTTTCCTATAGTTTGACACAATTTTCTCAAGTATTTGTTTAAGTTCCCTATTTGAAATTTCCACCTGTCCACTGGACTGTGGATGATAAGGTGTACCAGTTTTATGAACACATCCATCTTTTTCTATCAAAACTTTTAACTTATCGTTCTTAAAGTGTGTTCCATTATCAGTGATAAAAGATCTTGGGACTCCAAATCTGGTAAAGATATTATTTTTCACAAATTTTATTATAGATTTGGCTTGATTTTTGGGCAGTTCCACTGCCTCAACCTATTTCAAAACATAGTCAATAGCAACAAGAATATACTCATTCCCATGAGATGATGGAAATGGACCCATGAAATCTATACCCCAAACATCAAAATTTTCAACTTCCAGAATTCCTTTTTGGGGTAACTTATGCTTCCTACCAACATTACCTAGCCTATGAAAACTTTCACAGCCAACCAAAAAACTTCTAGCATCCTTAAAAAGAGTATGCCAATAGAAACCAGATTGTATAACTTTCTAAGTGGTTATTTCACTACCATGGTGACCTACCCAAGGTAAGGAGTGAAAACTCTCTAAGATAGGCATCATTTCTTCCTCAGGTATACATCTCCTAAGAATACCATTAGCACATCTCCTAAACAACCAGGGATTATCCCAAAGATAATATTTATGCTCAGAAATGAATTTCTTTCTTTGATTATTGGACAGTTTTTTGGGAAAGACACCTACTGCAAGGAAGTTGGAAAAATCTACAAACCAAGCAGATTGGCTGATAGAAACAGTAAGAAGCTTTTCAATAGGAAAGGAAGATTTAATATCCCTAGGATCTTCAGATTCAGATTCAGTAAGAGGAAACCTATAAAGGTGGTCAGTAACTAAATTTTTAGCTCCCTATTTATCCCTAATCTCTAAATAAAATTATTATAATAATAGAATCCATATGATCAGCCTAGGTTTAGTTTCATTCTTACATAGAAAGTACTTTAAAGAAGAATAATCAGTGAAAATGATGACTTTTGAACCTAACAAATACTATATAAACTTCTCTAGAGAAAACAAAACAGCTAACAATTCTTTTTCAGTGGCGGTATAATTCTTTTGGGTATCATCAAACAGTCTACTAGCATAATACACCACATGTAGTTTCTTATCTTTCCTCTATCCAAGGATATCACCTACAGCCATATCACTAGCATTGAAAATTTTCTCAAAAGGTAGTTTCCAGTCAGGTTCAGTGATGATAGGTGATGTAGTAAGTTTCTCTTTAAGAAGATTAAATGATTTCAAACAGTTTTCATTAAAATTGAAAGGTGTATCCTTGACCAGCAAAGAACACAAGGTACTTATTGTTTTGGAGAAATCTTTTATGAATCTCCGGTAGAAACCAGCATGCCCTAGGAATCTTCTAACACCTTTGACATTTATATGAGGTGTTAGTTTTTGAATAACATTAATCATAATAGAATCAACTTCAAAACCTCTCTTTAACACTTTATGACCAAGCACAATACCTTCTGTAGCCATGAATTGACATTTTTCTCAATTAAGAACAAGGTTGGTTTCAATGTATCTTTCCAAGACTAACTCAAGATTTCCAAGATAAGTATCAAAAGTACTACCCAAAATAGAGAAATCATCCATGAAAATCTCAAAAATTCTCTCAATCATATCAGAAAAGATAGCCATAATACACCTTTGAAAGGTGGCTGGAGCTCCACACAACCCAAAGGGCATCCGCCTGTAGGCGAATGTTCCAAAGGGGAATGTGAAAGTGGTCTTATCCTGATCCTCTGGAGCAATAGGAATATAGTTATAACTAGAATACCCATCCAGGAAACAGGAGAATTCATTTCCAGCAAGCCTTGCAAGCATTAGGTCCAAAAAGGGCATTGGAAAATGGTACTTCCTAGTGGTTGCATTAAGCTTCCTATAATCTATACAAACTCTTTATTGTGTGGAGTTCCTAACTTGGACTTCTTCATTCATTTCATTTTTTACAACAGTGAATCCTCCCTTCTTGGGGAAAACCTGGACAGGGCTAACCCAAGCACTATCATAAATGGGATATATCATTCCAATTTCAAGTAGTTTAATCAATTCCTCTCTCGCGACTTCTTTCATGTTAGGATTCAATCTTCTTTGACATTCTACCCTAGGCTTATGGTCAGGATCCATAAGTATTTTATGCATATAAAATGAGGGACTAATAACCTTGATATTAGCTACTGTCCATCCTATGGTATATTTAAACTTCTTCAACACATTCAACAATCTTTATTCTTGATTTTCATTGATTTCAGCATAAATTATTATAGGAAAAGTAGAGTTCTCTCCCATAAATGAATATTTAAGATGAGAATAGATTGGTTTCAGTTCAAGAGTGGGTGGTTCTACACTAGAAGGAAGACTCTTAGGCCTGGGAGGTCCAATATATTCAATATATTTCTTGAAATTAGTATTAAAATATGAATTATTTTCAATTTCATGCACAGATTAAGACGTAACGGTGCCACTGTCCAAAATGGGCAGTATGCTGTCCAGATTTTCCAGATCAGATTTTAACAAGTTTTTCAAAGAAGAATCATCTAGTTGTCTTATAAATTCTCCCTAAATATCATCAAAGTGGTCAGAAAGGTTGGTGTTAACAGAAACACCCTCAAATTCACTCCAAAAGTTCCTAAGTTCAGAAATAGAGGTCTCTTCTACAGAAGAAACTGGATAGTTGTCCAGTTCTGAAAAATTTTCCAGATTTGGAGTTTGAGAGGAATTTTCAATTTCTAAAATAAATTCACAAAGATTTTCAAATTATAAATTATTTTTTTCAGCAGAGAATTGATTTTCAAATTTTTTTTTCAGAGTTTCAAATTGAGTTCGCATTCTCTAAATACTCTAGCATCGAACAGTTTTCAAACAAAATTGGTCCTTTAACATTTTTAAACACATTGATCTCTTCTTGTTGTTATCCAATTTTAAAAATTAATTGACCCTTAGAGACATAAATAACAGCACCATATGTTTCCAAGAATGGCCAACCCAAGATGATAGGTACCTCTTGATCACACTCCATATCCAAGACTAAAAAGTCTACAGGAAAAAACAGTTTCCCAACTCCAACTAGCAAATCATCTACCCTACCCACAGGATGAGTGAAAGATCTATTAGCTAACTGCAGTATGATTGTGGTGGGTTGAAGGTCAACCAACCTCAACTGTTTAAACAGTGATTATGAGATCAAATTAATTCTAGCACCTAAATCACACAAAAAGTTCATCTGATCAGAGTTTCGTAGTGTTCAAGGTATGACAAAACTACCTGGGTCTTTCAGTTTAGGTGGGATTTTCTTTTGGAGTACAGCACTGCACTCTTCAGTGAGACTATAAGTATAAATTTCTTCTAAAGTTTTTTTTGAAACAATTTTCTTAAGATATTTTAAATAATATGGGATTTTAATTAAATCTTTAAGGAAAGTAATGTTCACTTGAAGTTTAAAAAGGAGACCATGGAACTGAAGAAGTTCATCCTTGGTGTTACTTTGAGGTTTCAACTTCTCATAGAAAGGGATGGGTGGGGAATAAATTTAAGGGTAGTAGGCATATCCCTCACCTCTTCATCAAACTTTTATTTTCCTTTACTCTTTTGACTTTTAAATGAAGTTTCAGCTTGAGTTTCAAGTGAAAAATTCAGATTTAGATCATTTTCAAGACTTTTCTGTGAATTTCCAGCATGTGAACATAGCATATTTTTATTACCAGATTAAATCATATTTTCATTTTGGGTATTTTCAGTTTCTTTTTCAGAAATAGTTTGTGTATTAAGCCCACTTCTAGTGACAAAATCCAGGGCATTCTCTCTAGGATTAAGTTCAGTGGTACTTGGAAGTCTACCTTTTTCCCTAGATGAAAAATCTCTAGGAATTTGACCTAATTGTGTTTCCATATTTTGAATTCTAACATCAGTTTCCATTTTATCAGACTCTTATTTATTTTGATGTTTGGATAGTTGATTCATGTATCTTTCTTCTTGAGAGTTGATTTTATTCAAAATTAGATCAAGCTTAGACGAAAAGTGATTATCATTGTTTCCTTGTACATTTGAAGACTCATCCCGTTGTGGATTTTGAAAGTTTGGTCTTGATAGATTAGAGTAATTAGGGGTAGTGGATTGTTTAATTAAGCCTTGATCTATCCAGGACAGATTTGGATAGTTCCTATAGACTTGGTTGTAATTATTTGAAAATGGATCTTCATTAGGAGGAATTATAGTACCATAGTTAAAAAATTTTTAATTCTCTTGTTGTTGAGATGGCATATCAAAATTACAAGAAAAATTTTCAGTATTCCTAAACATACCACACTGGACACATTTTTCTCTTAAATATTGGTTGGTATTTTGACATACTAGTTGGTTAATAGTTTGCTTTGAATTCTGGGTCATTAAAGATTGAAGTTGGTTGGTGATTTTCGCAAGTTGAGCTTGAGTTTCATTCATTGAACCAGTGTTTGGATTAACATTTCTATTCATTATTTTCTTATTGAATTTTTATGTTGTGAATTCAGTGCAATATTATTAAAAAATTTATAAGTTCTTCATCTGTTTTATCATTGTAATTTACCCCAATAGCTTGATCAACTAGATTCTGTCAAGAGGAAGATAGCCCTTCATAGAAAGTATCCATAAGAAGGTGTGATGGGAGTTGATGATGGGGAAAATTCCTAGGAAGATCCATAAATCTATCCCAAGCTTCATGAAAATCTTCTCCATCCTCTTGATAAAAACTAGTTATCTTACTTCTAAGTTCACCTTTTAATATTTGGGATAGAATTTCATAATGAAAAAGTTATACACTTGATCCCAGTTTTCAAAAATGTTCTCATATAGACCCAGAAACCAATTCCTAGAATTCCATTTAAGTCAAAAGGGAAATACTCTCATTCATAGTTCATTTTCTATGAGTCCAACAAGAGGTAATTGATGCACAGTATTTTAGAAATCTCTAATGAAGTCTAAGGAGTCCTCATTAGAGAGCCCATTAAATGCAGGTAGTAGTGAGACGTTTGATTATTTAATTTCATAATTTCTATCCCTAGAACATAGTCTAATGGATGATGGATTTCCTAAAATTTGAGGAAGTTTAAGCTCCCTAATCCTAAGCATTTCATTTTCTTCTAAGATTCCTGGTTGATTTTGGAAGTTATTAGGTGTAGGAACTCTATTATCTAAGTTTTATATTTCAATTTTGTTCTTCTTTCTTAGAGAAGTGAGATGTTTATCTAATTCAGGGTTTAGAGGATCTAATATAGCACCATAAGTTCCTGTGATCATGAAAACAACAATAACAGATACTACTCATTAGTAAAAATTCAGCAAGAAGTGAAGTAGTTTTTTTTACAATTTCCAAATTTTTCAATTTTTTTTAAAAAAAAATTATACATGTGTGTTTTTAGTTTTTTTTAAGCAATGGATCATGCCTTCCCCAGAAACGGTGCCAATAACTTGACCTGTACTATCATTGAAGTCAGTCAAAGTTTAAAATTTATATTCCTGCTAACTACTGTATATGTGGCAAGCAGGGTTAAACCCACTAGGAAGGCTATTTTGACCACAAATATTCTAAAAAACATGAAAGATCCATTGTTGTCAACAGCGGAGTGAATATTCTATATTTTTTTACTTTTTATAGTTTTTTTTATTTTCTTTATTAAGAAGTGAAGCAACACACCTCTATAGATCCTATATTTATACTAAGTTGAAACAAGACACAGTTGAAAAAAAAGGGAAATAGAGATATAAAAGTACTGATAAACGAACAATCTATTTAAAATCTCGGGGATTAATCTCCATTCTACTAGTTTTGAAGGTGTTTGAATTCACTTATAGGTTGTTTTAGAGTACCACTGTAAGAGTATGACTCACCTCCCTCGCCAGGAGTTAAGTCACACAAGCCAACCAATTTAAGAGTTTGCCACTCCAAAATTAATCAACTATGAACTATTTGAAAATTAATAGCAAGACAAACTCACCATAATTCTTGAAGTCTTTTGAATATTTTATTTTTTTGAAAAGATTTTCCACAATCAATCTCTCCAACTGACTGTGAAATTTTTAAATTAAACTTTGGTGGAACAATGCAATTGAATGAATTCAGTATCGATCTCGCCGATCAATACTGAATACATTAAAATGATTTAGTGAAAAGAAAGTTAAAAAATAACCAGTAGAACTTCAACTTATCCTCAAACTATATGATTTAGCTAGAAAACATGTATATTATCAAAATAGTAATTTAAGACATGCTAAACATAGTGTAAGAATTTAAAATCAATGGAATACAAACTCCCCGAAGATACTCCACTCTTATGCTCCTCCAGCTCTAGGAAGTGGTTCCAGAGTCGCCCTCTGGTCTCCTCTCCTCAGAACTGGCTCCTTTGATCTCTCTTGAATGTCCTCCTTTCCAATCTGCTACTTGCTCTATCTTAAGTATCCACTGTCAAAAGCTTCCTGTCACCGACCACTTCCACCGACTTCAAAATTCCCTCAGTTGTGCACCGCACACGTGTTCTTTTTTCGCGACTGTCACGTCGCACTAACTATTCTCACATAACTAACTCCTGGTGAGTTAGTTAAGTGAATATAGACATATACTTGTCTCTTGAATTAACCTGCACAGTTATAACATAAAAATAAAACAATTAAAACATAATGAAAGTTAATTAAAAGTTTATAAATATTTTTTTAGTTTACTGTAATAATAATTAAAGTTAATAAATAAATATCATAGATGATAGTTATTATTAAATATTGTCATTATGATTATTAATTTACTATTTAATATTTGATAAAGTTATTATGTTCTTTATTGATAATTTTTAATTAAGTTATTTAGTTAGTGTAAGTATTAATAATAAATAGTTAGTATAACTTTATTAAATACTTAAATTAGACTAATAAAAATTAAATTATTAATTAAATTATTATAATTATTCTATTTAAGAAGTTATATTCTAATTAATTTGTTAATTTAAAAATATTTGTTTTAGTAAATAATTAATTTTACTTGTAAATCACTATTATGAAAGTTTTAGTTTTAATAAATCTTATTAATTTTATCTTATATTTTATTTTATAACTTATTTTTTTATTTATTATAAAAATTATTATGTATTATATTATATTAATTTGATTAATTTATAAATTATTATTATTATCTTTTTATTTTATCTTTTCTTTTTAATTTTAATTTACTTCCCCACCCCCCATCTTCTCCTCCAGTGCGCCGAAAGGGTTGAAACAGAGGGTGGTCTATCGGTAAGGTGGTTACCGATAGAAAAAAAAAGGTCATTGTTACACCTAGAGAATACCTCACCATTAGTGAAAAAGAAAGTAACTGGAAGGATGGGTAATTGTGGGTCGGGGGTCACCATTAGGAAAATATTAACAGGTCACTGTTTCAACATAAGTTCATTTTAAGAGATATAAATTAAGAAAAGAGCAGCAGCGGTGCAACAGTGAGGTGCAGGGTAGGTAGACTACCAGTGAGGTGAAAAAGGTAGTCTAACGGTGAGGTGCAGAAGGTCACTGTTAGCTTAATAATAAAGGGAAGCAGCGGCATAGGGTCACCGATAAAAATAAAATTAAAAAAATAAAATCTCACCGTTAGAGAATAGATAGAAGGTCACCGATAGAACACTAAAGAGGGCTACCGATAGGGAAAATATGAGGTTACCGATATCATTAAATGAAAGCTAACAGTAAGCTGCATAAGGTAAAAGGGTCACCAATAGACACTAACAGTGACATGAAAATAAATACAAGTTTCACTTAAAAAAATAAAACTTAAGTTATTTAAAACAAATATGGAAAATAATTAATTACAATAAAGATAAACACCATTAATTAAAACATGATTTTTGTTAAACTCAAAACTTTAAAGTTGCAATTAAATATTTTAATTGATAATACTTAAATTAAGAACTGGATAATTGATAAACAAAATTGATAAAAGTCTTAAATTAAAATTACTAAATAATTAATTACAGGGTATCAGGGAGTAAAAGTGAATAGTATCGGTGACCCATTAGGTTACTGATAGTTATAATATACCTCACTAGTAGACTAAAACCAATATAAAATGAATAAATAGTCAAACTGCATATATAAAATTAAACAATTAATGTTTAAAACTCTAAATTAATTGATTAAATAACTATTTGAATAAATAAAATTAAAAAAACTATTTTATTTAATTAAAAATAAAACCCTCAACTTAATTAACTAGCAGGACGACTAACATATTAATAAATAAAGTTAAATATTTTAATGAATCCGTATTAAAGAATAAAATATTAGAATAAAGTCTAAGGATGTTAAAATGTTATTTATTATTAAAGTCAAATTATTAAATAGTGAGCATATTGGTATTAACACAACTAATAAACAAATAATAAATTTGGATAAAATATTTAAGAAAAAAATTATAAATTTAAAGAGTAAAAATACATAATTAATTATAAAAATTGTTTACTTAACAATATTAATTATAAAAATACAAAAGTACAATTATTTAGTATAAATAGATTAAATAATTAAAAATTAAGTAAAAAGATGTGGAAAAACTATGTAAAAATAGAGCCACATAACCCAGTCCAAAAATACATTAACATTACATCTTTTTTTCGTAATACTAAAAAATGATACAAATAGATTCCCAAAGACTATATTAGTCTGGTACCTTTGAAAACATGGAAACATGAACACTGGTATATAAGTGAGGTATATTATCTCTCATTAGGTTATTATTATCTAGAACTCTTCTTAGACACAAAATAACCTGGGGTGAAAAGGGGTGAATTTAGATGCTCAATAAGTGTAAACAAGGGAGACATGTAATATTAAACATTATAATATGAGTATTAAATGTGATAAAAACATTTTAATATCATACCCTATATATCAAAGATAATAAAAATAAATCATGGCACAAATCTTGATAGTTCATAAGACATTAATCATAAATAAATAAATAACATAAGACATGAAATCATAACATAGGAATAAAACATGGAATTGTGGAAAACACATAAGAATATAATATAATTTCCACAATATCTAATGAATCACTTACAAGAACATATTAGTAGTATGGGATCACTCCTCATACCATGTTGGTAGTCATAGTTCACTTCCATTTCCTTGATAATAGCATGAGCTCACTTTTCATACCATCTTGGTAGTAATGGTTCACTCCCATGGCCCTCTTAGTAGTCAAGGTTCGCTCCCTAGAAAATCTTAGTCTATCTCATGAGATATAAATCATTACCCAATGCATTGGAATGAAATTCAGGTCCCAACCATCTCATAATGAAATTATACATACATGTTCCATAAAATAATAAACCATCATAACCCATGAAATTAAATGGGTTTCATAAACATGAAATCATAACATAACCTAGGAAAAAGAACAGGTTTCAAAATCATTTTATCAAAGCATAAAACATGAAATGAAGTGGGTTTTAAAGACATATAACACATGAAAATAAGTGTGTTTTATAAACATCATGTCATCAATACATAAACCATTTATAGAAATAATATCAATGGAATATTTAGATCATTTCTTAGAATGGCATGAGTAATTCAAATGGATGTCATCTTAGGTGGTAAATAATTTTGAAATAACTTTTGAAAACACTTAATGAGTAAGTTATCCTTTATCATTGTAAAAATGATTGTATAAAATTAAAACATATGGAAAACCATTTTCATTAAAATAAAATTGAAAACTTATATAGGGATAATTGAAAATATTTTTAATTCTTTTTTCCTTTGACAAGTTATAGAGGTGCATCAAAAACTTTTGAAAATTATTTTCCATGAAAACATATAAAATAGGCTTGAAAACCATTTAAAAAAAATTATTTAAAATTTGATTTTAGAAAATTTTCATAAAAATTAACCTATTAATAATTTTAACGAATATTCAAATAAATGATGATGGTTAAATCCATACATGCTGCATAAGTTGAAAAGAACATTCCTTTTTCCTAGAGAAAAGACTGGAAAAGTGTCTCGACTGTAAATCGATATGGGGATTATTTTTTAACCCTTTTCATTTATAAGATAAAACAAGGGTAAAATATATTTTTAATATCTTAGGATAATATTATAATTTTCATGGATACCTTTTTGAGAAATATGGTTTTGAAGGAACATAGATTTCCGACCGAAGAGAGAGGTAAGGTAATATTTTCTACAAAACATTTTCCTAATTATCATAAGCATAAAAGAGTTAAAACAAAATTGTACTAATACATGAATACATCCAGAATAACCATAGAATATTAAAATTCATGAGTTTTCTTGTAATATGGATCATATGATTTCATCAATAAAAATGTGATCATAAACAATCTCAATAAATGGTGAGATTGTTTCAATAAACTCTTACCACGTGGTATCTTTGAATCATACTACCCATGTATGAAAATGAAATTATAGAGAGATAAAAATATCATGAAAAGGATTAAATTCGTGATATAACATTACAAATTCAGTTTATATATCTTATATAATAATATATACCATTGAATGTGTATCAAAGAATGAAAATTGAGACAAACTTAATTTTCTGATTTGGTAACTTTTAAAACATAAACCTCATGATAGAAATATAATAAAATATTTATGTAAATACCCATATATTTAATTATATGAGGAATATGATAACTTAATGGTAAGTATATACACCTTAAAAAATTAGTGACCAATGAATAAAGCATGTATCTCATGGAAATAATGAGTGAGATGAAATTCCCTTACCTTATGTCTTGACTCTCATCGTACTCATTCAAACATCCTTTATAAAAAATATAAATATATTATATTATATCAATGAACCATATTTTACTTAAAATACCATATATGGTTTGATAATTTATCTATATTTCCCGCTTTTTAATAATTCTATGTTAAAGTTTCTCTTCAGGTAATATCTGCTTTGTTTTTCACATGTGCCTTAATTTATTATATCTTTGATCCTTATTCTTTTATCATGATTTCAAGAATGTAAACCATTATTTAACTATAATTAATATTAATTATATTTTTATTATAATAATACATATAATATATAAGTATGAAACAAAATACACAATTCATGGAGACAGTAGGTCATACGTATAATGAACGCTATTTCAATTTAATTTTCATGTTTAAATAAAGAATGTAAAAGACATATATGTATATATATATATATATCATTATTAAAGTAGATTTATTATATCATATATATCATATATATTCCCTAAACCCATCCTTAATACATTCTATGTAGTGTACTAATGAATCACATCACTTTGAGGGGGCGGTAGTACACACTTCTTCAAACGAAATTATCAGTTTAACAAAAAATAGAAACTATAAAGATATATATTGTAAAAGAATTAAAGATTTAGAAATACATAATAACTATAATATATAACATATATAAATATATTTTCCATCATAATTTCCACCATGATAAGTGGTGAGGGAAAAATGAAGAATCATTGTTTAATGTGGAGGTAGTTCACCACACACGTAAACAGTTTGTTCGTTTCCCATTAGATGAAAGTGTTTATAAGTATAGTCCTAAACCTTATAATAAAAACATAATAGTATATTTAGGATACTGTTTTTGTTATAAAATCATGGAATATTAATATTTTAGGTAGTGGATAAATAAAATAAAATAAAGGTGTTTGAGGGAGGGTGTTACCTCTAAATCGGGTAACTCCTTTTGGTTTGCACCATTGGACATACTTGGAAGGATGTATTCCAAATGGAGGATTAAAGGAGGAATTTAGGGATTTGGGGAGAAATTTGGGTAAATTTTTTCCCATCTCATTTGTTTTGAGTGTGGTGAGGAAGTGGGAGGAGTGAAGGCCTTTATTAGTGGATAAGGAGTGGTATTGTTGTAATATTTTGAAAAAGGGAAATCACATCCAAATTTTTTTATTGAAAGTGAGCTAAAAATGGTAAATATCATATACAATGGAGTATATGGTCTAAATATGGCCATAAAATGGGTTTTGGATAAGTTTAAAGGTCATATTAGGCCTTAATATAAGGGTTTAGTCCCCTATTAAGGTTAATTTAATCTTAATCAATGTAGTTAATTTTAATTACCTTCACTAATAATTTTGGTATAAAACTAAGTTGATATTATTAGAAATTATAAATTATTATGATTCCAAATACAGATTCCATTTGTCCAAATTTCAATTATATAAGTGGTGTAAATTAATTTAAATCTAATCTCATAGACGGGATAAAAATGCAGGTTTTTAAAATAAAAGTATCCAAAAAAATTATTTGTTTTTATAGTAAAATTAATACGTGAAATTCATTCCAGTGACCTAAATTTTATTGATTTATAAAAAAATAATCTATTTTAACAGTAAAACCAACATAAAATATAATTTAACTATATAAATAACATATATGAAAGGGTATTTTTGTATTAAAATTCAGTATTTTTAACTTCTCATTAAAAAAATAAATCTTCATAGAAAAATAAAAAAAATTCAACCTAAACTAATGTCATGACCCGTCCTCGAGGCCCGTGCCATGACTACCCCAAACCCGCCTTCCATAGGCCAGGGGATGGCGACTAGCACCAAAGGCGTAAATCTCGATAACTCGGAAGGCATTGCCTTTATAAAAGTAAACAAAAACACCACGAAGTACAAGCGGAAGTAAAACACTAAGTACAAAGAGAAGTGTTAAAAAGTAAATGGGCCAGAATACAAACCCAACTGAAAGTAAAACTACAACTGAACAAAAGTAAAATAGAAAAAGACAACAGCTGGAAGAACGGAAGCGGCTCCTGCGACGTCCTCCTCAGATCCTACCTGAAGGGTAGGTACAGATGGTGCAGCTCCTGGATCATCCACCACGGATCCTACCTGAAGGTTAGGTATAGATAGCCTCCACAACGCTCTCACCTGTCAACCTCCTCTGAGTGTCGGCTCACCGTGAAGCCCACCTTTGGATACTGACTCGTCGTGTAGTCTACCTCCGGGTACCGTCCAGTCCTCGAACACTCAGCCTTCGTCAGCACTGCCCGTCGTCTACAACCAACACAACGAGGTGCGGGCATAGCCCGTGCAGGGGAGTGTATAACGATACTCAGTGGGGACCCCGAGACCCTCAAGGTCTCACTAAAACCAACAAGGATAACCACAAAGAAGATCTCAACAGATAACCTCTACTTAGGTATATGCCCATACATATACCTAAGTTACCAAGTAACCCATCTCAATCATGAGGTAACACAAAGATTATGAAATCAACGGATAACCACTACCCATGTATATGACCATACATATACCTAAGTTATCAAGTGACCCATCTCAACCATGAGGCAAACACAAGGTCATAGACTCAGCTCAAACCAGGATTTTCATTATCGAAACCGTAACTGCTGAAGAGCCCCGTCTCTGGAGTGTACAGTGGTCCTGTCACGACTCCGAGTTACTACTCATTAATCCAAGTCTCTGAGATACTCCTCCTATCGAGTATCGCGGGTCTGCTGCCAAATACTGGGCGCTCCGTCCGCTGTGGGTCTGCTTCCAAATACCGGGCGCTCCCCCTAATTGCCTACAGAGGTACTCCTCTGGTCGAGTACCGCGGGTCTGCTGCCAACTACCAGGTGCTCCGTCCGCCGTGGGTCTGCCACCAAATATCGGGCGCTCCATCCACTGGGCTAGTCGACTCACTCCAAGTCGAGTTGGTCAAGCAGTCGTCAGGTCTCAGTCGTCTACACGGTCTCCATACTCCGCACGCTCGTCTCTGGTAGGGTCTGCTCCACGAGCTACAGGTCAATACTCCAGGTATCTCAAAGTCCCACGAAGAAGTATCTCAAAGGACCGCCTCATCATAGGGGTCTCAACGCAACAGATGGCGTGTCAATCGGACGCCCGGTCTGTGAGTTATTAGCCTTTTCGCCGTAGGGGCCCAGTTGGTTTTGTGAGCAAACCAACCCGGCCGTATCTCAACTATACCCCGAACTCTCATAGGGTATACTCATAGGGACTGTTTCTCAATGTGATCACCAACGCCGCTGACGGTTCATCAAATGGACATCAGGTCTGAAAGATATCAGCTTTTCCGTTCCAGGGGCCCGGTTGGATTTCGGGTACGATCCAACCTGGCCACTTTCCAACAGCAACCAAAACTCAGGCGAAGTATGGAAAAAGTTCCATCTTATCAAGAGGAATTCAACGAGACAGACGGCGCATCAATCGGACGCCCGGTCTGTGAGTTATTGGCTTTTTCGTTCCAGGGGCCCGGTTGGTTTCGTGAGCGAACCAACCCGACCGTACTCTGATGGAATCCAAACCTCGAGCAGTGTAAGCCCAAAGATCCGTCTCACTTAGAGGAATCCATCAAAGTCGACGGCACGTCAATCGGATGTCCGGAGCTCAAGATATAAGTGTTTCCGCGCCGAGGGCCCGGTTGGTTTCGTATCCGAACCAACCAGGCCGAACCCAAAGTATTCCCAAACCTTGAGTGCGATATACCGAAACGACCGACTCGATCCAAGGATCTCATCGCCGCTAATGGTGCGTCGATCGGAGGTCTAGAGCTCAAGATATAGGTGAAAGACCGTGAGGGGTCCGAAAACGGGGGTTTCGGGCCCGGACCGACCCTGCCCGAGACCCCCTAGGTCGGCCCGAACCGGGTCGACCTGACCCGGGTGTGGGTCCGACCCGGCCGGCGCGGCCCGAACCAGTTGGGCGCGGCCCGGCCCGGTCTGGCCAAGCCGGCCCGGCTCGGCCGGGGGTTCGGACGAACCGTACGGGTGGCGCTGCCCCCGCGTGAAGAGTCGCGGCCCCGCCTTTCACGTGCCGCCACAAATTCAAACAACAAGGGGGGAGGAGTTTTGGCCGTGTTCGTGCGGTCCGACCGCCTCCCTTTATCATGATAGAAAGCGGCCATCTAATAGAAGTTGACGTACGGCAAGAAATAATTCACGAACAAAAACAATAATCCTCAACATCAATCCGCATGAACGAACGATCCGCGGATCAACCTGGAATTGGTTGGTCCGCACTCGTCATTCTTTTCTCAAAAGATAAGAGAACACCAAAATAAAATCCCCTACCTCGAGCATATCTTGAACGGAGGTTCGTCGAACGAGGATTCGTCGTGGAAGAACCGTCGCGGAAAGAGACGTCGCGGAAGAAGAGACGTTGCGGAAGAACTGTCGCGGTATACGGCGTCGCGTAGTTGCTCTCCAAGGACTCTACGTTCTTCGTTGGAGATCTATGTGTTCTTCGTGTTCTTCATCGAAGTCAAAGAATATCTTCAAGTCCTTAGTCTTTTCTCCCAAAATCTCCACCACAAGGTTGCAACCCCAAATAAAATAAGCTCACCTCTTATTTTATTAACATAACATAACTTTTGAATTTCAAGAGTTTGAAATTCAAACATCCACACTTAACTCACTTAATTAATAACATAAGTTATTAATATTTAAGTTATCAAGATTTAATGGTGAGTGGACGGGGGTTGAAGAATATGAAGGGGTGGGGTTTGTGTGGGCCCCACCACCCTCATAACCTCCCTTGGGAAGTTGGGTAGTTACCCAACTTCCACCCAAAGCCTTAAACCACTAAAAAAAGAAAATAAAAATTGTATAATAATAATAAATTAAACTTCCACAATTTTTATCATCCACTCTCGTGATAATGAAACTCTAGAATAGGAGTTCCTAAGCAATTACTGGCGTTGCGGTTCCATCGGTGCCCTCGTATTTCGATTCCGAGCACTGGTTCAAAAGATAGGAATTCCCGCTCGTTCGTTCACTGAACGTACATGAGCTAAACTTCGGATAGAAATTCCATGCACACCGGGCCTCGGAATCAATTGCCGTCAGAAACTGTGTTCTTGTAAAATCTCAAAGAAAATTAAGAAAAAATTTCCCTCGAATTTTATGGGTCTTTACATTACTCCCACCTTAGGGATTTACATCCCCGTAAAGCTTCAACACAAACTAGGGTCACAAAAGTGGTACAGAGCACGCATCTGAGCCTTTCTCTCCCATGTGCTCACCTGGAGATTCCCGTACTGCCAAAAAAAGTGCACCCTAGGAATCGATCGTCCTCATAGGATCTGCTCCTGTCGATCCTCGATCCCCACTGGAACCTCCATGAAAGACACCACATCGCCATCTTCCAGCTCCCCATGGTCGATGATATGCGAAGGGTAGAGCACGTATCTCCTCAGTTGAGATACGTGGAAGTCATCGTGCACCTGGTGCAACTGAGGTGGATGGGTCAAGCGGTAAACCACTACGCCTACCCAGCTGAGGACCTAAGAAGGTCTGCTGAACCTCGGAGATAACTTGCTGCCTTATCCACATCTCCGTAAACCTCGTCGAGGTGAGACACGCAAGAAGACGTGGTCGCCATCCTCGAACTCTAGAGGTCTCCAATTCCTGTCAGCATAAGGCTTCTGTCGGCCCTGTGTTGTCTTCATCCACACTTGGATGACCTGGACCTTCTCTAGTCTTACAAGATCTGCTATGATTTATTCTTTGCCGATAAGAGAAATCTGGTCTCATCCCTTGGATGAACCACATTCATTGCCTAATACAGTCAATCCTGACATAAATGATGCTTTCATGCCATGGATGACGTCGTAAGGCCTCGACGTAACTACCAAGAGATCCAACTGTCACTCTCGCCTCCAAGGGTCGAGTCACACTGTTGGCATCAGTGTGAGGTCACTAGGTCTCCTCCAGTAGAAATCTCGAAAGTGAGGGTCAAGTCAACAGTCTTAATCGGGACCACTCAGTATCAACCAAACAAAAGGACAGGAAAGAAAACTTTACAAAGATAAGTGTCTTTTAATTATTGCAGCTCATAGTAAAAAGACACAAATGTAACAACAACAAAACTAGAAGCAACATGATCAATAGCCTCTAGGTCTAGAGTTAGTCTCGCTCCTGTCCATTTGCTTCCAGAGCTCCATGACCATAGGCCTCAGCTGCCTGAATTTGAGCTCTCCCATGTCCTCCTGTCCCCTGCAGTCAAGGTGGGCCTCCTAGAGGTGATGGTGGCAACACCCCGAAGCGTCGTCCACCTCCAACTGCACGACCAGCTCCTCTTCCATGGCCACCTGCTCCTTGCGGTCTTCCCTGATCCAACCTCTGCCTCTGCCTGGGAGGTTCTTCATTTAACTGTAGGTCATCTACATGGCGGGTCGGACAGTCACATGCCATGTGACCAATCCCGCCACAGGAGTAACATTGTCCACTCTCGGCACGACTGGCTCTGACTCCACCCCGGTTCCCCCGCACAACTGAACCTGAGTCGTGCAGTCGGCCACTGGTAGGTCTAGTCCTCTTGGACCTCTGCGTCATCTGTCTACTGTCTGCTGGAGAAGACTCTGCCGCAAGCCGGCTAGTGGTGGGTCGTGCTGCTGGAGACTGCTCAGCAAGGAAACTCTCCACTAAGAGGGCTCTCTCCAACACCCATGTCTGGGTCGGAATGCTGTGAGAAACAACAGAATCTCTAATCTCCTGCCTGAGCCCATGCTCGAAGGTTCGGGCCCTGAAGAACGGGTCCCGTACCATATCTGGTGAGCTGACCTGGTTTGAGCTGATATTTAAAAAATTCTGGAAACACACACGCAATCAGTGTTTTCATGCACAAAGTCGAAAATCTGTTGTCACGGTCCTGGTGTATGGATACGTCGGCCGCCCGCACCAACACTGGACTCCCTGAACTGAAAACCACACTCGATACTCTTAACTCTATTGCTCCACAGAATGAAAAATATCAGAGTTATAAGTTCTTCGGTAGAACCAACTCCTCTTATACCAATTTGTCACGACCCGTCCTCGGGGCCCGTGTCGTGACTACCCCAAGCCCGCCTTCCATAGGCCAGGGGCTGGCGACTAGCACAAAAGGCGTAAATCCAGATAACTGGGAAGTCATTGCCTTTATAAAAGTAAACAAAACACCATGGAGTACAAGCGGAAGTAAAACACTAAGTACAAAGAGAAGTCATGAAAAGTAAATGGGTCAGAATACAAACCCAACTAAATGTACAACTACAACTGAACAAAAGTACAACAGAAAAAGACAACAGCTGGAAGAACGGAAGCGGCTCCTAGGACGTCCTCCTCAGATCCTACTCGAAGGGTAGGTAAAGATGACGCAGCTCCTGGATTATCCACCACGGATCCTACCTAAAGGGTAGGTACAGATAGCCTCCACAATGCTCTCGCCTGTCAACCTCCTCCGAGTGTCGTCTCACCGTGAAGTCCACCTCCGAATACTGACTCATCATGTAGTCCACCTCCGGGTACCGTCCAGCCCTCGAACACTCGGCCTTCGTCAGCACTGCCTGTCGTCTACAACCAACACAATGAGGTGCGGGCATAGCCCGTGTAGGGGTGAGTATAACGATACTCAGTAGGGACCCCGAGACCCTCAAGGTCTCACTAAAACCAACAAGGATAACCACAAAGAAGATCTCAACAGATAACCTCTACTTAGTTATATGCCCATACATATACCTAAGTTATCAAGTAACTCATCTCAATCATGAGGTAACACAAATATTATGAAATCAACGGATAACCACTACCCAGGTATATTCCCATACATATACCTAAGTTATCAAGTGACCCATCTAAACCATGAGGCAAACACAAGGTCATAGACTCAGCTCAAACCAGGATTTTCATTATCGAAACCGTAACTGCTGAAGAGCCCCGTCTCTGGAGTGTACAGTTGTCATGTCACAACTCCGAGGCACTGCTCACTAATCCAAGTCTCTGACGTACTCCTCCTGTCGAGTACCACGGGTCTGCTGCCAAATACTGGGCGCTCTGTCGGCTGTGGGTCTGCCGCCAAATATCGGGCGCTCCCCCTAAAAGCCTATAGAGGTACTCCTCCGGTCGAGTACTGCGGGTCTGCTGCCAACTAACAGGCACTCCGTCCTCCGTGGTTCTGCCGCCAAATATCGGGCGCTCCCTCCACTAGGCTAGTCGACTCACTCCAAGTTGAGTCGTTCAAGAAGTCGTCAGGTCTCAGTCGTCTACACGGTCTCCGTACTCCGCACGCTCGTCTCTAGGAGGGTCCGCTCCACGAGCTACAGTTCGATACTCCAAGAATTTCAATGTCCCACTACGAAGTATCTCAAAGGACCGCCTCGTCATAGGGGTCCCAATGCAACAGACGGCGCGTCAATCGGACGTCCGGTCTGTGAGTTATTATCCTTTTCGTTCCAGGGGCCCGGCTGGTTTCATGAGCGAACCAACCCGGCCGTATCTCAACTGTACCCCGAACTCTCATAGGGTATACTCATAGGGAGCGTTTCTCAACGTGATCACCAACGCTGCTGACAGTTCCTCAAACGGACATCCGGTCTGAAAGATGTCAGTTTTTCGGTTCCAGGGGCCCGGTTGGATTTCGAGTACGATCCAACCCATCCACTATCCAACAGCAACCAAAACTCAGGAGAAGTATGCCAAAAGTTCCGTCTTATCAAAAGGAATTCAACGAAACAGACAGCGCGTCAATCAGACGCCCGGTCTGTGAGTTATTGGCTTTTTCGTTCCAGGGGCCCGGTTGGTTTTGTGAGCGAACCAACCCGACCGTAGTCTGATGGCATACAAACCTCGAGAGGATTAATCCAAATGATCCGTCTCACTTAGAAGAATCCATCAAAGTCGACAGCACGTCAATCGGACGTTCGGAGCTCAAGATATAAGCGTTTCCGCTTCGAGGGCCCGATTGGTTTCGTATCCGAACCAACCCGGCTGAACCCAAAGTATTCCAAAACCTTGAGTGTGATATACCGAAACGACCGACTCGATCCAACGATCGCAATGCCACTGACGGTGCGTCCATCGGAGGTCTACAACTCATGATATAGGTGAAAGACCGTGAGGGGTCCAAAAAAGGGGGTTTCGGGCCCGGACTGACCCGGCCCGAACCGGGTCAACCCGACCCGGGTGCGGGTCCGACCCGGCCGGCGCGGCCCGACCTGGTTGGGCGCGGCCCGGCTAGATCTGCCCAAGTCGGCCCAGCTCGGCCGGGGGTTCGGCCGAACGGCCGAACCGTGCGGGGGGGGTGCTGCCCCCGCGTGAAGAGTCGCGGCCCCGCGTGGGGCCGCCCGTGCCAGCGGACGCGGCAGTGGGCCGCGTCCCGCCGCTCCCCTCCAGTCCTGCACAGTCGCAGGACCGCGCTCCGCCACCGTGGCTTCAGCCGTAGCGGATTCTTCCGGCGGCGCTCCGGGCGCCGCTGCCCCCGGCCGCCGCCCCCGACCGCCGGCGCCGGCAGGGGCTTCCGCGGACCACCGGACGCGCTCCGGTGGTCCGATTCACCTGCGGTCTTCGCCAGTCATCATCCTGGGACCCGACCTTCGCTGCAAAGATCCCACAATGCTCGTGCAGCTTTGTTTGTCATTTTTCGGCACAGCGCGACGGCGCCGCGCTTCTTAGCCCTTCCTCATAATTTCCGCGCGGTGCAACGACACCGCACCGCCTTTCACGTGCCTCCACAAATTCAAACAACAAGGGGGGAGGAGGGTCGGCTGTGTTCGTGCGGTCCGACCTCCTCCCATTATAATGATAGAAAGCGGCCATCTAATAGAAGTTGATGTACGGCAAGAAATAATTCACGGACAAAAACAATAATCCTCAACATCAATCCGCATGAACGAATGATCCGCGGATCAACCTGGAATTGGTTGGTCCGCACTCGTCGTTATTTTCTCAAAAGATAAGAGAACACCAAAATAAAATCCCCTACCTCGAGCGTAGATTGAACGGAGTTTCGTCGAATGAGGATTCCTCGTGGAAGAACCGTCGCGGAAAGAGACGTCACAAAAGAAGAGACGTTGCGGAAGAACCATCGCGGTATACGGCATCGCGTAGTTGGTCTCCGAGGACTCAGCATTCTTCATCGGAGATCGATGCGTTCTTCGTGTTCTTCATTGAAGTCGAAGAAGATCTTCAAGTCCTTAGTCTTTTCTCCCAAAAACTCCACCACAAGGTTGCATCCCCAAATAAAATAAGCTCACCTCTTATTTTATTAACATAACATAACTTTTGAATTTCAAGAGTTTGAAATTCAAACATCCACACTTAACTCACTTAATTAATAACATAAGTTATTAATATTTAAGTTATCAAGAGTTAATGGTGAGTGGAGGGGGGTTGAAGAATATGAAGGGGTGGGGTTTGTGTGGGCCCCACCACCCTCATAACCTCCCTTGGGAGGTTGGGTAGTTACCCAACTTCCACCCAAAGCCTTAAACCACTAAAAATAGAAAATAAAAATTGTAGAATAATAATAAATTAAACTTCCACAATTTTTATCATCCACTCTCGTGATAACACAACTCCGGAACAGGAGTTCCTAAGAAATTATCAGCGCTGTGGTTCCATCGGTGCCCTCGGATTTCGATTCCGAGTAGCAGTTCAAAAGATAGGAATTCCCGCTCGTTCGTTCACTGAACGTACCCGATCTAAAGTTCGGATAGAAATTCCGGGCACACCGGGCCTCGGAATCAAGTGTCGTCAGAAACTGCGTTCTTGTAAAATCTAAAAGAAAATCAAGAAAAAAATTCCCTTGAATTTTACGGGTCTTTACAACTAATTTATATGTTTATATTTAAAAAATAATGTTTACTTTGACATATAATATTTATAAACGTTCAATATTTTAGATTTAATGTAGGTTCACCATCAAAAGGCAGTAAAAGTATATTAATAAAAATATATTTTTTTTGTAAAATTTGGTTTGTTTTTATCGAAGGAATATAAAATATATTGGATGAATACCAAAACTATTTAGTTAAATATAATAAATGTACATATATATTACATTAATATAACACACTAATTAATATTAATTTAATTTATTAGTATAAAACAACATTGTGAGCATAAAAATAGTTTTCTATAAAAATATTTTATTTATATTCAATTGGACCATTGTGTATAATGAATTCAATTTATATTTGTGTAAAAAATATATTTTTATAGGTTAGTTAGTTATAATCATAATCTCTAACATAACAGCTATGGTAATTCATAATATATTAAATAATAATATTTTAATAATATATTATTGTTCGGTAAAACTTAGTTTGTGTGTTACACAAGTCATCGAGAAAATTATGTTTTTCATTTAATGTAATATAACTTCAATGTTCTATATATTGAAAGATGACCTTTATATTTTTTGAAGTGTATGATTAAACTATAATTTCATACAACTCAATCCAATGTTAGTGATTTAATATATATATATATATATATATATATATAATATCTATTTTTAGTGTCGTGTGAAATAAAAAATATCAAAGAAAATTAATTTGAAAAAAAAACGATTCAAAAATCTTGGGGTGTTACATTCTACTCCCATTAAAATAAATTTCTCCATCAAAATTCATATGGGTTATCAAATGTTTAATACTTGAAATTTCCCTTCATAGAAACCAACATCATAAAAATGAATACCTAAACTTCCATTAGAAAAATGAAAGTTGGAAACATGATGCTTAGCCAATGTAACATATAACTAGGTTTCTATATTGTAGAACGTTAGTGGGAAGTGAAAATATGGACATGGAGTAAAATAGTAAATATTAGCGATTGATTGATGACATCAATCACAAAAAATATATTTATTCAATAAATTTTTAACAAAAAAAATAAAACATTAACCATAACATCACATAGGTCATTGGTAGGCATGAAACCCTTATCATCCTTCGATCATGGGGTCAAGACCCATGACCTTGTTGGACATGATTTGTTTTCCCCTAACATATGAGATGTCCTTTTCTAAAACCACAGTAACATAATTTCCAAGATAAATATTATGGAAATCCTTAAAATAATTGTAATCACTAGATATCCTTTTATCTAAGGTATTCAATATAACTCAATACACAAATAATCCACACAGTGTTTAACTTAAACATTCTATAAATTTTTAACCTTATAACCCTTCAAAAAGTTGAAAATCCAAAACATTATAAATAAAGTTAGAAAATTATCTTAACATTGATACCCCATATATGAAAAATTAGCTCTTGGTTTTAAGATTCCAAACATGTGAATTCCCTCATCATATATTCCCTTAAAACATGGTAATAACCCAAATTACCATAAATACATTTAGAAACCATGCATACTTCCTCATTCCAAAAGTTACAGGATATATTCTTTATATACAAGAATTTGCAAACATAAGTCAGGATGACATAAGAATTTTTTTAACCAATCAATAATCAGATCTAGGGTAATCAGTGCCTTCCAATTTACTTTATACAAATCAATCATATCTTTATCAAAGAGAAACAAATATTTTTCAACATATTGATCACATTAAGGGTTACATTACCTTGATAAAAATATCAATTTTCAAAGTCTAAATCAATATTAAAAATATGATTTTAAATCCTTAATGAAAATTGATACTAAAAATAGATATATATTTCATGATTTATAAAACAAAATCAATGATTTCCAAAACATAAGTACTTCATTCATCCAACTTTATTTTTAAACAATTACTAAGGCCTCATCAATTTATTCATTAGTACCTTTTTTCCTATAACATGGAATATGAATCATGTATTATGGTTCCTAGACCTAAATATAATCATGATTCTTATGATTAATGTAAAAAATACTGGAAGAACCTCACATACCATTCACATGACATTTTTTGTCTCTTTATCTTCATAAGCATAACCAATACTCATAACACCTTACTTATTCTATTTATGATATTTCCACTTGTAAAATTGATTTACATAATAGAAACACATTCCACATATGAAACATTCAATGACATCCATGTTCCTTCTAGTTCTCTCTATTGACTAAACCCATAAATCACTAGGGAGGAACCCATATCATAGAGCAAAACCACATAATCATATAAAAATTACTTATTGGATGTCTAAATCATGACACCTACATTTTAATGGATGACTAAATCGGTTTATCCAAGTATAATCATAGTCATATTCTATTAAAATCTTTCATAATGGATCATGAATATTTTTTGAAATTACAAAGCATATCCTCTAGGAGTGTCAAACCAGGTGTGCAACAAGGCCCATTGTCGTGTACCAGATTACCCTGAGTAAGTCCTGGGAAATATTTTCAGAGTTTTCACCCCTAGGTATATCTATTCTGGATATTCATCCACTTATATTATCTATATTGGTATGTATTTCTATAAAACCACTCACTTTATCTTTTACCAAAATTCAAATACATTTTCCTGTACTTTTCCTTATCCTTAAACTCATCCTTAGACATGTACTTAGAGTTATCACAAAAGATTTATCGTCCTAGTTTTAAAAGTTTAACTAAACCTTTTCTCTTATACCAAATATAATGACTCATTATTCACACTCATTAACATTACTTCACTTTTTGTGGAATACTTAAAACATAATACAAATAGACGCCCAAAAACATATTAGTCCAGTGCCATTGGAAATACATAAACTTGAACACTGGTATATAAGTGAGCTAAATTATCTCCCACTAGGTTCTTATTAACTAACACACTTATTAAACACATCATATATAATACATGTCTTCATAACCTTGGGATAGAAACATGAAAAGGGGTGAGATCAGATTCTCAGTAATAGTAAACAGGGGAGACATGTAAGAATAAACATGAGAATAAGAGTATATTAATGTGATCAAAAAACTTTAATATCATACCCTTCATATCAAATATCGTAAACATGAATCGTGGAATAAATCCTAAGAGGTCATAAGACATGAATCACAGGTAAATAAAGAACATAATCCATGAAATCATAACATAGTAATAAAATATGGAATTATTGCAAACACATAAGAATATAATATGAGCACCATAGTAGCCAAGGCATCACATCCAATGCCATTTTATTAGTATGGTCTCACTCCTTATATCATCTTGGTAGTCATGGTTCACTCCCATGGACATATTAGTAGTCAAGGATCACTCCCAAGACCATCTTATTCTATCACATGAGATATAAATCATTAACCAATGCATTGGAGAGAGATATAGGTCCCACCAATATCATAATGAAATCATAAATATGTGTTCCAAAAAATCATAATCAATAATAACCCATGAAGTTAAATGGGTTTCATAAACATGAAATCATACCTTAACATGTGGAAAATGAAATAGGTTTCATAATAATTTCATCAAAGCATAACCCATAAAAAGAAGTTGTATTTAGAGACATAGAACCCGTGAAAAGAAGTGAATTTCATATACATCATGAAATCAAAAAATAAACCACATAGATAAATAATATTAATGGAACCATTAGATCATTTCAATAAAAGGAATGACTAGAACCAATGGATGTCATCTTATATGGGAAATTATTTTGAAATATCTTTTAAGAACAATTCATGTAGAAATTATCCTTTATCCTTTTAAAAATGTTTATTAAAACATAAAACCTTTATAAAACCATTTTCTAAAAAATAAAATTCAAAACTTATAAGTAGTTCATTAATAACATTTTGAAATTATTTTTCCTTTTAAAACATGTAGATGAGATTGATACGCTTATTAAAACAGTTTTTCCTTGAAAACTTATAAAAATATGCATAAAAACCTTTTTAAGATAATTTCTTTGAAATTTGATTTAATAAAAAATTCTTGAAAATTAAATTTTTTAACCATTCAAAGTAATCTCCAAATAAATGATTGTGGGTGAATCAATACATGCCAAATGAGGTAAAAAACATTGCTTTTCACTAGTAAAAAGTTTAGAAAAAGTGCCTCGAATGAAAAATGAAAAGAATATCCTTTTAAAAAAATTAATTTTCCTTTAAAAGGTAAAACAAGAGTAAAAATTTATTTTAAATATTAAATAAGATTAAAATAATATTCATGTAATCCTTTTTAGAAAACATGGTCTTGAAGAACAAATATTTTCGACCGAAGAGAAATGTAAGGTATTATTTTATTAAAAATAATTTTTCCATTATCTTAAATACCATTGAGTGAAAAAATGTTACTAATACATGAATACATCAACAATATCTATAATATAATAAAATTCATGAGTTTTCTTGAAATATGGATCATATGATTTCATTAATAAAACACGATCATGAACAATCTCGATAAATGGTGAGGTTGTTCCAATAAACTCTTACCACGTGGAAACATTGAATCATACAATCTATATAAGAAAAGGAAATTACATTGATATTAAATTATCCTGAAAGAATCATATTCAAGATATAATATTTTAAATTCAGTAGACACAACTCATATAAAAATATATAACATGGAATGTGTCTCAAAGAAGGAAAATTGAGACCAAATTAATTTAAAATTTTGTAACTTTAGAATCTTAAACCCCGGGATATAAAGATCATAAAATTTTTATTTAAATCCCCATATATTTAATTATAATAGAAATATAATACATTCATTGTCATTATATACACCACACAAAATAATTTAGTGGTGAATAAGGCATGTATCTCACGAAAAAAAGAGGGAGATGAAATTCCATTACCTTGTGTCATGACTCTCATCATACTCATTAAAACATCCTAAATAATAAATATAAATTTATTTAACATATATCAAAAAACAATATTCTTACTTATAATACAATTTATTGTTTTTATGGCTTTATATTACCTGCTTGATAATAATTCTATGTTAAGGTTTCACTTTGGGTAATATTCACATTGTTTTTCACATGTGTCTCAATTTGTTATATATTTGGTCCTTATACTTATATCATGATTTAAATAAAGTAAATAATGATTAAATATAATTTATAATTACTATATTTTTATTATAATAATCCAAATAATATATAAGTAATAAATATAATACATCAGTTATTGAGATGGTAGGTCGTACAAACGCATGAACGCTGTTTCTGTTTAACTATCATGTTGAAAGAAATAAATTACAATAAATATATGTATATATATATCATTATTCTAAAAAATTTATTATATCATATATAACATATATGTTCACTCAAACCCATCCTTAATACATTCCATGTAGTGTATAAATGGATCACATCACTTTGGGTGGCAGTAGTCCACACTTCCTCAAACAAAATTATCTTATTAACACAAAATGGTGTTTATGAAGATATGGGTTGTAAAAAAATCACATAAGCTTAAATACATAATAAATATAATATATAACATATATAAAAATATTTTCCATCATTATATCAAAAATGAGATGTTGTAATAGAAAAATGAACAATCACCATTTAGTGAGGTGGTAGTTCACCGTATACATAAACAGTACGTTTGTTACCCATGATATGGAAGTGTTTGTAAGATTAAGTCAAAACCATAGCATAAAAATTCATATTATATTTATGATACTGGTGTTTTTATATAGTCATGTAATAATAATATTTTTTGGATTGGAGAAATAAAATAAAATAAAGATATTTGATGGAGGGTGTTACCTCTAAATCTTATAACTCCTTTGTTTTTCACCAAGGGATTCCTTGGAAGGATTTATAAACAAGGGATGATTCAAGGAGGAATTTTGGGATTTTGGGGATCCATTTGTGTAGATTTTTGTTAAGCCAATGTAGCTTGAGAAGTTTGAGGAAGTGGGAGGAGAGGAGGCCTTTTATATTGGAGGAGGAGTGACACTCTTATAATATTTGGGAAAAGGGAAACCCCACCCACGTTTATTTTATTGAAAGTGGTTCCAATAATGGTCAAATGTTGAGAAAATGGAGTATAAGGTCGAAATATATCCATAAAATGTATTTGGGATAAGTTTTTAGTTATTATTAGGCCATAAGATTAGGTTTTAGTCTATTGTTAAGCTTAATTTAATTTTAATCGTTGTAATTAATATTAATTACCTTCACTAATATTTTTTTTAAAAAAACTAAGTTTATTTTTTAGACATTATAAATTATTCCTATTACAAATATGGAATCTATTTTCCAAATTACAATCACATAAGTTTCATAAATTAATTTGAATTTAATCCCGCTAATGGGACAACAATGACGGTTTTTAAAGTAAAAACGTTCGAAAGTTTGCTTTGTTTTTATGGTCAATTTCAAAATGAAATTGATTCAAATAACATAAATTGGAATGAATTTTAAATAATTAATCAACTTAAGAATTAAAATAAACATAAAATATAATTTAACTATATAAATAAATTAGATGAAAAAGTAATTCTGAATTAAAATTCAGTATTTTTAACTATTCGTTTAAAAAATGAAACCTCACATTAAAATACCAAAAATTCACTCTTACCTAATTTTTATGTTTCTATTTCAAAAATTAAGTTTATTTTGACATATTAAATTTATAAAAGTTCAAAAATGTATATTTAAATTCAGTTCTTCATCAAAAGGATGTAAATTTTCCTTAAGAAAAATAAAGGTTTTTATATATAAAATTGGGTTTGTTATATCTCAGGACTATAAAATATATTGGACAGATATAAAAAAATGTATTGAATATAATATATATATATATATATGACATTAATATCACTCACTAATTGTAATTAATTTAATTTATTAGGATAAAACATCTTTGTTACCATAAAAATAGTTTTCTATAAAAATATTCCATTTATATTCAATTGGTTCACTGTAACTAAGGAATTAATTTTATATTTATGTTAACCATTGGTTTTAATAAGTTAGTTTTTAATTTTCATAACTACTAACTTAACGGTTATGTTAATTATTTATTTATTAAATAAAAATATTTTAATAATATATTTTTTTAGTAAAACATGGTCTTTCATGTTATGAAAATCATTGAGTAAAGTCAGTCTTGAATATAATGAAATATAACTTCAATATTCTATAAATATAAATATAGCCTTGATATTGAATTTAGTTCATGATTAAATTGTAATTTCATATAACACAAGCTAAAAATAGTTCTTTAACATATATAAACTAATTATTTTTAGTGTTGTGTGATATGAAAAATATCAAAAAGAATAAATTAATTCAAAAAAATAATTCAGAAAATCATGGGGTGTATCATTTTTTAGCATGTTAGAATTCCTAGGTAAATTTTAATTTTTTTTTGACAAGGAAACATTACATTGGGTTTTAGAGCATAATTCTAATAATTTCAATGCGTTAGTATGTTTTTTTAGATGGTGTTTAATGTTGTGTGAGTGCCTCAAGGGTCGAGATTAGTTTTAGGAGTGTCGAGCCTTAAAACAAATTTTTTTAAAATGTGCAGGAATAGGTGATCAATTTGTTTAAACTATGTAGCTATTTATAGGAAACTATGCACTCCATTTTTGTTATATAGAATGGGTAGTCGAACTTTATTAGGTGAGGCATACAACTATGTGAGATGTTTGCAGGTTTTTATAGAGGTTATCCACACATGTTACACATGGTTTGATAAACTATACACCTATCCATGTGAGGTAGAGGTACACTTGGATAGCATAACTATATGGTCGGTGTATAGTTAGTTTAACCGAGGGCCCTAACCGTTTGGATCATTAAAGGGTGTGGAATTAAAAAATTTCACATCCCTTATTATTTCATTTGCCTTTCTCCTTTCCTCTCCCATTCAGGAACCTCCTACAGTAGTTGTAGAGATTTGTTCTCCTCATATAGGATTTGTTCAATCTCCCTCATATGATCTAGGATTCAAATAGAATTAGGTGCATTGGATGTGTATAAGTATCTCCTTGATTTTTCTTTCCTCAATTATTTTTTACTCTCACGACTTGCAATGAAAATTCAATGAGGGCCCATTTACCCTATTTTCAAGGGGATTGTCTAAAATCCTTATTTCACTCATTTGGGCTTGGATTAGAGGTCGATATTAGATGGGTGATAACCATAGAGATTAAGTTATGTGGCCCCTATATTTCTCATTAAATATATTAATGTTATGTCATATATAACTAAATATGCATGTGTGGGTTTTCTATGTGAAACCCTTAATAAATTAATTATTTTATTTTAGACATTTAATTGATTTTTTCAAATACTTATGGGAATGATATTACCTCTTTCTTTATGTTAAGATGGTTTTGGGTATTTTAGATGGTTAGTTGAGATTTGATGGCAGCTTTAATTCAATAATTTATATTATATTTTTACTGAATTGGTTCTATGGGAATTTGTTGGGAATAGCCCAAATTACATGGGGTGATGTGGAATTCTATGACTTAGAAAATGAGTTTTATAAATATGAGGAAATATACCAACACATTTGGGGTGATGTTGACCCTCAGAATCGAGGTGATGTGATTGTAAGGATGAGGTGGAAGGTGATAACCGTGGCGTGGATGAATGATGAGGTGCACATGTGGAAATGTGTTTTTCTATTAGTGTGGATTTGGTAGCGTTGGTGATTATCACTCACCATGACAAGAAAATAGTATAATTGGTGTCATTTTCCCATATATGAGGACTCATTTGAGGTGTTGTTAACCACTAATTATTGGTGGAGTCCTCCACAGATTTAGCAGCATAGGGGATGGTGTTGACCATTAGTTATAGATGAGATGATATTCATAAAAATATACAGTTGTTGTTGATTGAAAAAAATCATATGGGTGTTGAGGCTCACAATAACATTAATAGATGATGGGCTAGGTAGATTGCGAGAGAGACCATCAAATGGGTGATGAGGCTTACTATGACATTGGTGGCTGATGGGTCGGGATAATGGGAAGAAAGATAACTCTATTCCTTGGGTCATTTGTCTATTGAGTCGATTCTGGTTTAATATTTATTTAAGGATGTATCTCATCTCCATTGGGGAATTAGGTTGTTAATCCAATAGTTTTTTGATTAATGGATGTATGAGGTACTTGTAACATATTTTTTGGGTGTGCCATTAGGATGTTGTTTTACTCGATATGAGGCTACATGTGGTATTGGTGGGCAAGAGGTGTTGGGTGACATGTATATGGATGAGATATCTATATATATTCTTTCAATATAACTAACCTAGTACACATCGATCCTTTTCTGACATGGTATTAAGTAGGTAAACACTTCTTCGTGGCTACTGATCATGAAAAAAGTAGGTTATTTGGTTTTATTCAGGCTTGTAGTTGCTATTTATTTTTGTATGTATAAACTTTTATAAATATGGATTTAAGATGGGAACACATTGGTGGTGTCCTACTGAGTTCGTACTCACACCCTACATGGGACCCTTGGAATGTGTTTAGACTTTATTGTATTGAGATTAGATTAGGGACCAGGATCGTACTTTGGAATATAGTGATTGGGGTTGGGTAGGTGAATGGGATGCATGAAAGATGAACCATGGTGGTTCTTTTCATGGATATGGAGTTAATTTTGGGACCTCTGATTACAGCCTTTTTTTATTAGCCTCTAGGTGATCTTTTATGTTTTGTATGATTGTTTGACATGTATTCATTATCTGGCATGTATATGAATTTATGCATTTATCTTTGGAATATTGTTGATTGTTATTTATACCAGTGAGTTTGTTACTTATGATTCTACAATTTTTTTATTATATGAATAATTATTATTATCAATACTAGAGTTTTTAGTCTCCCAACTATCACCTAATTAAACCCTCACTGCTAGTCAACAACCTTTTTCATATGAGGAGGTGCACCTAACACTCAATATCCCACTATCTTGGCCCACAGGTTAAGAGGATCCTAGGTTTGGGTGCTACACAGTTCAGGAAGAATACTTACATGAAGCATTTTTCCAATATGTTGGATACACTAAAGATATGTATTATATTATTATATATTATTATAATGAAGAATATTTTTTCCTTGAGATAGAATTTTCATGATGAAAAATTTGAGATGAGATTCTGGAAGAAAAAATATGAAGCATTAGTGTAATGAAGGTGAGGAGAATATTTTCACAATGTGAAATAGTAAAGACCCATTATCGGGTACCATAATTGGATATATTTTACATTATAACTTCAAAAAAATAAAGATAGTGTTTTAGAAAAGGTTTAGTCAATTATAGAGACTAATGAGAAGATCTGTTTTAATTTCTGAATTTGATGGGAATTGGTGATAACTTTCACATCTATTTAGGATTTATTTTGATCTTATGAGGTCCAATATAAAATTATAATTATTGTTGGTATATAAAATGGTTCATCGGGTTCACAAAATCATCCCTATCCAAACCCACTTAAAATTGTTTATTTTGATTCTAATTAAAAATCTATGGATTGTACATTGTGACACCACAACTTGAACATAACCACCCATCATGGGGGTGAACATTATAAAAAAAATTGTTTGTTTTATTGATTTATTTTCTGTATCATTTAGGTAAGGATGTGGTATAATGTTTGAGTGTATTAGGAATTAATAAGTCACAATGATTTATTTCAAGTAAAAATAATTATAAAATAAGTACCATTGATTTATCCCCCTCACAGCCCATCAGTTCTCAGTGGTATATCCCATTCCAGGTAATATCCCATACCAATGATAATGAAATTATAATTTTCACCAAACCATGAAAATTATTTTTATTCAACCCAAAACTTATAGAAAATCATATAAAAATCCAAATAAACATGAAATTATAGTTTCAAATATTTTATAGTTTATTTAAGTAACACATAAAATGTAATTTAATCACCCAAATATAGGAAAAATATATTAATTTTCATATACCTAGAGTATAATTTTTTTATTTAACATTAAAAAAAATCATTACAAAGGATGCCAAGAAATAAAAAAATTATATAAAATTATAAAAAAAATTACTTACCATATATAATAAAGTATTTAAAATGTTTAAATTATTTTTACCTAAACTGTAGTATTTTTTGGAAAAATTAATTCAAAAAACTTAAATTTTTTATATATACCTGAAAAAACATAAACATTACCTTATCAAAAAAAATTGTGATTGAAAAAAATAATAAATAAATTCTAAATCACACAAATGGTCAAATTATAGTAGAGTTTAAATGATGTGGGTGGAAACTAATTCAAAATAACTCTTATAAAAGACACTATATGATATATACACATCAAAAAATAGCTAATAAAACATCAATCATCAATTTTTCATATTATGGAGTCAAGTATTACCAAAAATTTAATAAAACTATTTCTAAATCATATTAAAAAATAATACCATCAATAATATATATTACCCACTAAATTTTAAAAAACCACATTGTAAGATTTCCTATGAAATATTTTTTTTTAGTTACCTAGATGTTTCAAAATATTTATGATCCTTTGATTATTAAGGGAGTTTATGAATTTTTAGGAGAAAATAATCCCTCATGAAGTGAATTTACAATGAGGTATGTGTGATTTAATATTAATAAATACATGGTTAATATATTTTTCTCTTAAACTAATAGTTTTATTACTCTCACAACAATGTATTATTCAACAGAGTGGTATTTGAATGACCTTAAGAATGGTGTAATTATACTATTTTTTTCTTCAAGAAATTTATCCATTAGTTTTGAATCCCTTTTCATGTTATGTTTAATGTCATCATGATCATGGTTGACTAATAGGCTTATTGGAAGTATACCAAAAAGTCCAGGGTCCGGTCAGATCTGTCCCTAAAAAATTTATTAAGAAAAAGATAATAGAGTCAGGTGTACGATGAATTATTACAAAGGTGAGAGTATATTACACCACGCATGTCTGCCTCCACCAGTGGAGCGTAGTATTCTGGTGTCGTGAAGGACCACATCATATTCTTCGCCATTATTGATTTCTTTTCCAAACCATCGGCAACTTGATTGGATTCCCTATAAGCATGTGAGATTATCAGATTGAGCTCGGTAACCTTGTTGAGACACGCAATCCAATGAGGTAGAATTCTCCATGGCACATCTCGTGTTCTTGTTTTCAAGGCCTGCACTGCAGTTTGAGAATCTGATTCAATCCATAACAAACTCAATTTGAATTGAGCAGTAAAATTGACTGCATGTATAATATCCCATAGCTCAGCTTCATAGGCCACCCCTATATCAGTGTAAGAGTAAAATCAACCCTTCACAAAACCACGATGTGTGCGGAAGACTCCGCCACATCCAGATGGCCCTGGCGCGCCAGCAGCAGCCCCATCTACATTTACCTTGAGCCACGCGCCTATCGGAGGTATCCATCGAATGTATTTGAGAGTTTTGGGATTTCGGGGGCGACCGGGAACACCTAGAATTCTAAGGACCTGCAGGTCAGTTAATTTGTTAGTCATCCCTCCAGTTTGCACCATAGATGCTGCATACACTTCCCTATACAGGGCAAGCATTCCGGTCTGGGAAGAAATCTGCTTGTTCTCAAACAGGATGGCATTGCGCGCATGCCAAACAGCCGCAAAAATTGCAGCACCAGCCACCAGCACCAGATTCTGAATTTTCTCACTTCGCCCAGCGTTGGACAGCCCTGAAAGGATCTCATCAACCTGCATATGAGAGCACAAATCCATCCCAAACAGAGAACCTGCATATGACCAAAGATGGCGCACATATCGGCATCCCACAAACAAGTGTTGCACATTTTCCTCTGCACACATACATAGATAGCATGCTGAAGAAATCTGAATTCCAGCCCGCTTGAGTTGATCATGTATGGGAATTCTATTTTTCCAGATTCTCCAAATTAAGATGAATCTGGATGGTTGGATACAGGGAGCCTGAAAGGTTGTAATGCATCTCGGAGTGTGAGTAGAGCTCCCACATTCCATCCTATAAAATTCCTTGATGTTGAAGCACCCATGACTATTCGGATTCCATATCAGAGTGTCATGATCCATGAATGTGTAATTCTGAATTTCAAGTCTAATTTGAAGGGGAAGAAGGCTGTCAAATCTTTGCCATTGTGTTCTGAAATCAACAATGGGCATATTCCTTACTTCAGAGTGAGTGCTCATGATATCGTGCAGTGGCCTATCAAGCCAAGTGATATTCCAGCAGTTGAGATTGGAGTTCTCACACACCATCCACTTTGTTTCGTTCATGATTTTATTGAAGGCATGTCTAAGAGAATCCCACACGGAGAACCCAAGATAATGTTTGTACCCATTTAGCAACCTTTCCTTAAATCTTTTGACCAAAAAAGCATTAGAAGCATCATTGGAGATCAGGCTCTATGTGAATTTCCCAATGAGACCATCATTAAATATCTTTAGTTCCTTGATTCCAAGGCCTCCAAGATCAACTGGTTTGATACACTCTTTCCAGGCAACCGTTACCAATTTCCTTTCGTGGGAAGAACCAGTCCATAAGAAATTCCTTATCATACACTGCAACTCCTTGATTAGGCCCCTAGGCCACCTATACAACGAGTAGGAGTACAAAAACTTTGATGTGATCACTGAGTTAATGAGACACACTCTTACAGCCAGGGACATAGCCTTCCCTTTCCAGCTAGCAAGTTGATTGACAATTCCAGAATAGATACCTTCCAGATAATGCCGTTTAACATTCCCCCAGAAGAGAAGAACACCAAGGTACTGGAAAGGAAGAGTCCCTTTTTTCACCCCAAGCCCTCATATGATTCTATTTTTCTTGCCAACCGTAATGCCATTACCAAAAACAATGAATGATTTATTCCAACTAATCGCTTGCCCAGCCACCTCTTCATAATGCTCAAACAACACCTGGATAGACGAGATTTTTTTTCTAGAAGCTCGCCCAAATAGAAGTATATCATCAGCATAGAGAAAATGTGAGGGAGAAAAATCATTCTTCCCGGCCCTAATTTGCTTATAAAAGCCAAACTGAACAAGATCATTGATGCACCTACTCAAATAGTCTTCTGCAATGGCAAATAGAAAACCTGAGAGCGGATCCCCTTGCCTCACACCTCTAGTGCACGGGAAGAATCCTCTAGGTGCCCCATTAATAAGAATGGACAGCCTTGATGAGCTAAGGATGGTACTAATCAACTTGATAAAACCATTCGAGAAGCCATACCTTTTGAGGACATTGAAAAGAAAGCTCCATCTTAGAGTGTCAAAAGCCTTAGATATGTCAATTTTGAGCTCAAAGTTCCCATTTCTAACTTTCCTCCTCATCAAGTTAACACTTTCTGAGGCAGCAAAAAGACAAGTTTGAATATTGTGTCCAGGAACAAATCCAAATTGATTTTGAGTAATCATGTCACTAACCAACGGTCCCATGCTGTTCATAATAATCTTACTGATGACCTTAGGGATTGTATTTCCAAGTGCAACAGGCCTGAAGTCTTTAATGTCAACCGCATTTTCCTTCTTGTTTATCAGTGCAATAAAACATGAATTCATCCCATATGACATATAGGAATATTTGAAGAACTCCTTGATTGCTTGAGAGATATCATCCTGCAAGACATCCCAGTAAAACATGAAGAATTTGTTAGTGAACCCATCTGGACCAGGATCACTATCCATATTAAGAGAAAACAAGGCTGCTTTAATTTCCTCCTTTAGAGGAGGAGCGATTAGGGCCTGATTATTTTGATCTTCAATGAAAGGGATAATGTTGTCAACCATTTTCTATGTGTTATCCTGCCCATCATCAGAATATAGACCCATGAAGTATTCCACAGTATCCTGGGCAATTGCATTTTCAAAGGTTTGAAGCTGACCATTAATGTTAATTGCCTTATTTCCTACTCTGTCCCTCTTCTCTTTGTGAAGCCTATGAAAGAATTTTGTGTTCTGGTCTCCCTCCTTCAGCCATTTCACATTTAGTTGGTTTTTTTCAGCCTTTCTTTGACCACTAAAAGACTATCCATCCTGTTATGGGATTCAATTTCCTCCCTAGAGGGAGTATTCAGATGTTGATCCCTGATCTGGCAGCATGCAAGAGCCTCCTCAGTAGCCTTAATGTCACTATCCAGCATAGTGAATGAGCTCTTTCTCCACTCCTTGAGCAGATTCTTAGTATGTTTTAATTTCCCAGCTAGCCTTTGCAACGGGCTACCAATCACCTCAATGCTCCAAGCTTTCATCACAGTTTCCCTGCACCCAGGAGCTATAAGCCAGCCATTGTTAAACCGAAAAGGTATGGGAAGAGACCTCCTAAAGTGTGTATTAATTTCCACAATAATCGGATTGTGATCAGAGTGATGTTTGGGAAGTGTGAAACCTGAAATTCCATGGGCAGAACTTTGATCATCTATTTTAAAAAACATCTATCAAGTTTGCTTGCTTGCTTCCCCTTCCAGGTCTACCTACTCCAGGTAAAATAATCTCCAACCACCGGGACCTCAACCAAGTTGCATTGATCAATACACAAAGAGAATTACAAGGATGCGATGCGATTGAAGTTGTCTCCAGTTTTTTCCTCCGACCTCAAAACAGTATTAAAGTCACCAAGGATCACCAAATTTTGATTAATGTTCCCAGATATAACCTTCATCTCATCCCACAATTCCCTTCTTCTAATATAGGAGTGGTTTTTTTACATCTTCCTCTGGTAGTTGGTAATGGGGAGTCCCAAAATAAGAATATTAAATGTCTTGGTCATTCATGGAAATGTCAATTATGATAGTGGGAATAGTTATTAGGATTAAACATTTATTACTTGAATATAGATGAAAGATTCACAAAGATAAAAACACATAAAAATGGGAATATTGGATCCCATTTTAAGAGAAATAAACCCAAGTATGAACAGATTGATGTAAAACTACAGTAATACCTATAAATTTTAAAAGAGATCCTAGATTACCACACCAAAGAGAAATCATGAAGTTGGAATATTGACCATAATATTTAAGTAGATTTTTTGAGGTGGAAATTGGTAGAAAATGTTTGTGGTGATTGTAATTGTTTTTCTAATTTATACCTAAAATGATCTAAGATGATTTAGATATTGGCAAAGGATATTATCAATAAATTTGGTGTAGAAATAACTTCTAAAACCATATTTTTTTAATCCTCCATTCTATAATGATATTATATTTATAAATAAGTGATGGGTATCTCCTTTAAATGTTTCTATGAAAAAAATATGTGAATATTTGAGATAATTGACCACTCATTCTAGGGTGCTCTTGGATAAGACTAAAGAGATAAAAAGGGTGAAAACATTATCCAAATTTTAGTGGCACTTGTGGTCATGGGAAGTGAATATTAATAGAATTATTAGATCTTATAATTATTTATTACAACTATTACTGTGTTCATTCTATATTATATATTATTTTTTCCAATAAATAAAAAAAATCATGTGTAGTGGGATTGTAACCGTTATTTATCAGGGAATAACCACTAGATACCTAGAGTTAGTGAACCTTTTATTCTCTCTTGTCTGATGTGGGTTATTTATCACTCTCTCTCTCTCTTATAATTTTATTTTCATCATTAAGATCCAATATTAATAATTAGTGACATGAATAATTTCATTTAATAGTTTAGGTTTTGATAGCCACTAATGCTCCCCCTCTCTGTAGTTGCATACTCTCTACTAGCCCCATAAATTTGTATCATAGAGTTATTATAGTAGTTTAAAATAACAATTCATATATATATATATATGATTTTTTTGTTAATTAAATCTTTATACTGATGTGATCTACATTGACTATGAATAACATCCATTAAAAAAGAGTTTTAAAATTATATGGAAGTTGATTTTATCTTTACTGGGAGAGGATGATTCTATATCATCTATCTCTTCTCTTGGATGTTCCTGAAATTTAAAATAGTGGTTTACATGTTCCCATAATTGGTAAAACCTACAATTTTCTGGAAAATAATAATTTCAAACCATATTATAGAGTTATCAGTTCACTACATTCATCCCTCTTAGAGAATAATTTAACATGAATCATGGGATTAAGATGATGAATATAATATGAAATAAAATTTGTGATATCCATGATAGAGATATAAATGTATTGGATTAATTGTTAAAAACATTATAGGATAAGTTTTAGGATATAAAAATATGAGAGGTTGAAAGTGTGGATGAGTTCTTCATTCATGTGATAACAATCATAAACTCCATTAGATGTTTTAGAGATATGTTTTAATATTATATCATAAGAAATTTATTCTAATACTATAATGTAAATTGGATGAAATGATTTATAACTTTGAGGTTGAATAATTAGATGGGTGGACCATCAATAAGATAAAAAAATATATTCATTTCTTATTTCATGATAAGAGGAAAACCCGTAAGGAGAAAACTAAAATATAAGATGTATATGGATTTTGAAGAATTAAATGGTTTGAAACATTTTGATCCAAATAATTCTCATAAGAATAAAATAAAATATAAATATTTTACAAGTATTTTAATGAAATAATATTTTTATTTTAAAATGTTATGCAATAGGGGAAACGTAAATATAGGGTTAAACTTCCATTCATGTGTTTTGATTATGGATATATTGGATACTTTTCTACTAACTACCTTTGAGAAGGAAAAAAATGATAAAGTGTATGACCAAACAAAATTCTCATCATGAAATAACGGGATGGAAAGAGGTTATAGTAAATTAATATATTTTAAAGGAAAAATAGAGTCTAATATAATAAAGAATAATAACTTTCTATCAAAATATAAATAGAAATATTGTTAGGATAATTGTGAAAGAGAGTAATATGACTAAAATAATGAAAGATAAATCCCTTTTATGGATAATTTTAATCACCCCAAAAATATCCCAAGTGGATAAGAATAAGGTATATGTGAAGTGGAAATTAGTGATATGGAAATGTGGTAGGAGTTCCAATTATTATGGAATAACATAAATTGATTGAGGAAAATAAGATACTTGATAGGGAAAAAATATTTTGAAATCTAACAATTATATTTTGATGAAATATCATGATGAATCAAAATAAAAAATAATTACTAAGAAAAAAATTAGAGTTAACTCTAAATATGGTTGATCACAAGGAAATACCTGATGGGTTAAGATGATAGATACAACCATAAAAATATAATTTCCTTGAACAAATAAGTAATGGTTCTTAGTTAAAAATTAGTTGTTGTTGAAAATTCCTTGATGATCACTCCCATTATGTTTCAAAATTATATATATTAAATTAGTGAAATCCTAAAAGAAATGGAATAATTTACTAATTCCGCCAATAAACATAGATATTGTCTTATGGTTCTAAAAACTATAATTTTAGATGCTTTAAAAAATAGACTAAGTTGTGTATGTTGCAATGATGAAGGGAATAATGTAGTTGCATCCTGAAATAAGGTCAAAAAACTCATTTATAAACTCATTGTTGGTTATTAATATATTAAATTCAATGAAGAGTGTGAGAATAATAATATTTAGGCTAAGCATAATGGAATGGAAAATTCAAAGGAAAATGTTCCTAAACATAAAAAGTTTGAAAATAAGTAGTCTATTTTGAATTGTAAAGAACAATAATGAGTATATTTTCATGATTATGTCTATTATCAAAGTATAATTCACTTTGAATGAATATTTGGTTTTTAATGATTATAAAGGAATGAAGCATATGTAAACTAGTATGTTTTTTCACTTCCCTAATCAAATAGAGACTATAAACCATGGGGGATTCAACCTAAGTCTCCTAGAGGATAGCCAAGATCAAATTAAAAAGACAAGTTTCAATTATTATATAATTTCAATTGACTTGAGTAAACTTATTGGATGTGTGATAAACCTAAAAAAATGTCCAACAAGTGTGTGGATTTGAAACCAAAGTAGTTAAAGTAAAACAATAATTCCAAATATATTAATAAGAGGAGTAATGAGGATAATGAAATGGTTATTGTGGTTTCTTAAAAATCTATAGAAGGAAAGAATTATTTGAAACACTATATTGGTCAAATGACACAAATGACTTGAAAATATTTACAAAAAATATAACAATGGTTTGATTATAGATATATTACTTTTGGTAACGATGGATAACAAAACATGAAATAAGTTGGATTTTCTATGACTAGTAAGAAGATGTCTAGTATTGTTAACTTTATTCAAAGACTAGTGCACAATCGTTTAAGTGTTCCTTAACTTTTTGATAATGGGAATAACAAAATATTTCAGAAGGATTGATGTGTCATAAGAATCTTTAATGGTGAAATAATATTGATGAAGGGAAAATAAAAACCAATTATCTCTATATGATTTTCAATGATCAAGATACTTGATGCATGAGTATGAATGATAAAAATAAACTATTGCATAAAATTATTTTTTATTTGGGGAATAAAATATGGATATTATTATAAATCATATATCATTTATAAATCTGTTTTTTTTTGTATAATGAAATTATCAACAGTAGTGACACATGTTACAAAAGAAAATTTGATTAATAGGAGCCTTGATTCATATGATATTAAAATAAATAAAAGTATTGAGTTGATATACTCATATGTATGTAATATGATATGATTTAGGTCATACAATATAGATAGGTACATTATAAGTTTTATTTAACATTTTAATAATATGGATTATGAATTATTTATATTAAGTAATTAAAAATCTATTTAGAGATTCAAACACTTTCTGATGAGTGTTGAGAACCAAAATTGATATAGTGATCTATAAACACCCATACTAAATATAGTAGTTGAATGTAATAACTATAATTTTGTGAACATGGGTAAAATTGATATAATAACATGAAACATTGATGTTATTTTCAATACAAGCTATAATAGTGGAAATATACATTCTCAATTAGGGTTTACATTGACTAGATTTTACCAATATGCCTTATTATATTTGGTTTGGAAAAAAATAAAAATATTAAATAACTAAATGGTATTGAAAATACCTTTCTAAACCAATATTAAAGGTAAAATTTGGGTCATGTTATATGACATATCCAAATAAGTATTAGTTCTTTGATATACACCCAATGTACAAATTTTTTGGTTTTTGAATAAGAATCTAAAAAAATGAATTGTATGAATTAATTTTGTTGAAAATTAAAAATAACATATAAAAAAATTTCCTATTTATAATTATATTAATGGATCTATTAAATAAAAAATTATAAAATTTGAGATTATTCCATATACATAAAGATATTTTCAAAACTCTAATGTTGATTTTAAAATATCTAGTGAAGAGGAAATCCCTGGGAATGGAGAAATTATGTTCATGATAATTAAGAAGCACATGGAGAAGGATGACATTATTAGAGACTATATCAAGGGTGTTAAAACTATTAGAGTTTAATTAATTCCATTCATACCTAATTTTATTCACAAGTTAAACCAAAGAGTGATTAAGTGTCTTTGCAACATGAGGACTGGACATCAACAATGAAAGGATAGTTGAATCAAATTGATAAGAATATTACATGAAAAATTTTGTTAGGTATTAAAATAAATAGAATTATTGGTTAAAATTAGGCCCTTATTAATATTCTTGTTGTTAAATATGAATTAAAACAAAATAAATATCATCTATTTTATAAGGTATCATCTCAAATTGAGTGAATTAACTTTGATGACACATTTTCCTCTATCATCTGGCATGAAATAGATTATAATATTTCAAGAAATTTCTATTTAATTAATTTTATTATTTTCCAATATGATTTTAAGACACTATTTGTAATTAGTGAACATGAGGAGGAATTCTATATTTAACAAATTAAAAGGTTATATCCTAAAAAGTAATGGTTCATGAATGTGAAAAATAAAGAAGGAATGTTTTTGTGTTAAAGAAAGAAACCTAATAATGATATTCATTAATGGAAAAAAACATAAGGATCATGAAATTAAAAAAAAATTTAAGAACACTCTAACCTCTATTTAAAGGTAGATGACACAAATTTACTCACTTTGATTGCATACATTGATAAAATTTTCTTTTTCTAGAGGAAAATTGGAGAATTATAAGGAATTTTATGCCCAAATGATAAAACATTATGAGATTTTAGTGATTGATGAGATGACATCCTTCTTGGGTTTGAATGACATAAATGTAGTAGTTTCTATCTTCATCTCATGAGGTAAGTGTTCTCATGAGTAATTGATTACGTTTTTCATAGAATAATTGAGAAGGTATCTAATTTGGTAAATGTTGGGACTAAGTTGTTAAGTGATTAATAAGGAAGGATTATGTATATAATAGAGTTTTGTGGGATTTTTGGTGTCTTGTATTAATTTATTATGTCTAAGATAAACATTATATTTATCTTATCATTATGTATATAATTCCAAAGAAATGTTAAGTAGTATCATATTGAAAAGGTGAAACAAATTTTATGTTTCATCAAGGGGAATATATATTTCATTTTTAGGTAAGATTGGAACATACAATTATAACATTAAAAATATATTTTTATTGATTGGGAAAGAGATGATTTTGGTCTAATACCTACTTCTAAAGGATCAGTCTTCATTAAATAGAGATTAATTTCTTGGAAATCCATAAAAAATATCACTATGAGAATAGTAAATTTTAAATCTGTTTTTGAATCTCATGAAAAAAAATAAAAAATATGTTGATGAAGTTGAAACTTAAATACATTCATTTGAATATTTTTTACCTATTAAAGGTTGGGTGTGATAATAAAATTGAAATCAACTTGAAAAAGAATATGTTTTAATATCAAGTTTTTAAGTATATTGAAATAAATTAATACTTAATTAAAGAGAATGTGGAATATTATGAGAATTCATTGAAGTATATTTCAACTAAGGAGAAAGTCATACATAACTTAATAAATCCTGTATCAAAGAATTATTTCTATCACATTAAAATATTGTTGGGATTTCATTATATTCCAAAAAAACTTGTTTAGTTTCACATTTTCTCACTCTCAAATTCCTTTTCATTTTTTGATAGAGATGAGGATATGAAAGGAGTTCTTCTTCAGAACTGGAATAACCACCTATTTCTTTTTTAAATGTGATTATTTAGAATTAGGCATGGGGAGTTAGTATCTTAATTTGATTCTTATAAAACAACTCTTGTGTTGATTCACATGTTTCCAAAAAAATTCTAAGGGACAGATTAAAGAGCACTTGATTATTGGGGGAGTTGGTGAGTTTTGATGATTTTATAATCCCCTCATGAAGTGAACTGAAAAGGAGTGATAAGTGTGTTGATTTAAATTAATACATTATAAATATATCAATGATTTTATAATAGTGTGAGGAGTAATCTAAAAAGTACATATCATCATGTGGTGTGTTATTTAGACCACCATCACAACATATGTGTGATATGAATTATTTCAAATGGTTATAGATTCATGAGTTTCAAAGTTTTAGTCATGTTTTATTAATTGAAAACATGATCATATATGATTGAGAGTATTTTTAGAGATATATTAAATATAATATAATGATGAAATTATGGGAATGAATTTTCTATGTGATGGTAGCGCTAAAAACAAGTTTTCTAGTTGACCTATAAATGGATTATGAAGGATTTTGGGTATAACAACAATTTTCGTTTTTATTTTTGTTATATGGTTTCTACAAAATGGCTTATAAAAGTGAAATAACTATTATAGAGATATTTTACACTTGTAGATCTGCTAGTAGGACATAAATAGGCCAAAATGATAATTTTTAACTTTCATGGTCAACAATGGAATTCAAAAAATTGGGAGTTAGTGCAGTTTATGGATTTCCACCTTGAATAATAAAAGATAGAGTTAAGAAAAACCATCGAGAGAACACATTAAAATGATCATAGTGGATAAAATTTCATAAAAATGAAATTACTAAATGTAATGGATTGAATAATAATGATCAAAGTACAAAGATGGTCAAGAAAATTGATGAGATGACATCGCTGAAGAGAACGGTTGAGAATGGAATAATGACGCTAGTATTCAAGATGTGTTTTTTAGTCATTCAACATGAAGAAAAAAAGGATTGGTGAATGGGTTTTTGAGTTAAAGTTATATCTAAAATTAACTAAGATAATGGATATATGAGAAGGAGATACGAATGTGGCTTTAAAATCTTATTGATGTAACCTCCAAAATTGGTGTCTTGGAGGCCACTATACTATGGTGACTGTTTATAAAAAATGATGGGCCTCACACTTTAAATTTTGTGTGATTAAAATATAGGATTCTCAAAGATAAATGTTAATATATTCAAGGTAGTTCTTATTTAAGATAATGGAGAAGTATAAGGGTGAAAACAGATGGGTTTAAATGGTATAAATGACACTTATTTATAATATTGAAAGTTACTAGAAAACCATAACCCAAGATTACCGTGAAAAAATACAAGAAACTGAAAAGCGATAAAATGAAGAACAAATTATATTATACATAGAATATCTATGAAAACTATCATCATCCATTCTTGATGAAGATAAATAAGAGGCATTGAAATAAAATCCTTTCTCCATGGTGTATCCATGGGATGTGAAAAAACACTCAATACTTGAGTGGTATTCCTCCCCTCTTCATGGCATTCTTATGCCTCTATGAATAATTTAGGATGAATAAAATAGCTATGGGTATGAAATTATTTCAAGAAATAAAACCACACAGTATTAATGATATTTTCATTCATTTATAACCAATACGGAAACATTACAGTTATAAATAAAATAAATCATATGCTATGATATGTATTACTGATGAATGTGGTCTAAGGACACTCTCTAAACATTTACTATTATGAATCTCTAATTTTTCACATGTGATTAATGATAGTTGGTGTAGGGGATAATGTGTGAGTAAAAATATTTAGCAATCAAGTACCAAAGGCAGTGTAATGCTTTATGATATCCCCATCATTTGGGAATATGATATTCCATTTAATGATGATTGTCATCTTATATTACATACTCATATAATACAATATTATATGGCCTACACACTGAAAACCCATTTAGGATCTATGTGATCATTGAGAAGGGGAGGTTAATAATATATGATCTTCTCCTTTAATATTTTTTAATTTAGAGACCACATTTGGATATTGTTAGCGAGAATTGAATTTGTTAGAATAAAAAACAGGAACATCCACAGGATCACAACAATTAAAAAGGTTAACTAATTAATAAGAGTAGTTAGTCCTTGGCATGGTTTGGAAATTATACAGAACCACACTACCATATAAAAAAATCCTTTGGTTTTTTAAATAAATCCTGGAATACACAGCAATTCTATAACATTGTTGTCCTTTTACAGTGCATGTTCTCCTCTCATAGATAATATGATATTATTTTTTTATAACATAATAAAAAACTCTTACAACTAGATTCAACATTTTCACTATGGTGCTTCGAATTTCATCACACATCACTTGTTCCATGTTCTTCTTATTCCAATTCACATTATTTCACCCTAATTAGAAATAAATTCTAAATAAAAACGGTCTAAACATGTTGGTATGATCACCTCTATGCCTAGTAGTAGTCCATCGGGTATCCTCTATCTAATAGCCTATTTTTTACCCTCAGTTTAGACCCTCTATCTGACACTATGTTGGTCTAATACAACTCTATCTCTTAACTTTTTTTAGTACCAATGCATCTGATGATGTTGTGTCGGATTCTATGAGAAAATGATCTATTTAGTTCCATGGTAATTACCTCAATTCTACTAAATTCACCTAGTAGTAACAATATAAGAAACTACTTCATGGGTCATAGGTTGCCTTTATATTTGAAACGTGTTTTAAAAACATAAGGTAGAAGCATGAAATTCCAGTTAAAATTTCTCAATCTATCATTGAATATCACTCTCAAAACATTCCACATTTGACAACCCTCAATATCCCTAATAAATTTAATTAAATAAACTGCATTAAAACTTCCTTGTATCGTAACATCAATGTCCTCTTTAAACCATTCCTCAAATCTCATCTAGAATCATGATATTTCATTCATTATTATTGAAGTATTGAACATCCAGTTCAATCTTTTCAAATTTAATGACTATTAAAACATTATAAATATTTATAAAACTATGTTTGATTCATCTTTATAGAAACATTTCCATCTAATAACATCATATGGTTATTCTTTGTTTGGTATCCCTTGATTATATTGAATTCATAATTTCCTATTGAGAAGCCCTTATATTTTTATTATGCTTGGTTATATTTGAGTTAATTACATCAATTTCTATTCTAGGAATCCATTATATAATACCTCCAAACACAAACTCTCTTCTTCTGATGTACACTTTTTATAAGCCTTTGTCTGATGGATTTATTTGGAATCAATTTTAAGACACCCATTCTCAGAAACGTATGCTTGATAAACTTCTTCAAACTCACTTTCATCTTCATCTCCCTTAAAAAATTCTAGTTTTGATGATCTTCACATGTTTCCTATATCAAATTTTGTTATTAGGAAACATTTTTTTGATCATTTGGACACATTTAACTGCTATCCTACGTGAATTTTTTTAGTTCATTAAGCCTAACTACTATGCTTCTTGGTCTTTGTAAAATTTCATCTAGTATACTTCATAAATATCTTCATTAGATACAACATCATCCCTAAACCTTATCTATTTTAAAATATTATAGAAATTCTTCATCTGGTGAAATTATTAACTTTTCACTTTCTGTTATGTTTTTCTCCACGAATTTCTTCCTTTAGTTAACTATAAAAACATATTCCATAGGAAAAAGTAAGCTAATGTCATGAATATATTTACATAATCATGGTATTTGGTACTTTAAAGGTTTTAAAATAATCACATGATTTAGTTTTCCCAGAACACATAGCCTAATTCCCTATAATCACTTTCTAACAAAACACACTGACCAATCATTCATTTGATCATATTTTTTTATTGGATGTAGTCCATTCAACTCAAGTTATTAGACTCAACTATATCTATCTAAAAACATCATAAGAAAGTTTTTGGATCAAAGGATTCTCTTTCCTGGAAATATGTCTTTTTTGTGTCTTTTTTTTCAATCCACGTAGGGTTGATCAAGTAATTTCAAGGTGAGTGATCTTATATTACAAGCTGACAAAAGTATTGAAGGTGGAATTATTTCCCAATGTTTGACAATTTTTTGGGGTCAAAATCTAGAGGAAGAGTTTAGAATCACGAATGTTTGTTATCTGGAATCAAATATTCACAAAACTTTTAATGGCATGGGTTTCAGGGAGACTAGGTTTCGTGAAGGGGATCATGGTGAATGTGTGATGAGTTGACGATGATCTCCACAGCTACGAGAATTAGGACATCACAAATGGGTGATGTGTTGGTGAAAATCTATCTGATTATGAAAAAACTCATAGGAACATCATGAATGGGGGAGATTAATGAAGGGTTGAACCAATATATATTTGGTTTCCCCAACTTTATTTGACATGAAAATAATCAAATAAAAGTTGAAATCTCTCTAAATTTTCAAAGACCAGGAGCTTAATGAATCTAGATTTTTATGCAAGATTGAGCATCATGAAAAGACAAGTTTTGTCTTTAATGATTCAAATTATTCTAATTAATGGGTAGTTCATGATTATGGGTTATTCCATGAGGACATGGTGATCTTTTCTAGGGAAGTTTGTTCCGTGATGGCAGTTTTCTTTGTAAAGTTTTTGAGCTTCACGAATGAGCTCCGTGAATAGTATATCTGAACATCAGGTTTAAGTGAACAATGATTTTAAAGTGCATGAACTCAAGTCTATGGTTCATGAATTTTATCATTCTATTCAGGGGCAAAGACATAAATCCTAATCCATTAAATAATCCTTCAAGTTGATAAACTGAGAAAGACTTATCCCAGAGTAGTGAGTTAGGAGGAGTTGATGGAAGTGTTTCGAGGGTTGTGGTGTACCATCCCTAAAATATTGTAAAGTAAATTTTATTGGAAAAAAGTGTTTGTGTTTTAAATTATGTATTCCACAACTAGAAAATATTAGTAGATTTAGGTATGACCGACACATTTTAGTGTATACTCCTTAGACTAGACCTTAGTGGTCAACCAAGTAAAAATTTTGTGATGCCTCTTGCTTATGATTTTTTCTTTTATATACAATCCCATAAGGTAATTTTAAATGGTTCTTATTAATATGGGGGCAAGATCCATCACTATAGAAGAAAAATTTTGCACCCTGATTCACCCCTCCCCTCTTATGGTGTTATGGGGTCCTTCAAAAGGCTCAAAATTGTCATGATATTTTTGTATGAAAATAGAAGAAAATAATTAATATATGCTTCTTTATTCTCAACCATATCCTTCCTGTCATAGAAACACATTATAACCACTTAGTATTAACAATATCTCCCCTTGGATTTTTTTTCAATGAAGAAACATAAATCCCTACAACTTTAAAACTCAAGATATGGATTAATTATCTAATAATTCTAATCCAGTGAGAGTGAAATTGATGTTGGAAACTAGAATCATTAAATACCAATTCAACCTTGTTTATAAATTATTTATTTCAAAAAAATAAAAATTATTAAATTACCATGTTTTAGTAATATAAACAGACTCCAACCTTTAAGAAAATTTTCTAGCCTCCACTTTAACAAACAATTAAAATAGTTCACACATACTGACATCCTAGATTACCCCTTTTAAAAACTCCCCTAAAAGACATAATTTCCAAAAATAAATAAATAAAATATCAATTTATTGACATCACATACCTTTGGAATGAATAGAGTGAGTTATTACACCCATAATCAATATCAACTTCTAAAATCCTTCCTTCAATTATATTTTCTTGAATATATCATAAAATTTATATTTTATAGAATAAAACTTCTTATTTAATTCATTTAATTACATTTTATCTTTGATTAGGGGATACTTAATATAAATGTTATTATATATGGAATGTTTAACTAGATTTATAGTGATATTTCTGGAATTTTCATTATCATAACCCAGGAGAAGGGACAGTTTTACATCAATAAAAAAATATTCTAGTTTTGTCTTTATCCATATTAAATATATTACAGATTGAGTTTCAGCTAAAAAATCATCTTCTATAGTGATGAGAGTCACTGAATTTTATTTCTTTATATGCCATATTTCATATATTTCTATATAAAATAATGCTACAATATATGTGGATATTCTTTCATTGACAAAAGTTCATCAATGTACATCTTTATAACTAAACAAATCGATCATTCATATATTGTAATATTTTATTCAAAAATTAATTGTAAATTTAATATATCTATGAATTCATTATGTAGTCATAAGTTGAGACTCTTTTGGTTCACTTTGATACCTGAAATAAACTGAAATACCATACACTGTATATAGACTTGAAGTTGTTATATTAGAAAAATTCAAACCAACTTCTTAATTTTTTATTATTAACCACCTTTAATTTCCTATATTTTGAAAATTTCATTCCAACTTCAATAGATATGGAAACTATATTTAAATATTCCATAATAAATCTCTTTATAAGTTCCTTAGAATAATTATCTTGATAATGAAAAATATACTTTTTAATCTGATAAATTTTTAATCCAATAAAATATTTCATTTCTTATAAAATGAACATTTTAAAAAGCTTCTTCATCACCTTAGAAAAATTTTTACGCATTTCTTAATCATTCCCTATAAATATGATCTCATCAACATTGAAAATAAATATTAGGGATACCTCTTGATTTTTTATTTATATGTTTTTATCATCTCTTCCTTTACTAAAATTCAACGTCTTCAAGAAATTAACCAGTTTAGAAAACTGAGATCTTGGGGCATGCTTCAACCCATACAATTACATCTTCAACTTCACAAATAGTTTCATATTTACCAAGAAAGAATCAACTTAGTTTCTCATTGTAAAATTCTTCTTACAACTCTTGATTGAGGATATTTGACTTAATAACCATCTTGAATATCTTATATCATCATTTTTAGTGATAGTAAAAAACATTTTTATCGTTTCAAGTCCTTCAACTAGAGAAAATGAACCATCAAAATAAATTACTTCAAAATTTGAGTATACTTTATAAACCAATTTTTCCTTATTTCTTATCACTTCACCCTTTTCACTAAAATTGTTTTGGAAAGCCCATTTTTTCAATTAAATTCTTCTATTATAATTTGCGTATAAGTTCCTAGGTCTCATTTTTATCAATATAATACAATTATTAATTCATGGAATCAATACACTCTTTATGATATAAATATTCTTCAACATCTCTTTGATAAACTTGAGAATGCAAAGAAGTGAGTGAAAATTACATTGATGATATTTTGTTTTGAACCTATTTTTCTTGATCTCCAATAATATTTTTGACCTCCACTTTATTCTACAACATGGGATGGGATGAACAATATTTTACAGTATAACTTGAAATTGATAAGTAATAATCATCATGTTGTATAGATTCTCATTATCAATTCTATCAGGAACTTGTTCATGTTTTTTAATTTCAACCCTTTCATATTTACTTTTTCACATTTTTTAAATTAATTGTGAAACATTTCTATTTGAATGTTCTAGAACATTCACATCTGTATAGACAAAAATATTTCAGGTTTCATTATCATAGCACCTATATCATCTATAATTAGGAGGGTAGCCAAAAAAAGATACCATCAACACATCATTAATTGAAATTCTCAAGATTCTTTCCCTTAACATTGATAATGATAATATATAAATAAAACCCCTTCATCTTTTAAAAAATATGATTTCATTATAATAAATATTATAAGTATTGATATCATAATTTATCTTATAGAAACAAAAATTCTGAATATGAAATGCTTCTCCAATATATTGTCTCCAAAATAATCATGAATTATCATGTTAAATCTACATAATTTGATCCATATCAAAAAACTTCTATTTATTTTATAGAAACTAAATTATATTATGGTGTGTAAGGTTTACTAAATTCATTATTAATTGCAATATTTTCCAGATAATTTCTAAACAACCCATTTTTTGTATTTTCACTATTGTTAGTTTGAATCATCTGCATGATATATATATATATATATTCCATTTCATCACATCTCCTAAAACTATTTAACATTTTGAGAGCCTTTTATTTATGTTTACAAAATATAATTCATATAATGCGGGTGAAATAATCAATGAAGGAAATAAATTACTTATATCTATTTATTGATTTCTTTATCATAGTCCCAGATATGTTAGAATAAATGATCACCAAGGGATAATTTAAATGTATTTCTACTTATGTATTGAATTTGAAATCAACCCTTTTTTCCAATAAAATAATGAAAATATGTTATCATTTTCATTTCAATAATCTCATGAATGATTTATATCCTTTTTGGATTGCACATATTCTAATAGAACATATATCTAAGCCTCTAATTCCATAACTGATTTTCTTCTATCATGCTGAGATAGCATGAACCTTGTGCATATCTATCTAGAATTAAGTTTTCCTAGGTTAATTCTCATCTCCTTGTTACTTTACCATATTCAATCCATCAAAATATCACTTGTAAAAAACATTGTTTCTTTCATCGTAGAGTAGATAAACACTCAACTAGTTGTGTTTTAGACCATCAAAAAATAAGTCATTTTTTGGATTTCAATATTTATTTTCCAATGATATGAAATAAAATTCCATAAACTATGGGGGACTCAAATTTATCAAAGTTATTATACCTTCTATATATTATATCAAATTCTTTAATAACATAAAATCAATGGTCTATCTAATGAACACCCGTTATCCAATATCCTGGGTCATTCTACTTTTGTAGCCTTATGATCTATTTCAGCCACCATAACCTCCTATTTTCCTTTTACTTCATTCATATGAGGCATTATAGATTTTTCATATATAATTTTTTGAGATTTTACCAAAATAAGACGTCATTTAGTAAGTTGTTTAGGCTGATCACAACAATCAAAAATAGTTTCTAGTGGTTGAAATCTATTTTCAATCATTAAACTAGATTTTTTCTATTTCATTATTTGAGTGGGTTGAATCCATCACAAAAAATACCTCTAGTATCTCTTATATTCATTTATGTATTAAAAATTGAACCAACACATCTTTTTTGTATTTCAAAAACCTCTATTGTACCATTAGTATCCATAGAAATTACATTTTCCTGTATAACTTATATAATTTCTGGATTTATTTAATTTCTTCCCATCATCTCTTTAACTATAACACTTAGATAAATACTGTAAAAAAATGGTAAACTCATAAAAAAATCATCATTTTATAATTCTCAACAACCTTATCAAAGTATCCATTTGTTGAATTTTTTTCAATATTTATTCCTTAAAAATTTATGGTTCTTTGACTCCAAAAGTATTGGATACGTACATGGTATTTTTGAATTCATTCTTCTTATAAACATATTTAACCTCAGTATTAAACTTTTATCATGATCATTTATAATAATTCAATAGTTTAAACTTGTTTAAAAGTTTACCAAATTCAAGAATTAGTTTTCGGAAATTTTTCATTCTTGTTCAACCTTGTAATGTTTTCTTAAAACAAGACCAAATAATTTACCCTTCATATTTATCTTATATTAAATATTGATGTTAGGGTTCTTTTTCTCATCATGTATATTCTTCATATCATCGATATCTTTTATAATCTTTTGTTTTTATTAAATAAAGGATTCCTGATTATTTTTTTAAATATCATCTTCGTTTAGATTCTTGTTCCTTATTTCAAGTTTAATAATAATTGAGATGAATTATATGAGCACTATATTAAAAATAATTTCCATATAAGTATCCACATCCTCTTCAGTGTTATTGATTTCATCACTATCAATCTTATCATCATTCAATTTGTGAATAAGAAATTATTTAGCAGCATCATCACTAGATTTTTCAGCTTCCACTTCACTGTGATCATATTCCAAGAATTTGTACAAAACTTTTCCCTTTTCTATTTATAAAATTTCTTATCCTTTTATTTTGAAAAACCATTTGACTTTAATGTATTCTTATTCAGAGAATTTATTGACTTCCTATTTTATTCATCAATGTCTACATCTTCCTATAGTATTGAACAATTTCTAGTTTTACTTTAAATGGAATCACATCCAGAGAATGTTAGTAGTAACATTCCTTTACACTTCCTTGTCCCTATTTCTACCAATTTAGAAAATAGATGGATTAATTCATAAAAAAATTAACTTACATTATCTTATTTATTAGAGTAACTAGCCTTTTATTGGGAACTTTCTTGTTCTTTCCATTCTTGAAAACATTGAAATAGATTTCTTGATCAACCTTTTCTTTATTATTGACAACTTTTATCTTATTATTTCATATGTGATGATAATTCTATGAAAATAATATAGATAGAGAGTTTCATTATATCTCACCTCTAAGGAATATACCTTGGTGTCAAAATTATAAGGAAAAATTCATTAGATCTTTTTAATAATAGTCGTATCTTTTAATTTCTCAAAAAAAACTTCTAGTTCTTAAAATGTCATTAACCCTAGTAATTTATTAACTAAAAGATTAAGCATATCCCATTTTTAGATCTTCATTCTATAATATATATATTTATAACTTCACTTTCACCACTTTTTTATTTCCATCATAAGTGTTCTTAAACTTGTCTTAAATTCCATTAGTGGTTCTAATTCCTTTAACCCCTAGAAATTCATTTTTAGGATTGAGGAAAGTATGAAATTTCTAGGTACCCATTCATTATCCAAATTATTCTTATTAGAATATATTATAGGAGAACCCTCAGTATGTGGAGGTAAACTATTTTTAGTATCTTTAAGAACATTATTGTTAATGTATAACACATAGGGTTTCATTCTATACTTCCATATATGATAGTTAATTCCATCAAATACATTAATATCCTTATTATTAACTAAGTTCTAATCATTCATGAAAACCTATCATTTTATTCAAAATTAATTATAGAGTCAACAAGGTATACTTGCCTATAATACCAATCAAAATGAATAGTCAAGATCTACATAATCACAATGATGGAGACAGAATGAATCAATTATCTTCTTTTTTATGTTCATATTTTGAAACAACATTTACCTCTGGTTAGTGAGAACTGACTCTACTAGAAAGTAAAAAAACAATAACACCAATAGGGATTCAAAAATTAAAAAGTTTCACTATTAAATAATATTATATACTCTTTATCATGGTTTTATGTAATCCAATACTACACAACTACTAAAAAACAATCCTTTGGTGGTTTATAAAAAATATGGAATATACATCACTTGAATATCACTATAGTTCTTTGACTGTGCATGTTAACCTCACATGGATAGTATTATATAATAATAATTTTCAATTAAAAAAGAACATTCACTAACATGATTCAAAATTTTCAATATAATTCTTGAAATTTCTTTGACTTATATAATGTTTTTCTTTTTCCTATTCACTTTATTTCATAATAATGAGAAAGAACATATATATCAACTTTTTTCAGAATATGTTCATCTGATCTCCTCTCCATATCGAACAATTGGTTTGGTCACTCTATCCAATACCCTATTCATAAGATACCACTCTATCACTTAACTTACATAAAATATTACTATGTATGATGATACTACATTCAGTGCTATGAGAAAAAGATCTTTCAATATCTATGTTCAGTACCTAATTTCTGTAGTAATTTAACCAGCAACAACAAAATCATCAACAATTATACAGAACAATTTCTTACCTTTATGTAAGAAATGATTCTCTAAAAAATTGGTTAGGCCTGAAAACTTCAAATTCAAATTTCCAATGTGAACTTTTAATATCCCACTCAAAACATTAAAAATTTATCTTCCTTAAATAATCCACACAAATATAAGTAAATAATCAACATAGAAACATCATAATATCTCATCATATATTTTTTATTCAAACCTTTCCTGAAATATACACTATAATCATGATATTTATTTCATGATCATTTAATAATTGAACATTCATATCAACCTAAAAATATTAATTTACCTTAAAAATATTGTAATGATTTATAAAACATCATATGGTTCCTCTTTATAAGAACTTCTCCATCTAAAACCCTCATAAGGTTATTCTTTGTCTAGTCATCCCATATCCAGCAAACATCATATTTTTGTGTCCGTAATACCATATATGTTTCTTCTTCTCACTACTCTTCAAGTTATGTTGTTTAATGGATCAACTAAGAACACCTTTTCTTATGCCTCCATACTTACTCTCTTCATCTGTTCACTCTATCCAAAGGCCTCCATCTGATGGATTTATTCTGAATCCATTGTATAAAACTTATTATCACAAACATCTATTCAATAAACAAATTAAAAATTCATTTTACATTGATATTACTTAACAATTTTTTTGTCTGATGATTTTCACATGTCTCATGTTTCCATTTAATTTTTTAGGAAACCTTTTTCTTATCATTCAGAAAAATTTATACACTATCATGGAAAACTTATTATGATGAACTAGTTTAGTACATTAACTAAAACATCACCACTTTCCTTATTTTAATTTATAAAATTTCTTTTGATATACTTCATAGATATCTTTATCTTACAAAATTTTATCCAAAAATTCCGCAAAAATTATGTATCTTAAAATTTTTCAAACATTCTTCATCTAGTGAACTTATTAACTTTTCACTATTAAGTAAGTTAGGTTCCATATACATCTTCCACTGATCAACTCTATAAACTTATTCCTTCAACCAAAATAAACTAAAATCATGAGTATATTTTCATAATCATGATATTTTGTGCTTTGAATATCTAAAAAGCATCACCCAAATTAATTTTCCTAGAACACTCAGTCTGATTCCCTATAAACACTTTTAAAAAAAGACTATGAACAGTATTCCATTTAATAATATTGATCTATTAGACATATTTCATTAACCTTGATTCATTGTACTCAACCATATTTATCCAAAAATATTATATTGAATGATTAACATTATTAAGCGATTTCCATATGAAAACATAAAATATTTAATTAATTCATCTCTTTTCTTGGTGAGGTTCTTCCTAACATGGAAACACCTTAGAACCTCTTGGTCTCGACACACAACTCATATATGTGAGGATTTATGTGATATCATCATTAATATCACATTTTCACTAAATCCCATGATGCTTTGTGTTGTATCACCTTATATTGGATCGTATACAATATCTCATGAAATCATAACCAAACCTCCTTTCGGATATATTTTGAAACACTTTTGTTAATATATTTTGGTTTTCATTGTGTATAATATCTTATTAAATATGTTGTGATTACCTATCCAAGAATATTTTATAAAAAATATAAAATACTTTTAGGGAAACACTCTAATTTACACTCAATCCTCACTTAGTAAACCACAAAGTGTTACAACAAAAGCTTTAATATCATTAAAAACAAATATTATTTCTTGGTTTCATAAATGCTATAAATGAGAGGCTATTAGTAAATCATAATCAATAATCAATATAAAAATTTATCTTGTATGATCTCTATAAAATACATGTGTCTATATACCTGTGTCCCCCAGTTTCACCATATGAAATCATATATTTTGATATGTTCCATTTTTCAATGACATCAATTGACCATGGTCATGAGAAATGTCAATCCTATATATAAAACTCACACATTATTGATTCTCTACATATAATATAGCTAGAATGATAAATACATCAAATGTTAGTAACATTTTTGGATGAGTACATCATATCCCCCCCCCCCAATTTAATAGATAATCACATCATATGTACTATCATGGTATAATAATACACTTACAATCTCTTTCAAAATTGATAGAATAATATAAACCTACATATAAGAGCATAAATTCCAAATTCATTATGATCTAACTGATGACATGATAAACAACAAACCTATGCACCCCCTGATTAGCTAATCCCCAAAGCTTTAATAAGAAAGGTGTTAAAGTATTAAGGTTACCATGCCATGTATCTCTCCAACATCATGTACTGTGGGAACTAAATATGATTCTTGCACCCCATGAATACCAAATAAATTGTGTATGACACACTATGTGGTATACTTCATGCGACATCCAATGAAAACAACTCATTTTTTTCCTCATGGGAAAATTTTGTATTTCAATAAAATAATTTTACACATATTAACCATAAAATTTATTCATAACATATAATAATCTATTGTAACACCCTGAATTGTAATCCACATAAATGTTTCCCCATGCTAGTGGTATATGTGGCGACAAGTGTTCATCTCCATATTCTAGAGGCTTCTAATTAGTATTGAGGACCTAATCTAGGTACATTGGGGACACTATAGAATCTAGATTAGTACTAAATACAAAGGAAGCAAAATAAATGATTAAAAAATGGAATCAATATAAAATAATTTATGATTAAATAAATCTAATAACCTCATGATCAATAATAAATAAATAAAATAGACAATACCAAATAGTAAAATCATTCATGTCTTTGTGATACTACAATATAAAGAAAATTAAACATGGAATAGGAAATACATAACCAATAAGAAATGAAATGAAAAAGTCCCTGAAGGTTATCTCTGTGAGAATTCTAAGCACCAACTCAACCTTATGCTCTTAATCTCCCATATCAATGTATACTACCCAAATAATAATGAATAACACATTTATTGTAATCATGAGGTCTGTTCGGGTACCAAATGGGTTTAAACATTGGTTGTGAGATAAACTCGATATCCCACCCCCAATGGTCTCTAAATCAATATAGAATGTGAATATAAAATAATATAGTCTGTAGTTATATCAAAATTAAATAAGTGTAATAAATAATCAAACAATGTCATGATTAGGTTCCTCAAAGGACAATTGGATGACTATACTTGCTTCATCCAAAGCAGGAATGTATCTAAACATATTCTACCATGTTTATATTTTAATACATATAAGTATATATATATATATATGTATAGATATACAATCAGTAGTGATGACCCAAGTCTTACAAACCAAGCATCCACATAGTGAATAGATTGGTTGGTGATCTAATAGTTTTAATTAAAAAATCATGTTAAATAAAATAATAAAGAAGAAATTGAGGAGTAATCGAGGAATATAGTGCCCCAAATGGTTAAGCTAACACATAGTAATAAAATATATATTCTGGAAATAGTGGTATAAGTGTAATTCATATGATAAATCCTTGGTATTCCACCATAAAAGTTTCTAACTGAGTTTGGTGAGTCATGTCAAATGTAATCTTAGGCTAAGCATAATTTGGAGCAAAAATAGGTAATCCTTAGCATTGTATGTCTAACGAATAAAGACAAATCCAAGGAGATAATCCAAGTAATTATAATGTTTCCAAAAAAGGTGAATCATCGGTATCATGATGAGGAATTCACATATAGATAAGTCATCGATATAACCCTAGTGTGGTATATCACTATATGGTCAGAATAATGAATCATGGTGGAATACCCTATGTGCTCAAGGAATTCACTCATGAATCCATGGCTAGATCAAGTCTGGCCATTCCATTAACAAGAAAATGATCAAAAGGAATAAGACATGGTTCATTTAAAAAATATTAATATTTATTGGAAAACATCCATTCCAAATCAACATTCAATTTCATTTATTCAATTTCTAATTTCACTTTTAAATAAAAATGAAGTCAAGTAGTGGTATTCACACATTTTACAATTCATATAATTTCAATAACATATTGCACTATCCAATGGTAATCAAGTATCTACCCATTTATAAAATAAAACCCTTTCCTTAGTTGAACTACTCAAAAGTCTTAAAGGGTGTATGACTAGACCTACACTAACATAAATAGAAAAATAGTTTGTTATCATTTAATCTATTTATTTTTTAGGAGTCAAACAAAACATACTTAATAAGTAATTTGGTTGATTACCACCAATGAATAACATGGAAAATAATTGGGACTGCCCAAATAGGTATCCTAGGTTAGGGTTACAACCTCATACCATGTCAAGGGGGCTGTAGATAACAACAAGATTATGGTCTATGAATTTAATTTTAGGTGGTTCATAAATTAGAAGATAAGATCAAAATGTATGGTGTGTGAAAGAGTGGAACATTTTATAAATGACACAACTATAATGGAAACTCATATATACCACCTAAATAAATCTTATGATACACCAGTTTTCCATTATTGGGAATTGATTCAAGATGATTTGAAAAAAATCATATTATTATACAAACATGCTAAAAATAGGGTAAAGAACTCTCATTTTTTTAGCATCAGACACAACAAGATAAAAAAAGATAAGAGGAAGGAGAAACCATAGAATCATAATTGGATATCCAATATAACTAATGATATGTGATTATGAGCTCATATGAGGGAGATCTATCCATACTTAGGAGGAGACACAAGGGGGAGAACCCATAGGAGGCTGTTATGCCTGTAGAGAAGAAAAAATGTATGAGGGAAGAGTTAAAGGAGATAGGGGAAAATTGAAAAATAACCCTTTTATAAAGGGAATCATGGTTTGGCAGTATAATTTGGAAAAATGTGCACCGACCATGAACACCGACTTTACAAAGGGACAGGACCTCACATGACTAGGTGAACAGTTTTATAAACTATTTGTTGCTCGTGTAGCAGCCACTATCCACTTAGTCTCACCCACATGTTTGGCATACTTTTTAACAAACTGTGTGATGCAACCATGTGTCTACTGTAGATTCTCTTTAAAACAACTTTTTGAGGCACTATCCCTATAAAAATCAACCAAACATTAGTGATACATCTCTATATTTAAACCCCATCTAGAAACAAATGTGTTCAAGAAGTACAACTCTTTTAATTTCATTCTAAAGATCATTCCAAGATTTTCCCCATCCACTAAATGAAAACATCAAAAACATTTTAAAATTTCAACCCATCTAAAAAACTGGATGTTAAAATCTCTCCACCTTTAAACTTATCATCCCAAATAAGTATTTAAAAAATAGAAAAAACATCACCCAACTTACCTAGGTCTGGAATTCTCACTCAAACGGTTGAATTGCATATCTGAATGACCAAGGGGTCTTTAAGATTACCTTTAAGTATACAGTTAAAAAACTACTATAACTAAATATAATGATCAAAATAACTAATGAAACATAATTATAGTTATTTCCCAAGTACAACTAACCTGATCCACATTCACATTTTCATCTCTTATATCAACTAGTCCATAGTTCTCCCAGCCATAGGTTATATATTTACCATTGACAATTTAGAGTCATGGTGCTTCCAATAGAAAAATTGACTAATTATAAATCCCCTAAGTATCCTAAAGACACTCCTAACATGTTTTAAAAACTACACATGGTCACACTACCGTTGGTACCTTGTTAGATTTAAATAGTCAAACTCCAATCAGCTAAACTCAAATTGGTCATTTCGTATTTTCCTTGAATGCCATGGTTGACCCCCTTTAAATTTATCCCATGTCATCTTTATGATGTGTTTAATGTGGTTCCTCAATAGGGGAGTAAATTACATGAGAGAAATTAAGTCAAACTGACTCCAGCCGACTATTTATGAAAACACTCAACTACAATAGTTGACATGTCATAAAAACGAGATTCTAAAATCATTTATCCCAAAGAATAGTTATATCATTCCATACATGATCAATAAATATCATACAAAACATCAGATGATGTCTCCTAGTTGAACTATCTCCTGATTAATATTGTTTTCATGTTGCAACACCAACACAAATAAATACCTGATTTAGAACCCTTGGATCACGAAAACTATCCCAAGCCTAACACCCAAATCTAGACTTCACCTGAGTCTATATTTTATTTAGTCAATGAAATGTGAGAGGAAAAATTACCTTCTAATGACTAAAATAAAGATCCTATGACCCTTATCACAAGATAGAAACCCCCTAGAAACCAACATCATGATCCCCAATATATGAGTATACTTGCTAGCACTATAAGGAAAAGAGAACCTGGTCATCATATCCCATGCCATATCCCTCCTAGGTATAAAAAATGTCATGGATTTGAACCTACTCAACCCAAGTTCTATTATAAACATAACCCAAGACTCATTTCCACTCCTCAAGGATATTTTCTATGACATATACTAATTTTAAAATAAAATGAGGGTCACCACCCACAAATAGTCAATGGTGTACTATGAACCATTAGGATTTATTTTCATTTTCTCTTTGAGCAGAATCTTTTAAGTATTTATTTCATCAAACTAAAGAATATAACAATATATCTTGGAATAATTACAACACTCTACCAATATAATTAGTATAATTTTAAGATAAAGTCATTTTCATCAATAATCCCTGAGCACAATAAGATGACATTGATGATTACTAATAAGACCTAGGACACTTCTATTATATCCAAGATGAAGTGTATTGCCTGGATTCCATCTAAACAAATCCAATTGTTGATAATTATAACGTTCAAACCATCATTGTAAAAAATCCTTTGTAGATATTAGTTTCACCTATCAACGCATCATCATTAACCGACCATGATTCTCTAACTACTAAGTCATTCCATTATTTTTTTAAACCAGAATACAGTCCAAACTTGACTCATGTGGTCATTAAATTTTGTGTACACATACAACCATTTCATCATCTTTCTTCCTTTAAAGCACCAAAACATATCAGAGTCATTATATTCTATTGGTCTCTTATATACCTCAATCCTGAATATGGCATCCAAACTCGATCCAAACCAAAACCATGTTTTTACGATGGCATCACCTCAAGGAATAGAACTCAAACTAACTAGTATCACATGCATCCATAATCATTTTTTACCGTGTCCAAATGATCTATATCATTGTTCTCCTTCTAATTATAAGGAAAAAAAATCCATTACTGACATAATGATCCCCACATTAGAAGTGTACTAATCATAATTTTCCAAGAATATGAACTCATCCCATGGAACACACTCTATCTACCAATGAACACGGATTACGGATGTGACCTATACACTTTTACTATGTTGCAAAATGGAAAAAGGGGGAAACGAGCCACATAAAAGTACCCTAGATGAAATATACTTTATACATACATGTTACACTCTCCCAAACCATGATAATTCACATTATTGGAATTATTCACATAAGCCAACAATAAACGGAACGATTTTGTTACAACTCCTCATCCATTTACAAAATTATCCAATGTTTTGATACAACTTAATTCCTAAAAATCCTAGGTCACTCTACTTTAGAGATAACCTGAGAACATAGCATAATAGCACATGGCTTTAACAATTCCCACCAAACCTGTATGGATCACTATATAATTTTAACAAATTGATGGGTATCATGTGTATCAGCATATACCACCATGATATTTCTTCAACATAATAAAACATCATTGGATACTATCCATAGGCCTTTTAACCCTCTTCATTATAGTATCTAGTGTAATATACTAAATATTCATCTCAGAGTCACATTATCCCATATGATTTTTAATCCAGCAGATGACCACTTTGGATATCCATCACTAGAGAATAAAGAGGTTCACACAACCTACAAAGCATTCGACCATGCCATGTGCATATATAACCTACTGACTGAATAATTACATGATTCTCATAACCTCAACAAGGCTCAACTAATTTAATGAACACCCATTTATCCAGGGGTGATATCTCATCACCAAGAGTCTTATTCTAGAAAACGGGCACCCAAACTACACCTCACATCAGAAAACTCAAGGAAGCATTCATCGATGCTTCTCATTTCCTAGGTGATACCAAAAAAGGCTATCCCTTTCTTACTAGGGCACAAATAATGTACTCTATAACTAGGTGATGTTGGAAATGCCATTAAGTTTACTAGCCTAACATCTATGATCGCTATAAAAAGAGAATTTTCAATTGAAATTTATGGGAAACATATCCATTCCCATCTAAATCATAAATCATGGAATGATTTAAACTACCCTTACATAATGGTTGAAACTAACAATACCACATTAATGTTTCATTTAATCCATTACACTATCTTAATTTTTTAAACATTTCAAGGGCTCAGTTTAAGGAATATCATGCACCAGCTATAAAAGTCAATGATTCTTGGAACTTTATTTATTTAGAACTGTAAAGAAACATATTCATGTTATTTCAAACTCCCTTTCAATAATTATTTATTTACCTAATATCCCATCATAATTTATGTAATTTAAATTATAAATTCCTTTTATCCATTTAATTTTTCCATAAAGTTCTCACATTTGGGACTAGTTAAAGAAAATTTCAATTATAATCTATAGATGAAAACACCCATTAGGATATAACAATCATTTTAATTAACTAAATCCAGGTGTTTAATAATCTCAAAAATAGATAATGGTTCATTTAACATATTAAATGGGATTGGTTCAATAAGATTCCACCATGATTTTATATGTAACATCATTTAAGCAGTTTTAGACATTTTAAATAACCAACCCATTAACATAACATACACCCATGGGGTTAACAATCTAAGTAATTATAATAATAAAATGAGACCTATGAGGGTCCAATCATGCATTACGTGTTCAATTATACATGTAATCATTCCCAATTTATAGAGATAATTCCCTATAAATTACAATTGATATATCATTTAAATGAAATCCAAAACAACAATTTATTCAATATTAAACACACCCTTAATGTTTTATATCATAAGAAGCATGCCCCTACTGACCTACTTGGGTCCAGTTGTGCATTTAAGAATTTATTTATGTGGGTTGTCTTTCCCAAATATATATAGGTACTATACTTTATAAATTACAATTAATTCTTAACTTAATGACAACCATTTTATACCATAATGATAACTCAACATATACATATAAGTTTCATGGTTCAGTTAGATGAATTATCATTCCTAGGATATGAATGTATATTCCTTTATAACATACAATTAGACTTCATATACCTACAACCAATTTTTTCACTTTCATTTTAGAATATAACAAGTTTATACATGATGGTTCAATTATATGGGCCACCATTCACCAAATTATAAAGACTTTAACACTATAAATTCAAAAAATGGCCCCCGTTTAATATCAACAAGTAATGTTTCATCCCATGAAACCAATGTTCAATTTCAAAAATGTGGAATAATTTTTTATTTATGGTTCCACCATCCAGCTATATGGAAAAACAACATTTTGGTGGAGGTAGACACTTTGATAACAAATTATTTTATCATAGAATTAAAAAATTATGCTACTACATTAGTAAATAATATGTACATATATATAGATAACCACAGAAACATGTTATATAGGAAAATAATGCTAAATAATTACCTAAACATGGTTTATAGTTAAGAATCCATCTATATCATAGAAGGCACAACCAACAAGAATCAGGTAGTCAAGAAATAAAATCTATATGGCATGGAATATTCTTAGATTATGAATATCTATGTGATTATAATGATTCATGGAGAAATAATTCTTTTCAATACCAATAAAATGGTAAAATACCATAAATATATTAAATTAGTAAGTAGTAGAAGGTACATCAATCACTCAAGGTGAAATAATAATCAAATGTAATAAAAAACAACATGAAAAAGAGTCTCGTCACTATCAACTTTTTCTTTCCCCTGTGTTTGGGTTGATCACCGCCAGACACATCTATTTACTGAGTTCCATCACATTCCTAGTCTCTTTCCTTACATCCCATAAAAAATAATACAAGGAAAAAATCACCTGATACCATTTGTAATGCCCCGACCTAGGATCCACTTAAATACTACCTCGAGTCGATGGGCTGCTTGCCCTCAAGTGTGCCTCCATATTCACAAGATCATGTCGACTATTATTAAGGGTTTAATAGAGGTATAATGGGGAGACAATACCCTATGGATTAGTTCCAAATACAATATAAGCATAATAAAAGAATCAACAGTGGAAGTAGTATAAAATAGGTGCAGTGGAAAAAAATCAAATAACTTTATGATAAATAATAAATGAATAAAATAGAAAAATAAAAATAGCACAATCATTCATGTCCATGTGATGCTACAATAAATAGAGAATCATACATAAATAAGGTAACATATAACCAATACAAAATGAAATTAACAAGGCCCAAAAGCCTAACTTTGTGAGAATCCTAAGCACCAGGTCAATATTGTATTCCTAATCTCACATATCCAAGTGTATAACACATAGAACAATCCATAATTCAAGTCCTACAAACATGATGTATGTTCTAGTTCAAAAAAATTAGCCCAAACGGGGTATGAGATAAACTCAATCATCTACCACAAATGGTTTATAAATAAATCAAGTCTTTTGATATAAAATATGTATGTGTGTATGTATATCAAAAGTAATATGGTTAAACAAATAATAAACCCATTCCGCGCTCATGTTCCTCAAAGGACACCTGAATAAATATACCAACTTCATAATAATCTAGAATTTTATGAATATGTACCATCTTGTATATATTTTCATACATTTTGGAAGACACATGTGAAAAGATATATATACACCAGTGACGAACCAATACTTACATATTAGGAATCAACATAGTGAATAGAGAGGTTAGGGATATCAAATTTTTTATAATGAATTCATGATAAATATAATAATAAAGAAGTGACCAAGGTGTAAAAAAGGTATCTATAACCTCATAGTTTCATGTCAACTTATAGTAATAACTTATGTAGTATGGATAGAGGGTTATGAGTGTAATCCATAGGATAAATCTTTATAATTCTAGCATTAAATTTTTAAATCTAGTATGGGAAGTCATATACCATGTAATCTTAAAAAAAGAAATATTTGGAGCTTAGGGAAGTAATCTATAACATCACATAACTGAGGAAATATAGATGATTATAACGAGATAATTCAATTCATTCTAATTTTTTTAGAAAAGTGAGTGAATTGTTGGTATCACGCTGAGGCATTCACATATCAATAATACATTTACCAATCCCAATATTGGTATCTCACCCATTGATCAGACTAATGTATTGGGGGGGGGGGGTATCTTTTGAGTGCTCAATACATTCCTAGAGGAATCCAGGGATAGCTTAAGTTTGGCCACTCCTTTAATAAGAAAAAGGTCCAAAATCATAAGACACCTTTCATTTAATAAATAATAATATTCCATGGAAAACATCCATGCCAAATCACCATTGGATTTCATTTATTCAATTTATCATTTCATTTACAAATTAAAATGAGACCATGTAGTTTTATTCATATTTAAAAAATTAATTTAATTCAATTAGATCTTCCACTACCCAATGGAAAGAAAATATCCATACATTTGTAAAATAAAAAAATTAATTAGTCAACCCACTCAAAAGTGATAAATTCCATTAGAGAATACATGACTTAACATAACTAAAATAACATGTTTGTTTGTATTTAATAAATTTTATTTTACTTTGAGTCAAACCAAACATACCAAGTTATAAATTTGGTTGATTACAATAAAATGATAACTTGGAATATAATTTTTCACAACAAAAGGGGTGTAATAGGTTTATGTTACAACCTCCAACCACGTCAAGGGGGTCTAAATAATATAAAGATTATGGTATAGATATTTAATTTAAGTTATTTCATAAATTCAGAGTGATTCTTGAAAATTCTCACATGCATCACAATATACCATGTTATAAACAACACAAAATTTATGTAAAATAATATAGACCACCTACTTCATTATTATTATCTTTCACCCATCCATTATAGACCTTTGATTCATGGTGGTTCATGAGGAATCAGAATTTTAAACAAACAAATAAAAAATAGGGTAAAATATCTTACATGGATTTAACATCTAATGAAGTAAAAGGAAATGAAATATAAGGAATAATGAATCATAAAATATCCATTATCTATGAAACACTACTGAAAAAAGTGATTTTGGGCTTGTATTATGGAGGTCATCCATTCCTAGGAGGAGAGACAAGAGGGATAACCCATAGGAGGCTATTATGCATGTGGAGGAGAAAAAATATGGGAAGAAGATATAATGGAGATAGGAGAAAATCATAAAATCATAATTTTTTAAGGGGTGTATTGTTTGGTCACATGATTCATAGAATCATGTTCCAAATTTACTCACCCATTGAAAAAGGGATATTCCATTTCAATTTTAGGTTCATTGTTTTCCAAACTATACGCAACTCGTGTGATGGTTGTTATCCGCCCAAGAACACCTCATAGAGTTGGTGCATGATTTAACAGACTGTATGTTATAACTGTGCACTATATATGGATTTTAAAATCATGATGCCTCTAAAACTAAATCATACTTCAGTGAAACGTCTTTATCTTTAAACCCTATCCAAAAAACAACATGTTTAATCATTCTATGTAACGACCCAAAGTTTCATTAATGGGAATCCCTCTTGATCTAATTAAATGTATCTTTATGTAAAATGTTTATATAAAATGTCAACTTCTTTGGTTTTATGTTAATAATTGTGACAGTTGCTTTTATAGTCGTTGAACAGTGATCACATGATTAGTATAAATATAGGGCTTTTACAAACCCAATTTACTCAGACAAAGGAAGCAATGGACTCATCTAGTAGAATTGCTCCATATGAAGCCCATTTGTCGGAGATCGGAAAAGAGGTGGTGTATTTGGGCTTCGCTCTTGACCAAGACCAAGCTGAGCTTCATCATGTCAAGATCGAACGGGACCGTCTACAGGAAAATTGGAAGTTGATAGAGATTACCACTCGAGCAATGTAATCTGAGCCACCCCAAGAGTGTGTCACCATAGAACACCTTACCCTTAGGTATTATGTGGTTGTTTTAAGGGGTTATGTAACAAATCTCTAGTACTATGTTCATGTACATTATTTTTTTATATAATAATGAATATACTTTCTTGTCATTATTGATACATTGTAAATAGTTTTTAAAGTACAAATAGTGTTTTTAGTTATTATTTAATTAAGAATTATATTTTATTAAATTAAGGGATTTTTTAATTAAAAAATATTTTAATAAAATAATGATATTATTATTAAATTAATTTTCATTAAGTATAAATGATCTTATAATTTTATGAATGCAATTGTAATTTTTATTAAGGTTTGAAAGCCATTTTTGTCAAAACCTGTGAATTTTCTATAAATGTGGGTTTTTATTTTCAAAGTGAAAATTAACATATTTATAAAATTATTTAGATAAAATAAATGTTATTTCTGGAATCAGAACGTCAAAATTATCCAACGGTGAATTTTTCATAATTTTCTGAGACAGTCAAATATTTGGGTAAAAATTAAATACCGTTTAAATATATAATGTGTTTTATGACATCATAATGACCAAATAGTGATGTAATAAAATAATATAAGATTTATGTTCGGCCAATATATGTTTTACCATTAAAATAATGTGATTTTGGGTTTTTTTTTGACTTATTTTACAAAGCATTAATGGACCCCTAAAGACTTATTAAATATCTTGTCTTTTTAAATTATTTTTCATGGGAGTGTGACTCACCTCCACATAAGAAACCCCATTATTTTAAGAATTTAGGACTTTGGGATTATAAAATATTGTTTTACTCTCCCATTTTCCAAAAACCATGGGCAAAAACCATGATATGATTTGTGGTTTGGATTAGTTTAATGTAAGGGGTCCCAAACCTAAATAATAAAGAATTCACTCACCTTTCCTATATAAACCCACACAAGCTCCCACTTCCTCCTCACTCAAAGCCTTTGGAGTTCGTCCAACCTCTGCCCTACTCTCTCTATAATCCTCCCAAGGTGCCTAAGCTCCCAAGAAGCCTCTCTCAAGCCTCTCTCGAGCCTTTGGAAGCACACTTCCAAGTAAGGGTTTTTCTTCCTTTCACCTTTTTGTCCAATTTTCATAATATTGTTATGCACTTTTAATTTCAATTATAAATGCTGGGGTATGGTTTCACACATCTTCAAAACTTCCCTATTATTGTTTGAATGATGGGAGACCCCTTTATCTCTCATTAAATGCCTCCCATGTACACCCGTTACTATGCCAAAATTCCGAAAGGAACTTCACTCTCCTCATTTACATTCAAGCAATACTTCTGTATCATGAATCTAAATTCCATTAAAATTGTTGGGAAATGTGTCTATATGACCCCCCCCCTTACATTCCATTTCATGTAGATATGATGAGACACCACTTTATCTCTCATAAACCATTTTTATGAATTCTTATATCACGCCGTTACGCTGCCGAAATTGCACCGATTTTCTAAGCCAATGTCATTGTGTAGTGAATACGATGCCCATTTCTCCATCAAGGGTATTCGTCTTCATGCACATTTACTTATTTATTATAAAGTTTCATTCCACATTCCTTTTTTGTGGAATAAATTATTATGTTTTATGAAGCCATGTTTTATGATCCATGTGGCACACTTATGCATGAAATGAAATGTTTGAGAAGGGTGCGCCCTAATAGCACTCCAATGCATTGGGTAAAGTATAGTATCATGATACATCATGTGCTATGAGTGTTGAATCATTCTAATTCAAGTAAAATGAGGGTTTACTCATGCTTCATGTGCAATGAGGATTTACTCATGCTCCATGTGCAATGAACCTTGACTCATGCCAATTCCAGGTTAAGTGTTGTTGCCACATTTCCATGTTATGATTATCATGCTTTATCATGCCTTTATATTCATGTTTCTATTGTGCTCTATTGATATTCCTATTTTCTAACATGTATTGTACTCATCATGTATTACATTTTTATTCCATTACTGCTCTTTATAGCTCACCCATTTTCTTATGCATGTCCTCAGGTTATCCCATGCAATGCTAAGTACGAGGGAATGTAGTGGTCATGTAAAGGAAGTTTTCAATAAAGATGTTGTATTTCATGTTTTAAGTTGTTATGTAATGATCCTAAGCCCCAAAGACACTAGACCTCTTGATCATCCAAGTTGAATCAAGTGAATAGTGTATGTAATAAATCATTTTTAAGTTTGTAATAAAAGCAGGGTTTTCATAGTTGGTATCAAAGGGAGGTTAGGTTTAGTTATTTTTGGGATTATGATTAGAAAACCCTAGTAAAGCCTTACAGACAAGACTAAGTATAATAAAAACATCCCTAAGTTTTTGTAAGCACTGAGTAAGTGGTTTATCAAACAAATATGTCCCTTTCTGGATACGAGTAGGTAGAGGCGGCTCTGGCACAGATGTATCCTAGAGGTAAAACCTGAAAACACCACTTTGAGCTAGACTTGAATAGGAACTGGTGTATGACAACGGGCCTTGATGCACTCTTGGTTATGACACTCCCGAGGGATATGTTTTGATAAATTCATAAGCTTAGTATGAACCCTTATTAAGGGAATATAAAAAAATGCCCCTAAGAATATATGTTAGAAAGTAGATCATGAAAAGCCTAGATTGAATCCTATAGACTCACGAGTTAGGGAAATAAAAGTTTATATATAAGTCAACAACTTTTGTCTTTGGATTACCCTTTATGTGTTACCCCCCTAACTTTCCTTTTATTCCATCCAATGGCCGGTAATAGGAGGACTCGGGCTAATAACCGATGTGAAGATCAGTGTGATGACTGTACTAATGAGATGCCCAATCCAATGGGAGCGGGAATCGTGAACTTTGTCACGCTTCTCTCTCAGCTAACTCAAGATTTTAATAGAAACACGGGTCAAGAGGAACGTCCAAACACCCCTAAGAAGGAACAAGTCACTATCGATAGCTTCATGAGACAAAGGCCTCCTACTTTTAGTGGATCATCTGATCCCACAATCGCTGAACAATGGATCAACTCCATTGAAAAGATCTTCTGCATCCTTCAATATTCTGAACAAGAGAAGGTTCTCCTAGAAGCTTATCGTATGGAGGGTAAATCTGATCAATGGTGGATATTGATAAAAAATATGAAGTCTGAGGAGGAGATCGAGGCGTTGGAATGGAAGGATTTTTGGAAGATGTTTTTCGATCAATATTTTCCTTGCACCCTCCGGCTTAAGATGGAAAGGGACTTCCTTTCCCTCAAGAAAAAATAAGAATAATTTGATGGAGAGTATGAGGAAAACTTCACAAGGCTTGCACGGTACGCTTCCGTATTTGTCGTTACCCCCGAATACAAGGTTGACCGCTTCTTTGGTGGGCTGAAGCCTAGCCTACGGAAATCATTAGTGATCCATGACTTCAACAGCTATGAGGAAATTGTCCGATGTTCCCTCAAGGTCGAAATGGAGATCGGGGAATCACAGGGGTATCATGGGGACAAGAAGCGTAAGGTGGACATCAATGCTAGCGGTCCGATGGATAAATCCAATGGTGCTAAGAAGATCCATCACCCCACTTTCCAAAAGTGCGAAAAGAATCACCCTGGAAATTGCCTCAAGGGGATGAGAAAATGCTTTAGGTGTGGAAGAGAAGGACACCTAGCTGTTAACTATCGGCAATAAAGACCCGCGGCTGCGACAGAGGAGAGGAATGCTCCGTTCGAACAGCAACGCGTTGTTCATTTCTACAACTGCAAAGAACCGGGGCATCTTGAAAATTAGTTCCCTAATCCAAAGGTTTTTTGAGGCAACCAACAACCTACAAGGGAGCAAGGAAGAGATTTTTCCATCACTTCTACCGAAGTGAACCCCGACAATGAAGTGGTGACAGGTAAGCTAGTTATTCATTCAAGAATAGCGAACTTACTTTTTGATTCAGGTTCTACACATTCTTTTATATCTCGAAAGTTTAGTAGAACAATCCCAGCACCACCAAAAATCATGGAAGTGAAGATGTCGGTGAGTAAGTAAAATGGGGAAATCATTGCATCCCATGAATATAACTCCTCCACTATCATAATTTGTGGATTGAATTTCCCGGAGAACCTCGTCATACTCCCTCTAGTGTAATTTTATGCAATTCTTAGAATGGATTGGATTTCCTTATATAGATCCAACACAAATTGTCGGGAGAGGGAAATCACACTCCATATGGAATATCGACCCCCAATTCATTACAAGTGTAAGGAGGAAGATGAATCTCCTTTAGCTCCATCATCTCAAGAATGGATATTAATACCCTATGAGCACGCGTTTCTGGCTCAGATGATTGAGACCAGGGAAGAAACCATCCTTGAAGAAATTCTTATTGTGAGGGAATTCGCTGAATTGTTTCCTGAGGAACTTCATGGTCTTCCTCCTAGAAGAGATGTTGAATTCTCAATTTCACTTATAACAGGGGCACTACCAATATCCAAGACTCCATATAGAATGGTTGTCATTGAGCTTGAAGAGATGAAGAAAAAACTATAGGAGAATATGGATAAAGGGTTTATACACCCAAGTGCTTCACTATGGGGTGCACCAGTCCTCTTCGTCAAGAAGAAGGATGGGTCAATGCAGCTTTGCATCGATTATTGTAAACTTAACAAAATCATGATAGAGAACAAGTATCATCTGCCACGAATCGATGACTTGTTCGATCAGCTGTGTGGAGCACAATACTTCTCCAAGGTAGATTTGTGGTCGGGATACTATCAAGTAAGGGTGAAGAAGGAAGATGTACCCAAGACTTCTTTTCGTACAAGATACGGGCACTATGAATTCAAAGTAATGCCTTTCGGACTCACCAATGCTCTAAAAATCTTCATGGACTTGATGAATTGAGTCTTTAGATATTACCTAAACAAATTTATGATAGTCTTTATAGATGATATTCTAATATACTCCAAAACCAAGGAGGATCATGGGGAGCATTTAAGAACTGTACTAGAGACTTTGCACAAGGAGAAGCTCTATGCAAAGTACAACAAGTGTGACTTCTGGTTCAAGGAAGTCTTATTCTTGGGCCATATCATCACAAGCAGGGGGATATTTATGGATCCATATAAAACAGATGCAATTGAGGGATGGTCGAGGCCAACATCGGTAACGGATATTCGTAGCTTCTTGGGGTTAGCTGGATATTATCGACGATTTGTGATAAATTTCTCAAAATTTTCCAACCCTCTTACCAAGCTAACTCTAAAGGGAGTAAAATTTTCTTGGAGTGATGAATGTAAAGAAAGCTTCAAGGAGTTGAAACAGAGGCTTATCACTGTGCCTGTGCTCACTTTACCCACAAGTGGGGAACTATTTGTGGTATTCAGTGATGCTTTGAAGAAGGGATTAGGTTGTGTGCTAATGCAGAATGATAAAGTGATATCCTATGCCTCAAGGCAGTTGAAAATCCATGAGAGAAACTATCCAACGCATGATCTGGAGTTGTCGGTTGTGATCTTTTCCTTGAAAATATGGCGACATTATCTCTATGGGGAGAAATGTGAGATATATACTGACCACAAGAGTCTTAAATATATATTCACACCAAAATAGCTTAATATGCGCCGAGAAGATGGATAGAGCTCATCATGGATTATGACTATTCAATACATTACAACCCTGGGAAAGCGAACAAGGTGGCAGATTCCCTAAGTAGAAAGGACCCAACGATTCTATCAATGATGAGAATTGAGAAGGATCCAATATTCTTAGATTTGATGAATATGGAAATGGGAATCATAAAGAAGGGAACATCATCAATCATTTCACAAATGATTGCTCAACTGTCTCTTTTGGAAAGGTTAAAGGATGCTCAAAAGGATGATGTGGGAATTCAAGAAAAAGTGGAAGCTATCAAAAAAGGTAAATCCTCATAGTTTAATGTTAATGAAGAATGAATTGTGCGATTTGGGAAAAGACTATGTGTTCCATCAAGTCCGTAGTTGAAGAAGGAACTTTTGGATGATTTACATAGTTCAAATTTCTTTATTCACCCAGGGAGCACAAAGATGTATTGAGATCTCCGAGAAAACTTTTGGTGGGATAATATGAAGAAGGAGATCGCTGAATATACATCAAAGTGCCTAGTGTGTCAGCAAGTGAAGGTAGAGAGGCAGAATTCTAAGGGGATGATGCAACCATTTCCCATACCATAATGGAAATGGGAGAACATCACCATGGACTTTTTCACTGAACTTCCGAGGACATCCAAAGGCAATAATGAAATCTGGGTTGTTGTGGATCGTCTTACAAAGACTGCACACTTCATTTCTATTTGGGGGGATTTCTCATTGGATCAACTGGCACGGATATATATCAGGTAAGTGGTAAGGATGCATGGAGTACCACTATCTATTGTGTCTGAACGAGATCCAAGATTCACCTCTAAGTTTTGGAAGAGTCTTCAACATGCTCTAAATATTGAACTGAACTTCAGTACGGCCTATCACCCTCAAATTGATGGCCAATCCGAGCGGACTATCCAAACACTTGAGGACATGTTGAGAGCTTTCTCAATGGACTTTAAAGGAGGGTGGGATCAACATCTTCCTCTGGTTGAGTTCTCTTATAATAATAGTTTCCACTCGAGCATCCAAATGGCGTCGTATGAAGCCCTTTATGGGAAAAGGTGAAGAACACCAGCGTGTTGGGATGAGGTCGGTGAACGTAAGCTGCTTGGACCGGAAATGGTCGAGGAAATGGTGGAGAAGGTGAAAATCATTTAGCAGCATATCAAGGCAGCCTAGAGTCAACAGAAGAGTTATGTAGATAATCGTCGATGAGACCTTGAGCTTAAAGTTGGATACATAGTTTTTCTACGCATATCTCCATGGAAGAAGGTAATGAGGTTTGGAAATAAAGGTAAGTTAAGTCCAAGGTACATCGGCCCCTTCGAGATTCATGATTGTGTCGGGGCTCTGGCCTATCGACTGTCACTTCCACCTACCATGGCCAAAGTACATGATGTCTTTCATGTATCCCTCTTAAAAAAGTACATGTCGGACCCTTCATATATACTATCTTCTAAGGTGATACAGTTGGAGGATGATCTTTCTTATGAGGATCAACCAATGAAGATCGTAGATCGTAGAGAAAAATTTCTACGAAATAAGACAATGCCCCTCGTCAAGGTGCTGTGGCGAAACCACAAGTTTGAAGAAGTGACTTTGGAATCAGAGGAAATGATGAAGCTGAGTTACCCACATCTGTTTTAGTGTGGGAAAAGGAAATTTCAAGGGAAAAATTTCTTAAGGGGGGAATATTGTAACAACCCAAAGTTTCATTAATTGAAATCCCTCTTGATCTAATTAAATGTCTCTTTATGTAAAATGTTTATATAAAATTTCAACTTATTTGGTGTTGTGTTAAGAATTGTGACCGTTGGTTTTATAGCCATTAAACAGTGATCACATGATTAGTATAAATATAGGGCTTTAACAAACCCAATTTACCTAGACAAAGGAAGCGATGGACTCATATAGTAGAATTGCTCCATACAAATCCCATTTGTCGGAGCTCGGAAAAGTGATGGCATCATTGGGATTCGCTCTTGACCAATCCCAAGCTGAGCTTCATCATGTCAAGCTCGAACGGAACCATCTACGGGAAAAGTGGAAGTTGATAGAGATTACCACTCGAGTGATGTTATTTGAGCCACCCCAAGAGTCTGTCACCATCGCACACCTTACCCTTAGGTCTTATGTGGCTGTTTTAAGGGGTTATGTAACAAATCCCTAGTACTATGTTCATGTACATTATTTTTTTATATAATAATGAATATACTTTCTTGTCATTATTGATACATTGTAAATAGTTTTTAAAGTACAAATCGTGTTTTTAGTTATTATTTAATTAAGAATTATATTTTATTTAATTAAGGGATTTTTTAATTAAATAATATTTTAATAAAATATTATTATTATTATTAAATTAATTTTTATTAAATATAAATGGTCTTATAATTTTATGAATGCAATTGTAATTTTTATTAAGGTTTGAAAGCCATTTTTTGTCAAAACCCATGAATTTTCGATAAATGTAGGTTTTTATTTTTAAAGTAAAAATTAACATATTTAGAAAATTATTTAGATAAAATAAATGTTATTTCTGGAATCAAGACTTCAAAATTATCCAACGGTGAATTTTTCAAAATTTTCTCAGACAGTCAAATTTTTGGGTAAAAATTAAATACAGTTTAAATATATAATGTGTTTTATGACATCATAATGACCCAATAGTGATGTAATAAAATACTATAATCTCTATGATAGGACAATATATGTTTTACCATTAAAATAATGTGATTTTTGGTTTGTTTGACTTATTTTACAAAGCATTAATGGACCCCTCAAGACTTATTAAACAACTTGTCTTTTTAAATTATTTTCCATGGGAGTGTGATCACCTCCACATAAGAAACCCCATTATTTTAATAAGTTCAGAATTTGTCCTTATAAAATATTTTTTCCTCTCCCCTTTTCCAAAAACCATGGGAAACAACCATGATCTGATTTTTGGTTTGCATTAGTTTAATGTAAGGGGTCCCAAACCTAAATAATAAAGAATTCGCTCACCTTTCCTATATAAACCCACCCAAAATCCCACTTCCTTCTCACTCAAAGCCTTTGGAGTTCGTCCAACCTCTGTCCTACTCTCTCTAGAATCCTACCAAGGTTCCCCAAGCTCCCAAGAAGCCTCTATCAAGCCTCTCTCAAGCCTTTGGAAGCACACTTCCAAGTAAGGGTTTTTCTTCCTTTCACCTTTTTGTCCAATTTTATTAATATTGTTATGTCCTTTTAATTTAAATTATAAATGTTGGGGTATGGTTTCACACCTCCCCCATAATTCCCTCTTCTTGTTTGAATGATGGTATACCCCTTTCTCTTCATTAAATTCCTCCCATGTACACCCGTTACTATGCCGAAATTCCGAAAGGAACTTCTCTCTCCTCATTTACATTCAAGAAATACTTTTGTATCATGAATCTAAATTCCATTACAATTTTTGGGACTTGTATCTATATGACCCCCCTACTATCCATTTCATGTAGATATTATGAGACACCCATTTCTCTCTCATCAACCATTTTTATGAATTCTTATATCACGTCGTTACGCTGCCAAAATTGCACCGATTTTCTAAGCCAATGACATTGTGTAGTGAATACCATGCCCATTTCCCCATAAAGGGTATTCACCTTCATGATCATTTACTTATTGATTATAGTGTTTCATTCCACATTCCTTTTTCATGGAATAAATGATTATGTTTTATAAATCCATGTTTTATGATCCATGTGGCACACTTATGCATGAAATGAAATGTTTAAGAAGGGTGCGCCCTTATAGAACTCCAATGCATTGGGTAAAGTATAGTATCATGATACGTCATATGAAATGATTGTTGAATCATGCTAATTCAATTGTAACGAGGGTTTACTCATGCTTCATGTGCAATGAATATTTACTCATGCTCCATGTGCAATGAGCCTTGGCTCATGCTAATTCCATGTTAAGTGTTGTTGTCACATTTCCATGTTATGATTATCATGCTTTATCATGCCTTTATGTTCATGTTTATCTTGTGCTCTATTGATATGCCTATTGTCTAACATGTATTTTACTCCTCATGTATTCCAAGTTTATTCCCTTACTGGGCATTATAGCTCACCCCTTTTCTTAAGCATGTCCTCAGGTTATCCCATGCAATGCTAAGTACAAGGGAATGTAGTGGTCATGTAAAGGAATTTTTCAATAAAGATGTTGTATTTCATGTTTTAAGTTGTTATTTAATGATCCTAATCCCCAATGACACTAGACCTCTCGATCATCCATGTTGTATCAAGTGAATAGTTTATGTAATAAATCACGTTTAAGTTTTTAATAAAAGCAGGGTTGTCATATTCTAACTCTCATAATTTCATTCTTAATATAAATTCATGATTTGGACCATCCCCTAAAAAAAGATCATAAAACTTTAGAAATTTCAACCCATCCAAAACACGGTACATTACATCAATGGTGAATAGCAGTTAGGTATAACTTAAATTTGATTTTTTTGAGAAAAATTATCATTACACTTCATGAAATATATATCAATAAATAAATATATGTTGCCTACATGAACATGTGATACGGTGAATATTTCTTTTAGTATAACATAATACATATTATATTTATAAACACTTTTAAGAATAATTAAAAAATATATACATAATCACATGTCTAATATATCACATATGATAGACTATCAAAATCATCATTTTTTCACTATACATTCAATGGATTTGTAAAACTCATTAAATTTCAATGTAATTCGTACCATATCTCTATGACACCATGTTATAAATCCCTCCCAATAAAATCTTTAGTGAGTAACATCTATGTATTAAGCTAGCTTGAATAATGGTGATACTTATGAATCAAATTCTTTTTGTTAAACTCCTTGAACATATTGAAACTCTTTAACTCAACAACATCAATTGAAATAACATTAATAAAAAAAATTATACATAGGACTATTTATAATTTTATAATCATAATTATACATTGAAACCAATTCCATCATATATTTTTTGCGATATATTTTGGTATATATTTTCTAATAAAAAATTGAACTACTATAGGAAAATGTGAATATATCATTGTATTTTTATTAAAATAATAATTTATTTTTCAACATTATGCTTCATTAAGTCCAAACATACACCAACTATACTCCTAGACAAAATATTCTCAACATAATATTATTTTAGGATTCAATAAATCATTTGTGTTTTAGAGTTTCCTCATATCTCCTCTTAGTGTAAATATTTAACAAACTATTGTTTCTATATCATATATAGTATTCTATGTGTTTAGAGAATATTCTATAAATGGATTTTATTGTTTGAAATATTACATTGGTTGTGATGGAATCTCAATTCCTTATATTTCATCAAATATCTAGATAAACTCTTTTATACTAGAGAAAACTATTTTTCCCTTATCTTCTTCACAAAACATTTTATAAAATTTGATGATTCATTCACCATGTGTATTTAATATATCATATCATATTTTTTAAAACAACTATTTTTTTGTAAAAAAAATCATATGTTATAGAAAAAATTAGATAACTATACACATCCTTTACAATGATCCATTAAAGTTCGATATATTCTTTTGAATTTAATTCCATTATTTAGAAACCTTTTTATTTAACATTTAAATTAAAACAATATTCACAATTAATTATTACCTTAATTTTTAACTCTAGCATTATTACAACATTGTTAAAGCGTACATTTGGTATCAAATACTCTTCGAAATAAAAGAATTAGTTTCTATAGCATTGATACCTGAAAAGGAAAATGCATTGATTTTTACAAATCTCTTTATGTATCTTAAACATTTTGATCATATACAAACAATAAACCTCCTTAAAAACATAGTTATTAAATTATCTTGGGTGGATATATAGTGCAATTGTTTTTACTTTACAACCAACTTCCCTTATCTTAGTTTTAATTTTTTTACCCACACATATTATCGATATAGTACTAGAACCAACAGATATCTTTACTTTTTTGTCTATTCTCAACACTTTGGGAGTATAAAAAATAATTTCCTTGAATTAATTAAAATTATCTAAAAAATTCATTAATGACATCTATATTAATTATAAAACTCAAAAAATCCTTGATAAAACCATTACTGATGCATTCTATGCTACTCATAAGTGTCTAGATTCACCTATTGAGAACCATAAATAGTTCATTTATTGAAAAGATGATTCTATAACAAATAGAATTTCTATTATATAAGAACAGTTCATAACTTTTCTTACCAGAATAAGAAGTTTCTTATATTAATGTTGTCATTTTCAAGGATTAAACTCAAGGTTATATTGGATGGTTATGATGTAATTCATTGAAAATAATAGACTTTATTATATGATTTTCATATTTTACAAAAATTTATTAAGGTATTTTATTAAATGTTATCCCACTAAAATGATGACCCATTTTGAACTCATCATATCCATAAGTGATCCAAGACATATATTTCACTAAGAAATGATCCTTTTAGAGTTAAACTCAATAATTAGTTATTTATATAGGGCATCATCCCAATCATATCATAAATTAAATTAAAGTTTTACTGGGATAATCTTTGTTCAATACATCATATGGATAAACCAAAAAATGTTCCTAAAGTATTATAATTCCTATGGTTTCCAATATAAGTGTAAATTGAATCATGAATTAGTATTTAGTTATATAAGTATTAGGGTAATCCATTTCCAGTAAACATTATATATGATAATACATGGGATCTGTGATCTATTAGAAAATACCCAGATGAATGATTAAGGTGTTGATATTGGTTTTCTTTGTAAGGAACCAAACACTTAGTAATTTTAATGCCATTTAGTCTCATCGAATTATCTCATGAAATTCACCTTACATATTCATGATTATAGAGATCTATTTTTGAATACTATTACTTCAACCAAATAAATATATTCAAATCATATTGACGTGAAAATCATTGCACAATTTTTAGCATGTCTTACTAAATCAAATTAATATCCAATTATATTTTTAGATGTCAAAATTTTTGAGGATACCAAAATGTTTCATAAATAAATATTAAATCTTTTTAGATGAATATTAATTACATAACATTATGATCCATGCCAAAACTATTAAGGTTTACTATCTTTCGAAACCTATAATCCTAAATAAATGGTTCATAAAAGATCGACAACATCCCCCAGTAATTTCTTCGAAACTATCACCCTTATCAGAATTATCATACTTAAACCATTTCATCATAATCAGGGGAAAATTAAATCATAAAATGGGTGATATTGGAAGCCAAGTAAGGGTAAATAAGGTATACACCAGTCAATGATCATATGTTATCATATTGTGGGCATAAGGTTAGAGAACATTTTATTATATAATAAAAAATCATACCCAAGGATTAATATATCGTAACCATTATGAATATCATAAAACATTATTATGTCACTAGATTGGGGAATCATCAAAAAATTACTCATGAGCTATGAGATCAAATCATTATTATATCGACATGCTATAAGATTGTTTAACTATCATAAGAATTGATACCATAACATATTAAATGGTTAATTATTGAGACCTTCAAATAATTTCAAACCATACATCACAACAGTATTCTCATAACATATCAAATCAAGAATCGTGACCTATTTCCCATGTCATAATGGATCAAGCATCCCTACATGTTTCCTATAGTGGATCAATCACATAGACTAATTTCCCATAATTATATCCTGATATATAATTCACTACTCAATAAATGTGATGGAAATAATGAACCCATAAATTGCATAATGAAAATCATACATATGTGTACCATAAGACCATAAAATATTCATCATTTCATTATAGCATAACCTAATGAAAAGAAACAAGTTCCGTAATAATTTCATCATAACATAACCATAATCCATGCAGAGAAAGAACATGGATGGTATTATTAGATCTTATCCACATTGAATCATTATAAATATAAAAGGATGTTGAGATAGATGCAAAGTTCCCTTACATTTCAACATTTCATTGAAAACATAATAAAATATCATTTTCCCTTGATAAAATTTTAACTAAAAATTCCATGAATATGGATTAAAAAAACTTTCATTAAAAATGAAATTTTAATCTTTTAAAATAATATTCATGTAAAATAACAGTCATTAAATTAGGAAAATCTATTTATTTCATACATGTTAAAAGAAAACATTCCTTACACACTTTCATAAAAAGTAAAAAAAATGACTTGTTCTAGAAAATTTTTAGAAATATTACTTTTTAAAAATTTGTAAATAAAGTCAAAGTTAGTAAAAATTTAATTTTATAATATTCAATTTATAATTAATAAACATCATAAACCAATATTTAATTTCTTAGACATGGAATAAAAATTTCATCAACCAAAGTTGAAATAATCTCAGGTTTTCTTTAAAAATATTTTCTCAATAAAATTAAGTACCAAAGAGATAAAAAATGGTAATAATACTTTAAAATTCTAGGGACAACCAGAGTAGAATAAAAATATCTTGTTTTTAGATTATACTAACCATATAATTTCCATAAATGAATATATTTCATATAAAAACCCAAAAGAAATGATATTATAATATAAACACTTACCACTTCGACAATCTTCAAATCAAAACCACAAGATAAAGAGAACCTTTGCTCGATTTTCAAATACCTAAAATTTTCATGAGAATAACTATAAATTAAAATATTTGTTAGTATATACACCACAGAAAAGAATAATTTAGTAAATATGGCATATTTATCATAGAAATAATTGTAAGATGATAAACCCTTACCTTATGTCTGACTTGATTTGTAAGCACTCTAAACTCCTATATAATATATTTAAATTTATTATAATTTTAAAATAGAACCATATAAATACTTATAATATAATATATCATCCTATTAAAAAATTTAAAACCCATTTATTCATAATTATTTATTAAAATCATCATTTCTAGGTTTTTAATGTTTCATTTTTTCATATAAATTTTTGTTTAGAAGTTCTGATCCTTGTACATTGATCATGGTTACATAATATCCATAATTTCAATAATTTAATTAGTATAATATGTCATAATTATATACACTTTTATATAAATTCATATAAATTAGTGATGAAAAACGAATTACATCCCTTCGTAGAGATGGAGGTCCGGACACACACACGAGTGACGCTTCCATTTTTCTATGGTTGGAATGAAAGAAAAATAAATAATAAATTATCATTAAAAAAGAATATTAATATCATAAATAATATATATATATATATATATTTAATATTTAGTTATTAAATATCATGTGAGGTGGTGATGGAAAATGAATTTTATCTCTTTGTGAAGGAGATAGTCCACACATATGCACGAGCGATACTTTTATTTTCTATTTTATAGAAAATGGAGATGAATAATTTTAATACCTTAACACAATAACCACTAATTATATTTTAGATATTGATTATATTATATTTTAATGGTTAGGATAGAATTGAAGGCAGTTGAAGGTGTAAAATTAAAATTATTGGTTTAAATTATTACCACCTCTTTGAATAGCCTCCATTGGATCACTCTTTAAGTACTATATAGATAGAAGATTTCAATTGAAAATAGACTCTATAACTAGACTAAGTATTTTTATATGACTTTTTGGTTTGACTTTTTACTAGATATGTGGTCCATGGTGTTGTAACGAATAGAGAAGCTAGTGGAGGAAATTACAGACTTGAAATTACATAAAATATTTAAATAAAATAAATTCTTCTCCTTGTTTAAGTGGAACCAAGTGGCTGAAAAAATAAAATATAATATAGAGTAAGGTTTAAATACCATCAACCAAATAAATTTGGATATTTTTATGTTTAATTTTAAACCTCGCCTTTTTATTTAACCTCTTTCTTAACCAATCTTATCCATAAATGTGGTACCAACATTTTCAATACTAAAGGGACATAAATTTAATTATATGGTAATAATTGGAAAAAAATGGTAAGTTGATGAAATTTTAGACCACATACCATCCCCTATCCATATTTCATGTTTTTTACTATTTTTAAATCATTTAATAACATATTACATAACATTAAATATTAATAAATTCATATTAAGAACTATTCACATATTTTGACTTTAAATGCATCATGACAAGTATGGAATTAGAATATAAACTCTTTAATCATAAATTATTTATTATTATTAACCATAAAATTCATGTGATTACATATTTAATCAAACAAATGTTACTTTCAATGATTTCAAAATCATATAATTTGATTTGTATTTTGATTTTATAAGCACAATGTCAGCATTGTGTAATCAATTAAGGTAATTGTTTAATAACTAAATATTAAAAATACATTACCATGATAAAAAATTCATTCATATTTAAAATAAAAATTTATAATTGAACATGATACACTTTAATCCATATGATAAAATATTAGATTTATTAAAACAAAGAGGGTGACATTTGGATTTATTCTTTACATAAAATAATGTTAATGTCGCTGTCAAAGAAAAATAGAATTGTGTTGTCATATATTAAAATTAGGGATGAGTATGGTCTAACTATACTCATCCAATATATATACGTTAGTTTTAATATATATTTTTAAATATGTATCATATTATTTTAACCTTAATTTCTCGATATACAATTACCATAGTGATAAATAGTTAACACTGTTACTATTCATAGTGAAAAAAAATAAAGTCAAAATACATAAAATATTTGGAAATTATAATTAAAATTATGGAATCTAATTTATTAAATTAAATCTCTATAAGCGGAAGGAATTAATTTTAAAATAAACTAGAAAAATGTGAAAAAATAGGTTTTCTAGAAAAATGCATTTTTAAGTATAAAATTCTTTATATACCAAAATTCTACAGAATTTCATTTCCAATGACATTAATTGGATTCTATGTAATCAAAAATAAAAATTTAAAGTATAAAATAAATTCAAAACCAAATGTTAAATTTTAAATTCTTGAATGGAAAAGACATCTTTATAAACAATATCTATATTTTGTATTATTCCCTAAAAAAATAATCCTTTCAGAAAAATCCAAAATTTTTACCTTAAGATTAATTTTGGTATTATGATTTCAAAAATAATATATTATATATGAAATATAATTTATAAAATATCATGAAATTAATTGTAAATTGTTTTCACTAAAGGCAATAAAAATAATTTTTGAATAAGTCTTTCTGAAGCATAAAATGACTTCACTAAAAATTGAGTGCTTATTTTCAAAGAATTAATCTATAAATATGCATTGAGCATGAAAAATATAAATATATTTCAAAATTCCATTACTACTATTCATACCATTCAATTTAGTGGCTTGGTTATACTGGTCATATTTAAATAATAATAATTTTATACAATATCACAATTCGTTTAAATCAAGATGTTTTGTGTTAATAAATATATTTAGATTATTATTGTTTTAAACGATATTTTTCTAGAGTTAAATTCTTGCCACTTAAATAAATTTCATCCCCATAATTTTATCTATATCATCAAACCATGAATATTAGAAAATATATTTTTTAAAACCCACATTTTATAAAAGGATAATAAAGCTTCATTTGAAAAGGGGGAGTGGGAAACATAATTGTAACCTGAAATAACACATAATCATGTTCCTAGTTAAATATAAAATTACCATGAAGTTAAAATATAAACATGGATGATAAAATAATATCCATGGATTATAGAGTGATATATTAAATTTTTATAAGAAATTTAATTACCACCAAAACATAAATTAGTAAGGGGTGAAAAGAGAATCATTTATTCAGAAAGGAAGTTAACAGGATAAATTTTTTAATTCAACATCATTTTCTTAATGTGGATGGATTCATTTTATAACAAGGTAGATAACATGATAAAATATACATAATTTATTACTATTTAATAATCTTAATTTCTTCCTTGTTTGTTTCAATAAATTTATATTTAAATTTTATCTCTTACTCTATGAAATGAATATTCAAGATTAATTTTACATGCTTGAGGCACTAAAATTAATGTTTAATGAATCATAAGATCAATAGTACAATTAAAATTGGTTCCTTCATTCTCAAGATATTTACTATGACCAAAATGGTAAGAATAGGTTATCTAACATGGATAAATCTTCATATGATGAAATAATACATTAATCTCTAGAACCTCAAAAATAACACCCAAAGTTCATATTAAAAAATTCCATAAATAGTTAACCTTAATAGTCATCCAAATTTTGTCTAAAAAAATTCAAATCCCAAAATATGAAATATTTGATAGCATTTTTTTAAAGTTAAACATTAATATTTATCCAATAACACATGAGTACCAAGATCATAAATTCTCTCAAAACATGTTAATCCTTTCCCCAAATAACTCAAATCACTATAAAACCACAATGAAAACATATATTGTTCCCAAAATTAACTCTATAATCATTCCTAATATAAAATCCCATAATATTTAATATATAAAAAAATTAAAAAATCTAATAAACATCATTATATATAACATAAATTACTTTTTCATCAAATAACTAATCAACTTCAAGGTAACAAATACTATCCAATTTATTATCATAATAAATAAACTCTTTATCTTAACTAAATATTATTATTTTAACATCAAACATTTATTAAGGTTTATCTTTCCCTGAATCATGTGTTTTCCCTAAAATGTCACTTTATTTCTAAATCAATTTTCTGGGTTGTCGGTACTATTCAATATATTCCTAAAAATCCATAAATAAAAAATAATCCAAAATAATCCTTATTTTTTTCATGATTCCTATAACAAAAATATCATTAATAAATCACTTCTAGAACCTAAATATATAAACGTATAAATAATTTTACTTAAACGATTGGTATAAAATAATATTTTCCATGTTCTAAGAGTTTTCCCTTGGATTAGGGTATTGACTCGAATAATGACCAAGTTCCCCAAACAAAATATAATAAACTATAAATGGTACCTTAGAATCTTCTTTATTTCCCACCATTGAACTCTTCATTTTTTATCATCAATTTGTTTATTTATTCACTTATTTTACACACATAAACATCTTAAAATTCTTTTGAGATGCTTTTATGGGCACTTCATCCCACATTTCTAACATATATAAATATGAATATCCATTCCTCCATGGTATTATCCCATTAACCTTCATAAAATACTATTTATTCTATTAGTTGTGTGAAGAAACACACCCATGTTTGGGTTATTAACCATATTTTTAGATATCTATCTTAGAATAATCACAATATTTCACATTACTTTTCCATTTTATTTTGTTTCCTAGGAGGTAAATCATTGAATTTTCAATAAAATTAAATATTAACACAATTCCTTATACTTTCATAAATTAAATAAAACCAAAAATCATAGTATGATAAAAATTATTTAGAGTGAGAAATCATATTTTCAATAAAATATTTTATATAATTTCAAAATCATTAAACCTTCTTTTCCAACAAAAACACTTAATTTTAACCTTAATCATAAAAAATTATAATATATTCAAATCTATAATAATGGTTCATAATGAAAATGTAAATTAACCTAATTATATCCTCAGATAGTGATTATCAGAGTGTTTAGTCTTAGACCTGCTCATCATGCACCAATGATTATTGAGTTAATACCCAATATTACTATTCATAGTTGTAACGCCTAGGTGCATATGTTCCATAGATATATCCACTTAATAATATCCAGATAAGGATTTCTTTTCAAGAAAAACTAAAGTCAATATTTTACCATAACGTGTGCTTTTCTCCTATACTCAGGCTTATACAAAGGGTTGTCACTAAATTTTTCTTATCCAAGTTCCCAAAAATAAATTAAACTTTCTTTGATACAAACTTAGGAGACCCAAAATTTTCATAAATAAATATTACATCTTATTATATGAATCTTCAATATATTAAATTATGATCCACACTGGTACCATAAACGATTAGTGTCATTGGAACTCAAATACATAAAAATGGGTTCATAAAATACCTATATCATCTCCAACTAAATTATTCACAACTATAACCCGTCTTAGGAAAATAATGCTTAAAACCTTTTTCATAACCAGGAGAAATGAAAACATAAGAAATGGTGAGCTCAGATGCTCGGTAAGTCTAAACATTAGAAATATCAATTAATGAGCATATATAAGAATATCATGATTATAGATGTCTTAGGACTTGTTATTATAAATATAAAACCATACCTAGTGATTAATATATAATAATCATGATACATATAATAAAACATTAGTTTTCCATGGGATTGGATAATCATTAAACAAATCACTCAAAATCCATGACTTCAAATAATAATCATATCAATAGTTCATAAGATTTTGGAAAAACCATAGGTATAGAAACCATATCATATATCCATGTCAATTACTGATACCCTCATATCGTAGCAAATAATGCATCCCCACATATTCCCCATATCATATCATATCAGGCATCACCACATATTTCTCACGTCATAGTGGATTAGGGATCCATACCTTTTCCCATAGTATATCAAGAACATCAAATCATTTCCCAAAATTATCTAATGAGATATATAGATTTACTGAATGAATTAGAGGGATATAAAATACCCACCTATCACATATGAAAACCACACATGTAACATCATGATATTTTCAAAAAACACTATGTTCGATAATGTATAAAATACAAAACACTGAGCTTAAATGAACTAAGAAATATTATTATTTAAATATAAAAATTGTACTTTTAATATTATTAAATACTTTCAGAAATATATATAATGGTCCTAATCAATATAATTTTATTGATAAATTCTTACTAAAAATCACTTTACTTTTAGTAATGTTATTTTATCCTTAAAATATATATTTTCTCCAAAATTTGTATTTATTTCTTTTTGTGATCAATTTCTGGATATTTGAGAAATTTTAATTCAAAAAAATATCCTTTTTTAAATCATCGCATGAAAACCATCTTATGGTAAAATTTTGATATTTTTCTAAAAAGTTCAACTTTTACTGAATAGAGAAAAATACTGTATTTTATTGGAAACTGTATTTTTTATAAAGTATTTACAAAGAAAATATATATTTTTTATTAGTTTAAAATTTCATTAGTTACTTTTTATTAAATATAATACGATTATAGTCTTTTAATTGAATTTTATATTTTAATTTGGTTTTAAACATTTTCATTCCTAAAAGGCATTTTTATGAAAAACTGTTTTTCATCACATTTTTTGGGTTTATTTGAAAATTGATTTTTGAAACTTATACAAAAGGAATATTGAAATATTATCCCATATTTGAAATCAAGATGATATTTTTTTTAAATATTCTCCATTAATTTTTAGTCATCATGAAAAGTAACGGTGGTAAAATTTATCATATTGGTAAATGGTAAATTGGAGTATTCTTGGTTAAAAATAAGTTACAAGGTCATAATATTTAATATTAATTTTTATTTTATGAAGTTAATTTTACCCCTATCACATATTAATATAAATATAATTGTTTAAGGGACACTATTTTGTGAAAAAATACCTATATAATATCTAATTTCAACAAAGTTACAAAATGTAACTCTCTTATTTTTAAATAGCTCTAACGTGTTCACATGGGGACACAATCAAGTGGTGAATGAATATTAATGGTAATTTTTTTAATAATAAAATAATATTCATGATTTTAATTTATTTAAATAAATTATTGATTAAATAATTATAGTAAATTCATACACAACACCAACATAGTAATTATTCAATTAAATAAAAAACAAAATAAATGATTTAAAGAATATTAGAAGTAATATAAATTGGGTGGTTTATAGTGTTTCATAATTTTTTTTACATAAATATAACATATTAATGATATTTAAATGTATTATATTATAATTTAATCTTTACCATGTGTTTTTAACATAAAATTAAATGAATAGTCCCAATATTGACATTGATGATATTTTATGAAAATAATATTTTATTAAATTATGTAAAAATTACAAAAAATTAAAAGAAGAAAATTATGATAATATACGATCTAAAATATCATCCATTTTCCATTTGGGATTAATTATTTTCCTTATATGTAAAATTATAACCCTTTAATAGTGAAAAAATTATTACCGTGGTTATGGTTAAAATGGGTTAACTAAGGGGTTAAAGAAAAATAAATGGTTTAAAACACCACATAAACCTATCAAAATTGTTTTTATGGGATTAAAACAACATAAAAACTTATCTTTTAATTTATTTACATTTTTAATTATTTATATTGATAATGTATTTAATATATTTTAAATCATTTTAGAAATTCCAAGTCTTTCCTCCCCCTCTCTTATTAGAAGAAACACTACCTTTCTCTTCTTCACACCACATTGCACATTTTATCTTGACCAAAATCTGACCAATTATATTTTCAAGTCACATATCCACATTATATAGGTCTTTTATCCCATTAATAACAACCCTAGGTTCATTAAGAGGAGATTAAAAGGAGTTATTTCAAAGAAGAGGTAATTGTCGTAACCGATCACTTTTTTTACTTCTTCTTTTACCTCCTCAAACTCTATGGTTTTTATCATAAAATTATAACTTAATAAAAATTTATTCTATGAAATGTTATAATGATTATAAATATACCATTACCAACCCTCTTTTACATCAAATGGGAAGTGAAATTATCGCTCATACGTAAGTATGGATTACCATCTCCATGTATAGGTACAGTTCATTTTTTATCAACATATTTTATGGATTAATATATTTACTATTTAAATATTTATATATAATATTTATTAAAAAATTATTATTTTTAATTGATAATATCATAACTATATTATTGCCTTCAAATATGTTCAAAAATGATAATGTTGTGCATGCATATGTGTGGACTACCACTTCTATAAAGCCTGTGATTCATTTTTTTCATTTCTATTTTAATTGGATTGTAGTAAGGATAAATTTTATTAATTTATATGATATAAATTATAAAATAATTATTCTATTTTGGTGAATTATTATTTACCTTTTTTCATTTTATCCCTATGAAATTGAAAATAGTGTTCATGTGTACGTACGACCTACCATCTCCATGAATAGTGTATTTCATTTTTCTATCTCAAACCTTTATGAATGATTATATATATATATATATATAATGAATATGTATTATATTTACATAATTATTAACATTATAGATATTATGGAACCATGATTAATGTAGAAGGACCAAAACTACAAAACCAAAATATATATAGAAAACGAAGCAGTTACCACCTAGAATAATAATTTTCATAAAGAATTGATAATAAATTGGTGGTGAAAGGTTACAATAAAATATTATATGGTATGATATATATTTTTATGGTTATGTAATATATGTATAATAAATCTATATTTATTATACAAGAGGTTAAATAATAGTCAATGGAATTCAAACCTGAGGGAGGGTATTTCGTCTCAATTTCCTTCCATTGATTCATATTTTAATGATATACATCTAATTTTTTTTTATGGGATATATAATATTCTTTTTTAAAGTTATATCATGAATTTCCTTATTTTCATGATATTTAATTTTTTATAATGTTATTCTTTCATGGGACTTATCATTCAATAATTACCCATGTTTTAAGGGTATTATGTTACAATGTTAATGTTTATTAGGATTTTTTATGATTAAGATTTTCACTAAGAATTATTATGATATACCACTCAAGAAGCTCATGAATTTTCCTCTACTTTGGATATTTCTTAAAATTAAAAAAATTCCTTTGATTTTCCTCCATTTATGTTCTTCAGATACCAAACTATTGTTTTTAAAGAAAAATGACTTTAAATTTATAATTGCTCAAGAATGTTTTTCTTCCATATCAATATTTTAAATAAAGTGTTTTAAATAATATTTTTACTAGTATTTAATTATTCACTTATGAAATTGTTCATAAAGTTTACCTTTTAAAAAAATAGTTTAAAATGAATGTTATTTTCATTTTCCAAAAAAAGTACATTCTGAATTTTACCTAAAATGTGAAAGGAACCGTAATTTTAATGAACACAAAATGAGAATAATTTCCCACCATAATGATTTCTCAATGATTCTAATATTTCCTTACAAGTTCCCATGATTATTTTCAAATAAAGTTTTTTACCTAAGATTCTGGAAATTTTTAGTTTTTAAAATTGTATTTTAAAATGAAAATGTTATTTTCCTCATGAATTTTTTTAATGATATTATTATTAAATATATATTTATAAAAAATAAAAACCCTTTATTATACTTATGCTCTACTAAGGATATTTTGTAATGATACAATCCTTATTATTCTTTTTGGTTGGTTATTGATCAATTTGATAGGAAAAATATTAACATTTCACATAATAGGTTTTCAATATGAATTTTTATGTTGTTTATGTATTGAATTTTTATTCTCCCTTTTCATATTATGAATTAATTTGACTTAGTTTTTCAATATGAATTTTTATGTTGTTTATGTATTGAATTTTTATTATCCCTTTTCATATTATGAATTAATTTTACTTAGTATTTGATGTGTGAGGCACACTATAGCTCCTTGATGCATTAGTAGGTCCCATTAAAAAAACTAACCTGGTTATTTGGCTGAGGCCTTATCCATTTATGTAATATGTCTTGACAAGAGGCCTCAATAGTATGTTATAGTTATCTAGAATTATGCACTAACTCATTATGATATTAGTTATTTATATCCATAATATTATCTTAATAGTTATGATATCCATGGTTATTTTTTAAGATATTGTGATTTTGGAGTTATTTGATCATCATTTATTCCTAAAATATTATTTGTTTTACTCATGTTATTGTTTAAAAGGAATTTGATTCCAATTATTTACCTTTCTATATTGATTATACATTATTTAATCAAGATGAATTTCATTGTATGTAACCCTTACTAATTATTTTATCACGCCCTTATATTATTTCCATTCCTCGATATATAAATAAATAATTATTGAATGACTAAAAGGATGTTGAATATTTACATTAATTATATTGAGATTTTATGTTTTCCTATGCAATGTGTGATTAAAGTATGTATTTAGTTTACCAAGAATTCTAAAATGCATGATCCTTTGGGATTCATTCCGTTGTATATTATGCCAATGTAATAATGTAACCACCGATTATGGGCTACTGGGGTTGGGTTCTTTAATGTTGTAATCAAAGTAAGTTTAGTAGAAACCTAGGGAACTAGATTTAGGAAAACATATATTATGGAACATAACCCTGTGATATGATTTAAGGATAAGTGTAAGTATAAGATAAATTATTTGAATTTAGGTAATATAGAGATTATGTGGTTTTAATATAAATAAATACCTCTTTGGATACTAAAAGTGGATGAGGTTTTGGCACAATTGTAATACCGCCACCCTAAATTCCCTGAGTCGGTACATTATTTTATTACATTGGTATGATTACAGGGAATCAAATCCCGAAGGAACGATTAGTTTACTAGTCATAGAAATCATGATTACATACATGATGCCCATAATACATTGGGATATTGTAAATAAATACATTATACATAATAAAAATAAATAAACAGTATCCTTGAATGCTTATTCAAATATTTCTTCTTCATAAACCAAGGAAATGAAATATGAAAAATAGGTAAGCTCAATTTCTCATTAATGGTAAGTAATGTTGAATAAATAATGAATAAATGTGAATAAATCAAAATGAAATGGTAAATAACTGGTAACACATTACATTAAAATAAATATATAAGTGAAATTAAATATACAAAGGTAAGAATCTGTAAAACATTCCATTTTATCAATGAAATAAAAATTAAATGTATCCAAAACTTTGTCGATGAAAAATATAAGGGATAAATAATAACTAAAAATAGAATATGGAAATTCTTAATTATTATATGACATGTTTCTAAGGTACATGGAACCATTACTATCAATACCTTTCACAAGACGTTTAGCTATTGGGTAAAACCACATCTATTTTGGCCAACTATTTCGTCTCCTGAGACTACCGATAAATCGAGGGGCTATCTATAACCAGTCTCCACCCATGTCATAACTATATAAATCATTAATCATATCTAATAATGGATTTAATCAATAAAAATATGTATTATAAAATATCCTCATTGAATAAAAGATATATATTTATCAATTATTCCCCGGTTAATTAAATAACTATCAAATGAACATTGTATTTAAAAATGATATATGGTTTAAAAAATAATAATATACATTGGAGGATAAAATTTATATTCAAGTAAATTTCACATTAAAAATGATTAAAATAAAGTGATAGTTTCAATATAAATTTAACAATTAAAAAATGAATTTTCATCTTGTAAAGTAATGATTAAGTACATTCTTTATGATTATAATCTTTAAACATTCTAAAGTATCTATACGACATTGAAAAATTTAAATCAAAATACCCATTAAGTAATGATATTAAATGAAACATATAATATCATTTGAGTAATAAGATTCATGATATAACATGTCAAAAGAAAATATATACACCAAATAAAAGTGAATTCATGCACAATTACAAATAAGTCTCAATAGAATGTAATTTGAGACAAAATTCTCTTACCTTAACCTTAATTTTGTTGTGCGGCCTTTATATACATGTATATATTTTTAAAATATGTTAATAACTTATACTAGAACTATAAAAATGTTTATATTATTATATATAATATTTTTATAATGTCTTATTACCCATTTGTTGACAATATTTAATTATTTTAACTATTTGGGTGTTAATTGCCTAGTTTTCTCAAAAATGTTTTGATATGTTATTTGATTATCCTATTAATTAGGTCATTATATTATCATCTTATGAATTTAAAACATGAATTAATTGTCTTATATATTCAGTACATATGTATTTATAATAATCTATAATGTTTTGAGATAAGAAATGAAATTCACCGTTCCTGGAGACGGTAAGTCGTACGTACGAATGAACGCTACTTTCTTTTTCTTATTTTATTAAAATAAGTAAACATAAATGATATATGTATATTATAATTCCATTATCATATCTATGTTATATATTTTAAATAGGTTTATTAAGACCATTCGTTATACATTCCTTGTATGGCATGAATGAGTCACATCACTTTGACGTGGAAGTAGTCCACACTTCCTCAAACAAAATTATCAAATTTACACAAGATGGAAAGAATAAAGGTATGTACTAATAAAAAATAAAGAATCATAAATACATTATATATATTATATATATAATATATAATTACATTTTCTAACATAATGGCCACCGTGAGAGGTGGTAAAGGAAAAATGAACAATCATAATTTTGTGAGTTAGTAGTTCGCCGTAAACAGAAACAGTATCTATGTTACCCATTAGATGGAGGTGTGTGTAAGTGTAGGTAAAAATAATAAAATAAAAAAATCCTAGTATATTTATAATACTGGTTTTTTATGTAATAATTTAACAAAAAAAATTAGGAGTGGATAAGAAAAAGAAAGAAAAGAGATCGTTGGAAAATGTTACCTTAAAATCAGGTAACTCCTTTTGGTTTATACCAAAGGGATTTCTTGAAAGTATTTCTGCCCAAAATGTGGTTTCAAGGTAGAGGGGGATTATTAGATGATATTTTGGAATATCTTGGTCCACCCTATTTGGTTTTAGAGATGTGAGTAATGGGGATAAGTGGGGGCCTTTGATAATGGAGGAGTGGCACTCTTGTAATATTTTTGCAATGGAATTCTCCCCACAGTTTTCATATAGAAAGTGGATATAATAATGGAACTAATTCAATCCAAGAGAGTTTAAGGTATAAATATTTCAATAAAATGGTTTTTTGACATGTTTATAGGTCGTTTTGGGCCTTAAGGTTATGTTTTAGTCCTTTATTAAGCTTAATTTAAGCTTAATTTAACCATAATCGTTGTAATTAGTTTTAATCACTTTCACTAATTTTTTTGGTAAAAAACGATTTTCTCCTTATTATAAATTATAAATTATTTTTATTCCAAATATGGAATCTATTTTTTCAAATTATAACCATATATGTGGTCGAAATTAATTTAAAAAACATCATGTGTGTGGGACGACAATGCAGAGTTTTAAAGTAAAAATATCTAAAAGTTTGATAAGTTTTTATATTCAATTTCAATATGAAATTGATTTTAATGATCCAAATTGTATTTATTGATAAAAATAGTATATAATTAATCATTAAAATGAATATAAAATATAATTTAACCTTATAATCAAATTAGATGAAAAGGCGGTTTTGAACTAAATTTCAATATTTTCACTACTCATTAAAAAATGAAACTTCACAGAAAAATACCCAAAATTTAATCTAACCTAATTTTTATGATTATATTTCAAATATAAAGTTTATTTTGACATATATAATCCATAAAAGTTCCAAACATTTGATTTAAAATAGGTTCTCTATTAAAAGGCGGTAAACATACCATAATAAAACTATCGTATTTTATGCATAAAATTGGGTTTGTTTTTATCATAAGCCTATAAAATATATTGGATTAATATATAAAATATTTTATTGAATATATAATATTTATATCACATTAATAACACTCTAATTGTAATTAATTTAATTTATTAGGGTGAAATAGCTTTTTGAGCATAAAAATAATAATATTTTCCTTTATATTCAATTGGTTTCTATATTAATTTCTAATTAAAATTTAACTAATGGATTTATATGTGTAAATAGTATGTTTTCATAAGTTACTTAACCCTTTTCATAACTAATAATTTTACGGCTATGTTATATTAAATAATATTTTAATAATATATCATTATTTGGTAAAAACTTGGTCTTGCATGTAACGCAGTCCATCTGAAGAAACTTGTTGTGTGTGATGTATTCTTACTATGTATCACGTAAATTTCAAGATATATCATATATTTAATTGAAATAAAATAGTAAATATATATTAATGTTTTGGGGTATTATAATCCCCTACACACTTAGTGATGTGTGTGATACACGCAATCAAATTCAATGTTCTTACTTTAGAATTTTGGGGTGTTACAGTTTCCCCACCTTAATTAAATTACATGCTCAAAATTTGAACATGATCTCAGTAATTTATTGATTGATATTTGAAGATTAAATTTTCTTGAAACCCCCACATCATAAAAAGGATTAATATCACATCTTCTTTAAAAGATATAAAGGGAAGTACAATGGTCACATAACTAGGTTCCATAGTATGCGAACATAGGTGGAAAATATAAACATGGATACAGAAGAAAAAAATATACCAATAAATTTCTAATAGAGAGTTATGAAGAACATGGTTAGGATAATGTTAACATTCACAAATCCATAAAATTGTGATGATCTAAGGGGCCATTTGATTCATCAGAAACAAAGGTACTATGAAAAAAAAATTGGTTTCAAAATTATTTTTCCAAGTATTGAGGAATTATTTCACTCTCTATGAATATAATTAAATATTATTACTTGCTACATTTCTATAACAACATCCATATCCTTTATCCATTCCTTGAACAAATTATACTTCATATCATATAACAAGATTCGTTGTATAGTGTTGTAATATATCAATCTGTAAAACCACATCCACAGTTCAACATAAACCATTTCATAAATGGTTAACTTTTCCAAAAGATTTTGATCCAATACATTAGAAATAAGTTCACTAAATTTCCAAAAATGAACTTAACATTATCCTTTAATCAACATGAAGAAGTTCTAAATTTTCACATTCCAAACAATTGAGTAAATTTATCATGTATCCTCTTAAAATATGGTAACAACTCAAATTACCATAAAAATTTATTGGAAACATGAATTCATCATTATTACTTATATAAGACACATATTATCGAATATATTACATAAATGAAAAGTTGATGTAAACTGCATAAACAATAGCATAGACCACTTTTAATTAGTTATAACGTGGCCCGCGCTTTTCCAAATCAATAATTTCTTCATAATTATCTCAAATTGAGGAACATATTACTGGTTATATTCCCCTTAACCACATGTTTTCAGAAATGTTTAACATTATACATAATAAGTTTTCTTGGTACCATTAAACATATGATCTCAAATCCTTAATGAAAAGGTATTGTAGTACAATCCCCATATATTCCAAAGTTCTTATAACTAATACATTGCTGATAAAATATTTAGATGATATAATTCTTGGATAGGAATATTAATCATTCATCTTCATCTGTAGTAAAAGCATAACATGATCATTATTCAATAGCAGCATTTAATGTATATTCCTTTCAAACTTTAGACATTTATTTTCATAGTGTCACATCTCCTTGAATTTGAAGAATTATAAATTAGAAACTTTTTTCTTACCCTTTCAATCACAATCATGTTGTCCTTTCTTTCCAAACTTGTAGCAAACTACCATTACTTTTAATCAAGTACCAAGGTTTTTCTTTCCATAATTATCACATATGGGAAATTACTTCTTTCCCTTCTTCCCTTCATCAATGTTTTTCTCTACCATTCTCCTCTTCTCTTTACTTCCATAAAATTAATATGAATTTGATAATTTTTAACCTATCTTGTTAGCTCATGATACTGTTTCCTCGTATGATGAGAATACTTGAGATATTACTTCCCTTCAAAATGTTGGATTAAGACCATAAAAAATATTATCCTTATTACTCTTTGGATCATATATGTTGGTGTAGTTCTCACTCTTTGTAGGTTCTATTTATAAACAATGTAATGTAATGGACTAGATCCTAATATTAGGATCTTTGTATAAACTCTAAATATGGAATAACACATACCATAAGTTTATGCACCGTAAATCATAGAATCAAAAACATTTTTTACTGTGGGGAAATCCTTACATTCAAATACTTCATTATGGTAGGTAAATAAAATGTGAATTATCATAAGAATATCCCATTTGATTGTCAAACCAGGTGAGTAGTAAGGAAAATTTTTATATACCAAGATACCCTGAGTTAGGCCTGGGACACCTTTTTAGAGTTTTCACCCATATGTACATTTGTGCCATAACCACATCCAGTTGTAGTATCCAGATAGGGATGTATTTCTAGGAATAACCACAAAATCACTACCCCACCAAAATTTTAGGATGAACTTTTATACTTATGATCAATTTCTATATTATGGTTTTTCTTCCTAATCTATGTTTTCTAAATCTATTTTTCAAGGAAACTTCTAAACATCCACTAAAACCAACTGTAATGCCCTGAACCCAAAAGTCCGGAGTCGGTGCATTAATTTATTACTTTGGCATGATTGCAAGGAATCAAATCCCAAAGGACCAATTAGTTTAGCAGTATTGGAAATCCATATTATACATAATATTCGTAATGCAATTGGAAATGGTAAATACAAACATTATAAATAAAAAAATAAACAGAATCCTTGAAATCTTATTCAAATACTTCATCTTCATAACCTGGGGAAAGGAAACATGACTAGGTTGAGCTCAAATGATCAATAAGGGTAAGTGAAGTATAAAAAATAATTAATCAATTATAATAAATAAAAATGTAAATTTAAATAACTGATAACACAATCCATTCAAATAACTAGATAAGTCAAATTAAATATGGTAAGGTAAGAAACTAAAACACAAGCCATTTAATCAATGAACTGAGAATTAAATGTATCCATAGATATGTCGATGCAAAATATAATGGATGAATAATAACTTAACCTAAATAAGGTAAATTAAAATTTATTGGATGACATGTTTCCTAGGTAAATAGAACCATTTCCGTCAAGACCTTTCATAAGATGGTTTAGCTATCAGGTAAAACCCCATCTATTTTGGCCAACTATTTCGCATCTCGAAACTACCGATGCATCGAGGAGCTATATATAACTAGGCCCCACACATTTTATACCTATATAGATAATTAATCATATCTAATAATGGATTTAATATATAAATATTATGCCTTATCAAATGTCTGTATTGAATAAAAGATAAATATTAATCAAAAATTTCCTAGTTGATCAAATAACAATCAAACGAACATCATATATAAAAATGATATAAGGTTTAGGAAATACTAATATCCATTTTAGGAGAATATGGATATTCAATTAAATTTCCAATGAAAAATTATTAAAATAAATTTATTGATTCAAGATAAATTTAATAATCACAAAAGGACATGATATTGTGAATATAATCATTAAGAACATTCTTTAGAAGAAAAAACATTTAACATTCCAAAGTGTTTCATACAACTTTGAAACATATAAATAATAATCCCTATAAAGGAATGAAATTAAATTAAACTTAGAATATCATGATAGTAATTATATTCAGGATATAACATGTCAAAAGTCATTATATACACCAAATAAAACTGAATTGGTACATAATAACAAATAAGTCTCAATAGAATGTAATTAGAGAAAAAAATTACCTTACATCAACCTTCCTTTTTTGTGTTGTCTTTATCCTCCTATATAGATTTTCAAAATATTTTAATAACTTATACCATATCATACTAATGTTTATAATATTATATATCATCTTATTATAATGTCTTATTACCCATTTATTAACAATATTTCATTATTTTTAGTATTTCGGGTGTTAATTGCCTAGTTCTCTCATTTCTGTTTTGACTTGTTATTGTATTATACTATTAAATATATCATTATTTAATCATATAAATAATTTAACACATTAATTAATTATCTTATATATTAATTACATATTTATTTAGAATAATCTGTCAAATTTGGAGATAAGAAATGAAATACATCATTCATGGAGATGGTAGGTCGTATGTACGCATGAACCCTACTTTCATTTCTTTTTTATATTAAAATAATTAAAAGTAAATTATATATGTATATTATAATTCCAGTATCATATATCTTTTATGCACATTAAATAGGTTTTTTAAGACCATCCTTTATACATTCCATGTATGGTGTGAATGAGTCACATTGCTTTGAGTGGGTGGTAATCCACACTTCCTCAACAGAAATTATCGTATTACCCAAGATGGAAAGCCTACATGTATGTTCTAAATAAAAATTATATAAACATAAAGATATTATAAATATTATATATAAACATATTTTCCATAATAATGTCCCCCATGAGAGGTGTTATAGGAAAAGATAAACAGTCATTATTTCATGAGGTAGTAGTTCGACGTACACAGAAATAGTATGTTTGTTACCCATTAGATTGAGGTGTCTGTAAGTGTAGGTAGAAATAATAACACAACAACATCCAAGTATATTTAAGATACTTTCTTTATTATGTAATCATGGAACAAGAAGATTTTAAGGAGTGGATAAGTAAATGAAAGAAAATAGATCATTGGAAAATGTTATCTTAAAATCGGGTAACTCCTTTTGGTTTATAAGAAAGGGACTCCTTAAAAGGAATTATGAAAAAAATGATGTCTTAAAGGTTAATTGGAGGGATTTTTGGAATCTATTTGGGAATATCTTGGCTGAACCTAAGTTGTTTTAGAGGTTTGAGGAATGGGAGAAGTGTTGGCCTTTTATAGTGGAGGAGTGACACTCCAGTAATATTTTAGAAAAATAATTCTCCCCACGTCTTTCATGTTGAAATTGGATCCAATAATGGAACAAATTACATAAAATATAGTATAGGGTATAAATACTTCCATAAAATAGTTTTTTGTACAAGTTTATAGGTCTTTTAGGTCTTAAGTTTATGGTTTAGTTCTTTATTATGCTTAATTTAACCATAATCATTATAATTAATTTTATTCACTTTCACAAACCTTTTTGGTATAAATATATTTTCACTATATTATAAATTTTAAATTATTCTAATTAAAAATATGGAATCCATTTTAACAACTTCTAATCAGAGAAGTGGTAGAAATTAATGTAAAAATCATCTTGCGGGCAGGACGATAATGTGGGGTTTTAAAGTAAAAACGTTCAAAAGATTGATATTTTTTGTATTTAGTTTCAAAATGAAATTTATTTTAATTAACCAAATTGTATTAATTAATAAAGATATGATCTAATAAAACTTTAAAACCAATATAAAACATAATTTTACCTTATAAATAAAATATATGAAAATGAAGTTTAGAATTAAATTTCAATATTTTTCACTATTCATTAAAAAATGAAACATCACAAGAAGATACCAAAAATTTACCCTACCTTAATATTTGTTTTTAAATTTCAAATATAAAGTTTATTTTTACATATAAAATCCTTCAAAATTCCAAAAAAATGGATTTAAAATACGTTTTCCATTAAGATATGGTAAAAATACATTTGTAAAAATTTAGTATTGTATACATATAATTGGGTTTGTTTTTATCTTAAGCCTATAAAATATATTGGATGAATATAAAAAATATTTTATTGAATATATAATATTTAAATCACAATAATATCACTCTCTAATTTTAATTAATTTAATTGATTAGTTTGAAACAGATTTCTGAGCATAAAAAATAAAAATATTTCCTTTATATTCAATCTGTTTCCATATTCATTTCTAAATAACTTATAACTCCTATATTTATATGTTTAAACCACATATTTTCATAAATTATTTATCCCTTTTCATAAATACTAATTTAAAATATATGTTATATTAAATAATATTTTAATAATATAACATTATTAGGTAAAAAATCAGACTTGCATGTAAAGTAAGAGATTTGAAGAAACTCATTATTGCATGTGACATGCACTAACGAAGAATCATGTTAATTTTAAGATATATCATATATTTAATTTACAAAAAATAGTAAATATATAGTAATGGTTTACGATATTTTATTCCCCTACGCCCTTGATGATGTGTGCGATACACGTGATCAAATATTATATTCTTAGTTTAGAATTGTGGGTTGTCAAAACAGTTGCATTTATGAGTAATAAACCAAAAAAGAGTTGGTCGAGTATATCTAGACCATCATTCTGGTTCATGGGGAGTGTTCCCTTACTACACATCTGGTTTTAAACTCCTAGTGGATATAGTTTTTTTACTCACAATTTCATTATAAACCATTATGAAGGATTTGAATAGATATTCACTAATGATGACCTAGGTTAAACCTAAGGCTTCATAGTTTAAAAATTATGTGTCGTTATTTAGACACCCTATGAATGATATTTCAGGATTTACAACTATCATTATTATTTCTCATACTATTCTTTTTTGTTTCATTCAATAGAAGGTACCAGAAAGAACCATGATAACCTTAAATTTAATAGACAATGTGGAAATTATGTGCAACCCAAACTGATAAATACAATATTTGAAGATATTCTGATAATGCTTAATCAGTTATTATGATATATGATTAAAAATGTTCATTTTAACCAACTTTTAAAATCACAAAATAATATAATTATAAAGTACAATGAGAGTATGGATAAGGGAGGACATGGAGGAAAAATATATAGTTTCCTTCATTATTGAAATATAGAAAGTGAAAACATGTATAATGTTTCAAAGGAATTGGAAAATATTTCATGTGTGGAAACAAAGGGAATAAATTTATGAATTTTCATTGAAATATTAATAGTATAATTGATATAAATTTATTAAAACCTATAGCACCATTTTTAGTTTAATGTCTTATGTGTGTGGAATATTGGAATTATCAGAGTCAATGCCCTAATCCAAGGGTTAACTCCTAGTCCAAGGAAGGACCTATGCTATGAAAATCATTGAAGTATAAGGATTGAATTTTTTATGTAATTGTATTTTAAAATTATGTTCTATAATTATTATATCAATGATATTACAGATATAAGAATAACGAAACATATATGGAATGTACCACAGTAGTTTTTGTTTAAGGATTTGAAAACATATATTTAATGGTACTAATATCCTACAAAAGTGATTTAGTGATAAGGTTATATTTTTAAAATAACATTATTGAGCGACTAATAACCCTTCATATGTCTTTAATATAGGAATAAAACTAAATTGTATTTGGATGAAAATCCTATGTTTGATCATAATTTCAAAGGCATAAATACCCATTTTGAATTTTTATGTGATGGGAGTTTAACATGATTAAGGAAGTTTTGGGAGGCATTTAATGCAATAAAGCCCTTTTTTGTATATGTTTTAGTGAAAAGGTTATTTAGGAAATAATGATTTTATTTATTGTAGATAAAAGTTTAAAATTATTGATAACCATTATGGTTAATATGATTTTTTATGTTGAGTTATTTATGGTTTATTAAGATAAAATAGTTTTTACATGTTGGGATTATATCATATTAAAAATCATAGTGGTTATAAAAATTAACTTAACGGTTGATGTCACATTTGAATAAGTTCATTATATTTTTGGGAACATTGTAGTTTTTTAAAAATTACAACCCACAATGTGGGTGACAACCCATCACATTTAGATTGGTTGTAGGGCTTAAACCCACAACCGAAAGGACACAAGGCTCTTCTGCCTACCACTAGCCAACATGATTTCCTAATTGGTATGAATTTTTTGACTTAAATTGATTTTATGGAAAAATATGAAGATAATTTTGAGAAATATATTATTGGATCAAATAGTTTTGAATTTATAGGATTTTTTAGTGATTAATGAAATTTTGGGAGACATTTTATTGTGCTAAGGTATATATAAACATTATGTTTAACATATAAGATTATTTTAGAGAATTCTATTATATTTTTAGAGGTGTCAGCTAAGGGGTATTAGATAAACTTTGAAGTTATAACATTAATTAATGTTGAGGTTATTAAGGTTATTTGGGATGTAGGTATTTTTATTTTTGAAATAATCTAAGTTGGACATTTAATGATATACTGAAAATTTTAGATAAAAATGTATTATTTCTCATATGATGGTTTATTAATATTTGGTAATATAATAATTTATTCTAACCATTTTGGTTTCATTAAAGGGAGGAGGAATAACTTTTTATTCTTTTGTGGATTATGTGATCTGTTATAAGTTTATTTTAATGATTTAGGCATAATAAAATTCATCTTGATTACAAATCGCTATAAAACAATATGAGATTATGGTGGATATTGATTAAAGGATGAAATTATATGTTTCATGTAAGTATAATTCCATTTTTTCTTAGTATATTTAGTAAATTAATTCCTCAACTCTAATAAAATGATCTTAAAATAAAAAATGGTATCTTGTTACCATCATTTCCGTTGAATTGATGGTCTCTCCACCCATCATGGATTTATGGTTTTTTTTGTTAACATTCTCCTTAGTATGTTCTCTATCACACTATTTTTACACGGGTTCTATTTTCCTCTTCCATCTCCAAATTTTCATTTTCCCATAATGTTCTCTTATCCTGAAACATTGTTTTATGATAACCTTCATACTTCTCTTTCTTTTTAAGAGGATGTTTTATTAAACCTTTTTTACCGCATGGATTTTCAACAAAGGTATTTTTAAATATCAAACCTTTGAGAATAAGTTCAACTTTCAAGGATACAATTTATTTAACGAGGTTGAATTTAACACCCCTCAATTTAAAAAAGACTATGGTTGATAGTTTATACAACACACAACATCGAGAAAAGACAAAACCCAAAAGTATTATTATTTAAATATAATTGTAATAACATAGCCATTAAATTGATGAATATGAATAGGATTAACTAATTTATGAAATATATATAAATTTCCTACTCAATATAAATGTATTTATCTATTCCTAGTAAATAATTTATCAATTTTATGTAAAGTCTTTTTATCATTCAAAAAATATATTTTATTCAAACATTGTTATTTTCTTTTTACAAAAAAAATATTATAATTAATTTCTATAATTTTTATAAATTTTATTTTATAAAAAGATTTCATTTTTTAAATCAAAATATCAAAATTATCTTATGGTGAAATTTTCAGTTTTTTCTAAAAGAATTGAATTCTTAATAAACAGTAAAAATTAATGAATTTTTTTAGAACTATATTTTATTTTAATGTATATAAAATAAAAAATATATTTTTATTAGTTTTAAATTTTAATTAATTCATTTTGATTAAAAATATTTCAATTATATTCTTTGGAATGGATTTTAAACTTGAATTTTGTATAAAAACAATTTCATACTTAAAAGGTATTTTTATGAAAAAATTATTTTCATCACATTTTGTGGGTTTATTTTAAGATTAATTTATGAAACTTACAGAAAATGAATCTTGAAAATTATATTCCTTATTTTAAATCGGGTGTTTCAAAAAAAAAATAAGACCCTTTTTCTGTCAATTTGAATACTAATCCAGGTAAAACTTATCATCTCAATAAAGGGTAAATTGAGTTAATATTGGTTAAAACTAATTGATAATGTCATAGTATTAACCACCAGAGACTTTTTATTTATTATGAAAGTAAAAGTGGCTGAAAAGTCTACAAATAACACATTTAGGGTAGTCTAAAATAATGTAAACCCAGAGCGTCGGTATGAACAAAATGAGTACCCTCAGTAGGTAGTAACCCTAGGTTAGAGATGATAAGGAGACTATCATCTTGGGAAGCTCTAGCAGCAAAGTAGTCAACCACTATGTTACCCTCACTCTATGTATGGAGAATGGATGTCACGACCCCCTCCCCACAAAGAGTACCTCTCCTGGGTCGGCAATGTGAGAAGGGAGATAATGACCCCCGAGTCCCGCCTCCAGTAGGCCCCGAGTTGGAAACTAGCACCGAGGGTATAGTAACACACAAATGGGGGGCATTACCCTATAAGAGAACACGTGCGAAAGAGAGAGATAAGATAGACATCAATCAACTCCAACTCAGAACTGGAAATATAAAAGAAACCCAAGTACACAAATGGAATGTCATGTAAAAGTACTACAACTAAAAGGAGAAAAACTGCAACTACCCAAAAAAAGGAAAACAGCTGCAACCACAAGCCCGAACAGCTCCTGCAACCCCAAGCTAGTAGAAACCAGCATGATCTCCAACCTCTGCCAAGTTTCCTGAAAAACAGTTTATATATACATAGGGTGAGTATAACAGTATACTCAGTAGGATCCTCCCCGAAGCCTCTCGTGCAAAAGTAAAGAAAGCATGCTAAAGCACAGTGAACAACAAGTGAAACTAACTCGTCACCTAAACAGGTATTCTAAGTTCTCAACCTCACCATGGCTACTCTCACCAAGTAACGCATATAAGAATATAGAATATAGTAAAGAATATCAAGGGTACCCCGCTACTACTTCCCCACTGGTTTGCCGCTTTTCCCCAACGTCGCACGTCCTAAGAATCTCTCTCCAAAAAGGCTTGCCCGCAGACACCTGGGTGAAGCACCACAATTTGCACCTCGTGCACCACAAATGCTTACCCGCTGACACCTGTGCGAATCACCACATCATCCTCACAACCAAAAGTAACCAGGTAGTTTTTGGGAGCCACCACATCTCGCAAAACGTGTATCATACGTTGGGTATTATACCTCAAGCCATTACAACCCATACACCGAGTAAGGATCCTCAAGCCATCGCAGCCTAGACACGTTACACATATAGTAGTCCATAGGATACTATATCCATAATATATGTGTGTGAATAACCACAATCCATTACAGCCCTCTAAACACATATATGAGGAAAACTAACTGTTGTGCCTAACGGCACAAGTATCTACCAAGAGAAGAGAGCGGGGCCAAAGGGGGTAGTCAGCCATTCATCCTCCCACCGGAATGTTGGGGAAAACACCCCCCCCAGGGCTCAGAATCCCCGTGGTGTCAGTTGCCCTTACTGACAGGGTGGAGTAGCGTATAAAAACACAAAAAGTACAAAATATACTATAACTCACAACCACACTATGGGCATAACCTAGTCTTAGACACAATTGCAGCTAACGTCTCTCAGACTCCAGGCTGCCACTTCTAAGACTAGGATTCCTATAAGCACACAACCATTTAAGGAACTTTATTAGACTACTTCATTCCCTTTTTATCAATTTTACTTTACGTTAATTAATTTATTAAACATTAATTAACCATGAACAATTCCACATTAAGTTTCATTAGCATCACACCCAAAGTCAATTGTCCCTTCAAAAGATTACAACCTCATCATTATGTTCCAGCAACTCCATCCCCATGGGTTAACACCATTTATTCAAACATTCATTACAGAAACACTTTCCCATATTCCCAGGAATTCTAGAAAAGCATTTTATGCTTCTAACACAAGGGTATCAACACGGCGAGTAGATGTACTACCCGTCGAAACTTTGCCGCCTATAGTAAGAGAATAGATTTATCCTCCCTAGAGAAGCTAAACACGGAAAGCACATGGCATACCCCACGCATCTTCGCCTCTTTCAGAAGAAGGGTAAGCAAGACCAGCTGCCTTGAGCAGTGGGGAAAAGTAAAGAAGACAATCAACCAAAAGAAACAACAAGCATCCAACAATCACATCCATCTCATTCCATCATCTCTGGTGTCCTCCCCGACACCCACATGCATAAACCGATGCATCTCGCCACTCTAGGCGTCATTCACTGCCACAACCAAAAGGCCTCTATTCCCCCACATATCACAACACCCCTCCAGGGTCATGTCACAACACAAACAGCAGGAAAAACAACCATCACATCAATTGGGCTATGGCCCTTCAACAATCAAGAGTGTAACTTAGAACCCTTCAAGGAATTATCAAACAATCAAATTCTTTAATCCATATTGAATTAACAGATTTATAATCTGTGGGTTCCAACATCATGAAACCTAACCAGTAAACTATCACAAATGATTAAACATGCTTACTATGCCAATTTGATTAACATCAAATTACCACAAGAACCAGTTTTGTTTTCATGCCTCATTATCTTTAGCCAAACAATTATCAATTAATCCTGGTTTACGTTCTTTACTGATTACATCAAGAACAACAACTAAGCAAAGCAAGCATAGATATCACACTATCTAGCAAAACAAGAGGCAATATCATACGGTCGATACAACTTCTTTATCCGGTTCAAAATATTTATTATGTTAATTCCATTGTCATCTAGTGGGATTAAAAATTCTAACAATACAGTTGCACGTAAAAGAAAGAGATGCAACGAATCCCCTACCTCCTAGGGTTTTGACGAAAACCCCCACAAACGAAGAACGCACAAGAAAGCCAGGTTGATACTCCCAGAATCCTCCTTAGATCTCTTTTCCTGGAAAGATCATGACCAAAGTTCACCATAGTTGGCATCCACACGCTTAGATCTACCCATAACGGATGTAAATCTAAGAAACCGAGAGAAGAGGAGGAGTAGATCTAAGTAGATCTAATAAACCAATCTAGAACGATCACATACCTCAAGAAACCGGCTTCGATTCGCCAAGAGAAGCCCTCAGATCGCTTCCAAAACACTTAGGAGAGGTTCTCCTACCTTCAAGGAAGGGTAATCCCGAGTTATGGCCGCTTAGGAGCTTAAACGGGCAAGTTAGAGGCGAAATGGTTTAGATCCACATTTTTAGGATCTAATTTAAGTGCCTGCATGGTTTGCTCGCACGGTTAGACAAACCGTGCGGTTTCTACCGCCTCGTCAAACACTCCTCGCACGGTTAGACCGCATGGTTAGAAAAATCGTGCGCTATTCGTGCGTTAGCCACTATCTCCAAGACCAATCTCGCACGGTTTGGCCGCACGGTTTAACAAAACCGTGTGCCGCCCGTGCGAAACCTATTGCCCTTTAGTCTTCCTTAAAATATTCACCCAACGCACCCCCAAGTCACCATAACCTCCCAGAACACATCTAACACCGCATTTTTACAAAGTAATGGAGTGGAGAGGTTCGGGCCATTACATCAGACACCTCTCAAAACATTATCGTCCTCGAGAATCCAAAAACCACCTAAAGTGAAAATGAAACAGGGTCTGAACAACCACTCATCGAGATACCTCTCAAAAGAGAGCAATCCACAAAAGCAACAAATGGAGCCATCACATAAATATGAATGTTTCATAACCACAAAAGTTACGACGATACATGAAAAGTGTTAAACATCAAACAACTCTGGGTACTGAGCACGTATTTGTGACTCACGTTCCTAGTTACTCTCCTCCAAGCCACCATGTCACCACCAGACACGAACTAAAGGAATAGAATGCCCGCGCAACACCTTCTCCTTGCGGTCTTGGATCTCCACAGGTCGCTCCTCAAAGGTTGCATCATCATCAACATCGATCTCTCCCCAATCGATGATGTGAGAGTCATCATGAAGATGACGACGAAGCTGTGATACATGGAAAACATCATGTATCTGACTCATCTGAGGGAGAAGTGTTACTCGATACGCCACAGCTCTAACACGATCTAACACCTCAAAAGGCCCAACGAACCGGGGAGAAAGCTTACTTTCACGACCAAACCTTCGCTGCCCACGACGGCGAGTCAACTTCAGAAACACATGATCCCCAACATTAAACTCTAAGGGTCTCCTTTGATCGGCATATGATTTCTGACGATCTTGAGCTGTCTTCATCCTCTCACGAATCACCTGAACCATCTCTGTTGTATTCTACACTAGTTCCAGTCCGAGAATTGTTGACTCTCCGACCCTATTCCAGCACAACGGAGAACGACAAGGTCGGCCATACAAGGCTTCAAACGGCATCATACCGATGGTGGAGTGAAAACTATTATTGTAAGAGAAATTCACCAAGGTTAAGTGTCTCATCCATGAACCTCCGAAATCAATAACACAAGAGTGTAACATGTCTTCAAGAGTTTGGATGGTTCACTCTGTCTGACCATCTGTTTGAGGATGAAAAGCAGTGCTAAGGTATAGTTGAGAACCGAAATCATGTTGGAGACCTCTCCACACTCTAGAGGTAAAACGAGGATCTCGATCAGAAATGATCGTCCTAGGGACTCCATGAAGTCTCACCACCTCCTCTAGATACCGCCTCGACAAAACTTTCACTGATCTTGACTCCTTGATTTCTATAAAGTCGGTTGATTTTGTTAAATGATCTAATACCACCCAAGTAGCATCATGTCCTCCCGGAGCTCGAGGTAAACCAGTAATGAAGTCCATTGAGATGTCCTCCCACTTCCATTGAGGAATCTTTAATGGCTTGAGAAGACCACCTGGAACACGGTCTTCGGCCTTCACCTTCTGGCAGACTAAACATCGAGACACAAACTCCACAACCAACGCTTCAGCCCAGGCCACTGAAACTGACTCCTCAAGGATCGGTACATCCTTGTCACGCCAGGATGTACTGCTAAGGGAAAACTATGGAACTCTCGGAGAACTATCTCGCGCATTGTCAAGGGAACAAAAATCCTTCCATGATACAACACTCAGTGTTGTTCGTCCTCAGACCAACCATTAGGGGCATCGCCAAAAACAACTCGGTCTCTCCAGACCTCCACCTCAAGATCCCCCAACTGGGACTCTTCCACCTTATGCACCAGGGATGACTGTACCGTCATCTGAAAAAGATAACCTCTAACCCCAACTTCTCCCATATCAAGATGTAATGCTGACAGTTCTTCAATTACTCTTCTGGAATCACCAGATTCACGCACAACGTCACTACTTCACTTTCGACTCAGCGCATCAGCTACAACATTCCCCTTTCCAAGTGTATATGATATTTCTAAGTCGTATTCCTGCAATAACTCCATCCACTGACGTTGTCGTAAGTTTATGCCACGCTGGGAGAAAACATACCTCAAAATCTTATGATCAGTGAAAACCAAAAAGCGCTCACCAATGAGATAATGTCTCCACAACTTCAGGTCAAACACCACGGCTGCCAACTAAAGATCATGGGAGGCATAGTTGCGTTCATGGGTACGTAACTGTCGAGACCCATAAGAAAAAACTGACCTCTGGTGCATGAGAACACAGCCTAACCCCAGATGCGAAGCATCGCAGAAAACATCAAACTGAACTCCTTCAACTGGAAGACAAAGGACTAGATCACTTACTAACTTCTCCTTTAGATACTCGAAAGTTGCATGGCACTGATCAGTCCATATGAATGCCTGATCCTTCCTGATCAAAGTTGTTAGAGGAGTTGCAACTCGTGAGAAATTGGCTACGAACCTCCTGTAGTAGCCAGCGAGACCAAGAAAACTTCGTACCTCTGAAACTGTCTTGGAGGCTGCCCAAGACACAACTGCTTCTATCTTCGATGGATCCAGAACAACTCCCTATTGGGGCACAACATGCCCCAAGAAACGGACTTCTCGAGTCCAAAACTCACACTTTGACAACTTCCCAAACAGCCGATGTCAACGAAGAACTCCCAACACGGCTTGTAGATGCCACACATGCTCCTCTTCAGATTTGGAGTACACAAGGATGACATCGATGAAAACTGCCACGAACTTGTCCAGGAACTCACGGAACACAGCATTCATCAATCCCATGAATACAGCTGGAGTATTCGTCACGCCAAATGGAATTACAAAAAACTCATAATGCCCATGACGACAACGGAAAGCAGTCTTCGGAATATCCTCATCATTCACACGCATCTGATGATATCCTGACCGCAAGTCGATCTTTGAGAACCAACTTGCACCCTTCAGTTGATCGAATAAATCATCAATCCGCGGAAGAGGATATCGATTCTTTATTGTCACTTTGTTCAAGCGACGATAATCGACACACAACCGCAAACTACCGTCGAACTTCTTCACGAACAAAACTGGTGCACCCCACGGTGACACACTTGGCCGAACAAAACCGCACTGTAACAGACCATCAAGCTGTATACGCAGCTCTCGCAACTCAGAAGGGGTCATCATATATGGAGACATAGAAATAGGAGACGCTCTTTGTTGTAGCTCGATCCCAAACTCGATCTCTCGTCGAGGGGGTAATGCTACAACCTCTTCTAGAAAGACATCGGGGTACTCCTCTACAACCCTAGGAAACGCCAACTGCTGAACCTATGATGAACTCAGCATTATCTCAGTCATCATGGATGATAAGGATGGGACGCGCCTATGACCCATCCGAGAATCTCGGTCACCAACAAACACCACTTTTTCTCCATCTGCACCAAAGAAAACGACCTTCTTCCTGAAGCAATCCATGATAGTCTGCACCGAATACAACCAATCCATGCCGAGGATGACATCATATGGTTGTATTCGTAAACATAAGAAATCTCCCCAAGAGCGGTGTTGCCCCAACACTAGCTCACAGTCTCTACAAACTTCAAACAAGTCAGCTCGGCCTCCAACTTGCGTAGTCAATACCAAGGGCACTGGAAGTCTCTCTATCTCGAGTCCCAAAGCATGGACAAGGGTAGGTGGTATGAAGGAGTGTGTCTCTCCTGAATCAAACAAGTCATACACCAAGGTAGAAAACAAGAAAAGGGTACCTCGAACGACATCTGGCTTGCCTGGTGCTGGCAACACTAGGGCATGAAGCTGACCACGACCTCCTCAATGGCCTCTCTGACCCTGATGACGGCCACCACCACGGCCGTGCTCTGCTCTCTAAGCACAAGGAGCGTTATGGGGTTGTCCTCTGCCTACCCCATCTACCCTCTGCTGATCTAAAGCTGGTGCAACTGGCCACTGCTGCCTCGGCTAGAACTGCCTCAACGGAGGAACCTGGAGCGTAGCGCCCGGTGCACAATGACCACTCTGAAAGTTCAGGCACTCCCACTGCTGATGGTCACGACCACCACAAGAAAAACAAGCGCCCAATCCCTTGGTATATTCCTAAGAGTTGATGCCTCTAGAGAAACGAAATGTGAAGGGCTGGGACCTACCCCCGGCTGAACGGAAAATCTTCTGCCCTGAAAACCGAGAACCCCGGACCATAGCTCTGCTTCGTGAGGGATCATGATGATCCCCCTCTCGTGATGATCATGTCCTGGCCAAAGTCCTCTCGACAACCTATGCCCTCACCAGCACCTCAAAATATGTCTTCAGCATAAATGGGGTGACCTGGCGCTAGATCTCTGGACGCAAAGCCTCCTCGAAATGTCTCGCCCTGACCTCCTCATCTGGTAACAGGTCCGAAGCATATCGTAAACGGTTCCTGAAACGGATTCCAAACTCTCGAACAGTAGAGCTCCCCTGTCGAAGGGTAAGAAGCTCCTGGCGACTGGACACCTTCGCAGTTGAAGAAAGGAACTCGACTCTAAACTTGTCTCGGAACTCCTCCCATGATATCGTTGATTCCTCACGGTCCCCGAGGAATAAGAACCACCACTACCTCGCTGCTCCACATAGCATCGTCATAGCTAAGGACACCCAGTGCTCCTTCCGAGCACGGATCAAACTGAAGCCTATCTCGACCTCCTCTAACCAGTCTCCTGTGACTGCATCTGAAACAGAGCCCTCATACTTCTGCAGACTCTGGCGCTGAAACTCTCGGAGTGTCTTCCTCCAAGTGTTGTCGTCTTCAACCTCTACCCTGCGACGATCTGCTAGAACATCCTGCTGGACATTTTCTACACAAACCTGACGAGGACGTCGACCTGGAGCCATACCTGTAAAATAACAACCGTTAGAGTTCCTAAACCTGTAATATAGAAGACTCAACATTAATTAATTAATTGTTTTCTTTTATTCATCTTAGGTTAACCTATCCCAAGGTCTACCCATTCAAACACAGGCACAAAGAAAAATGATGCATGATCCTTTCCTAGGTCTCTACCATGCAACTGGTATCACCTTGTTTAGTAGTCATTGTAAACTTAAAGGTCCATACATCAGATCATATGGGGCCCTAAACGCCTATGTCCCAGCCGGTCTCCAGTGTTTACCGCACTTCTCAAACATGAATGACATCGTTGCCCTACCAACCCATGCAACCTCACCTGTGCCTAACTCCAAGCTCCATCATATCCATCAACCTCCCTCTGATACCACTCTGTCATGACCCCCTCCCCACAAAGAGTACCCCTCCTAGGCCGACAATGTGAGAAGGGAGATAATGACCCCCGAGTCCCGCCTCCAGTAGGCCCCGAGTTGGCGACTAGCACCGAGGTTATAGTAACACACAAATGGGAGGCATTACCCTCTAAGAGAACACATGCGGAAGAGAGAGATAAGATAGAAACCAATCAACTCCAACTCAGAACTGAAAATACAAAAGAAACTCAAGTACACAATTGGAATGTCATGCAAAAGTACTACAACTAAAAGGGGAAAAACTGCAAGTACCCAAAAGAAAGTAAAACAATTGCAACCACAAGCCCGAACAGCTCATGCAACCCCAAGCTAGTAGAAACCAGCTTGATCTCCAACCTGATCCAAGTGACCTGAAAAATAGTTTATATATACATAGAGTGAGTGTAACAGTATACTCAGTAGAATCCTCCCCGAAGCCTCTCGTGCAAAAGTAAAGAAAGCATGCTAAAGCACAGTAAACAACATGTGAAACTAAATCGTCACCTAAACAGGTATTCTAAGTTCCAAACCTCACCATGGCTACTATCACCAAGTAATGCATACAGGAATATAGAATATAATAATGAATATCAAGGGTACCCCGCTACTACTTCCCCACTGGTTTGCCGCTTTGCCCCAACGTCGCACGTCCTAATCATCTCTCTCCAAAAAGGTTTTCCCGCAGACACCTGGGCGAAACACCACACCATCCTCACAACCAAAAGTAACCAAGTAGTTTCTGGGAGTCACCACAGCTCGCATAACGTGCATCATACGTCGGGTATTATACCTCAATCCATTACAGCCCATACACCGAGTAAGGATCCTCAAGCCATCACATCCTATACACATTACACCTATAGTAGTCCATAGGATACTATATCCAGAATATATGTGTGTGAATAACCACAATCCATTACAACCCTCTACCCACATATATAGGGAAAACTAACTGTTGGGCCTAACGGCACAAGTATCTACCAAGAGAAGAGAGCGGGGCCAAAGGGGGTAGTCAACCATTCATCCTCCCACCGGAATGTTGGGGAAAACACCCCCCCCCCAGGGCTCAGAATCCCCGGGGTGTCAGTTGCCCTTACTGATAGGGTGGAGTAGCATATAGAAACACAAAAAGTACAAAATATACTATAAGTCGCAACCACACTACGGGCATAATCAAGTCTTAGACACAACTGCAGCTAACGTCTCTCGGACTCCAGGCTGCCACTTCCAAGTTTAGGATTTCTATAAGCACACAACCATTTAAGGAATTTTATTAGATTACTTCATTCCCTTTTTATCAATTTTGTTTTACGTTAATTAATTCATTAAACATTAATTAACCATGACCAATTCCATATTAAGTTTCATTAGCATCACACTCAAAGTCAATTGTTCCTTCAAAAGATTACAATCTAATCATTATGTTCCAGAAACTTCATCCCCATGGGTTAACACCGTTTATTCAAACATTCATTATAGAAACACTTTCCCATATTCCTAGGTTTTCTAGAAAAGCATTCTATGCTTCTAACACAAGGGGCTCAACATGGTGAGTAGATGTACTACCAGTCGAGTCTTTGCCGCCTATAGTAAGAGCGTAGACCCATCCTCCCTGGAGAAGCTAAACATGAAAAACACGTGGCATACCCCGCGCATCTTCGCCTCTTTCGGAAGAAGGGTAAGAAAGACCAGCTGCCTTGAGCAGTGGGGAAAACTAAATCAGACAATCAACCAAAAGAAACAGCAAGCTTACAACAATCACATCCATCCCATTCCATCATCACCAGTGTCCTCTCCAACACCCACATGCATAAACCGATGTATCTCACCACTCTAGGCATCATCCGCTGCCACAGCCAAAAGACCTTTATGCCCCCACATATCACAACACCCCTCCAGGGTCAAGTCTCAACACAAGCAGCAGGAAAAACAATCATCACATCAATTGGGCTATGGCCCTTCAACAATCAAGAGGGTAACTTAGAAACCTTCAATGAATTATCAAACAATCAAATTCTTTAATCCATCTTGAATTAACAGATTTATAATCTGTGGGTTCTAATATCGGGAAACCTAACCAGTAAGCTATCACAAATGATTAAACATGCAAACTACGCCAATTTTATTAACATCAAATTACCACAAGAACCAGTTTCATTTTCAGGTCTCTTTATCTTTAGCCAAACAATTATCAATTAATCCTCGTTTATGTTCTTTACCGATTCCATCAAGAACAACAGCTAAGCAAAGCAAGCATAGATATCACACTATCTAGAAAAACAAGAGACAATATCATATGGTCGATACAATTTCATTATCCGGTTCAAAATATTTATTGTGTTAATTCCATTGTCATCCAATGGGATTAAACATGCTAACAATACAGTTGCACGTAAAATAAAGAGAAGCAAAGAATCCCCTACCTCCAAGGTTTTTTGACGAAAACCCCAACAAACGAAGAACGCACAAGAAAGTCGGGTTGATACTCCAAGACTCCTCCTTAGATCTCTTCTCCTATAAAGATCAAGACCAAAGCTCACCATAATTGGCATCCACATACTTAGATCTACCCATAACGGGCGTAGATCTAAGAAATCGAAAGAAGAGGAGTATATCTAAGTAGATCTAAGAAACCAAACGAGAACAATCACATAACTCAAGCAACCAGCTTCGATTCGCCAAGAAAAGCCCTCAAATCGCTTCCAAAACGCTTGAGAGAGGTTCTTCTACCTTCAAGGAAGGGTAATCCTAAGTTATGGCCGCTTAGGAGCTTGAACGGTCAATTTAGAGGCGAAACGTTTGAGATCCACAATTTTAGGATCTAATTTAAGTGCATGCACGGTTCGCTCGCACGGTTAGACAAACTGTGCGCTAACCGTGTGGTCGCTACTACCTCATCAAACACTCCTTGCACGGTTAGACCGCATGGTTAGACAAACCATGCGCTAACCGTGCGTTAGCCACTATCTCCAAGACCAACCTCGCACGGTTTGGCCGCACGGTTTAGACAAACCGTGCGCCGCCCGTGCCAAACCTATTGCCCTTTAGTATTCCTTAGATTCACCCAACGCACCCCCAAGTCACCCTAACCTCCCAGAACACCTCTAACACCGCATTTTCACAAAGTAATGGACTAGAGAGGTCCGGACCATTACAATGGACATGTGATTATCCATAATCCCCTTGCATCTCCTCACAGAGTATTCAATGGACTAGTGGGTACCTTTACCAGATATAGCACTGAAGATGATAAGTGAGTCAGTATCAACCTCCCTAATAGTAATACTCCTCTGGTTACAAAGAAGGATCCCTATGAGCTTCGCAAGGACTTCCGCTTGAAGAGAATTCTCATCCACAGACAAGGTAGAGAAGGAAACAATAACTGATCCTTTGTGATCACAAAAAACTCCTCCACCACACATAGCTCCCAAATAGATGGAGCCAAAAGTGTTCAACTTGATCCCTGAGGTAGGAGGCTTCCAGCTAATCCATTTCCCCTGGTTGTGAAAGGAATTTGAGGAAAAGGAATTTGAGGGAGAGGAATTTGAGGGGAAAAGAGGGGAGAGGGAATATGCTATATCCAAACCTAGACACAGCCTGTAAAAGTCCAGAAAAAGATTTCTGGTGTTTAAGATGATTCTTGTGGGGGATTTTGTTGAATAATGATGTCCCATGTCATTTATAGACTACCAATGAAGCCACCAACCAACTGTAAAAATGAGCATCCAGACATTTCGTTCTAATGCATTCCTGTCCCTACCATAAAACCATTGATGGAGGAATGAATCAGAAGAGTATGTTTGAATGGACCATCACATGAACTGGCCGAAGGCACCCCAAACTGTCTTATCCCAATCGTTGCTGTAAAACAATCGATCTATAGTTTCATATTAAGGTGCACTACAACAGAGGCATTTCTAAGCAAGGAATTCACCATGTTGTTGTATGTTCTCCTCTGTAGGTAGGGCCTTCTTTCTGATTCTCCACCCTAGGAAAAGGAATTTTGAGGGAAGGTCCTTACACCACAAGATTTCCCCCCATTGATCATGTAGAGAGGCACCTGGTTTTATGCTGAAGAAGACATGGATAGAAAATGTACCAGCAGTAGAACCTATGAAAACACACTTATCCACCTTATCAGTCATCTCGATGCTGCCAAAGAGGTTCCTCTACTCATCATCCAGGGTGGTCCAGATGAAGTTTAGGTGATCAACATCATCCTTGAATGTGATGCTAGGAGCAGGAAAATATGGGAATGCAAGAGGAGTTTCATACTAGTTATGATGCCAATAAATAATATCCCCTTTTCCAAAAATCCAACATGAAGGCTGCTTAAGGGGTGGAATAAGAGGCTGGATCAGATTCTGAATTCTAGAAGGTTTTAGCCTAGTGGAGCTCCCATCCAGACCAGAAGTATTCTACATGTATTTCCCCCACAAGGTTCTCCCCTCGAGGATCTCCCAAGAAAGTTTTTCATCAAAACTAGTCATGGTAACAGAGAGATTTCTAAGATTAAGACCCCTATGTTAATGGATTTGGCATGTTTACTCAAAGAATCACAATGTGCCTTACCTTTTTGTTAAAACCTTTTTTATTATTTTGGGTATTACCGAGTCCCACATCGGAATACTCCCATGTGTATTCCTTTTTCTCATTCTATAAAATAAGGTCTTGACCCCACCTTGAAGGTAAGGGGGTTTCTCAACCTACATGGTATCAGAGGGAACTTAATCCTGACCCTTCCTCCCAGCGGCTTCCCAGCACAGACTGACCCAACCTCTCCAGCAGCTTCCCGGAACAGTCCGACCCCGCCTCCCCAGGGCGTTCTTGCACATTTCTTCCCCGGTGCATCATGCCCGGAGCTTCTCCCCGGTGCAGCCCCCCCCCCGTCACATCCTGTGCGACCCTCCGTCGCGTCTCCTCCCGAGCGCGACCCTTCGTCGTGGCCCCTTCCAGCACCCGTAAGCCCTCCCGGTTCTTCCCGGCCGCCCTCCTCCACTGCGACGCGTCCCGTCACCCGGCCCCATCTCTTCTGGCGCCCTCTTCTCGGTGCCCTGTGCATCGTCCGGCTCGTCTCCAGCGACACCCGCCCTACCCGCCGTTGTTTCTGGCTCCCGCACCTGCCGGCTCCGCAACTGCTGGCTCTGCTCCTGCCGGCTCCCTATTCTGCCGGCACCCACAACTGCCGACTTCGTCTTCTCCAGGAAACCTCCCTCCCTCCACGCGGTGCGCCTGCTTCGTCCGGCGACTCCCGACTTGCGCTTCTTCCTCGCGCGCCGGCCTCGTCCTCCCATCGCGCTCGTCCGGCTCCCTCCCGCCACCCGATCCAGACGGCTCCCTACAGGCAGCCCGACTCCCTCTTGACGAACCTGTCCCGGCGGCTCCTTCCCGGTCGACCGGCTCCCTCCCGGCGAACCGGTCCAGGCAGCTCCCTCCAGGCAGCCCGGCTCCCTCTCCTGGCGGTTCCCTCCAGGCAGACCGGCTCCCTCCGTCTCTGGCAGGTCCTACCGGCAGCGAATTGATCCAGCGCGACGCCATCCCCTCCACCACGGACGCTTCCTCGGCTCTGCCTCCACTGATCACCGCCTCCACCCGACTCGTCGATGACCGGTTGGACGCAACCAACTTCTCAATCTGGCGGAAGACGGTATTGATGTCCCTGCGAGGTATGGACCTTGATTCTCATCTTGAGAAACCTCCACCAGCATCGACTGACCCTAAATTCCGCTCTTGGCATCTTGAGGATAGCAAGATATTCGTTTTACTGGTTAATTTCATGGACCGCTCGGTAAAGGATGTTACTCGGACTGCTAATACTGTCAAGGAACTCTGGGATTCGTTGACTATCATGTTTTCCGAGACCAACAACTTGGCTCGGGTCTCCGACATTCTTCAGCATCTGTCACACATCCGACAGCAAGATCGGTCCTTTCCGGCCTATTTTTTGGATTGGAAAGGTCTCTGCGATGAACTGCAAGAGCTATGGCTCGTTCCTCAGACACCGGCGGATGCACAAACTCAACGGGACCAGCTCTGCATCTTCAATCTCTTCAATGGCCTCGCCCTTGAGTATGCCACGACGGCCATTGACATGCTTGTCATCCCTTCTACGCTGGATATACCACATGTATATCATCGCCTGGGCAAGGCTCAACGGGCTCTCCCATCACCCCCCCATCATCGATCACTCGACTCTCGTCGGTCGTGGCGGTGGTCGCTCATCCAGCCCTCGTGGCGGTGGTCTCTCATCCGTCCCTCGTGGTCGTGGTCGCATGGAAGGACGTCCTCGACCCCACTGCCAGCACTGTGGAAAGCCTGGCCACCTGATCACCAAATGTTGGGTCCTTCATGGCTACCCATCCCAGCAACCCCGGCAAGGTCAGACCGCAGTCCAGAAGACTTCTCCGTCAGTCCCAGCTCTGCCATCCTCCCTCGACCTCTCTCTGGCAGACCTCCGTCTACTCCACGATCCTCCGACATCTGCCGGCCTCGGACCATCTTCGGCGTCTCTCACCCACTCGACTGGCTCTTCTGTCCTCGTTGGTCGTCGCTCCCCGAGATGGATGCTCGACTCAGGTGCCTCTAATCACCTCACTGGTGATGCAGTTATTTTGACCTGCTACTCTCCTTATGTTGGTTCCTCATCCACCACCGTCGCTGATGGCTCTACGATACCCATTGCGAGGTTCGGTGCATGCTCTTTGACTTCATCAATTCACCTACCTTCTGTGGCACATGTGCCCTACAGTCATTTTAATCTTCTTTTCATCAGTAAGATTACAAAGGATTACAAATGTGCTGCTATATTTATTTCATCTGGTATTGTGTTTCAGGAGTGGACTACGAATCGGGAACTTGGTAGAGACCAGCTTCGGGACGGGGTCTACATGCTCGATGGACAGCCACCCATGGCCTGCACCTCTATCTATGCTCGGGCATTGGATCTTTATTCCCGGTTGGGCCATCCACCCACCTCCACCATTCATCATCTTTTTCCAGATTTGAGTCCACATATTTCTTTTCAATATGAGTCTTGTAAATTTGTGAAACACCGTAGCAATTCATACATTCCTCGAGTGGATAACAGGGCCTGCAAGCCTTTTGATCTGGTTTATACAGACGTTTAGGGACCCTGTACCACCTCGAGTCATTTGGGACATAAATATTATATATCTTTCATTGATGATTTTTCCCGAATGACATGGTAGTACCTCCTACGAGACCGCACTGAAGTCTTTTCTACCTTCCAGACTTTTTATACTGAAATCCATACCCAATTTTCCACCTCTATTAAATGTCTCCGCTCAGACAATGGGCGTGAATATCTCTCCACTCCTTTTTTCCAGTTTCACCAAGAAAAAGGTATCATTCATCAGATCTCCGGTCCTAATACACCCTAGAAGAATGGAGTGGTCGAGCGAAAACACAGACATATACTGGAGACTGCTCGTGCCCTCCTCTTCCACTGCCAGGTGCCACTGCTTTTTTGGGGAGATGTCATCCTCACTGCCACCTACCTCATCAACCCCCTTCCTTCTTCTATCCTTCAGGGGGAGACTCCCTTTCGGGCTCTATTCCCCTCTCTCCCTCTCCATTATCTCTCTCTTTGAGTGTTTGGTTGCTTGTGTTATGTTCGTGACACTCGACCTGGCCGCTCCAAACTCTCTCCAAAATCCCTCCGCTGCATATTCCTTGGCTATTCCCGCACTCAGCGCGGATATCGCTCCTTCTCCCCAGATCTTCGACAGTATGTAATCACTACCGATGTATCCTTTGTCGAGGGCTCTCCATTCTCCTTTCCCTCTCCTCATTCTGACTCTGCTATTGATGATTGTCTTCCCCTCTTCATCCACCCTCCTCCTGTGCTGCCTCCTTCTGCCCATCGATATGGTATAGTTTACACCCGTCGCCCATCGAGTGCCCCCCCCCCGTCCCGACCAATGACATTGTCATCCCCGCTTCGTCTGATGCTCCTGCTACAGCACCAACCGACTTGCCTATTGCCATCCGGAAAGGTACTCGCTCGTGCCAGAGTACTCCTCTATTTGTCTCTTCATACAGGGGTTTGTCAGCTCTGGAGACCGTATCTATTCCTCGCACGGTTGGCGATGCAAAGTCTCGTCCGGGATGGCTAGCGACAATGCAGGATGAGTTGCAGGCTCTGGAGGAAGACCATACTTGAGATCTCGTCCCCCTACAAGCAAGCAAACAAGCAGTGGGTAGCAAATGGATTTACACAGTCCGGCTAAATCTCGATGGCACTCTCCATCGACTCAAAGCTCGCCTTGTGGCTAAGGGTTTCGCACTGACTTACGGGGTAGACTACTTTGATACATTCTCTCCAGTGGCCAAGGTGACCTACGTCCGATTATTCATATCTCTGGCGGCACATCATCGTTGGCATCTTCATCAGCTGGATGTCAAAAAATGTCTTCCTCCAGGCTTTCTTGAGGAAGAAGTTTATCTGCAACAGTCACCCGGCTTTTGTGCTTCCGGCGCCGAGTCTCAAGTCTGTCGACTCCACCGCTTGTAACATCCCGGTTCCGGGTGCCACTCAACGGGTGCCCCGGACCCGGTTGGTCACACAACCTCAAGCGCATTTCCCCAAACGCCAGAGGTTGCCGACTAGTAGCGATGGCCCAGGTCTGATAGTGGGGAAACTATGCCCTCATTTGTCAAAGTGTAGCGCAGCGGAAAAGATAAATAACATACAACAGCAGCAGAAGAAATAAACCATACACATTTATAATGAGCAACTGCTGTAAATGATAATCAACGGTATATAGATAATGATGTCACATGCCTCTAGTTCTAAGAAAATAGTCAGAACATGTTAATCAACAATACAGTACAATACAATACAGCTCAAGTACAGGTACATCAGAACAAAACAGAACAGTAGGTAGCATCACGAGCCTAAGCCTGGTCTCATGCTCCCCTACTCCTCAGCAACAATCAAGTACCTGTATAGGGACCCTTTCCCTTATCCACACCTGCAACAACATAGTCTGTTTGGGCCGAAGACATGACTCAAACAGGGTGTGAGAAATAAATCCCAGTAGGCACCCACCAAAGGCATGTGCCCAACTGTCAGTGTAAATGTGCAACAACATGTGCAGTAGTAAAATATAAATAACTAAGCAGTATTCAAAAGTAACTAACTACCAGTTATATTACCATTTTAACATTCATTTAATCCTTCAATTTAAGATACCACCACAGTGAATATTCTAAGTAAACAGTCAATGTGCTCAGACATGCAAACCTTACCCTTGGGTACAAAGAATCGAAACCCTAAGGTATCTGCCCTCAGGCACATCAGATATTGCCCTCAAGCGTACGAGGTGTCGCCCTCAGGCACAGAAGTCACTGCCCTCAGGCATAAGAAGTGTTGCCCTCAAGCGAAATAGAACACTGCCCTCAAGCTAAATAGAACACTGCCCTCAGGCGCAAGTAACCGGTCCGAGCCCAACAGATAGCAAGAAATTATATAAAATTCCTCACAAGGCAATTTAAATAATGCTAAATTTTATGGTATACCCTCGGGTAACCTTTCCAAACGGCTAAGCAGAGGAACGCACCCCCGGGGTGGTCCTGGTTCCAAGCAGCGATCCCAAACAGTTTTTTATCACATTTAATTACCTATACAATTCTAGGTATTCAAAACAGCTCAGGCCTGAGCCACACGACACCCCAACATGGGTTCGTAGCACAATGGTACACACAAACGCGCAACAGTTGGAATTTAAACACCAAGCCACCTACCTCGATCTCCCCTGATCGGTATACGTGAACGACGCTCCTCGAATCGTCCATGAATGACGTAGATCTAAGGTAAAAGAAAATCTCGTTCAAACGTAAATAACTTCCCCTCGAAAAAGAATTGGTAAGAACAGCTTAAGGAGAAGGAAGGGCTTACCCGTACGATTCCAACAAGATCGACGGAGGCGGAATCGGATTCTCGGTGCTCGCTTGGGTGATCTCCAAAGCTCTGGTCATCTCTCCCAAACCCTCCTCTGGTTCTAAGCCTTCCCTATGAATAGGGGAGGCTACTGCCCATTTTAAGCAAAAAAAACAGACTACATAGCGTGTACTATTGAGTACACGACGTGTACTTTCCATTTTTTTAACTATTCCTACGACGGCTTCTTTCCACCGTGGCACTGTTCATCAGTCGACATGAGTACACGACGTGTATTTCTGATTACACGGCGTGTACTGTCGCTCAGCTGGCGACAGCTTCCACCGCCTTACTATTTGTCTGCCGACTGACTACACGGCGTGTACATACCCACTACACGGCGTGTAGTCGGTTTTTACACCTTTTATCGCCAGCATGGCTACACACCCTGTGTACTCATCCCACACGGCCAAAGTATACAGCGTGTGGAAAAGTACACGGCGTATACCCACAAAAAAGGTGATTTTTCACCATTTTCCTTATTTTCTCAAAAACATTTAAGGAAAAGAAAAAGGAAGAAACTCATACCTCAAGAATAAGAACTGGGTTCTTACAAACTTCGCCCCTTAAAGCAATTCGTCCCCGAATTGCCCTTCCAAGGGTGGTGAAGATAAAGCTCAGAACAACTCTGGCCACTGAGCACGTACGTCGGTCTCCCGCTCCCATGTTTCGTCCTGCACTCAGTCATGCTGTCATAACACCCGTACGAGAGGAACTGACCGGCCTCGGAAAACCTTCGTGCTCCTATCTACGATACGAATCAGATGCTCCTCAAATGACGCATCTGTCTGAAGCTCAACCTCCTCTGGCTAAAAGACGTGAGACGGGTTTGGATGATAACGGCACAACTGAGATATATGAAAGACGTCGTGCATGGCCCGATACCTCTGTGGTAACAGTAACTGATAGGCAACCGGCCCGACTCTCTCCAAAATCTCAAATGGCCCCACATACCTCGGTGAAAGTTTACCCGGTCTCCTGATCCTCCTGTGTCACAGCCTCGACGAAACACGCAAGAAAACCTGATCCCGGACCACGAACTCCAAGGGTCGTCTGCGGCGATTAGCATAAGATTTCTGACGAGACTATGCAGTAGCCATCCGCTTCTGTATCAATTGGACCGGCTCTGAAGTCTCATGCACGAGACGTGGTCCTAGTAAAGTTGTCTCACCAGCCTCTAACCAGCATAAAGGTGATCGGCATGGCCTACCATATAAAGCCTCGTAAGGTGTCATCTCAATAGTTGCCTGAAAACTATTATTATAGGCAAACTCGACTAGGGGTATATGTTTCTCCCAAGAGCCCCCAAAATCCAGGATGCATGCACGCAGCATGTCCTCTATCACCTGTATCGTACGCTCTGACTGGCCATCGGTCTGAGGGTGGTAAGCTGCGCTTAGAAGCACCTGTGTACCCAGTGCTCTCTGAAAACTCTGCCAAAAACGAGATGTAAAACGGTCTTCCCTATCTGAAACGATAGAACGAGGGACCTCGTGAAGACGTATGATCTCTCGGATATACAACTTCCCGAGTTCATCAACTCTGAAGGTCTCCTTGATCGGCAAAAATTGAGCCACCTTTGTGAGTCTGTCCACAACAACCCACATGGAATCATTGCCTCGAGGTGACCTCGGCAACCCAGTCACGAAGTCCATTGCGACATCATCCTATTTCCACTCTGGAATAGGTAACTGCTATAACAGTCCGGCTGGCCTCTGATGCTCCGCCTTCACCTGCTGACAGGTGGAACATCTCGTAACAAAACCAGTTATCTCCCTCTTCATACCCGGCCACCAATACTGACGTCTCAAGTCACGATACATTTTGGTAACTCCGGGATGAACTGCCCAAGCTAAAGCATGAAGCTCCCGCATCAGCTCCTCGCGTATATCCCCTGGAACCCATACTCGTCCATTGAAACGCAATAATTCCTCATCGCCTATCGTCCATTCAGGAGGAGGGTCCTCACTTGCCACCGACTCTCGTAGAACTAGGCCTTCTGAATCAGATAGTTGTCTCATCCTCACTCTATCCAGGAGGGTAGAAGTCATAGTTAAGGAAGAAAGATAGGTCTGCCCCTGACTGTCGTACACCTCCAAATGCATCTCAGAGAACAAAGTCATGAGCTGTCACTCACCATTGGCCTCCTGCGTTGCATGTATCTGAGTCCTCCTGCTCAGTGCATCAGCTACCGCATTACCTTTACCAGGTGTATAGGCAAGCTCAAAATCAAAGGACTGAAGGTATTCAACCCACATTCACTGCCTCAGATTCAAGTCACGCTGAGTAAAGATATACTTGAGACTTTTGTGGTCTGTGAAAACCACAAAATGCTCTCCCAAGAGATAATGTCTCCAACAGCGTAACACATGAACAACTGCAGCCAACTCGAGGTCATGCGTCAGGTAATTCCTCTCATGTGGCCTCAACTGCCGAGAACCGTATGCAGCAACTTGATCGCCCTGCATCAACACAGCTCCCAACCCAATACCTGATGCATCACAGTAAACTGTATAGCTCTTCCCTTGCTCTGGAAGTATCAGGACTGGTGCTGATGTCAACCTTCCTTTCAGCTCCTGAAAGGTTGTCTCACAAGCATCCGACCAAACGAACTTCACACCCTTCTTAATCAAACCCATCAACGGCACTGCTAAGCGGGAGAAGTCATGTATGAAGCATCTGTAGTAACCAGCCATCCCTATGAAACTTCGTATCTCAAACACGTTCTTAAGCTGCTCCTAAGAAACTACTGCTCTCACCTTCTCTGGGTCTACTGCAACTCCTGCCTCTGAGATGATATGACCCAGGAAGTGAATCTGGTCCATCCAAAAGTGGCACTTTGAGAGCTTAGCATATATATTATGCTCTCTCAGTGTACTCAGTACGATCAAAAGATTAGTGGCATGGTCGTGTCGAGTGTGAGAGTACACCAAGATGTCTTCCACGAATACTACCACAAAAGAATCCAGATAAGGGTGGAACACACGATTCATTAGAGCCATGAAAACGGCTGGCGTGTTCGTGAGTCCAAAAGGCATAACCAAGTACTCGAATAGACCATATATGCTCCGAAAAGCTGTAAGCGGTATATCCGATGGTCTAACGCGTAACTGATGATATCCCGATCTCAAGTCAATCTTTGAGAACACTCGTGCACCTCAAAGTTGATCAAAAAGATCATCAATCCTTGGCAAGGGATATCGGTTTTTAACCGTCAGCTGGTTCAACTTCCGATAATCCACACAGAGTCTGAGGGTATCGTCCGCCTTCTTCGCAAAAAGGACTGGCAAACCCCAAGGAGAAGTACTCGGTCGGATAAAACCTTTTGACTGTAACTCATCTAACTGTCTCTTGAGCTCCTGTAACTCAGGTATAGCCATCCTATAAGGCATAATGGACACTGGTGCTGACCCTGGCACAAGCTCAATAGAGAAATCCACCTCACGCTCGGGAGGTAGACCTGAAAAGTCATCCGGGAAGACATCCCTAAAACGATCAACCACTGGAGGGAAATCCTTCTGACAAGTCCCCTGATCATCCAGATATAAACTCACAATCTGGGTTGTGACTTCACCTCGCCCACGATGCTCTGGTCTAGCTCGACTCGCCTAAACATCCCACTCACCTTTGTATAGAAACTCTCCGCCCTCTGCTGATGTGAAACTCACCCTACGACGATATCAATCCACAAAGGCTCGAAAGGGAACCAACCAGTCCATCCCGAGAATGACATCATAAGTTGTCATCTCTAAGACATAAAGGTCTCATAGAAAGTGACACCCACCAACCTCAAGGAGGCACTCCTTGCACTGACACACACATGTCGTTCTCACTCCCAACGGAGTGTCTTGCGTCATAACAACAGAAGAAGAAGAAACACAGAGCCCAAGGCTCTCCACAACGGGTACAGATATAAAGTTATGTGTAGCACCCGTATCGAAAAGTAATGAAGATAAAACAGAAGCTACTAGAATAGTACCTCTGACAGTAGAAGGTCCGGGATCCTGCTCCTGCTGGGTCTGTTGCACTGCATATGTCTGCCCAATGTCGCGGCCCTACGACACAACCTGGCTACCCTGAGTTGTCCCGCCCTGCTACCTCTGAGATCCTGGTGTCTGGCTACCACGGTCATGACCACCACCTCTGCCTGTACGTCGTGACGTGTCCCAGTTGCCCGACTGATAAGAAGTTGCTGATCCTGCTCCCGCTCGCGGAGTCTGCACAGAACCCCTCTCACTAGCCACTGGTAGAAACGCCCTACAAAAGCGTTGCAGATGTCTCATCTTGCCGCAAGCTCGGCACTCCACTGGGTCATGTGGACACTGCGGTCTCTTGTGCCCCTCTTTACCACACTGGTAGCACATGACTTGACCACCTGAAACATTCTTCTGGCTGGTACTGCCACCGTGAGAAAACTTCATTTGTCTCTTCCTCTTCCCGGTAGAAATAGTACCAGAAACTAGTGTCGAACCGCCCTGGCCCACACCACTAGCCTCCCAAAAGTTCCTCTCTGTAATCAGCGCCTTGTTCACAATAGCATGTATTGTAGGCAACCTGAAAATATTCACAAGTGCTTTGATGTCATATCGAAGACCATCCTCAAAGCGTCTGACCCTCAACGTCTCATAGAAGGCTGTTTGAAAATCTTCTCGCGTCATGTCTCTGTGATGCTCAGACTGAGTGGTAACATCCCACCACCTCTTGGCGGAATCACGCATCATGTAAGTCGCGAGCTTGACCCTCCGCCCTGGAGGCGTCTCTAGATGCTCGAAAATAGTCTGCATAGAATCCAGCCAAGACTTCGCAGCCTGTGGTCCGCCATCCCCTGAAGGGAGAAAAACCGGGAGTGAGTAATACACTAAGGCCAGGACGGAGACCTCCGAGACCGGAACTGGAGAAGAGACGGCCTTAGATTGGAGACGATGTGATTGAGGGGGGACATCAGAACCATAACCAAAAAATGAAACCCCTAAGCCTTGATGTTTTGGGGGACACTCGATATAGTCTGATGGAGAGAACATGAGAGATTGAGGAGGGGGCGTCTCAGGCCAGCACGTCCACCCAGTCCAAAAATCCTGCAAACAGGGAGGTAGTGACATTGAAGGAAACAAAAGGAGAAGAACCTGGGAGGATATGGGAAGACAAGAGGTTAGTTCCAGGAGAAGGAATCCTGCTCGTTGAGGCTGATCCGCTCTTGTAATGCCTGGGAGGTATCCATCTCAACACAAATCTGATCCATAGCAGCATCCTCCAACTAAAAAGTCTTATCGTCTGCACACAGGAAGCCCCCCAAGGAGTTTCTGATGGCATGTAAGAAGGTCAGATTGTGAAAGGGAAGAGGCAATCCAGACAAGTTGATCCACACCGCAGCAGAAGAGGACTCCCTCCCTTGATGAACTTCCAGTGCCCACCTAGAGAGACTCAAATTCCACTTTCCCAAAGGTTTGAGGGGCCTGGAACCAGGATCTGATAATGCCTTCAAGTCCAGCGCAAGGCAACAATATTTATAGTTTAGAGAAGAAACACAAGTTGGGGAAAGAAACCCCCAGGAGCAAACAAACCCTCATGAGACCTGATGTGGTGTCTTGTCGGCATCTAAGGGCTCCACAGAAGTCCATCGCAGAAGGGTTGTGTCCTCCATGAAAACTGGTTATGGAATATTGACCAAAAGAGGGCTGCCACTCAAGCCCTAGATAGAAGTTTAGAAGAGATCTCGGGAAGAAAAGGATCCATGGGATGAGATGATCATGCAATAACATTTTTGAAGGACCACTGGGAACCATCATCGGGCCGCTCAAAAACAGGATGACTCCAAGGAAGAGCTTCGGTTGGAGGAGAGCCTTACAGAAGCACCGGGAGAAGTGCCACCGTAGAATCTGGATGTTCCTACATGAGATAGAATCCACCCTTATTTGAAATCCAAAACGCATTAAGTTCAAAATATTTCATCAAAATTATTATTTGATAAAGCTAATTTGATACTTATTAACTTAGGGTTGAAATTTAATTGTTTAGGGGATCCGTTTCCATGAAAATGACCTATATAATATTTAAATCAAAGAATAAAATGTCACTCTATTAGTTTTAAATATTTATGATGTGTTCAAAGAAAAAAAATCAAGTGGTGAAACAATATTAATGGTACTTTTTTCATAATGAATTTATATTCATTATAATGAGTTATTTTTAATTTTTTATAATTAAATAATTACCATAAATGTGTGTGCACCGCTAACACAATATGTATTCAAATAATGAAAAAACTAAAATAGTTGCTTTTAAAAATATAAAAGTAATATAATTTGAGTTATTTAAAGTGTTAATATAATGTTTTTGATAATTATAACATACTAGTTATATTTTAAAGGATTATATTCTAATTTCATATTTTTCTTAGTGGTCTTGAAGTCAAACTAAATCAATAGTCTCAAAGTTTACATTAATGATATTTTATGGAAATAATATTATATTAAATTATTTGAAAATTTAAAAAATATTTAAAAACGAAAATTAGGAAAGGTTATTGTAGAAAATTTCACCCCTTCTCCATTTATGAGTCAATATTTACCTTATAAGTAAAATTATAAGCCTTTAAGGATGAAAATGTTGTTACCATAGTTAAGGTTAAAATGAGTTAATTAAGGGTTTAAACCAAAAGATAAGGTCTAAAACACCACTTAAACAAGTCCAAATTATAATTTTTGATGTTATTACAACTTAATAATGCATTTTATTTGAATATATGGACATTTGGAATAATTTTTCTTGATAACGACTTTATTATATTTTAAATGTTTCAAGAAATTCCAAGTGTGCCATCTCCCTCCCTTATAAAAGGTTACTGATACATTATCTTCATAACACAAAATTGAGCTTCTATCTTGACCAAAACTAGAGCAATTCTAATTTAAAATTACCCATCCAGATTCTATAGGTTTTTTTATCCCCAAAATTTCATCTCTAAGGTCCTTAAGAGGAGGTCTAGAGGAGTTATTTCATAAAATACGTAATATCCATAAACGATCCCTTTATTTTACTCCTTATTTTACCTCCTATAAATATATGGTATTTATCATAAAATAATAACATCATTATCATACATATTCGTAAATGTTATTATTACGTTGAATCCACCATCACCCTCCCTCTTTCTTATCAAATGGGAAGTTAAATTAACAATCTTGTGTATGTTGGGATTTTCATCTCCATGTAGTGATACAATTCATTTTTCATCACCATATTTCATAGATCGGTATTATGATGGGTTCAATGTTTAAACATGATATTTTTTATCTAATTATTCTTTTGAACTTATAATATCATATCTATATTCTTTTCATTCAATTTTCTGGAAAACAATAACGATGCTCGTGCATACCTGTAGACGACCACCTCCGTGAATCAATGGTGCCCATTTTTCATTTCCGTTTTACATGGATTGTAATAAGGATATATTAAATGAATTTATATGATATATATTATAAAATAATGACTTTATAATGTTTAATTATTATTTACCACTTTTTATTCCATCCATCTAAAAGTGAAAACAACATTCATGTGTACGTACCAGCTATCGTGTCTATGAATTCTGTAATTCGTTTTTCTATCTCTAAACTTTATGGATGAATCTAAAGAATTAAATTTATATATATATATATAATAATAATAATAAAGAAAATGTATATGATATTTATATCATGATTAACATTATCTAGATTATGGAACCCTAATAAAAGTATAAGGACCAAAACTATGGAACTAAAACATACATGGAAAATGAATCTGTTATCACACAGAACAACAATTTTAATAAAGAATTGTTAATAAATAGTTGGTAAATGGTTATAAGTAAAAAAGATTTGTATGATATTTATGAGTATGTTCTTTTAATATATTTATATTCAACCTATATTTATTATATATGAGTTTAAATATCTTTTAAAATAAGTCAAACCTGAGGTAAGATATATCATCTCAATTTTCTTTCATCGAGGCACATTTTGATGTTATACACCTAATTTATTTTATATGATATATATACTGACCATTTTAACATGTTATATAATGGATCTCATTATTTTCATGATATTTAATGTCTATTTGATGTTATTGCTTCATGAAACTTAGGATTCAGAAGTTATCAAAGTGGTAAGGGTTTTATCCACCTTCTTAGAGAAAAGGATTGTAGAACCCTAAAGAGAAGTGTTTGGGTGTATAAAACCCTTTCCCTCCAAATATTCCAACCAATTATTGGTCTCCAAATGTATATAGGTGGAATCCTGTAAGGAGGAATGGACAGTGGTGCCACTCCGGGTACTACCTCAATAGTTAATTATACCTCTCTCACTAGAGGTAGCCCAAAAATTCATCAGGGAAGACATTCCAAAAAAATTCCATCACAGGAGGGAAATCAGTAGGTCACATTCCATGATCATCCAATAAAATACTAGTGATTTGATCAGTCACTCATCCCAACCCCTAATGTTCAGATACATCGTGAGACACATGGAAATCTCATTCTCTTCTGTAAATATGTATACCACCCTCTGGTGATTTAAATGTCACCTTCTGATGATAAAAATCAATGTGGGTTTGATAGGGGACCAACCAATCCATCCTGATAATTGCATCAAACCATATCATGTCAAAGATGAAAAAATTCCCAAAGAATAGATAACCACCTATCTTAAGGGAATATTCCTTAAATTCGAAAACTCTATCTGATTGGATATCCAATACGGTATTGAGTTTCATCACACCACATAAATAATCTATCTCAAGACCCAAACTCTCTAGAATTTAGGCAGATATGAAAGAGTGTAATGGACCTGTGTTAAATAAATCAAACACTAAAGTATAGGCAGCTAGAATAGTACATCGGACAATAGAATACCCAGAACTCTGCTCCTCCTATACAAGTTTCACTCCATGCAACTTGCCCATACTACAACCCTAAGTCCCAAGTTGACTGCCCTGATTTGGCTCACTCAGCTAACACTATGAATCTTTTGTTTGGCTTCTTCTGCCTCAACCACCACCTCAGACTGAGCTGCTAGTGATACTCCTAGTGCCTTCATGGTGAGGTGCTAATGGACCTGGTCTAGAACATGGAGTGGGTGTAGACCCTATACCACTAGGCACTGGAGGGAAATTCCTATAGAAGCACTAAATATGACCCATCCTTCCACAGCCTCTACACTCGACCGGATCTTGCACACACTAGGGTTTCATATAACCTGGCTTCCTACACTAGTGACATATCATGAAATTGTCAGTTTGATCCATCTGACTACCACTTCCCCCATGAAAAACCTCAAAGTGATTCTTCCTTCCACTAGAATAACAACTTCTAGGTCTGGGTTCTGAACCTCCCAAGATCACACCATCTACATCCCTCAAATTTTTCTCGGTGATGAGGGCCTAGTTGAGTACCTCAAAAATAGTAGTCCACTGGAATACATAAATCTATGATTAGATGGAATATACCATACCATCCTTTAATCACCTTATAGTCATAAGCTCATCCCCAACTAGGGTGGGTGTGAATTGCTGATGTTCGGTAAAATTGGAACTTTTCTCCATCATTGACATAACTCCCTATTGTAAATTCAGGAACTCTCTAGCTCGGTCGGCCCAAAATGTATTTGGAAAGAACTAATAATAGAACACTATCTGGAAATCACTCTATATCATATCTCAATGTTAGTTTGTCTGTGTAATGACATTCCACTATCTCTTGGAAGAACGGATATAAATAGCAAACTTTCCCTCCACTCTGGAGGTGTCTCCAAATGCTCAAATATATAAAACATGTCCTTTATCTATATATATGTTGATTAAGGGCCATTGTTGCCCAAAAATGTAGGTGGGTGTTGTTGCTGGAACTCCGGATTCAACTATACCATAGTTAGTGTAGGTTGAGAAAATCCTTACATAGACAGAGTCATATGAAGGAAACCCTCTTGAAATTGGGTGTCAATTCCCAATTCAATAATAATAAGTTGTGCCACAGGTGGACTGCGGGTGGTAACATTGGTGAATCATGGTCCTCCACCTCTAGTTCATGGTTTTCAATTCCCTCCTAGCCTAATAATCAAGGTTTTTTTGGTTTCATGTTTTTAAAGTTTCTAATGAACACCTCATAAAAGAATTCAATGGTAGAGAATATCACAAAAATTTATTAGTAAAGTTATACTCCTTCTTATTCATAGGTCGACACCTCTCTTACTTCTCCTAATATCAGGACTAGGTGCTAAAGAAAACCATAGCATATCATAAGAACCATAATAGACACTCCCACTACACACTAAAAATGTTGGTTTTGGGTATAGGTATCATATAACATTACTAAGGTCCTGGTATATAGAGTTTCAATTACATGCTATAGAGGAAAACACCCTTTAATTTGAAATTGGAACCCCATTTAAGTGTAACCATTTCATTTAAAAGATTAAATCCATTTATTTCCATATTCCATTATATATCCACTATATATTCTAAAGCTGGGTATTTACCAGCTGACGTGTCGGCTCAGCATGAATCCACATCTCCAAAAAACTATTCTGCTCCTAGAAATACCCCCACGATATCGGGCTTCTACAGAATCACGATTACCCTATCCTACCGCTCTCCTGGATTTTCCTCCTCCTCCTTTGTGGCTTAGGGTTTCCAGTCTTCGAGGTTATTCGCGCACTTCATCCCAGCCCATAGATCCGACCTCGATTCCTCCCGTTCAGCTCCCACCGCATTTCCTCTATTGTCGTTTCGTCCGGCGGTGTTCGATTCCTTCGTCGGGCTCATCTTGCGACATCTTTTACCCGAGCTCCGAGCCGACAACTCGCGTCGCTGAAAATTTATCCTCCTCCGACCGGCCTTTGGGTTTCTACTCAGCGGCGTTCATTCGCGGATATCATTCTATTTCATCTACAGAAGTTCCTCGGCATCCTCTAATCTCTCCCCGCATTTTCTGTAGCCGCACTTCATTCACCACTTTTCAATTCCTCCATTATCCCCCCGCATTTCTGTTCGATTCCTCAAATTTCCAGCGGCGATTGAGGTATCCAATAATCACTTCTACCCGATCGATGCATTCATATCAGAATGCATCTATACCGTATTTTTAGGGAACTAATAGGGTTTCACAGAAGCCCGATTCAATACTCCGCTGGCCGATTCTGGGTTTCTCCTCCCGCATACCCTCCCCAGAAGCATCGCTGTTTCCATCACCATCCTTGAAAAAGATTTCCGACATACCATCACTGACATCCCAAATCTCTATTTCATCACCAGCCTCACGAGTAAGGTTTCCTTTTATTCCATACAGATCCGTTGTCTACTAACAATGTAATGTATCTCTGTCACTCTGCAATGCATATTTTATATGTTTATTGCGACTGTAATAAGAGTATATCGTTTTCAACTATGATTAGATCTTTCTTTTTTAGCCCGGTTTTGGATATCTGCAACCTAATCAGTTCATTGACTCTGCATTCTAGAAAATATAACTGCACATACAAACGTCAAACTTTCTGACACTTGTATGGCAGCTACTGTGAAATACTTCCTTATTTAGAAATACCAATCCCACGTGACATTGAAAGTTTAGTTTCTTAGATGGATATTTGTTCTTTTGCATAACTGTTAAATAATATTCCTTCCACGTATACAATTTTTGGATATCTGAGATATTTGAATGCTCCATTCCATTGTTGATACTTAACACATATAGCTGTAGTCTTGTCGGTGATAATATACGACTGCTTTGACAACAGCCTTTTGCGTCTATCATCCGAGGGGCATCAATTATTTTCACACAGGTATTGCTTCATAAATGTGGTTGAAAACCAATTTTTGTACATTCTGTTTATCGTTACATGGTCATTAGATTAAAAACTTGTATTTTAATTTATTTTATCTCCACTGAATATTTTCATGTCTATTGTGTTAATATTAAAAATTTAAACTGAGCTACAAATTTAAATAGTAACACTATTGTTTGCCTATTTATAATCATTTATTTTCAATTATCAAATCTTCAAAATATATTTTTTTCATGCCACCTACACAATTCTGTACAAAGAAACCCAACAGAACCATGCAAACACCTACCAACTCTAGAGAATCAAGGATCCACAGAAGACTACTCATGCAGCAACGTCAAGAAAATCATGAGTACTGTCTTAGTTTTATAATAACTTAAATAATAACTGTACTTCTATCATTATATGAGTTGCATGACAATCAATTTAGTAACAATGTTGTTGTGTACTGTAGGTTCTCCAATGCTTTCTACCGTGTCCACCGGCAGTCCAAATATTCAGAAACTATCATCGAATGGCATCATACATACAGACTGAAGATTACCATTGTCACCTATATGTGTTAATGGTATGTTCATATGACAAATTCTATGCAAAGCTTATTGTTTCCAACGATGGAAGACTACTCATCATTTGTTACTTCTTTGTTCATAGTACCAAGTGCAAGTCATACGGAGTCGACAATGACTTCCAGAAAAAACCAACGAAAACATATACATTAAACCCTCTCTCCTGTACCTTTTAGTAAGTCTACAGTATGTTAACTTTTATGACCATAAAATGGGTCAAACCTTTAATTACTGACCATCAAACACTTCTGTCAATTTTCCCATTAGGTCTGCTGAATGAGGAAAAAAATCTCACTAAATCTGCAGTACTCAACTCGACAGAGTATGCATGACTAATACACTTAAATATGACATGTCAGTTAAATTTCAGTTCTTACTATATCTTATGTGTAATGATTAAGTCTTCCAAATATTGATGTACCACAATACACTACTGCATCATTGACAGGTATGTAATAAGTTTTTTACGCATTAATATAGATTTTTTCGTTTTTTTATCGTAACTACATAAAGTTTATGTAACTTGATATTCTAATCAACAATATTTTCCTTCTCATATTTCAGGAACGTCTTCAAACAATAGATATTTCGTTAGCATAGCTGCACAATCCTTGGGTTTGTTGACTAACCAATTTATCTTCAAATATTATTACATTCTATTCAGGATATCACACACTGTATTTACATTTCATTGACTTCTGTAGGAAACTCATTAGAAGTGGACATTGCAGAGAACACAGGTTATTGATTTTAGTAATTCTGCATTATTAATGTCATAAATCATATACTATTCGAGTACAGTCTGCAAATTTAATATTGTTTTAAATAAACTTTTCCCCACCATTCAGGATACTCAGATATCAGAGACCCCACATATGTATGCCAGTACTGTTACTCAAATATGTGGTATGACGAGAGAAATAGAAAATGCAACTACCAACAAACCTCACGATTTGCTCTATGCTTCTCTATTGGAAATATTTCTTTGGATTTTCTCCCGTCACCTCCTCCGTACCTACAGATGTTGGTTTTCAATCGAACTTCTTCACAAGCACGAGCCTTCCAATAACATATAAATATTTATAATTCTATGTTTTCATTCACGTCTATGGGTGGGAAGGTTAATAAGTCTTTGAACAACGGTAGATCCCCAACAACATTCAGATTAAATGGACAGAACTACCATCACATAGGTAGTTTGTGTCCGGTAGAAGGACAACCCCCAAGGTTTGCCCAACTATATGTGTTTGACACAGAACATGAGTGTCAGAATAGAGTTAGTAGTATGAGGTATTTCTGAAATTCATTTCTATAAATATACAGCTGATGCAATTAAATGTATTTTTCTGACGTAAATATCTCTTCCAGCTCTGATGGCAGGAATCTTCAGTCAATTATTAACATCGATATTGTTGATAAGTTGCAACATATGCTACATGAGAACAATGCTTTAGCTCAACAGTTCATATCAGCAAAAGATGTCCTGAATCGTGAAGATGTTCCAAACTTAAAGCTATGCCTACTTAAGAAAAGACATACACATGAGGCAACACATAACTTATCGACAACATCTGAAATTTCCATGCTTATTGTTGGATATGTTGAAGATCTAAACCAAGAACGTGACATCATCATTCAAACCAAATGTGGTGCATTGTAACGAATTGATGAGCTTCACCCTTGGTATCTGCCATTACAGTATCCATTGATTTTCCCTGGTGGCCAGGATGGATATGTTGACAACATAATGCATCACGCTACAACGTTCACTACCCGTGCTAGGATAAGAAAGGTTACAATGAGATAATATTTCTCTTTTCACCTGTAATTTTGTGACATTGAACCGTCCATTTTTCTATATTCCAGAAGACTGCTGCAACAGTTTATCGTCAATGCTTAAACAATGATTGAGTCTCAGAGATTATCGTATATTCGTTTCAACCAGAAGTAGCTGCGGGTCGACCTCTACAATGGATTGCAAGATGCATTCCTTCTAGGTGATCGAGAAGGGTCCTCTTGCGGGAAGCGCATAATTTTGCCATCTTCTTTTACTGGTGGTCCAAGATATATGATTCAAAATTATCAGGATGCAATATCAATTTGTAATTGGGCAGGGTATCTAGATTTGTTCCTTACGTTTACATATAACCCAATGTGGCCAGAAATCAGTAGATTTGTTACACACAAGAATCTTCGTCCAGCTGACTGTCCACAAATACTATCTCGAGTATTCAATATAAAGGTCGATCATCTTCTAAAAGATTTAAGAGAACATTGTATATTTGGAAAATCAAGGGCAGGTAAGATAGTATATGGCAGTTCATTATGTTTAAGTAATAAGATATGGTATTACTGTTTATTATTTTCAGCTTATTCTTTCTTATTACATCACCTAATATTAACTATAAAAAACAAATTTCTGTTTTTCCATTTCAGTTGTTCGAACCATTGAATTCCAAAAACGGGGATTATCGCATGTCCACATTTTATTGTTTCTTTGTCATGAAAAAAAACTTATCACTCCATCAGATGTTAACAGAGTTGTGTCTGTTGAGATTCCAGATAAAATTGCCTGCCCATCACTACATGAAGCTGTTAAAAACTATATTCTCCACGACCCTTGTGGAGATTCTAGACGATATTCTCCTTGTATGAAAAATGGAAAATGCTATAAGTACTTTCCGAAAATAAAAATTGGTGATACAACAATAGATGACGACGGTCATGTGATATATCGTAGAAGGGATAATGGCAGATCAATCCTTAAAAATGGTGTTCAGTTGGATAATTGTTTTGTGGTACCATACAATCCAGTTTTTCTACTCAGGTATCAAGCACATCTAAATATTGAGGTCTACAACCAGTCATCTTCTATCAAGTACCTCTTTAAATATATAAGCAAGGGAAATGATCATGTAACGGCAGCGCTTTATGAAACCAATAGCAAAACTGGCGTAGACAAAACTACCGATGAAATAAAGATGTATTATGACTGTCGCTACATATCACCTTGTGAGGCGTCCTGGCAGATCTTCTCTTATGATATACATTACAGATATCCACCTATAGACAGACTTCACTATCATTTATCGGGGCAACATACTGTGACATATAGAGACAATGACAGAGTTGAAGATGTCCTGACTAGCGTAAATGTTGTTGAGACTATGTTCACTTCTTGGTTTAAATCAAATTTGGCATCCCCAGAATGTAGATGTTTAACTTTCACAGAATACCCGATTAGGTTCGTCTTCTGTAGTCAGGACAAGAAATGGCATCCCTGAAAACAAGGTTTTAGTATTGGTCGACTCTAATATGTTCATCCTACCACTGGAGAGATATACTACCTGTGGATCCTTCTAACAAAAATCAGAGGTGCCACATCATATGACGATTTGAAAACTATCAACGACATTATTTATGGCACCTTCAGGGAGGCATATTCTGATATGGGTCTTCTAGAGGATGAACGAGAATTCATTGATGCTATTAAAGAGGTCTCAGCATGGGGAATGGGCCACTGTCTACACAGTCTATTTTCAAGCACGCTAATCTCAAATAACATTTCTCATCCGGATGTAGTTGGGAATAAAACTTACAATATTCTCTCTGAAGATATATTATATTTTTCAAAAAAAGCCTTCAAATGGAAGGTATATTTCAAATTAACAACCACCTTTTCCAACTACGTCAATACTTTAGTGTTTTGATTCTATACTATTTACAAGTCTTTTTACTCTTCCAGTAAGCTATTAACATCACTAACGCTATTAATGAATCTGTGAGCTGTTAGTTTAATTAATACATGTAGCTATTTCCGTAACAATATTTATACTCTTAACTATGACTATCTTTGAATAAATCTATCCTAGGTGAACAATTATAAAATGGTATACACTTTCGTATTCTATTATTTGACTTGGTTATAGCTGGATTATATACTTATACTCGAGTGTTCCGTGTAGTATCTATCAGTTTTTAATTAGTTCAATGTATCTGGCATCTGGAATCCTTTGATATGTACTCATACTCTTCCGTTTACATATGTATAGTAAAAAGATATCAATACAATCTGCAAAATACATTAGTATACATTACAGAACTGCATTTATTTTCAGAACTGTAAATGACATGGTTCTGCATGCATTTTTTCTGCACCATTCTACAATTTTTTCTTTAATCCATGTTATGTTCTATTCATGTTTATGCATATTAATATAAAAAAACTGCATGTCTGTCATGCAATTTTAGTAGTCTCTGTCATGTACGGACAACGATTTTGTGCATTTCTATGCTACAACCGAATGGTTGTGATGCTTTTGTAATGACAATTTTCTGTATTATGTAATTATTTTTGTTCCCAGAACAAATTATAATTCATTTTTTACTATTATATTCGGAAATCTCTTTAAATGTTTCAAATATTCTATAGATCTCACTCTCACTGATGAATAGAGGCACATGTTTGCTCTGCAAGAAATAGACTACATTTTATGAAGCAACGACAGGTCTCTTTAGAGTTCCCCCTATGCCTATTCCAGATTTAGTAATTGACACTGTTACAAATCATTCAATTACGGAGGAACTGAACTACAACAGAGAGGGTCTTTGAAATGATTACATTAATTTAAAGAGTATGCTTACCAGTGAACAAAAAAACGTTATAGATTTCATTTTTTCTTCAATATCATCAGTGTGTGGGGGTTTCTTCTTCTTGCATGGATACAGAGGGTCTAGTAAAACATTTATTTGGAGAGTACTCACATATTTGCTACGATCAGAGGGCAGTATTATTCTGGCAATAGCTTCAAGTGGAATAGCATCATTACTACTTCCTGGTGGAAGGATGGTGCATTCTAAATTTCGTATTCCAATCTCTGTTAATGAGCAATATGTTTTCAATATTTAGCAAGGGAGTGACTTAGCCAAGCTATTACATGTTACAAAACTAATTATTTGGGATGAGGCATCCATGGTTCACAAGTACTATTTTGAGGCTCTGGACCATACCTTGAGAGATATAATGACAAATAAAAATCTCAATGCTACGTCTTTACCATTTGGAGGGATCACAATTGTATTGGGTGGAGATTTCTGTCAAATTCTACCAGTTATTCTAGGTGGCAACAGAAATGACATTGTTCTTGCAAGTATCAAATCATCGTATCTTTGGCAACAATGTAGAGTCTTAACTCTAACAAAAAACATGAGACTGCAATCTGGGACTGCCAATACACATTCCGATGACTTACAAACCTTTTCAAAGTGGGTGTTAGATATTGGTGATGGTAACACAGGACAACCTGATGATGGTGAATCAGAAATTCATATACCAGAAAAATATCTTCTGAAATCAACCAATAATAAATTGGCAGAAATTATTGACTTCACATATCCTGCTTTCTCAGACCATTACAATGATGTCTACTATCTAAAGGACAAAGCGATTCTAGCTCCAACACGTGATGTTGTTCAAGAAATCAATGACTACATGCTATATCTCACAAATGCAGATAGAAGAGACTATTTCAGCTCTGACAGTGTTTGCAATGCCAGTTTTGATTCAGATAGGCCTGAAAAGATATACAAATCTGAGTTTTTAAATGGAATTAATATCTCTGGATTAGCAGTACATAAAATTAGTCTGAAGATCGGTGTTCCTATCATGTTTTTAAGGAATGTGGATCAATCAGTTGGTCTGTGTAATGGCACTCGAATGATTGTTACACACTTGGGAGACCATGTCATTGGTGCAAAAATTTTAACTGGCTGTCATTCAGGGTACTGTGCATTCATTCCAAGAATAACAATGACACAATCCGATGTTATATGGCCTTTCAAGTTACAAAGATGGCAATATCCTTTGATAGTTTTATGCTATGACTATTAATAAGAGTCAAGGACAATATTTATCTTCAGTTGGGTTATTTCTACGCAGACCTGTGTTCTCTCACGGGCAGTTATATGTGGCTGTTTCTAAGGTCACCTCACCCAATGGTTTGAAAACAATAGTTGCAGATAGCCATAACATAGCTGCTGATTTCACACACAATATTTTATATAAAGAAATATTTGATAACTTGTCTTAGGTATCATTTCAATTTATCTATTCATCTTTTAATTTTTCTATATAATGTGATCTATGTAACTCTATTGCTTCCTTATCTTATGATTTAGTTTTCTTTCTATACTAATTGTGAATGTATAGAATAAAAAACTGATGTCCAGATCAATAAACCCATTGTGTGAGATTTTTCCAGAGTCAAATGAAACTCTAAAGATACATGTACGTGTGTTGAACATCTGGTGCAATTATTCATCTAAAAACTCCAACAATGTTGTTGCTATCGATTTTGTACTTGGAGATACAGAGGTCTATGTTTCAAATCATTACACCTTAATTCTGTTATCTTACTGCAATACAATAATTTCATTAATATCTATGTCTTCAGTCAAATATTATATCTCAATTACAACCACCATTATATTTTATCTTTTCAAGGTATGAAGGTACAATATTCAATTACTAACTGTCAGCTTATCAGTAAGTTCATAGATCTCATGCATGAAGGATTCTGCTATTACATTCAAAACTTTAAAATTTCTCCAAATCAAGGATGTTACTTGGAAACATGACATGCATGCCGATTGCTATTCATGTAGACAACGTTTCTTCGTCCATCTGATGCAGAACTCCCTCTGTTTAGTTTTAATTTCACTTCATTTAAAGACATTGCTCAGATGACTATACCAGAAGATAATCTAATAGGTATACTTCCATTGCGGTGCATTGATATAGTTTTGTATTCAATGTTATCATATTAAACAAGATAGTATTTTCCAAATCAGTCTAACTCCCCCTTCATTGTTTTTATTTCAGTGTTTTATGATTTAGAGATCATTGGGTCTGCGATACTCCCAGCCAGTGCAATCAATGCGCAATTCGAGCATTAGGATGCAAATTATTCTTGAGGATGAAAAGTGATTTAAAAATAGTATTACAGTGACGTTGAATATTCATATAACATTTACGAATAATGCAATTTTTTTGTTTGCAGAGGGTTGCAAGTTCACTGTAGCTTATGGGGAAATTATGCTACTGTGATGTCAGCTTATTTGGAACAACATAAGGACTTACCTAACATTCTGATCTTACAACTCGTCTGGGTTAAAAAAATTAGCAGTATAGTATTTGTCCACATTTAACCTGTTTTTCGTTACTACATCTTTTTTTATTTTTGTAATCTTCAACCAAGGGTTCACTAATATTGTTTTCATATAATTTAAAGGAGCTGTTATTGTTACAACTACTATTCACGCATCCAAAATTTTGTACAACCTGGACATTGTAGAAGTTGACAGCTTTAGAAACAGGTTTAGTATGTATTGTAAATATTTTATAATATAAATATCTACATGTATTTGTAGTCCATTTCTATAATACATTTTATGATGCCTGTTTATTTTTTCCCAATTACGGATGTTTGTAGGTTTGGGTATATATTGTCATCCCAGTTACACAGTCCCCCATCAAAAAAACCAGAGCCCTCTGCAGAAGTACAATATTGGAGTAACAAAAAGTACATTGCTAATGTAAAAAACTTTGAACATGCAAGTACTATGTTCTTATCATATATAAATCTTCATTTACTTTTACCTTCAACTTTATCTTCGTTTCATTAAATACTGTTTAATGTACAGAATCTACTGTAGCCTACAAGATGCTTAATTTCAGCAACAATACTAAAAATTCAAAGCACCCACAGTTCATAGTTTAAATGGAACATTGTGGTGCCACAAATACAAATTATCTCCAAATACTACCACTTCCAGGTCAGCAACTATTTGATTTTAAAATATTCTAACATTACAACACGGTGCTGTTTCCGGGATACACTTTCATCCACTCATTATACAATCTTAATAATATATCAATCAGGTTTAGGGTACAGCTCATGGTTACAGATAAGACATGATCATTTTCAGTTGTTATGTTTGACAAACAAGTTATGCAGTTCATACATGAAACAACTTCAAATTTAAGAGCTGCTCTGATATAGGTAGCTGCATATTATTATAACATTTGATTTTATTTCTGCAAACTAATAACTCAAATTTGTTATCTTATTTAAAATAGGATGATGATGAGTTCGGTTTCCCTCAACAGTTGGAAGTATTCAAGTCAAAGAATTATTTATTCTCAATTGATGTAACTACTTTTAATATTCAAAACCTTTATCGATCATTTGAACAGAATAGATACAAAGTACTTTCTATCAGCAATAATGATATGTACATTCATAGCTTCCGTGAAACCTTTGAGAAAAAAGAGGTGAAATTTTATAGCACTCTCAACATACTATACCAATGATTATACACAACTAATTCGATCGGTTTGTGACAACACAGACACATCAGAGCAGCGGATCTATAGAGTTTGGTAGTGGGATTGAAAATAACATGGTGCTTTTCAGTTATATTGATTCAATTTATATGAACCAAAACATGAAACACCTTTGTCTAATACTCTTTTCTGCTTCCACTTATAGCAACATCATGATGATGGGTGTTCTACTTCATACAGTAGCTCAGGAATAGCTGTATCGGGGTCAGATATGGCATCTACTCAAGTAAAAAATCTTATCCAGAATATTTATGATAATATTTCAAGAATGATTTACTGAAAATCATTCTTATTAGACAGTTTTTCCATCTGTTTCACCATTTACACATCTCAGGAAATGTTACCTACATATTAATGTCTAATTGTTCTAAATGTAGAAAAACCTCCTGTCTGATTTTGAAAATGAAGAACAAATTCAACATAATCTGAAGAGATGTGAAGACAACCCGGGATCATGAAGTTGTTTTGGGCATTTTCCTATCACCATCTGCAAAAAATAAGTGCTGATACATGGGTCTATCGAGGCCTTGTATTGGGTATTTTCCTATCACCATCTGTACTGTTAATGACCTATTTGTAGATCTTGCCAACCTGGTTCCCTGTAACTGCTGTCAAACACTAATGTATTACTAGAATAGAATTTCATTTATCCTGCCATCTTTCTGTAGACGTCAGACTTTCTGTTCGTTTGATGAAATTGATTATACTTTATGTAACCCTAATATTTTTCTCTTAGCATGTCTCTATGTGTATGTTTCTTTTACTTCAACTATACATATTTGCTATTTCTATATTTCATTTTAAGATAATGTTAAATTCAGCATGTGTAGTTTGCCTTTTTTATGGAATAAAGATAGAGGAAATTAGTTATGCCTTCACGGGTACATTGGAACTTCCCCAATACTTTGATATGTGTACATGGATCCTGTATAATGATGCGACGTCTCGAACCTTTCTGGGCATAATTTCTGGAACTGAAACTTCACCCAATGATGCGATGAATATCACTGTCCAGGTAAGACTATATTTCCATGAATTTCAACTTTCGAACAAGTGCATTCCAAATTTTACAGAAGACATAGATAGAAATAATAACAATGTCAAGGTAATATTTTCCTTTTCATTGTGGTAGGACAACTATGGTTCGGTGGAATTGGGGTTGAACGCGTATTTTCATGCTGGTATTCTCTTGCGGTAATAGACCATGTCAATGATTTTATTTCAGATAACAGTTTGGTGCACTTCCATGAATATGACGACATCTGAGACATATTTAATTTCTTTAAGACTGAAAAAACTTATCTGATTCCAGGGTCTAGATAGCTTGTAACTGAGGGAAGGGGAGGTGAGGGTGATGACAAGGGGGACGAGGCTGCAGGGGTAAAAGAGGGAGAGGGGATGGGAAATGAGGGCCAGGGGCTAGGAGGGAAAGGAGGTAATGAAAAGATGGAGGGAGGGGAGGGGAGGGCCAAGGGCTTGGAAGGTTGGATGACATCGAAGATGATGGTATGGGAAGGTCCAGGCAAAATGGGGGGACTGAAAGGAAAGAGGAGGATAATGGCACGAATAAGGCCGGTGCTGGGAAACTAGGTGTGACTTTCTGTTGTTATTGCAACAGTATGAATATTTCAGTTCTGTTTTGACAAAGATGCCTTCTCATAGCACCCTTGATGGGGTAAACAAACATACCATCAAGGAAGTTAAATGGTATGTTTTCTCTTATAATCTATTTTATTCAAGAATTGGTGGTTCTATAACATGTACATAGTACTACAAAACTTACGTAGAACCCTGGATATCTGTATAATAGATACCAAAACCACTATTCGGATCTGTAACATCTAAAAACATGTGAAAATGTTACAGATGAAACTTTCAACGCTCAATTTTATAACTTTTGTTCCAGTTATTCAGTAAGTCAGTTACATATATGTCTTCATTATGAACTCGATGATGGTCCTGGTGGAGGAAGATAAGAAAACTGTTGTTCATAGGCACCCTGTTTTCTGTACAGTTGATACACATTCCAGTTAGGTGCTCAGCGACAACTTATTACAATAGAAACTTCTCAATATGTAAATTTTGTACTCATTTTCTAAACTTCTATTTTCTGTTTTTTGAATATCTGTAACATTTTTTTCTTCATTTTTTAATTGATATATATGGATGATAATTATGTTATTCCCTTTCTGTAACATCTATTTCTGTAATTAAGTTCCAGTCGTTCATTATTTCTGTTGCAGTTATTCTGCATTTCTGTAACATATATTTCTTTAATATTTCTGAATATTTGTAACATTTATTTCAGCATTTTTGTAACATTTATTTCAGCATTTCTGAAACATTAATGTATGTGCAAGTAAGCAAATTTTGATGACTATGTCGTTGATCAGGTCATGGATTTTTTCCTATTCAACCACTATATATCCTTCTCAAAACTAAAAAATTATGTACAAAAACAACATAGTTTTCTAGAAAAGTTTTCATATTGTCAATATAGCATTTAATAAAGGAAATTTTCCAATGTTTATTATTTATATTTCTTATTTGAAATGAATGACACACTGCCTCTCTAATTCCATAATGTCGAATCTTTGAAAACATTGGATGTTATAAGGGTTCCATATTTGTTAGTTAAGGTTATAAAACATGTGATGGAGCTATAGTTTTTACACCACTATACACGTACTCTAAAAACCGAACCCATTATAACCGTTTCTTGTAATAGTAGATTCTTCACTGTAAATTATTATTATAGAATATTTTACCATGTGACTATAGAGATGGAACACACACCTACCAACAATAAAGCATGCTTCATGAAGAGTAGGCTGGAAAGAGTATCATTCCTATACATAGGTATGAATCTTATTATTATTTTTAATTTTATTTCATGTTCCTGACTGCATGAAATATTTTTGGTTTATTGTATCACCCTCATAACAGGTTTTCCAAATCAATTTCAGTTATTTAAAAGGTGGTCATTTTATAAAGGCTTGAATTGAACTTGATCTACATGTTTGGTAAGCCCAGTTTTCCTAGTTTTTAAGAATTTTAATGAAATTTCTTATCTTTGTAACTGTCTAAATATCCTGGTTATTTTCATTAATCATTTTTAGATTTTAAAGGTGGTGAGTTTATGTTGTGTTAAATTGAACATGATCTACATCTTTGGTAATATTTTACTGTTTGGACAGGAATGGAGTCATCTTCAGATTATATTTGAATTAATGTTATTCATCATCTTTTTCTTCATATGAGAGTGATATTCATGTCAGTGAATTTTTAATTTTTCACTTCCAACTTCTGTGGCCAGATTCTAAATGCAGATTTTTATAACAAAATTCATTCAGTGCGGTTAGTTTTAGGTTATGTGATGCCACATATTTTGTCATATTTTGATATTTCACATTGATATCATTTACAATACATTCATATGGAATATTTTTTTTCATTTCTTATAAATATCTGCGATGTATATGTACTCTATTTCAGTGTTTTTTTTATTGTATTTATTATGGAGTTTTATCTTCCATTTTTATTGGTTTCTTTCTCACATTGTTTTCACAGAAATTATGTCATGGGGATTACATGAGGCAAATAAATTGAAAGTGCTGCTATGTTATTGTTTTTTGTTTTTAATTGTACACTATTGATCTAGGGACATCACAACCCAGGGACATTAGGAGTAAACTGCAATAGGGAATCTGGAATTGCTACAACAAATAAAAATATATCATCTACTTAGGTACATGTTTATTTCTTTCAATGTATTTAATTTTCATTAAGTCATTTGAGTAGAAAATATTCATTTTTTCCACTTCTATTTATAATTGTGAAAAGAATTGTGATAATTTAGTGGCTGGTGGTGCAGTGGGCTGATTTTTTCACGGCACTGTTTGTGGAATCAAAGTGGTTCAGCGGAAAGTGCACGCCATCCCTCGAAGAATATCTTCAGAACGACTCCATTTCATCTTGCAGCCCTCTGCTCTGCACCCATGCCATTCCTGTAGCACTTTCGGTCCACTACAGGAGTCGATCAACCCATTACTAGGAGGATATAACCAAAACAACAAAAAGGGACACCGATTTCTGTTAAAAACAATAGTAAATATCTGATTTTAAACCCACCTTTTCCAGATGTAACCATTTCTGAAACATGATGTTCTATTTTGATGTTTTTAAAACATAACTCATCTATAAAAATGGGTTTATCGATCTGCATGTTTCATTGATTTAGATTTCTTTTATTATTCTAAATGTTTGTTGCTTCAGCTTAACTATTTCAATATGTTGAGAATAAATTTTCAATCATGTTCCAATATAACTTATGCTTTCTACTGTTGTGTAAAGTCTTATAACAACATCTTCACGTGTTTTATTCAAGTGTTTTATTCAAGTATTTTATTGGTGTCTACAATCTCCTATATATTTCTTTTTGATATTCAAGGACTTTATTGGTGTCTATAATCAATCGACTCCAATACCATTATAATGTACAATACTTGTGATTACAAATTTATAAACATTACTCTTATTGGTGTGTCCATTTTGTCCAATTTTACTCCAATAATAAGAATCATTATTTTGATATTTCAAAAGACTCCAATATTAATTCTCATTATTAATATTGAAATATTGTATTGTCTCCATAAAAGCGGTGAACCATATCGTCGTGAAACGAACTAATTTTTTTCATCACCGTGCAAATGCACGGGCGAGTACTAGTTTATATATAATTAATGGTCTAGTTAGATGTGTTACCATTATTATTTTATAAAATCTATACTCCTTATAAATTGAAATTCGAACATCATGTAATAGAAAAATGTCCCTTTCATCTAGAATTAAGATATAATGGGTCATATAAAATTATATTATTATATGAATTACCATTATGAATTTATATAATTTTTCCTTATAAATTACCATTATAATTTAGGTGATCAAGTCAACTAATGTTTCGGGTCATGAAACGAGAGGTTCGTGGATCAAACATGGCATTAATTGGGTAATTAATGTGTAATCATCAGTCTATATGGGAGAAAACCATATAGATTGATAATGACACTTTAATTAATCCAATTATTTTTTTAGTAATAAGTGTTATCACATTTCAATATATAGGAATCAAGGAACTAAACTATATGAATTAGGAAAATGGACATAGTAAGTAAATGTGTCATGACATGAATGCATGGAATATAAGTCCTAAAGTGCCTATGATGATGCATGAAAAACTAAATCCTTATCACAATATCAAGAAAAAATAAAAATCTACAGTAATAGTAATAATAATAATAATACCACAAAACATGTGCATCACCCAATGGTGAAATAAATTCTACATTAATGGGAAAAAACAAAAAATAAATATTTCAACCTAGGAAATTTGGATTTCCCCCCATAGGTGGGTTAGATACTCCTAGATAGGGGATAATTAACAAAATATGACACATTACTAGTCTGGGTATTAAAACACAAATAACAAACCAAAATTAAAAAATAATTCTTTGATACAACTTTGTAACGCCCATCCAAAGAGCCACTAAAACGGTGCCACTTCCTAGTAGGTCACATAGCCTCAAGCATGACACCCCTTATGCCAGAGGCTACTAAATACTAGAGAGGGTCTAAGGTGGTATGATGGGGAGAATATACCATTTGTCAATAGAGTAGTGAAATGGTAATAATAAAAAAATAGAAATAGAATTTGTATAATATAATTGACAGTATAACGAAACAAATACAATAGTCAAAAACAAAAGTTATAAACTTCCATTTAGTAATAATAATAAAGCCTCAAGTTGAGTCATATCCAAAATGATGTCATTTCATGCTAATATAAGAAAGGGTGATGGGGATATAGGACAAAAAGCATAGACAACATGTTATACAAAAAAAGAAAAGACTAAATGATATCTCTAGGAGCATCACGGGAATTCACTCGGTATACTTCTCCCATGATCCCATGCTATAAGAAAAAAAGATCAAGTATCCAAGACCAGGAACCTTCCCTTTTCATAGCCTACATCCATAAGTTCTGTCTGGGTACCAATCAGCATCCCAAAAAGGGTGTGAGAATAAACTCACTATGCCACCACCAATGATGTTTAGAATAATCTAGTCAGTGTATATAGCATAAAAGTGTATAGGTATAAAAAATTTATAAACAATGCTGAAAATAAATACTAGTCAGCTTAGGTTTCTGGTGGACACTTGGAAAACGCTAGTTGCTTCATAAAAGGTTGGGATAAGTCTCATGTCAGTTACCATGAACATCAATATATAGGTAACTATACATAAAAAGTATACATGTATATAAAAGACATATGTGAGGACATATATAGACATATACATGGATACTAGCTGATAGATAGACCAAATGAGTAACTCAAGCATCCCTGCATAGTCTAACAAGTTGTATGGTCTAGCAAGGTTTCTAACCCTAAATCTGACATGAATGAAATATTCCATGCTTGTCACTCGATATGGTGGGGTGATTCTTCATTCCCAACACCCAATGCAAGGGAACGTGGAACATTATGCTCATCATCTATGTAAAAGTAAATGGTGTAAGATGCCATACCCATCACCCAATGTAAGGGAGTGTGAAATAACATGAACAAAAACTCCTTCAAACTTTTTCCACTGACCAATATCCATGGAATAATAATAATAATATTATGGAATTACCTGTTAATCATTTATATCCATTTAACCTAGTTAACCATGGGTTCCATAAGCTATAAATTTTCTTTATCAACTTATAACACATTACATGGTCGTGACACTCACATTCACTTAACATAAATTAAGAAATTTAATTTAAAAATCAAGTAAAATCCATTTTAATGTCAAGACCACCCACTTAAGAGGTGGTTGGTCCAATAAAACATTTAAATCAAGGTGGGTAATTCATTAAAAATACCCAAAGGGGTGGAAATCAATTAGGTAACCACCCTCTAATAATATAACATAAGTCTATAGGAGTATTATATTGTGCTTCAATTAATTTAAATGTAATAACACATTTTAGGGTATCATGTGGAAAATTACAGCAAGTGGCATAATGGGAAATACTATAAAAATGAATAAACTATTAGGGAAAAAAATTATACCAACTACCTTAGGTCTGTGGACGACTCCTCATGTAGTATTATATTTAGGTTTAAAGTGGAACAAAATAAAATTGAAAAATAGAAAAATTTCTTAAAAATAGGGCATATCCTCTCACACCAAAATACAATATATGATAGTGATAGAAACTAATACTGGAAGGAAAATTATTAAATCTCTTACCCTTAACTAACCAACACATCCGATGGTGGTAGAAATAGAGTCCTGATGGAGGAGACATAATAAAACCATATGTAAAGGCTCAAGATAGCTTTGTGGGAGAAGGATAGGGATGCATGTCAATGGGAAAGAAAAGTAAATAGGGAGGAGGGTTTTAAAAGTTTTATGGGAAAATCGAAAATTACCCTTAATTAAATGGGTTTCAAGGTTTGGACACATGGTTTTCCAAACTGTTTGTCAACCATGTGTCTTCTACTACCAAAGGAACCCCCTCACATGGGATAGGAAAGCGGTTTGAGTAAGTATTCCCAACCGATGTGAAATGACTCTATCACATGTCTGATACAAAATACATGTCCATGCGGTCTAGGTCTCATGGTTTAACCTAATCGTGTGACCCTCTGCTTCAAACTGAAACATCCTGCATAGTTTAGTCTAACAAAGCAGTTTGGGCTACATGGTTTATACAAACCATGAGGCTCAGCTGTTGCCACCAAAATATGGGGCTCTAGGCTCAAGAAAATCCCCAAAAACCCTTGTCTCTTTCATAACCTCACTAGGAACATTTACAAGGATAATAGTGAGGAATTTATAATGAAAAAAATGATTTGTACCTTCATAAAAAACCAGGTCATTACATTTATCTTATTAGATTATTATAGATTCTTCTTCATTTTATGGATTTATTCAAGAGTTTTTAGACAAGTTTGGGGTTGTGTTTATTGAATGAATTTTGGTGTATTATAAAATTCATGAGGAATATAAAAGACATCTAAGGATTTTTTTTCAAAACTAATAAAAAAATAAAATGTATGGTAAATTTATTAGGTTTGAATTTTGGTTGTAAAAAAATTATTTCCTTGGACATATTATTTCTAAATATGGAAAACTTTTTACCATGCTAAAAGAAGTTGTTGAAGAATGGAAAAGACTAGAAAATTCCATAAATATTCCTAGTTATCAAGGAATATCATTTGACTACTAGTGGTTTGTTGAAAATATTTCTTGGTTATCTAGCCCACTTACTGAGTTAATTAGAAAAGGAGTTAAATTCATTTGTGAAAAATAATTCAATGATTATTTTCACAAACTAAAGAAAATATTGTTGAATTATCCATCTTTGTCCTTACCTTCTAGAAATGGAGAATTTATCATCTATAGCGGTGCTTAATTGAAGGTACTTGGATATCTCTTTATGTAGAATTATTGGGTAATTGATTATGTTTCACATTAGTTGAAACCTCAGGAGTTAACTTATACTACACATGAAATGGAATTATCTATTATGGTTTTTTCATTATAAATTTGGTGGGATACTTTATATGTAGTAACTTATGGAATATATATTGATCTCCATATTTATAAGTATATTTTAACTTATAAATAATTTAAAATGATACCAAGAAAATGGATAAAATTGACCAAGGATTTTTATTTAATACACTACTGGAAAATAGGTCTATACCCAGGGTTTTGCAAAAAACTGTGGGTATAGGGTACCACTATACCCACGGTTTTCCAAAACCGTGGGTATAGTTACAGTACGTGAACCTATACCCACGGTTTTGGAGAACCGTGGGTATTGGGGGTTTTTTTGAAGACCTATACCCACGGTTCTGGAGAACCGTGGGTATAGCTTATGGCGGGGTATGAAAATTATGAGGGCAATGAAAAAAATTTGGCGGGAAGATATTTTTTCACAGTTTAGCTTAATATATTTATATAAATATATATTTATATATTCAGAATTTGTTTAGCTCGGTTGGTTACAGGTGTAGGCGCGGCTGTGAGACCTGTGTTCGAATCCCGCGGTCCGCATTTTTTGAATTTAAATACCCGATGTAGATTATATTAATATATATACATATATGTATTGTTAAATATCAATTAAAAATTCTAGGTCAGTTGGTCTGTTGGTGGTACGCGGCTGAGAGGTGCAGCCTAAGACGCGGGTTCTATTCCCCTTAGCTGCATTTTTAAATGTACACCGTGTGAATTAAATTAATATATATAAGCTGATGTATTAATATATAACAGAAGTAATTCACAACTTGGTTGGCTGCGCAGCCGCGAGTTGCAGGCGGAGTGTGGGTTTAAATCCCACCTTCTGCGATTTTTGTGAAATTAAATACCCTACAATTTTCAAACTGTGGGGTCTGTTGTGTGCCACGTTGTACAGCAGTGGTGAACACTTTGACCCCCCTATACCCATGGTTCTCCAAAACTGTGGGTATAGGTTGAGACCCCTATACCGACTCCGTTCCATCCCACGGTTCCCAAAACCATGGGTATAGCCTATACCCATGGTTTTGGGGGCTATACCCATGGTTTTGAACCATGTGTATAGGTCGTTTTTCCAGTAGTGATAATATATCACTATCCTGGAGAATAAAACAAAGTGATTAATGCTTTGAGTTGAAAAAATAATGATACATGAATAATGTTAATTTCCGAATATGACCCATTGGTTAATGAATTTTTGATTTTTTTTCTAGAAGCTATGGATGTAGGGACATCCACTATTTTGTTTTCAGTTTCAATGAAATTGAATTTGTATGAAATAATTATATAAGATCAGAATGAGGATCACTCATTGTAGGAAAAGATAAAATCTATTAATAAGGGTATGTTTCCTGATTTTAATAATGATTAGGAATGTGTTTTATGATTTGGAAAATTATTATATATTCCTTTTTCTTCTCACTTTAAGAAATATTTTTTTAGTGAATCTTATAGTTATTTATTTTCAATTCAACTTGGAAAACTAAGATATATAGATACCTTAAGAAGTATTATTGGTTGGATGGAATAAAAATAGATATTATAGAAATTTCCAAGAAATTTTTGACTTATCACTATGTTAAAGTTGAATGAAAATTATAAAAGGTAATGATTCAATATTTTACATTACCAGAGTGAAAATGAGAAAATATATCAATGGATTTTATGGTTGGACTGCAAAATAAATATTGACGTAACAATTCAATTAGGTTTATTTTTTATCAATTAACTTAATATGACCATTTCCATACCATTTAAGATATTATGTAATTATATCATATTTTTTGAATATATCTTAAAGAGATAGTCTGGTCACATGAAGTGCCTCTCTCTACTGTGTCAAACTGTGATCCAAGGTTCACATCCATTTTTTGGAATGGACATTAAAATTCATTAGATAATAAATTAATTTTCAATACAACTTTGTATCCCCAATATGATGGAAAATCTAAGAGGTTTATTCAGACCTAGGAATATATTATTTTTTCATGTTCAATGGATTACCAGGGATGTGGGGATAAACATATTCCCTTGGATGAGTATTCTTATAATAATAGATTTCATTCCAATATACTGATGACACATTTTGAGGAATTATATGGAATGAGGTGTGGAACAATAAGTTTTTGGGATGAAATAGGAGAAATTAATTGACATTACTAGTGTCAGTAGAGGAAATGGAAAAAAATTTGTTGTTGATTAAGAAACATATGAGGAAAACTCAAATGAGGTAAGAAAATTTATACAGATAACCGAAGGAAAGATATTTCTTTTGAGGTAGGTGATCATTTTTTTCTTAAAGTATATCCATGGAAATGTGTTATAAATTTTTATAAAAAGGGGATGCTAAGTACAATGTTAATTGGACCATATGAAATCCTAGAGAACATCAAATCAGTTTCTTATTAAGTGTCTTTTCCCCGAAGATTATCTCAGGTAAACAAAATTTTTCATGTCTTGATGTTAAGAAAATATGTGTCTGATTCATCTCATATGTTCACTCCTAAAGTAGTTAATTTTAAAGAAAATAATAATTATACATAATATTCTATTTAGATTCATGAATGAATAGAACAAGTGTTTTGGAATAAGGTCAATCACTGTGTTATCGTTTTATGGAAACACCATATGGTTTAAGATCCAACATGGGAATCAAAAAATCCTATGATGGGAAGATATCCACACTTGTTTAATAATTGAATTAAATTGGATGTACACAATTTACAAATGGGGAGAAGAATATAAAAACCTAGGTAATGATAGAATAAAAAAAATTCATGTTTATTAATATATTTATATACACTATAAAAATATTAAATAATTTTTTAATATTAAAAATGAATTAGTTTTAATCAAACACTTTAATTATATGTATTTATTAAAAAGGTTAATTTATATATTTTGAAATATTCTTTTCAAAAAATTAATATCATTTTTGAAATTATAATATAAAAATTTAATTATGGTTATATTTTTGGAATCCACTATATATACTAAAGTTGAGTGTTTCCCAGCTGATGTGTCGCCTCCAAAATAAATCATGTCACCCATATAACCTATCCATTTACTGTTCTTCCCTACACTATATTCTCACACACCCGCATTACGCCTCTCTTCTCGCCTCTGACAAACGCAAAAAACGCGACCCGACTTCGCGATTAGGGTTCCCTTATTCCATCTTCTTCCTCCCGCTGTGAGCTCAATCTACAGGCATTTCACCCATCCCACTCGTAATTTCCCTCTGGTGATCCTAGGATTCTCGCTGATTACCGACATCTCCCTTCATAGATCTCCTCTCCAGCCACACCGCACGACACCACACCTCCGCCTATGCTTCCAGTATCCTCCGTAACATCTCCTTCAACCATGGTATCCACCACCATTTCCTGCAAATCTACGACTTCCTACTACTTGGTCTACTCTCGATCGACACTTTATTTCACATACAACATCTTCCTTCTCATGCTTTCATCAATGATTTTACTCTATGGTGGTTATCTCCCTCCTCTATCGCATTCTAGGGTTTATCTTTGGCTTCAACCTGGAGGGGTGAGGCTTACGAATGTGTTGAGCTCCGGTGATGCCTCCCCCTTCCATCTGCCCTTGTTCTTTCTTTTTTCTCTCACAGGTTGGTGCTCGATGGTCTTCACGACACAAGTGAACAGTGATGATGCTTTGAGGTTGGAAGCTCGGGAGGTGTTTTTGTGGTGCCACCGTTCGCAGTGTTCCCCTCCCTCCTTGACGGCTTCTTCCACTTCCAGTGGTTGGTGCGATTTGGATTATAGCGTTGAACCTTTTGCGGATCCACTACATTAGGCTTCCATGGTTGTCAAATTTTTGATTAATTAACCAGTTTAGGTTGATATTTATAATGCTTAATGTTTCATTTTATTTTTTATGTATCGTTTAATTGATGTTATTTCAATTAAAGATATTTACTACAGTGAGGTTGTGCTCCGGGGTGATGGAATTGGCCTTCATGAATTTGGTGATGGTGGCATTGATGGTGTAGCTGGTTTCGAGGGTAAATAATGTATTATTTTGACAATGAATTTCATTTTCATACCATTTAATTGTACACTTATGAAGTTTAAACTAATCTTCACTGTAAAGCAATGTTTTTCCATGCAGATAATGTGTATCTTGTTCAGGCCCTTTTCAAGCAGTGATTTCTGGTTTCACGAGGGGAATTCATGAGTAGTAATTCGTTGTTGCAATTGTGTCCTTGGAATATTTTATTTAAGCAGCCTATGATGACATGTTAGTGTTTATTTTTTGAGAATGTTACTGATAAAACATGTTAATTGTGAAGTGTTTTGTTTGTATCTTCTTAAACATTTTTGGATGGTTTGGTGTTGCAGATGAGAATGAAGGATGTTGTCATTTACAATTAATCAAAGTTGTCTTCCACTACACTGGACAAATTTTTCCCGGTAGTATACAGGTTTAGGTGATCTGTACAATATGATTGTGAAATGGTGAGTTCCACATAGTCCCTGATTTATAGAGAGGGTAATGCAATTTCTGTTGGTGATATTGGTAACATAGTAGTCACTTGTGTTTTTTCATGGAATTAGAGTTTTTTGTAATTTCACTTGCATATATATTTCTATCAAGCTATGCATTCTACAATTAATGATGTGCGAGTAGATGAGAATGTTGGAACACATTATAGAATATGTAACTTATTATTTGGTGGATGAAAAGCAGTACATTCATGGGATCCAACAGCTAAAGCAACAACAACATCAAATCTCTTCTGATTTGTGCAATCCAGCTGAACTTGAGGAGGTTGGAGCGAGTGATAAAATTGTAGAGCGTCTGAAGGTACCCTTCATTTTATTCACCTTACATTCCCTTTTTTGAGATTCAGTACCTTGCCATAGATTTTCTAAGCCCCACAAATCCATTTTGTTTTTGGTTTGGTGAGACAGCCCTAGAAATGGCAGAGAAGGGTAAGATCGTGATCATCATTGGGTCCAGATACATAAACAGGTTTATTGTCGATGCCAATGCCATGTCAGCCTTTAACAGTTTCAGACTCATCGCAGGTGGTACACACAGGGGGTTTTGGGGCATTGCAAGATAGATCACTACAAGTAGTCTTCCAAAAACTATGGATTCTCTTATAATAACTCATGTGGTTTGTCCTCCAAACTCTTTCACTCATGATTATGTGATTTCAATAAACTTATTCAACATAGGGATAACTTGTCTATACAAATTCCATTAATATAAATGTTTTAGTTCTATATACGCAGTTAAAATTTGTAAGAATCCCATAACATGTACAGTTATTTCTGGGACCTGACTTCAAATTTCATTATGTTACAGGTTGTTTCTTCTGATGAAACCTCCCGAAAATTTGTTTCAAGTACCCATACAATGTCGTCTTCATACCCAAAGGTATGAAATATTTAATTTCTTTTCATTTTAAATTCTATATTGAAAACTAATTTTTATGCAGGTTTTTTTAAAAAATAGATTCACATTTATTCATATTTTTTCACACAACATCATATCTATTATATATACTATAGGCTGGGAATTCTCCACCCACGTGTTTCCAGTAGATTCATCCTCCTTACATGGAAAACTCTATGGTATAAAATCAGTGTTGGATTGGTTAACGATTTTCTCATCACCCAAACATCTCTGTCTTTTATTTTTTAAATGGATTTTAGCAAATTCATCAAATATATTAATAGTAAAATCCCCTTAAAAGCATTCTCTCGCAATCCTTATAAACATTATACATTGTTTTCCTTCTATTCCCTTTGAATTAATTTACAGTATACTCTATTATTCAAACATTAAAGGTAAATTGAGAGAAAAATATAACATTTTGGAGGACAAGCACCACTAAGTAATTTTTTGTTGTATCATATTAGCATGGTTCCTTGTCTGATGATTTTTTGATCTAAAATACCACTGAGAAAAATGCCATTGAGTTTTTTTAGTTTCTCAATCTCAAAGGATTTTGTACTTTATTTCTCAACTGAAATGCTTATTTTTTTTACTTCTATAACCATGTTTATTCTAATAAGCATTGATGTAAAATGATGCGACTATCAGCAAAAAAGGGAAAATCATCAAGTTTCAACAAAACATGTCTACCAATATAAACCCCCTTTGATTTTATCATGTAATATCAGGCTGCTTTTCCATGTTTCAAAACTATATTATTGAGTTATATTATCCTTTATGATTATCCTACTATATAAATCCTGCTATTCATTTAGTGTGTAGATTTTAATCAAAAAATCTACCCAATTACCTTTTCTAAATGTTCTCACTATGGATTAAATCATATGCATCTTTCAACTTCAATTTTTTACTCACTGATGAATAACCCACTACTGTATCAGTATCTTACCCATTTTCATGTGACGAAGATAACAAAACTAGTTTATATATCTAATCATCTAATGTAATTTCCATAAACAATAGATGTGACTCTTCTAATGAAACATCTCTCCATTGATGATGCTCAACAGAATACTGATCTGTAGGGTTTTCTTTCCACTCAAACTAGGATAGAATTTTAGAGATACCTCTATGTTCATATTGATACTCTAATATGGACTCCCATCTCCATTGTTATGTTCAATTATATGGATTATTATAGATATCCATGTGATGGAAACACTACAATTTACTTATGGTTGCAGATGTTCAAAATTCCTTTTATCTCTCCCTAACATTTTCTGCTGCTATGGAGAACCAAGAAGTGCAGGCTACCAATATATAGCCTACTATAGAAAACTGGATTCCATGTTGCTCCGACTTTCTACCTATGTCTGAAAGACGATGAATGAATTTTAAACATATTCATCTCCTATAGATTTTAATGAAGGTTCTGGGAATTATTCAGGTTAAATTTTGAGTTAATCTGAACATGGATAGTTTTGATTGATTCATGACATCCATCATCAATTTTTTCTAGATCGATCAAATACAAGAATTACTGGTTACACCAGTGTCTACTTTAATTTCTTATATTTGGAAGGTAAAAAATTTCATACCTTTGATAATCATAGGCCCTCAATGGAAGATGTGTTGAATGCAGTTTATAGGAAGGTCATGGAAACTTCCAAAACACTGCAAGTTGGTCATGATAGGTTTTCTCAGCAGAAATGATGGTTGAATATGAGGAGGGCATGAAGTGGATCCGAGGGTAAGGCAGGTCTTGGAAAGGTGCTGCATTTCCTATTTTTATTTGCGTTTAACTTTATTCAGGGATGTCTTTTGAATGCTTTGTCATTTTTTTATCAGATTTTATCAAAACTACTAAATAACACTCAATCAATAAAAAAATGTGATATTATAAATTAACATATAATAAGTAGAAATAACATGTACCAAAAATGTAATATACAGTTACATAAGTAATGTTGAATATGAAAAAGACTTCGAATGCCTTAACAACTTATATAACTGTGTATTGAATATAAAAAACTGGATTGGTTATGCATGCAACTCTAGATGTCTTGATATTCATTTTGATAGTTAATATGTGATAATGATATTTCCTCAACAGTTTATATGAAAATTTCATATGCAAATCTAATTTGATAATAGTATTGAAGTTGAATTGAAAACAGTTAAAATCACAGTTAATTACAAGGGTGATTATACTTCCAAAATAAAATATTTCTTCTCACTTTTAATTATTTATCATGCATGATAACAGAAATTTATATTCAATATCTATTCATTTACATCTTGTGAATATACATTCAGTTACATGACATTTATAGTGCTCATTATTTTATTTTCGATGAACAATGTGATTCCTATTATCCTATATCTATATGTTTATTCATTTATGTGACTATAGATTAACTACTGTAATGGTTTATACTATGATAACCATTCCAAAATCAGTGGTTATAACCCTGTTTTCTGGATTTAAGGCTTCAGTTTCAGGTACGTTAATAATCATTCAAGTTATTGAGTAGAGGAAATATTAATATAAATTGATTTATTTAGTATTTTCCTTCATTTTTCATCGCATGATTTTATCCCGCTTTTTCATTTTGATGTAAGGTACAATGCATGAGGTGGGGCTATGACTTTCCAGCCTGCAAAAGACTTTTCAGTCCATAATGGATCAAATAAACATACGATAGAGATAATAAATAACATGAATAGAGCTCAACCAGAAACTGAAGTACTGTGCAGGGGAACTGATAAGGTGAGCCTTTCGATGAATGCTTAATTTCTCTAAAAAAAGATCAATTTACATGTTTCATATGTTTTAAACTATTTTTAAACTAATAGAATTAATCTTTTTGAACTATTAAATATGTTTTTTACAGTTTATAAGTTCAATAGTTGTTATGTAAATGAAAAATACAAATATTCTGCAGTGTATAAGGTCAGATGCATGAATTTCTTTTTAGATCATGTATTAACAATGTCATTCCTTTAAAACAATCCACCTATATGAATTAGTTTTAAATATTGATGAAAATAGAATCATATTTCTGTATTCTACATCATAGTTTAGCGCTCAGTGCCTAACAATGTATAAACTGATTCAATCGAATATCTGTAGTTTTTCTGTAGATTAACAACCGTAATGGTTTCTACTATGATTACTTTTACAAAAACAATGGTTACAACCCTAATATCTGGAGGGTTTTGGTGGCCTAAACCACCATGTTCACCTTAGGATCCTACCGGGGCCTCACTGGGATGTGCTAGGAATAAGGTTCTTTCGTTCTCTACACCAGCAACCTGGTAACTTCCTATTATAGGTTTATATGTAGATACTTAAACTCACATGAATTTAGGATAAATAGTCTGATTTTTTTTCTTCAAACAAATGCAATGTTTAATGGGTATTCTGCATGTTTATCGCTGGAAGAATATTTGTGGGCAGCTACATACCCCAGCATCCAGCCTGCCTCTGTATCCTCAACAACACCATGGCTGCGCCTAAACCACCATGTTCCCCTTAGGATCCTACCGGGGCCTCGCTGGGACGTGCTAGGAAGAAGGTGCTTTCATCCTCTACACTGGAAACCTGGTAAATTCCTATTATAGGTTTATATGTAGATACTTATACTCACATTAATTTAGGATAAATGGTCAGATTTTTTTTCTTCATACAGATGCAATGTTTAATGGGTATTCTGCATGTTTATCGCTGGAATACTATTTGGGGGCAGCTACATACCCCAGCAGCCAGCCTGCCTCTGCATCCTCAAAAACACCATGGCTATGCCTAAACCACCATGTTCCCCTTAGGATCCTACCGAGGCCTCGCTGGGATGTGCTAGGAAGAAGGTTCTTTCATTCTCTACACCAGGAACCTGGTAACTATCTGTTAAAGGTTTATATATAGATACTTATACTCACATGAATTTAGGATAAATGGTATGATTTTTTTTCTTCATACAGATGCAATGTTTAATGGGTGTTCTGCATGTTTATTGCTGGAATACTATTTGTGGGAAGCTACATACCCCAGCATCCATCCTTCCTCTGCATCCTCAACAACACCATGGCTTCCACCTTCTCGTTCAACCACACACTCGCCCTCCAGCTCCCGGGCCTCTACAACACTTCGGCCGACATCTCTAACTATTATGGTACTTTTTTACATTTTTGTGATATGTACTTGATAAAAACCCATTCATATTTATTTCTATGGGGTTTTTATGAGCAGGAATTTCAGTGTCTCCTCCTGGTACTACCCACAATTCTCAGGCTGTAGAAGCCATGACCACCGGTTCCTGGTCGCCTACTGGTATGGTTTCATCTCAACAGCATGACATACAGGTAACTGAACCAACTGACTCTGTTTTACTATTAATTTCATTGTTGGAAATATCAGCTCCCCACTTGGTTCAAGCGGCACCAGGACACAACACCATGGGACTTCAGTTTGGCAGGAGCTCCGACACAGGTTTAATGAAGGCTGGCAAACTAGGAGTGGCAGTGACAGCAGCTTATCTTTTCATGTAAATATTGTACTGAAAGTAAAATTAATATTGGAATGGTATGGTGTTTCTATTATGAATTGGTTTTAATCCACCAAAAGCTGGGATTACTGATTTATGAAACCAAAAGAATGATGTAATTGCATGGTAATTGATAATCAAAAATTATTCAGTTATTTTCATCATTATTTCTTAGTTTTCCTTTCCTCTATAGTCTATACTATTAATAGATTATACATATATTCTTAACATGTTTTATTCACATTTTTTTTAAACTGTTGTTCCTTTCAATTAATTATCACCACTTAATTTAGGTTACTAATTACTAGTGATTGTACATTTAACAACTTTCCCAGTTTCTTTTATTTTTCCGAAATATTATATTATCTCTATAAAAGCAGTGAACCATATCATCATGAGAAAATTCTGTTTTATCACCGTGTAAATTCACGGGTGAGTACTAGTTTTTAATAAATATTGGATTGTAAGTGAATAGTAAAAAACACAGATTTCTATGAAAATTCATGTCTATTCGATATAATAAGTAATTTATAAGTCCAATTATGTTTTTATTATGATTTAATGTAACATAAGTATTATTTAGTTATATATAACCCAATTTAATAATTTTTAATCAAATATATATTTTTTATTTTAGTATAATTTGGTTTTGGGGTTCAAAACGGGTTTTTCAGAAAACCTTTTTAAAGTGAGAAATGTTTCTACTTTTTAATTAATTAAGATAATACCTAATGAGAAATTTTTAAATGTAATTTAAAGATTATATATAAAAAATATTATTTTATATTTATAAAATTATTATTATTATTCATAAAGTTAATATAAAATAACACTTTCTTGAAAAATACATTTCATAAAATCCCACTTATCGGTAGAATCTGTGAGTTTTGTTTTAAAATAAAATTTTCCACTTATGTGTATTGAATTTCTTAAAATGTATTAAATATTTAAAATAATAATATTTTATATTATATAATAAGGGTAAATGAATTTTTTACCATAATGAATAGTGAAAATAGTAAAGATTAATTATTGTGGTCAAGGTAAGAATGGATTTACCATGGGGTTAAAATAAAAAATAAGGTTTTAAATGATTTAAAAATTTTCTAAATCAATTTTATATCCATATTGATTCTGACGCTTTCGTCGGGGCATGCGCGTCTGTCTTGATGGGGGACAGTGGCACTATTTGTTGCCCCACATTCTTGCTTTCCAAAGGCGGGCAACATCCATTCCTTGTTCAGGGACGTTTGCTCCTTTATCGAAATGGGATGATGGGATGTCGGTTCTTCCTTCTGTGGATTCATCCTCAGAACTCGTCACCTAGTCCGGGTCTCCCTTATAGATTTAAGACGTTGTTCGTGAAAGTCTTCCTAGTGACATATCTTCATGGAAACCAGTTAATTACACTGCTTCTGTCGGGACATTCCAAAGGGTCTGATCAGGGTAGCAACCTTCGGTCAGGGGATTAGTCACGTTGGACATCACTGGCATGTTTGGACGCTAGGACACTGGCACGTCTGGGTTTCTTCCCCTTATTATATGGCTTCTCGAGGGCATGAAAGCCCGAGGCATCCCACGTCTAACGTGGAGAATCATATGCTATAGGCATGTATCGGAGGTTTTCCTCAGCTTCTCATGTTTAACATATGGTATGCCGTGAGTTTAACATCTATTAGAGATGGATCAGACTGATTATAACACTGATTAGAGTGGATCAGATGGGTGCAACCCCTGGAGGGAACACTAATGTTGGGGCCAATGTGTGGTTAGCTTCCCGGTTACTGTTAAGGAGAATAGGGAATGAGGTTTCATGATCTCACTGGGATGTGGTAGCTCGGGTAAGAATCAGGATGGATAATGGATGGTTTAATGAGGTGGGTGGAGAATGATATGGAGTCAACTCAAGGACGATGATGATGTTGGTATTGAGTCTTGAAGAGACCTCCTATGTATCCCCGTGGTAGGGAATCAAAGTCTTCATAGTTTATCTGACGATGACTTACTTCCGATTGGTGATTTCAAGGGCTTACCGTCGGATGGTGGATCGCAATGGCTTACCACTAGATGGGGTCACAACGGCTTACCACCAAATGGGGTTGCAACGGCTTACCGTTGGACAGGATCACAATGACTTACCATTGGACGGGATCGCAATAGATTACCGCTAGACGGGGCACAACGACTTACCGCTGGACGGGGATGAACCTCAGGGAGACTTCCTACGTACCTTATCTAGGAGAAAAGGATAAAACCCATGTAGTCCTGTGGGATGGGGGTCAGTGGACCGACGTGAAGGATGGCCTAGGGGCCCAGATAGATGGTGGGATTAAACCTTGTGGAGGCTTCCGACGTACCTCGCCTTGGAAAGAATCAAAGACAACATAGTTCATAATGGCGTGGGCAAACCGACGTGAAGGGGGTTGGAGTGACTGGGTGTTGGGCTTGAACCTCAAGGAGGCTTCCTATGTACCTTATCTAGAATACAAGGATCAAAGGTCTTGTAGTTTGTGATGGTGTGGGAGCTGACATGAATGCGGGTCCGAACCAATGGTTGTTGGGATTGAACCTCAGAGAGGCTTCCTATGTACCTTGTCTTGGCAAGGATCAAAAACCTCATAGTTCATGGGGTGTTTGGTGAACCGATGTGAAGATGGTCGAGACCAATGGGTAGCAGGCTTGAACCTCATAGAGGCTTCCTATGTACCTCACATTGACAAGGATCAAAGACCTCGTAGTTCTGGTTGGCTGGGGGCATACACTCCAGGCTGCCTGGAGAGGATGTCATGGTCAGTGCTTTCTCTAAGCCCACATGAGTCATGCTTGGTGTGAGAAACAAGAGACAACAAAGACCTAACGATCACGTCACGAAAGGTGCGTACGTGGGAAGTGGAGTGGGGCTCATGCGTGGTTAACGACCCAAAGAGGAAATAGGGGATTACACACCGTTCACAGCCTTGGGAGATGGAGATTGGGACTTACACCAGGTTGGAGGCCCGGGTGGTGACTAAGCCCAGCAAGAGAGGTATTTGGCACCCAGGAAGAGAGGAGGACTAGGGGTGTTTCCTCCTATAAGGAAAGATAGGGGCTTACACCAGGGTGGTTGCCCTTTCCCCGCGAACAGACACTACTCCGATAAAGAGGATATCATTCCATGTGAGTAATGATTTCACTCCCATGGAGACTAGTGGGCATAGATAATTTCTGAGATGGGGCACCCTACGTGCAAGGCATGGGGCGAGGTCATAGTTTAATGTCATGTGATGAGGACAAAGGTGCTTGGCAGTTTAATGTCCTGCAGCTTGGACGATGTGGGTGCTCTCCGCACCCCTAGGACTTACATAACTGATACCCACCGACCCTTGGGGGAAGGAAGGCATCAGTAATGCCATGGTGAGGGGTTTTTATGGTGCGAACCATTGGGGGGTCCATGTTAGTGTGGCTATGCGAATAAGAAAAATCCGTTATCATTCCTATGTGAAAAATCATGAGGTGAAGTAATGCAACAAGAAGTATCATCCAAGGGACTTTGAAGTTACTTCATGCAAACTTAAAGGGCCGCACGAAAAAAGGAATTGTAGAGAAAAGGGGTTCATAGGAAGCCTTGTGAAGCTCTGTTGATCCATGAAGTGGAGGGGCTTCGTGAAGGTATGTGCTTCGTGAATTGAAGTTTCTTAGGCTAGGCATAGGGCATAGGTGCATATGGGAGGAGATTCGCGAAGTGGAAAGGCATTTGCAAAGTAATGCCTCACGAAGCAGGGGTGCCTTGTGAAGTAAGGTGTCATGAAGCAATGTGCTTCGTGATGCATAGTGACCCTACCATAGCATGTGGGTCATGTGTGTATGGAGGGTGTTTCATGAAGCATAAACACTTCACAACAACTCGAGTCCCTATGGGGATCTCCTTCCTTTGTGAAGGCCCATGAGCATCATGAAAGGCATCCCTCTCGGAAGAGGGGTTCAATTAAAGAAAAGTGGGAGGCACTTTGGAAAGAAAAATTACCTTGAGGAGCTCATGGTTCACAGAGCAAGAAGTGCTTTGTAATTTGAGAGCTCAGAAGGTGAAAGGTCAGATGATCCATCCTTTGGGATCAAGGGGAGTCCTGTATTTATAGGCAAGAGGCGCAGTGAGGCAGAGCTCACTCAGTGCGAAGAGAGAGTTTTCTCCATGGTGGGTCGCGAACATCGAATTCGGTTGCAGAGCCTCCCACCTCCTTACTCCGTGGTAGGGTCACGAACATCAAACTGGCTCGCGGAGGATGCTGCCTCCTTGCTCCACAACAGGCTCACAAATGTTAGATTCATTCGTGGAACGTCCCGCCTCCTTGCTCTACGGTGGGGTCGTGAATGTCAGAGTCGTGCATCGAGCCTCCCGCCTCCTTGATCCGCAGTGGGGTCACAGACATTAGATTCGTTCACGAAGCATCCCGCCTCCTTGCTCCATGGTAGGAGCAGGGCCATGGGGCTCCGCGAAAGGGCTACGTGAGGTTGCACCGGAGACTTCCCTCTTGTTCTTCTTTTTCCCAACTTTTGAAGTCAACAAATGCCCCACCTTAGACTTTGAACCGATGTGAAATCAAGGTTCAAAGTTTGAGGGCCAATCACCAAAATCTCTCGGTCGTCCGCGAAGCTGTTTTGTGAAGAGGGATCAAGAAGCGGATAGGTGACATGCAGGCTGAGCGCGCCGCGAATCTTGGTGCAGCATGGTTGCACCGCGAAGCTCCCAAGGTCATCACCTATAAATAGGGAAGTTGACATCACTTTTTTCCTTTATTTCCTCTGCAATATTGGCTTGTAGTTCTCTCAATTCGCGAAGATCAGAGTACTCCGCGCTTGCTCTTCGCGAATTGGGGCTTCTACTTTGCGGTGCACAGTGAGTCTTCGACTCCGCGACAGTGCTTAGTGACTTTCTTTTGGAAGGTCGGGGCAAGGCTTTGCGGACATTCTTTGTGAATGAGCTCCACGACATTGCTATGTGAAAGGGCTTCACAAACCAAAGATTTGAAACACCCAAACTTAAAACTGAATGGCTCATCAGGAGTCTGAAAGGGGGGTCCTCACGGATGCTGGCCAAAGGGAGGGGATGACGAACAACTTGGGCCTAGGGGAGTTAATACGGAGCCATTCTAACCATGGTTCATTGGTGGAGTTTCTATTGGAGAGCCAGAGGAACTATCCACTATACAAGAGGTTTCATTTGTATGGATTCAGGTTGAGGGATGATTTATTCATTCCTAAAGAAAGTAGGGATGAGCTAGCTTACTGGTTCAGGAGTACGTTGTGTTGGCGACAATGGTTTAGGACGGCTGACGACCATGCCTAAGAAGACTCTACACCCGTCGATGCTGACTGCCTGTACAACCACCTGAACAACGTGGATGGGAAGGCATTGCAGCTGGAGACGTCCCCCCCTCTGTACCAAAAAATCTTGAAGGCAGCCTTGAGGAACCCGGGGAAGGGATGGTCTTGTTAGGTACCAGGACGGGCAACAGAATCCGGTGGGCCAGAAATTTAATTTTTTTGCATCACCAGAACAATGTTATGATGCCGACTCCAGTGAGTTATCCTGGTATGGTCCGAGGACCACGTGTGGATTTGAAAGAGCACAAAAATAAACTAAACATGTACCTTGTTCGGATTTGACGTGTGAAAGTCCACTGCAGGACACCAGAAATCATTGCTTGAAGACTCTGACATCAAAGCCCTCTAGATCATCCAAACACGCCTCTCGAATCTACTCGCGCATCGTTCGTCGAGTTTTGGGTGCTATCATGGATCTTCAACGCTCACTTCAGCGCAACGACGATCACCGTAAGGCAAGAACCATCAATCTGAGATGGATGAACTTGAATATTTTCCTTCGCTTGAGAGACTCTCTCTCTAGATTCCAGGAGGACAGAGAAGCTCTCAATCCCAACACATTGAATAGTTACATGGGAGAGCATATCTCTAACTTATATAGGGAATTTTTAAAACACACGGTATAGATTTCTGGCCCCCGTGTAATAAACGTAAGCTATATAAGTGTTTTAAATAATTATTTATAACAAATAAAATTATGCCATAAATAATATTTATAATTTTTCTTTTACTCGTAATATATATAAATATATTACGAGATAAACTTGAGTCTCTAACTTGACTCACACCTCCTGCTAATATTAAATGGACCTAGGATATTAAAATCCATTTGAATAATATTAATACTTGTATTTACTATATAACTTATAAATACATGTTATAAAAAAATTCAATGAATTATTCTAAACTTGAATAATTAATGAATTTATTTATTCTTTGGTGATCCATAGAACATGGATAGTACTCAGACCCTTTGGCGGGTCCCACCAAGTTCTATATTCCTATTCCAAGAATAGGGCAGATTTTTGAAGCGCTATTGTGTGTGACCCTCTAGGCCCTTACCTCAATAGCAGTGAATAATATCCACCGACTAAGAGCAGGGTCTAACAACCCATCGAGGCCCCTATAAAGATAAGGCAAAGTCAAATCAATAACTACCTTCCTACGAACACGGTTCGTGTAATATAATCTCTTCGTCATCGATATCTCAATAAAGCAGAATGCACACTAGTTTCATCATTCTTTATCTTGATTTATTTTATTTATTGATTTTTCTGGACGTTCTTACCTTCCACTACCATGGAAATGGATTTAATAAAGGTGAAACCATCCTAATCAACCAGGCCCGAGATATCTCTTCCTAAAATCAGAAGCGACAAATACTTTCTCGATCATTCAATCAATTCCATGCCATTAATGATGTACCCGATACAAACTACCTCACCAAGACTTTGTCACCATGGTTTTCGCCTTGCATAAAATGTACGTAATTAAATGAAATTCATTGATAATGATCTCAAGTCTGGAGACCATTACTCATGTATGTAGATAAGAACGACCAATGGCACATATAAACATTTGGTGTTCCTATTATGAAGGTCTGTCCTCATGATCTCAACTACTAGAGATCATCAAGTGTGAGATTCATGAGATGAAGTCTCAATGATTATGATACCCCAACACCCGATGGTCACACATCATCTGTGTCTTATCAGAATGATGTAACTGGACCATATGACATAACTTTAAGATTAATATCATGGTATCTCAGGGTTCTCATTATATTCTGTGATCTGTTATACCCCCTTGATATGAAATGTAGTCTAAGGACATTTCTATAAACAAAGTGGATGCAGAAGTATCTTCACTATTATGTAAAGATAAACACACATGTATTATAACAAACTAAATACATGTAGTTTTAATCAAAATACAATACAAGCTGGGTCTAGGACATCCACTTTCAATAGGTCTGAGGATTAGGACCTGTTACAGGGCGACAAATTCACAAATAATTGGGCCTGGGCCTACTAGGTAGGTGCCTCATGTGAAGAGTCTGAGGATGAGCCGAGGAGAGTGGGCCTATATGAGGCAGCTTGGGCCACCCAGTTTCACATCTATCAACTAAAGCAGCTGATGCCGAAGTTGCTGAGTAGCTGGTCATAGAGGACCAATACCATCCACCTACACTACGGGGAGATTGGTATTAGCCTGTGGGACGTGCACTAGATATCATGGGTCCCAATATTGGGGGTGATGTATGATGAATTCCTCCCTATCATGGGTGTGTGAGAGGATCTAGAACAAATTTTGCGGCTGGCGATGGTGTTGATGGAGCTGGTGTCGAGAGAGGACAAAGAATCCATAAGGGATGTCCACTTCATGTGGTGGTTCAAGAACTTTCTGAACTTCCCTAAAGACAAGAAGTTTTCGGTGAGGCCTCGGACTTGCCCGAAGGGGGATCAACAAGGCAAGGAGCACTCGTACTGGCGGCTCATGGAGGAAAACCAGTGTAAAACCTAGGTATTTAGCATTAGCACCGAGCAACAGCTGATAGTCAGGCTGGTGGTATTCATCGCAGCTCTCATTTGTGGGTGGATCCTGCCGGCAAGGGATACAAACATGGGCGTGCAACCCAACACATTTATCATGGCATCCATGTTGGCGACAGGAAGGTGAGTCAACCTTGGGATCTCAATGCTCGCCAAGATATATAAGATGTTGTGGCACATCAGTGAGGGGAAGAGGCCAGAGAGAATATGTGGGCCATTCCACCTCCTGTATGAGTGGATAACAACGCATGTTAGGGGGGTTTATGAGTACACAAACCCCATCTCGCCTCTGGGGTTGAACTTCCACCCCTATATTCTGAATGTCGTTGGAAGCTTTTCGGCCAAGCTGACCACACTGTTGGTACTGAACTGGGTGTGGAAGGTGGAGGAATTAAACTCTCACCAGTTACCATTGCCAATATGTGATTTTAATGATGGAAACCAAGGAACGGAAGAACACCGGTCCTATCTCCTGGCCTTTCGAGGTGGAGTCCTAGTGGAAAGGGTGGACTGTGAGCCCCTGTTCCAGTCGTACACCCCGTACAGATTTTCTCGGCAATTTCAGTGTATGCAGTGACTGACCCCCTCATGGTTCTATCTAGGGGTGAGCCACGAGGAACATACATGTGTGATGAGGAAGGTGTGACTCATGTTCACACGGGAAGATGGGAAGATGCAGAATGAGTTGCCTCCTCTTATTACTATCTTCAGGTTGGTAAAAGAGTATGCCCAAAGCTGAGAGGTGGCCTACCTGGGGGAGGTGCTGAAGCACCCAACCATTCGGGTTAGTGATAGTGAGCCTCCCTAATCTCGAGGCCAGGGCCGGAAGGCGGAAAGGGAATCTCACGGTGGCGGGGCTGCCATGGCGGTGAGACCCACACCAGTTGAGGGTGAGGCAGCAACGATAGATCCAATAGCAGTAGCAAACCCGAAGGTTCCAGAAGAATAGAGTCATCTTAGGGGGGGCACCGAGAGGATTCCATAGGATACCCACCCAGGCTTCGGGGAAGTGGATGCGCCATATAGACATGTCGGAGAATGATGTCTTCCTGGAGGCCTGGGACATCTGGGAAGTCAATTGGAAATTCATCATCCAGTCTGAGATGTGGCAGCACTTGAACTGTCTCGGGATGGATTTTCTGGGGATAGGCCCTATCAGGGCTGACTTTGTGGTGTCTTGAGTGGAGGCGGAGCAATACATGGAAGATCTGGAGGACTTTGTGCATTCCCAGGGTTCCCTAAATCCAATGATAGACCGTGTCAAGGTACTATTGGATCTTACAGTCCCTCCACAATTTTTGGCTGCTGAACTGAGAGAGCGCTTCCCTCTGCTAGAAGAATCAGACGAGTCCTCCTGGGGGGACAAGGCCGATAGGGGGAGTCTATTGGAGGAGGGAGAAGTCAGATATCAGGACTTGGACCTTGAAGAATTTGCAGAGGCCCTTGAGATAAAATTCCAATCCCCTTCCTTAGGGTCTTCCCCCAGGTAGTTCAGGACTCCTTGCTAATACTTGAACTATGCAAGAGAGTCTCATACACAGAACTCGTTCTCGTCCCTTAGTGGATGCAGATGAGGGGTCTTTAAGATCCACACCTATGGATGCATCAATTTCTACATTGATTAGGGCTAGGACACCTAAGGTGACCCCTCTGGAGCTTTCAGATCTTCTGATAATATACGGGGGCCACGCCTCAGGGTCCTGATAACATCAACCCAAGAACTAGACAAGAAATTCGATCTCTATAAGTTTATTCTACCAAATTCATGGATGTCACCCATATACCATGTCAACTAACATACAAGCCCCTTTTTGGTGTGCACAGTTCTTCAAATGGAATGGGTCGCCTTAGCGAGGTTGGTCGGGGCTTCTGGCGGCATCTTTCCCAGAGGAATGTCGGTGATCATGGAGGCGGATATCCAGACTGACCAAACTGTGGCGCTCACGATTGCTGGTGGGACCGCCAGTGGGGTTGTGCCCAAGTTTATTGAGGTGGGATCCGATGATGAGGATTGATCAGATAGCCCAGGTCCCGCCATGCCTGATCAAACACCAGATGCAAACCCTGCTGACGAGTTCCTAAGGGCGTTCCCCGCTTATGAGCCTGCCAACTGTGCTGACTGGGATGAGACGACATCTGCTAAAGTGGATAAAAAAATAGTCCGTCGCCAATCATGGAAGATGATCAAGTGCTTCATTGATGACATGCCCTAAGCACTATGGCAGGATGAGATGGACAGACTTCTCTCATGACTGCATGAATTGTGTGCTGGGGGAGTGGACGCCCAACGTCCTCAAATGCTCATCTGAGATCTTATTGCAGAGAAGATTCGGGACTATAAACGTGGCCTTGGTGTCGGTGGGCAGTAGAGGAAAGCGGTGAACATCAAGAATCTCTGATAGGATGACAATGAAGTTCAACGGCTGTAGGTCCGGGTGGATGAGCACTCACCCACCCTTAACACGCAATCGGGGCTGATATTGCGATTGAAGGCCCAGCTGGCAGGGGCTGAAGAGGGCCTGAAGTGAGCCTCTGAGGAGATGACCGTTATCCAGACCGATGTAGGGCAGGCCCATATTGCAGCCGATGAATTGTGTCCCATCGCTACCGAGGAGGAGCGGGAACTAAACAGGCGGCATAAAATCTTGGACGCCACAAGCCAGAGGGTGGTGGAGTTGTAGCTTTCTTTTGATAGGATTAACCCATCCATGAGATGGATAGACCATCGGGTGCTGTACAGATCACAAACCATCTAACATACTTTCATTCTTTGATTATTTGGATATAATAACATGCATGAGTCCCGTTATTATTGTCGGTTTTGCACGCATTTGTTATATTCACGAAACGCCCAGTGATCAATCCCTAAGATCACACGGGTTGAGCCCAATATGCGAAACAAGGGATGATCGCTATGTTATTCAGTCTGAACATAAGAGTGCTGACCAAGTTTTAGGCATCCGGGTTTTGAATTGTAACACCCCAAGCTTCCACAATACATTTCCCTTTGAATAATGTAATAGCTTGCATTGTACTCAACTTAGAGATTCTAACACACCACGACCAATCAAACTAGCTGTTATGAATAGTAATATCCACTTTTTGAAATTTTATAAATTTTATCTTTCAAAATGGACTTCATTTTTGGATTAGGAATATCGAAATTAGCCTAGGGTGATTTTTTTGGTATTTTTCTAAAAACTTTCAATTTTTGATGAATAGTGAAAAACACTAAGTTATAGTTTAAAACTGAATTTTTATTTAAATAATTATTTATTTTATTTAAATTTAATTTTGGTAAAAATAGATATATAATACCCATATAAGTTCAATGTAATTCATTGGAGTTAGTTTATAATCATTTTAGATATATAAAAATTTTATTGAACTTTTTAACCGTCTTTTACCCCCTCCTAGGAGCATTTGTAAATTTGAATAAAACATAATTTTACCGCTTTTGTGAATTGAATTTCAAAAATCTGAGAGACACGATTGATATCAGTAAGTAAAATATGGTTCAATAAGATAAAAATAATTTTTGGTGAATAGTATCTTTTGACTTTTATTTACCATAGTTAAAAGTTAATAGGGTAATTAAGAGTAAAAATGATATTATTATTACCCTAACACATGTCCTAATTCTTTTGGATAAGTGTAATTTGATAAAAAAAACCTTATGAATAAAATATGATCATTTAGGTCCACTTGGATTAGATTGGGACATTTATTATTATTTAATTTAAAGAAGAGTTAAAAGTGTTAAATTCAAATCTAAATAACTAAACCATTTTAATATAGGGTTATACATAAGATAAATTCAATTATAAATATTCATTAGAAATAAAAAAATATTTCCTACATAATGGTATTTTATTTATATTTTTTATACATTAAATAATTTAATTTATTTATGACACAATGATGATGCAGTAATTACCTAATTAATGAAATATTAAAATATTTGATATTATAAATATCCAAATAAATGTAATTTGAGACTTTTAATGAATTACACTAATTTTATAGGTTAATATGACATGTTAGGGTTTGTTATATTAATTTTTTTCGAAGTAATAATGTTGTTATGAATTTAGTAAAAACAAAATACCAAATAGGGTCAAAATTGACATAAAAGAGTTTTTAAAAAAAATATTATATTATTAACTGATAAACTATTACTAAAAATATAAGTTTCACCCAAAAGACTTATATAATGATATTTTTATCATTAATGAACCACTTGTGTTTCACTTGGAAGTATATATTAAGATTATTAACCATATAATATAAAAATACAAAGAGACATGGTAAATGTCAAACTATTTAACTAAGAGTAAAATCTAAAATATAATTTTAAAATAGTGACCCAAAACTATCTAAAACCTATTGTTTGAGTGGTTTTAGACCCATACCTACCTTATACTTTAAATAATTTATTTTTGATCCATTAGAAACAGAAAATTATTTTATTATAAAATAATATTTCTAGCCTTTCCTAAGGTTCCCTCACCCCTGTTATAAAAGGGAACTCCCCCTTCCCTCAAATTCAAACCTTAAAAGCCTCTGGTATTGGCCAAAATCTGCCCAAATACCCTCTCAACTATCCTCCCTTCATCATAGAGACCTTAATTTATTCATAAAGCCAACCTAATGATCCCTTTTGATCAAATCAAAAGGAAAAACCTAAAAAACAGGTAAATATTTCATCACCTATTTCAAGTTCTTTTCTTCTTCCACTTCCTCTTTCTTTTTTATTTCCATTCTAAAATAATAAATCTATTATATTTTATATAATGTGATGTTATTATAAATATGGTACAATCATATTCATTATTCTATCCATCCTTTTAATGACATGTCACCATACATGCGTACGTACAGCTTACCGTCTCCACGTCGTGGTGTAATTGTTATTCAATACATTATTATTTGGATGGGTATAATAATGATTTTTAATTGATTTAAATAATAAATATAACATGATAATTATTCTTTATAAATTATATACCATCCAATTATATATTATTTTAATATCAAAAGAATGATATTGTCGCTCGTGCGTACGTACGGATTACCGTCTCCACGAACACGATGAGATTCATTCCCCATCATATCCATTCAAGAATAATTTTCATTTGATGATTAAAAATAATGTTTAAAGAGTTGATATCATTTTGGATATGAATATGATACATCCCATCCATAAAAAATATGACTCACATAAAAAATAATATAATGGAAAACGAATCCGTTAACACCCGAAACAACAATAATACTAAGATGTTATTAACAAAGAAATGATAAAAGATAATATATGATATTATATTAATGTATATGATTCCTGTATAATTTAATAACAATTATTTCACCATTATACAAGAGGTTAACCTACCCTCGACCAAATAAAAGTACAAAGTAAGGGGTTTATTATCTCACTTTTAATTCCGTGAGATTTCCATTATTCACCACTTATTTATTGGATGTGGTGTATTGTGTACTTCAATTTGATATATATTATCATGTTTCTATTTATATTCATGGTATTATATGATCCATTTGGTGGTTATTAACTTGTGTTCATACGACTCGATTGATTACAATGAAGTAAGAGGTTTCTTATCTCACTTTTAATTCTGTGAGATTTCCATTGTTCGCCACTTATTTATTGGATGTGGTGTATTTTGTACTGCCATTTGATATATATTATCATGATTATCTTTATATTCATGGTATTCTATTACCAATTTGGTGGCTATTAACTTTTGGTCATACGACTCGATTGATTACAACAAAGTAAGGGGTTTTTTATCTCACTTTTAATTCCGTGAGATTTCCATTTTTCACCACTTATTTATTGGATGTGGTGTATTGTGTAATTACATTTGATATATATTATCATGATTCTCTTTATATTCATGGTATTCTATAATCCATTTGATGGTTATTAACTTTTGTTCATACGACTTGATTGATTACAATTAAGTAAGGGTTTTTCATCTCACTTTTTATTCCCGTGAGATTCATGCTATATTGGCCACTATTTATTTTTGTGTGGCATATGTACTTTCCATAATTGTATTCTTTTTGTAATATACTTTAATTTATGGGTATTTAAATCTTCATTGTATGATACTTATTTCATGGGGTTTATGTTTCATAAGTTACCAAATCGATAAGGGAATTTCAAATTTCAATTTCCACTCATTGGGATTTACACATACTTCATTGATTATTTTACTCCATGATTATGTGTGGAATAACTATTTATTATTTGTGTAGTAATTTCCACTCCCCTTTCTATGGATATAATTTTGATACACATAATCAATTCATTGATAAATTCTTAAGTCATCGATATGAACTTGATAAGAGTAATTTTAACTGAATCTCCATTTATTGAGTTAAAAATCCAATTCATTGGTGTTGTTTTTACAAGAATATATGTGAAAATCCTCTAATTTATTTACACTGAATATCCAATCATATTGATTGTATTTATATTTTCACACATAATTATGTCCTTGATTTATCCTTAACCTAAGGATACGGTCTTTATAAGAGATTTGATCTCAATTTACATTCCATTGAGACTTCTTTGTTGTTATACACCAATTCACTTTTATATGGTGTATATAATGTACTCTGACATAGTATATCATGAATACCATTATTCACATGATATTATAATGTTTTTATTACCTCAATTATTTGTATTCAAGTGTATCTCTTTTGGTTAGGAACTCTAAATAAAATATCATTTTAAAATGTTTTAAAGATTTATTATTCTAAATATTTCTCATTAATGTCCCTATTTTAAAAATGGTTTTAAGGATTTATTTATATGGACATTAAAGTTTTAAAATTAAAATTCTTTTTAAAAGTTTCAAAGTGGTATGGGACACTTTGATTCAAAAATCTATTTTAAACAGCTTCTTGATAAATAGTGAGACTTTTAATTATTTTCAAGAAAAGGAAGGATATTTCTCTCAAATAGTTTTGATGATTATTTTCATCTATGTCAATATCATTCATTATTCTATATTGAGGTTGATTTATTATAATATAATCTTCCATATTGTATTTAATGAGTTATGTTTGACTTTGGATGTGCTATTTTTATACCATTCATGGTTTGTGGTTAAAATATTGACATTTCGTATGCTGGTTTTAATTCGAATGTTCAGGTTATGTTTCAAACATTTCATATGAGGGATGAATTGGACTTAGTAAGTGACGGGTGGAGCCCGCTATAGCTCCTCGATGCATCGGTAGGTCTCATTAGAGAAACTAGTGTATTGGCACAAAGCCTTGACAAAATTTTATTTGTAGTCTTGGCATAAGGCCTTGAATATGTGGTTATGAAAGTCTGGGATTATGCATTCCATCATTCTGAAAGTGTCTATTTATATTGAATGTGATTATTCAAATTGTATAATATTCACGTGAATAAGTAAATGGCATTATTTGATTTTATCTTTACCATATTATGCTGAAGTTCAAGTTTAAAAGGCTTTTGTTTTAGTGTTATATATTTACTTAAAAGTTTATTCTTATTTATGAAAGTTTCTGCTATATTGTTGTCCTTACTGAGCATCGGATCTCACCCCTTTCTATGTTTTATTTTTCCCAAGATGCGAAGAAGTATATTATAACTGACCTGAAGGGATATTCTATGGGATCTCTGTGTTGTCTATGGAAACAATGTTGTTATAGTTTTCCATTTTATGATGTAATGAAAAACTTATGAATGTATCTATTAATTTCAAGGCTACTAAACTAATCGGTCTTTCGAGAATTGATATTTTGTGATCATTCCAATGATACATAATAATGCACTGACTCTTGGCTTCTGAGGTCAGGGCGTTACAGTAACAACCAACCCGAATTTTCATGAAGAGAAGGGGGAGACCTGACTGGAGAATAAAGCTCTCAGAATAGTTGAATTACCGTTTACCCAGTGTGCTCTTGTGCACGAATGGGGTAATACCAAGGGCACTGGAATAAATCCAAACAAGGGGTAATGGAAGGTGTGAATCACAATACCCAAGATTTGGAACACTGTAGTGATGGCATGACAATTAAGAATGATTGTTGACCATGTTAGAAACACAGTATCCATATTGCGTTAGCCTGAAATGGGGATAACAAATGAGGGCCGACTGCTGACCATGTTCGAAACATGGGGCCTAACTCTAAATAGCATCCATTAGTCTTCCAGAACATTATACCATGATAGTAGCCGAGCCATAGGTTGTGCATCCATACTGTTATGGGGTTCCTCTAGATGTGAAAGAGGATGAGGATCCAAATGAAGGGTACACAAAGCATGGAGAGTGGAGTGATGGGTTATTCGACTGGAGTCCAACACTCTTGAAATTACACCACTGTGGTGGAAACACATTAGGTGGGTACATCGGTCTGATCAGGGATCAAACATACTTCCAAACACGATCTCTTTGGCAAGGACCTGGAAAGACCTGTAGTTTTACTTCATACCGTAAAGATGATGCACGTAGTTTAAAGGTCATACTGCCTGGACCATGGTTAACAGTTTAAAGTCTTGTGACATGGAATGTAGGCTTCTATTTTAAGGTCATAGAGAGTGGACCATTATCGGAGCCAAGGGGCCAAGAGGGTTAATGACCCTGGGGCTGGGCCTAAGGCAAAATTCCTGGGTGTCGCTACATATCACATAAAGATGACAACCAATCCAAATGTAGTCCTTGGGGTACAGTGTGGTCAGAGACCAAAACTGGTAGGGAGAATCCTCTATGGAGAGGAAACTGTCGTATCCCATGATTAACATAGGGAATCATGAACTTGTTCAGGGTAGAACTATAGTTTAACGTCATACAATTGAATGTGGAGTGAAAGGGAAGATCCCACAAAGGGAGTATGTGGTTCAGTAGCTATAAACCCGATGTGAATGAGGACTTAAAGTTCAGATCACACCGCGTATCCCTGGAGGAAACTCTACTGGTTAAGGGTCCAAAAGTGAAAATTAGGATGGGCCCAAAGAAAAGTGGTTGGGCGTTCCTACATAACCCATGAGGATAAGAATCAAGCCATACGTAGTTCTGAGAGCGCAGTTTAACGTCATGCGGGACGAGGAAAGGTAAGCGTGGTATGGCTGTACCAGTTCACATCCTACCAGAACTACTAATCTCACGCGAGTCATGCTTAATATGGGAAACAAGAAGTAGTTATGAGACTTTACTAGTATAGGAAGGCACACGTTAGGGATAATGAGACACTAGGTGAATGACATCCCACTAATGATGGCCCGCCTATATAACGCACCTAGATACGTAGAAGAGTAAAGTCAAGTATGTTGGAATTCTACTTGAACATAAGGAAGTTGAAACATGTGAATCATGATGCTCGAGATTTGGACCACAATGATGGCGGTGTGAAAATAGGGGATAGCTATTGACCATGTTCGAAACACAATATCTATATCTTGTTAGCCTGAAATGGGGACAAACAATTGAGGGTTGACTATTGACCGTGTTCGAAACACAAGACCTATCACAAATGTCGTCTGAGATCTTCAGGGACGTTGGCCCAGGACGGTAGGTATGCCAGTGTGGCATTAGACCAGGCCGCAAAGGGGGTCCCTTCAGACATGGAAGAGGATGAGGATCCAAATGATGGGCTCAGGAAGCTTGGACATGGAACGAGGGGAATGTCCCTATGAAAATTCCATACTTCAGGCTCTTTGTCGAAACACATCTGAATACGACTATAAGACGCATCAGATAGAGGGAGTCTAGTCCCTTCCTAAGAAAAAGGGTCCTGAGGTCACAGACTTTCAATTTAAGGTCTTAGGGTGGACCATTAAGGGGGCTTGATTTAATGGACTGTGTGCAGGGTGGCGAAATAGCCAAATGTGACGCGCAGTTCCCATAAGGAGATCTTAATTTCGGGTCATAAAACTTGGACCATGCTATGAAAAGACATGGGAAGAACATGGTGCAGCTATTGAAAAACCCAACGTGATCAAGAACCTAAGAGAGGTACTCACCACACCGCATGTTCCCAAATGAGTTTGGTCCAAGGGGCTGAAAAATAAGGGAAATGATTTGTAGATTCTTGGGGCTGGACCCGAAGACAAAAATGTCTGGGCATTCCTAGGTATCCCATGATGATGGGAATCAAGCCAAACGTAGTTCTGGAAGATGTCGTGCAGTTTAACGTCTTACAGAAAGGACATGGAGTGGTCTTAGTTTATGGTCATATAGCTTGGACCATGGATGGTAAGAAATTAGAGACACACGGAAATGTAATTACAAGACCCGACTTGAATGAGGACCTGGTCCGGATCACCGTGCGCTTCTTGGGGGAGGTTTCAGGTCGAGGGACTAAAAACGGAAGTTAGGCTGAGCCCGAGAAAAGGTTCACGGATGCTCCTACGTACCCCATGAGGATGGGGATGAAGTTGTTCATAGTTCTAAGATAAGTTTGTGTGGGTCTGGCCCTTGCACCAAAAGAAGCAGTATTTGATATATCTTGTTTGTCCTTTAGGATAAATTGTTTTTTTTTGTTTCTTGTGGAGTGATGGACCTGGGATGAAAGGTCCAGGTATCTCCATAGGAATCAAGCCATATACAGGCATTGAAAAATGGTATGGTATGTAACCAATACCAAACATGACGTCCCCTTAGGTGAGGACATCATAATGCAGTACCGTTTCATCGTGCGACCATGATGATAATGTCACAATTTAGGGTCATGTGATGGGACCAACCATGTATTTTTAACGTTGTGTGGGATATATGCAATAGTTTAAAGTCATGTGGGACTAAGCACCATAGTTTAAAGTCATATGGCTCCGACATATACAGGAGAGATGAGGTTCCAGAGGGGATGCACACAACATGATAAAGCATACCAGATGTGAATGAGGACAAGGTCCACACCATACCGTGCGTAATTATGAGGAGGAAACCTCGGGCCGAGGGACCAAGAAAGGTTAGAGGATAAGGGGTAGAATAAACTATCCCCCAATTGAGCTGGAACCGAAGACGAGATGTCCGGGTGTTCCTACATATCCCATGAGAATGAGAATCAAGCCACACATAGTTCTTGAAGGTGCGTTTTAACATCGTGCGGGACAACATATATTTTAATGTCATGTGGGACAGGAAGTAAATAGGGATGGATCCAAGAAAGGGGCATACGTGGTGCAGATAATGAAAAACCTGCATGAATGAGGACATAATCCCATACAATTCCATGAATTCCCGTAAGATTTAATGCCCTGAAGGCAGAACAGAAGAGATAAATTAGTGGAACTCAAGATGGACCCAAATACAAGATGTCTATGCATTTTTATGTATCCCATGGGAATGGGAATCAAATTGTATGTAGTTCTAAAAGAGATCTTAGTTTATGGTCTTAGATCTCGAACCATAGAGGAGAAAAATCCTTCCAAGTAAGTGCAGACCTCAACTCAATCCCTAAGCCCATGTGAGTCAAACTCGGTCTGGGAAACAAGGGAGGAAGAGTTTTTTTTCAATACCTGGAACACATGCCAAAGGGAAGTTGGTGCGGAGCCCTGAATGATGCCTTTACCGCAGATTTTGTCCTCCTAACATGAAAATGCGCATTGTGGGATAGTTTCAGGAGTGTCAAAATTCCATTTGAACATGATGGGGTGGAAAATAATATGAATCATGTAACCAACATTCAAGGATTGAAGGGGTTGGTGTGACGGTGGAGGATAAATGTTGACCATGTTCAAAACATAGCATCCATATCACATTATCCTAAAATAGGGACAAACAAATGAGCATTGACCGTTGACTATATTCTCAATGCGGGACTTGTATCGATTTGTTTTCTGAAACCCTCTAGGACATTAGACCGTAATGGTAGGAGATCCCTTAGGCCTAGAATCCATGCCATTTGTGGGTCCCTTCGAGTTTGAAAGATTATGGAAGCCCAAATGAAGGGGAACACGAAGCCTGAAGCATGGGCGAAAGCATTTCGAGGTAAAATCCGACACTCCAGATGTTGAACCAGAGTACTCTTGGGCACATTGGTGAATCACTGAAGAGGGTTGAGGGGCTCAACTTGAGAGTAACTGATTTGAAAAGATGAGTATAGAACAAGGGGATAGAGAACTATCATGAGAAAGAGGTACATGGCGTGGCTATTACAAACTCGATGTGAATGAAGAAATAAGACCATACCACACCATATATCCCTCTCATGGAAGAATGCAGGCCAAAGGGACTAGATAACAGGGAGATATCTAAGAGATGGGGCTGGACCTCAAGTCTAGATGTTCGGGCGGTCCTACGTATCCCATTATGATGGGAATCAAGCCCCACAAAGTTCTAGAAAAGGGATGAAGTAAATGAGGTCTAGATACCCCAACGAGGGGTGTTTAAGGCATGTCGAGTAACCCGACATGAATAAGAATGTGAGTCCATACCATATAACCCTAAGTGAGAACTTGGGATGGGGGCCCGAAAAGGCCAAGGGGCCTGAGGCTGGGCCTCGGATGGAAAATCATGGCCAGTTTGTAGTTTAACGTCTTGCAGTGAGGATGAAGGTAGGGGTAAGGTATCTCATCTAGGGATGTGTACGTCACGAAAATCAACCCGACATGAATGAGGACATGATCCTGCACCACACCATAAAAGCCTAAGTGAGAACTTAGGCGAAGGGCCCAAAAAGGCCAAGGGACCTGAGGCAGGGCCTCAGACGGAAAGTCCCGGCTAACTTGCAATTTAACGTCTTGCAGTGAGGAAAAAAGTGATCTTAGTTTAGGGTCATAGAGCTCAGATTTTTTATGCCTAGTTTAATGTCATATGCATGGGACAGAAAGGGAGAATCATCGTTCTTATAGAAGACCACAAAGTGGCAACAATGATTGAGGACAACTGTTGACCAGGTTCGCAACATAGTATCCACCCTTGTGTGACCAGAATTCGAGTAAAATAATTGATCATCAACCGCTGACCGTATTCGCAACATGGGACTTGTATCAAATTTTCACTCGCAATCCTCAAGGGTGTTGGATCGTAATGGTAGAAGAGCCCTTGGGCCAAGCATCCATGCTATTCGGGGCCTTTCTGGATATAGAGGGTGACAGAAACCCAAATGATGGGTCGTGCCGAGCATGGTGGGTCCTATGTTTGAGGAATGGATGATAAATTAAGGAAGGGATATCTCAAGGGGATATGTGTGGCATGGTGAAATAGCCCGGCGTGAATGAGGACATGAGTCCGCACTGCACCACACAATCCAAAATGAGAACTTGGGTGAGGGGCCTGAAGGGGTCGAAGGACCTAAGGCTGGGCATCCCTGCCAACTGTAGCATGCCCATTGTATCTTTGAGTTGTGACTGCTATTGGGCGATTACCACCTCATCACAGCTCCTAATCCCACATGATCGGTGCTTGGTGTGGGAAACAAGGAGCCATATTTGGCTTTCCCTATCATATAACGGTCTGATAGCTGGCATCACCCAATAGGAGTCACAACTCGAAGATATAACGGGTAGGATGAACCACCACACTCAATGTTTGGGATCTACGAGGGTGGTGAAAATGAAAAATGATAACTATTGACCATGTTCGAAATATAGCATCCTTATAGTGTGACCAGAAATTGGAACAAAAAATGAGCATCAACCACTGAACATATTCGCAACACCTGACTTGTATCAATTTTTTGCTCAACATCCTCAAGGGTGCTGGCCCGAAGTGGTAGGATAACCCTTAGTCCGAGCATCCATGCCAGTCGGGGGTCCTTTTGGATGTGAAAGATGATGGAGTCCCAATCAAAGGAGTGGGTGAAGCATAGCTGTTCCCATGCATTTTAACGTCAAATAGGACGGTAAAATAGGTGGAAATCCCTAGGGAGTGGAATGCATGGCAGGGATATGATGAAATTGACGTGAATTGAGGAAAAATCCTACACCAGACCATATGTCTTGACCTAAGGGGAGATTCTAGATTTTGGGGTTGGACTGACAGACAAAATGTCTGGGCATTCCTACGTATCCCATGAGGATGGGAATCAATCCATACATAGTTCTTAAAGGCCATGAAGTTTAATATCATGCGGTGAGGACATGGGAGGATAGAAGAATGGGGGGTGGTCACATGGTGCGACCTTCGTAATCCTTACATGAGTGGTGCTAAAGAATCCTACACTATACCATGCATGGACACTCCGAGAGAACTATACCCAGGGGGGATAGTCGAAGAGAATAGTCTGGGGGCTGGACTCAGGACCGAGTGTCTGAGCATTCCTACGTATCCTATAAGGATAGTAATCAAGCCTTATGTAGTTCTAGAAGAGGCATACAGTTTAACATATTGCATGACGATGAACATTTTAACGTCATGCAGGACAAAGTAGTTTAGGGTCATGCAGGACCCGACATTTTAGGGTCATGCAAGACCATTTGGCTCACGAAAAGTATTGCTTGAGAAATTTGGCATTGGTGGGAGGAGTTATACGCTCACAATCCATGGTCACCAGTGAGTATGCACCATTGGGGAAAACCTTGTGAACAATGAAAGTTCCTTCCCATTTGGGATCCAACTTGGGTATTTTCCTTCCAGGTATCATTGGTGTCCTGAGGGCCAATACCAAATCACCTTGCAGGAAAGAGTGGAGGCAAACCTTCTCTTTGAAGGCTCTAGGTATCTTATTTTTATGCATTTCTAGATTGTGCAGGGCATGAAGCCTATTCTTGTAAAGTGCTTTCAATTCATCGAGATGAATTTCATCTACATTATATAGTGCCTATTGGTCATAGACTGTTGTGCGTAATGAAGGAAACAGAATATCGATGGGCGGGATTACTTCTGTTCCATATAATAGGGAATATGGGGTCACCTATGTGGAATTACGAGTTGTTGTCTGATAATCCTAGAGGGTGTTGGGGAGCTTTTCCGGCTGACTCTTCTTGTTCTGACCAACCATTTTCTTTAAAATATTAGGGAGGGTTTTTTAATGCCCCGATCTAGCCATTTGCCTGCACATGGTAGCGGGAGGTATGGTTAGAATGGATGTTGTACTTGGCGTACAACTTCTTCAACTTGATTGCTCATAAGTTGGTGCCGTTATCGATGAGGATGGCGTGAGGGACTCCAAATCGATAGATGATGTTGGAACTCACAAATTCAATGATGGAATGGGCCTTGGCCTCATTGAGTGAAACTACCTCTACCCTCATGGAGAAGAAATCTGTAGCTGTTAGGATGAATCTACACTTGCGATCTATCTCCGATGGATATGGTCCCAAGACATTGATTCCCCACACTGAAAATGGACAAGAGTACTTGGTGGAGTGGAGAGGTTCTGGAAGTCGATGTATAAAGTTAGAATGAATTTGGCACACATGGAATCTCTTGGAGAACTCAATGCAATCATGGATCATGGAGGGACAAAAGTACCCCAGTATCTAGATCTGGTGAGATTGCTTCGGCCCAGTCTAGTGGGCGCCGCAAGAACCAGCGTGAAACTCTTGAATGACCTAATAAATCTCGAATCCTTGGATGCAATGAAAGAGAATCCCATCAAACCCGTGCTTGTAGAGGATCTGATCATTATTGGGAACGTCTTGGAGGGTAAACTATAACGCATGGCATCAGATTCACTTGCGCTCGTCCCGATTATCTAGGAGGTAACCATTTTAGAGATACTCGAAAAAGGGGTATCTTCTATTGGGAGTCACTTTAAACACTACATCTGGGGGTCCTGATGTGGAGGCTCCAGAGGTATGATGGCTAACCAGGAGGCTATCATCTTCACCTGGGGAGATAGGAGCAATGACTCTCTGATGTGCCACGTGGATAATCAGGTCATTCTGCTTGGGATCTAAAAGTGATGCAGCCAGGCCGGCCAGGGAATCAGCTTGACCGTTCTGAGATTGAGGGACATGAGTAACTTCTGGCCGAGATGGGAACTGGGCCATTAGCTGGAGAGTGTGCTCCAACAATGGTACGAGCTCCGGATTTCTGATAATGTAGTCACCGTTGATCTACTTGATGACTAGTTTAGAATCCCCTTTCACATGAAAATGGGGCACATCAATCTCGAGGGACAGCTCGAGGCTAGTGATAAGAGCTTGATACTCTACCTCATTGTTGGTGCAGCCTTCTAACAACAAGAATGAGTATGAAGGAATGGATTGTGCTAGGGTAATAAAGACAATACCCTAGCCCACCCTGTTGAGCCTGGGATCATTGAGCCTCCAACCGGTGGGGCTTTGGGAAGCACCATCGAAGTGCATCTGCCAGCATGGCATGTCTTGGTCTACCGAGAGGATCGCCTCATCAGGGAAATCGAGATCCAAGGACTAGTCAGTAGGAGCCGGATGGGCAGCAAGGAAGTCTGCCAATGCTTGCCCCTTAATATCTTTCTAAGGTACACACCTGATATCAAACTGTTAGTGAATCACTGCCCACTAAGTGAGACAACCTGTCAATATGGGGAAGTTCATAATGTACTTCAGTGGGTCTACCCAAGACACCAGCTATACCTCGTGGTGCTACAAGTAATGTCACAATTTTTGTACTGTGAATACCAGTGCAAGGAAGCTCTTTTCGATGGGAGAGTATCTGGTCTCTGTATTGAGGAACATGAGGCTAAGATATTAAAGGCTTTTCTCCATCCCCTCATTGTTCTTTTGGTTGAGAAGGGTGCCAAGATATCATTTGAGTGTAGTCATGTAAAAGATCGGTGGTTTTCTGGAGACGGGTGGCATCAAGACCAGAGGCTGGAGTAGATACTTCTTGATTTCCTCAAATGTGGTCTGGCACTCTTCATCCCATTCGTAAGCGGTGCCTTTCTTCATGATCCAAGAAAAGGGATTACACTTTCCAGTCATATTTGCAATGAATCGGAATATGTAGGCTAAGTGGCCATGAAAACCTCGAAGCTCCCAAATATTGCTCGGGGAAGGAATTTGGATGATGGCCTTGATCATCTAAGGGTCAATCTAGATGCCCCTATATCTGACAAAGAAGCCATGAAATTTTCTGGAGGTGACCCCAAAATCACATTTTAATGGGTTCATCTTCAAGTGGCAAGAACGGAGGAAGCCAAACACTTTCTCAAGGTCTTTGGGATAGTCCTGGAACCAAAAGGATTTGACCACCAGATCATCCACATAGCATTCCACCAATGTTCTGAGGATCAGATTGATTATGAGATGCATACCCCGCTGATAGGTGGCACCTGCATTCTTTAGGCCGAAGGTCATGCATCAGTAACAAAAAGTACCATGTGGTGCCCTGAAAGTTGTGGAATCCTCGTCTTTGGGGTCTATTTGGATTTGGAAGTATTCGGAGTAACCATCCATGAAGGAGAGGGCTTGGAACCCAGCCATAGCATCCATCAACAACTCCATCACAGGAAGGGGAAAATCATCCTTCAGATAGTGACGGTTGAGATCTCAGAAGTCGATGCAGACTCTGATCTATCTGTTCTTCTTCCTGACTAGCACAATGTTGGCTATCCACTTGGGGTACTGGACCTCCTAAATGAAATTGGATCTAATGATCTTAACAACTTCAACCTCTACAATGGTGTCATGAGAAGGGTGCATCTTCCTAGGAGGCTTCTTGAACTCGTGATGATTTGTCAGGAGACCAAGGTGATGTACGACTACCTGAGGATCTAGTCCTGGCATCTCATCATAGCTCTAGGAGAATACATCACGATGTTGTTTTAGGAAGTCTACGTACCGCTACTACTCCTCGAGAGGCATGGAAGCACTAATCAATGTGGGTCTTGGATTTTCCTTTCCACCAAGGTTCAGCTGTACCAGTTCATTGACTATGGCAGAGACACCCTCTTCAAAGGAGGGGGGAGCATCCTCCAAATCCTATTCTTTGCTTGCGGAGGAGGGATCCAAAGTGGGAGGAGTTTCCTATGGGTCGACAGCCCCCTGTGAGAGGCTGGTACCTGCTAGGGCGACAGTGGACAACACATTGGGAGATTCATGTGCTGCAAAAACCATAGCAATGAAGGCTGTCGATCCGATCCCATCTGGTCTTCAGCCAAAGGGGCCATTCTTGATGATATAAAAGCAATAGTGGTGCGTTATATTGAGTTGGTTAATTCAAACCAAGTGGAAAAATCATGTATGATGTATTTCCATTGACATGGGGTGTAAATCCCAATACCTTATGGGAGTAGGAGGCTCCGGGATCACCTGAGCCAGATTTGTATTGGAGTACGAGGTTATTTTCCACTGTCTCTTGGACCTGAGAATATGCATCCCCCTCATCCTAGAAATAATGAAGCATTGTCCCATGTCTCGGGTTGTAGCCTCCAATCGGTGGATTGGAAATACTTAGGCATCATCTAGATCTATCCATGGGTTGGTCGCAGCCGTGGGATGCTCGACCTTGTTGGTCTAAATCTGCTTGTCCTTGCTCTTGTAGTGTTGGCATCCAGATAGCGGGCCTAAAAAGAAGCAAAGGGAGATGCTCACCTTGGATCATTCCCACTCGACCATTAAGAGAGTACTTGAGGCACTGGTGTTATGATGAGGGAACTTCCGTATGCAGGTGAATCCATGGACTTCCCATCAAGGTATTGTAGGTGGTGTCCTGGGAGACTACCATAAATTTGATGCCGACAACTAGGACACCAAACTGGGTCTTGAAATGGATCTTACCGACCAGAGTCTATTTCATCCTATCATAACCTTGGATTCTTAGGTTAGAGGGACTCAGATCATCTTCAGACAATCCTATCTTTTATGGTATTCGGGTCGGGATTAGGTTAATTCTAGAGCTCGTGTCGACAAGATAGTGAAGAACCTCCACTCCATTGAACTGGATGGTGATGTACAGTGGGATAATGTTCCCTTGTATGGGGGAGCCTTTATCTTCTCCAGAGAATTAGATAATGGCCTGACATTCAACATTCTCAACCGCTTCAGCATGAAAAGCTTTTGCAGCTTCTACTTCCGTCTCAAACTAGAGGGGGATTCTTAAAGCCTCACCGAGGGCCTCACTCATATCTGACGACAGGTGAAGGGACTCGAGGATGGAAAGACTTGATAGGATGCTAGAAAGGTGCTTAAGAACATCTTACTTCTGCACCAGGCGTTAAATACTGCTTGTAGGACGCCGCTTTGTGACAAGAGGCATGGTGGGCCCTGCTGGCTGGACCGACGACAGACTGGTGCTGGACATATCCCGCTGCTCACTAGTCGAAGCTTGTAGAGTGGCTACTAGATGAGGTCCGAACGACTGAGACAGGCCTATAGTAGGGCGTGGCTGGTCGCGGCATGGTTGAGGTGGCTATACCTGATCCAATAGCACAAACGGTGGTAGAGGCAGGCTTGATGACATCAGATGAGGAGGTTTCTCATGCTGAGCTCTACGCTCGGCCTACTGTCTAGTCTTAGTAGCGTGCACGACCTGGTTGGAAGTGCCAACTGATGTGCCTCTATGACCCATATGGCTGCAGTTCTGCTAACTTTGGCGTCAGCTAGAGATGTTTGGGAGATCCACCTGGTGCTCCCTATCGTCGAGAGTCATGTAGGGGTTTACCAACTCTATGGTGTTAACCGAAACGTACCCTTGACTATCACTTGAAGATTCATCCACTACTGGGCGGATTCTAGGAGGAATATCCATCTTTGGGGGAGTTAAGTCACCGATAGTATGGGACGAAGATGCCATTGGCAAGGGACTTTGCTTTCCCTTGAGTCGCTGGTGTTTTCTCTTCTGGGAAGAGGTCGGTTGAGATGACGATGAATAAGTGGTTTCCGCAGCTCCTGAAGGCTCTGGCCGATTTAGGTGTTCCCAGATGACTCCATGGGCCTGGGAAACTATTTTTCAAGCCACCCAGTCATCATAATTCTGGGATCCATGACTAGAAACCTAATGCCACTCACCCTCACTGTTGCTGCTGTTGTGTGGCCTCACAAAGATGTATTCTACCTGCGCTGGGGCTGGGCTTAGCCTGACTATGTTGTTATCAACCTGGTCTTGAAGCTAGTCTTTAAACACATAACACTGCTTGAGGGTGTGCCCCAGGATCCAATGACAGGGGCAGTAGTTGGGGCGATCAGTGAGGTTCGCATATTCTGGCCTTCTACACTCTGGAAAACGCATGATCCCCTATTCCAAGGCACTTCAGAAATAGCCGGGAACCAGATTCTCGTTGAATGAGTAAGTCCAGTTTCTTCTGTCTAGAAAGGGGGCCCTTGGAGCCTTATTTTGACTAGGGGATAGAGGAGCCTGTCGAGGAGGCAGGTCCTGATTATCCCACCTATGAAGTAGTGGCTCATTACGTGGGGGCACCTGCCAATTCTGAGGGGAACGCTGCTGGGCTGGAGGCTGTGCCTGTGGTGGTAGGCCTCTCTGAGGTTGTGGAGGGGGCTCCACTGGTAATAATTATAGCTATCTTGGGGCCTCTATTTGGGCCACCATGGAGGGATCGATTCTGACATCCCTCCTCTCAGGAATTGCAGGTGTCAACAGGCGTGCTTGGATGGCCTGTTGCAGGGCTTCTTCTAGGCGTTGGGCCTCATCAAAGAAGTCTCGAAATCCTCTAGGGTAGTTCTAGGTGATCAGAGAGGTAAACAGTTCCATCTTAAAATTTCCCACACACATCGTCAGTAATTTCTCCTAATTCAATGGCATGTTAAGGGAGTATGTGACTCCTTTCCACTAGGCGACAAAGTCGGCGACGCACTCATCATGCCTCTTCTTTCACTTGAAGAGGTCCGCGATACTCGTTTTCCACGTAGTGGAGATGAACTGGTAGAGGAATTTCCTATGGAGGTCCTCCTAGCTGGTTACTGATCCGATGGGGAGCTGACTATACCAGAAAAATGTTGGCCCCTCCAATGTCTGCACAAAACATCGGAGCATGGCAACCTCCTGCTGTGCTGGCATCCCTAACATGGGACCACACCTTGAGGAGAAGTGGGACAGATGTTGTGGTGGGTCCCTTGTCCCATTGAAGGGAGAAAATGTGGGATTCCCAAAACTTGGAGGTTCTGACATATCATCCATCCACGCTGGATATGGCTTTCCTTCAGGTGGGATTTCCACCCGTCATGTTTCTAATGCCTTAAGGTGGGAAATGAGTGACTCCATTAGATCATCTGGGTGGGGGTCCTCGTCTTGATGGGTATCCCTAACCACGAGTACATTAGCGGGTTCTTCAACATGGTGTGGAGGCCTAGCGGCTCGTGGAGTTGCTGGTGGCACGACCCTCGGGGCAGCTGGGGGAACCCGAGCTGGGTCCCTTGGATTGTCGTGCCATTCTAGTGGGTGTGGAGAGAAATACCGTGCCCTATTTCCATATGTTTCAGCTTCAACCATGTCTGCAGGAGCAGGATGGTCAGGGTCACCTAGAGGTAGCTCACCGAGGGTATTTTGTTCCTTCCCCTATTTTACTGCTCATGGATCCCCATAATCTGAACTTTGTTCTGCAACACATTCATCCAGGAGGTTGTTGACCAACTTTTTCTATTCGTAAAGTTGTTGGCACAATGCTGCCTTCTCAGTGTCCTCCTCCATCTTCCGCACTAAGATGGAAGGGTCAGAGTGTTTGGTAGCTCCGAGGTTCTCTTTACCCTTACCAAAATTCCGGCTGAGAACTAATGCCTCGGTAGGCGCAGGGATACCTAGAATATTTCTTTTCTGGCGAGTAACTCTTCCTGATGGATCCAGTAGTGGTGGCATGCCCTCAGGGGGTAATTCACCATCCAGAAGCTCCATCTCGTTCTCCTCATCCAATATGTCGTCTATGTTGATCGTGACCCTTCCTGGGGGCATGTATTCAATACCGCCTAACGAGTTGGGGTGCCGTCAGATAGAACTAAATAGGAGGGCAACATATTGACCTTAGCCACAGATTTTCATGTGGGGGGAAGCCTCCTTGATAATCTTGCAGAGTACCTTGAAACTCTGAACGCATTACTGTTGGAGGTCCTTATGGTGACCTAGTGACTCGGGGCGCTGGGCCACAAAGAGTGCGACCAAATCAATGAGACAACATTGCTCTCCAATTTCTTCAAAATTAACTTGGCTCCTAGGATAAAACACTAGCTGATGACGAAGGTGAAAGTTCATCACTCGGAGGGTTTGACAGAAACACTTAACTTCCTCTGGGGTGAGGGATTCCGGTGTGTAGAAATTCGGCACTGCCACGGGCCAAAACCTCTCAGGGAAGTGGTCTGCTGCAAGGATATTCCATAAGATCCTTAGATCAGATTCAGGGTATGGCCCTTAATTACCACACTCGTCAACCATAGGTGGCTTAGGAACCAGTAATGGTACCAAAACAGACCGCTGGGATGGTAGGATGGCCGGTAGAGAGTACGGCGAGCGAGCCGACAAACCGCCACATCTCGGGCTATCTTATGAAGAGTGTAGTGACATAGCCACCACATTGCGGTAGGATGGGATGACAGACACAGTTCCTGTCATAGGGGATAGGGCTACTGGTGATGGCCCGCACTGCTGCTCACCCACCATTGGTGCCCAGAATAGCTCTCTATGATCTCTAGTCGAGGTAGAGAGTGCTTCTGGTGACGACGATGGTGATTGAATGACCGTAACCTGCGGGGTTTCCAAATTTTCATCCTCCTAAATATACCTATTGAAGTAGGTTGGAATCTGATGGACCTATCATTCTGCGAGTATGAGGCTGATGTGCCTCATTCCTGCCCCAGCCCATGACTTGGATGAGCGAGGGGAGGGTTCCCACACTGATTCGTATTCTGCTTCAGAATCTAAGAAGAGGACTGGTTTGATCTCTGTCCGGACTTTCCTAGAATTCTTATTATGGCAGTGAAAACCTGCCTTCCTACCCCTAGATGGATCTTTGGGACAGGGTATATTTTTGACTTGAGGAGGTCCTTCGGCCACACTGGTGTTGGGGCGGAGAGGGTTTCCACCTTAGTAAGCTGGGTTGCGAGGATCACTGAGATAAATATCAAAGGGGACATGGGGAGGACCTCCTTGAACAATGCTAGAGAGGGTAAGAACTTCACTGGAACTGGTAGGAGCATGGGGGGACCTCCATGCTTGTTTCCCATGGTGACATCAGTATGAGGAGGGTCCTCGTACTGGTCGATCTGAACACGGGTAGGACCTCCAGGCTGGGCACTGGTGAAGTGAAATCGTCCCTCACTTCTCTGATTTTTGGGGCGAGGAGGACATTTTCTAGCTGCTACGAGGACATATGGATGTTCCCCATGTTGAAGAGTGACCAGATGTGCAACGTCCCCATACAAACAGTCCGTGGTGGGAGGAATGACTCCATATCCGGTGTAGTGGGCATGGGAGAGACTTCCGTACTATGCGTCACTTCCATGGGGAGGACCCTAATTTGGATCAAATGTGGCATGGGGAGGACCTCCATGCCGATCCTAGAAGTGGGGAAGGCCTAAATTCTCCATGGTAGTGGTACGGGGAGGACCTTCGTACTGGGTGGAATCACTGCAGGTTAGTCCGCGACGGCCACTGGCTGTGCCGGTGACCAAGAGAGTCGAACTAGCCTACCTGTGGAGTAGTTGGGGCCTCGATCCATGTCGTGTGTATGAATATCCCTACTTAGAGTACATAGGGAGTTGGTGATATGTGTCAGCAGTGGCTCAGGCCATAGTAGAAGCTGACGTTGACGCCCCTTGGCGGACGTCCTCTTCGACTTGCGACTGACACTGGCGTCGGGTTAGACGGACTGGAGCTGGTGGTGCAGGTACGTGGATTACCTGCTCCTCATCCAGTAAGACTGGGTGGTGGAGCTAACGCGGCCGGGTGGGGGCCCTTGCTGGGAGTCCCTGGAATGGGACCCTGACTGGGCTGGCCCAGACATCCCCTACCTTGTCGGTGTAGGGCTGGGAGTCATCGAGACGTTCTGGGGAGAGGATCCTGAAATGGTTATATGTTGACATGGGGAGTAGTGGATCCCTATACGGCCCTCGTGGGCAGTGTTGACAATAAGGTGCAGACGCCTCTAAATCTAGGCAGGCCATATCCCGAGTCAGGGTAATACCCTCCTCCTCGTACCATCATACGAGGTCATTGATCACCATCCGCTGAACAACCTCGAATTGGGAGATGGGGTGTGGGAACCCAATGGTCATCGATATAGAGGCCATTTCAGAAGAGGTGGAGCCGCACAAGACTGCCTCGTTGGCACTGCCCCTACCCCTGCATCGATGGGTAGGTAGTGATCGAGTTCCGGGTGCAATAGCTTAGTTCTTGAAAGCAAGGAGACTAACTCATTAGTGTTGAAAGAAAAAGGGAATCGACAACCAGTTCCCCAATGCCATCCCGTATTCCATGGTTGGTAAGATGGATGTATGCTGAAAAAGGTCACAGACTGGGACATCCAATGTTTTGACTGCCCCAACTTCCGGTGAGTTTCACACTGGGCCCACTATTTACCTGGAATGACCCAGCACCGGATAACTGGATCTGGTGACATGCTAATCCACTGATGTCTTGAATGCTACTAATATCAATATTGAGGACAAGATCTTCATATAAGGTTCACCATTTCTATTTTCAATTCTTTCACCAGGGCGCGCACGTCCATCTTGTTGGGGGACGGTGGTGCTTTTTGTTGCCTCGTATTCCTGCTTTCCAAAAGCGGGCAACATCCATTCCTTGTTTAGGGATATTTTCTCCTTAATCAAAATGGGATGATGGGATGTCAGTTATTCCTTCTGTGGATTCCTCCTTGGAACTCTTCACCTAGTCGGGGTCTCCCTTAATGATTTAAGATGTTGTTCATGAAACTCTTCCTAGTTCCATATCTTCATGGACACCAGTTAATTACACTACTTCTGTCAGGACATTCCAAAAGGCCTAGTCAGGGCAGCAACCTTCGGTAAGGGGAGTAGTCATGTTGGACATCACTGGCATGTTTGGACACTGGGACACTGGAACATCTAGGTTTATTCCCCTTATTATAGGGATTCTAGAGGGCGTAGAAGCCCGAGGAATCCCACATTGAACGCGGGGAATGATATACCATAGGCATGTATCTAAGGTTTTCTTCAGCTTCCCATGTTTAACACAGGGTATGCTGTGAGTTTAACTTCTAGAAGAGATGTATTGGAATGATCAGAACACTGATTAGAGTGGATTATATGGGTGCAACCCCTGTAGGGAACACTGATTTTGGGGCCAATATGTGGTTAGCTTGCTGATTACTGTTAAGGGTAATGGGGAATGAGGTGGCATGATGTCATTGGGATGTGGCAGCCCGGGTAAGAATCAGGATGGATGATGGATGGTTTAATGAGGTGAGTGGAGAATGAGATGGATTCAACTCGAGGACGATGATGATGTTGGGATTGAGTCTCGAAGAGACCTCCTACGTATCCCCATGGTAGGGAATCAAAGTCCTCATAGTTTTTCTGATGACGACTTACCACCGATTGGGGATTTCAAGGGCTTACCACCGGATGGTGGATCACAATGAATTACCATGGGATGGGGTCACAACGGCTTACCGCTAGATGGGATCACAATGTCTTACCACTGGATGGGATCTCAACGACTTACCGCTGGACGAGATCACAATGACTTACTACTGGACGGGGTCACAACGGCTTACTGCTGGACGGGGTCGAACCTCAGGGAGGCTTCCTACGTACCTTATCTAGGAGACAAGGATCAAACCCACGTAGTTCTTGTGGGATGGGGGTTGGTGAACTGAATTGAAGGAGGACCTGGGGGCCCAGATAGATGGTGGGATTGAACCTCATGGAGGCTTCCTACGTACCTCGCCTTAGCAAGAATCAAAGACCATGTAGTTCAGAATGGTGTGGGCGAACCAACGTAAAGGGGGTCAGAGTGACCGAGTTTTGGGCTTGAACCTCGGGAAGTATTCCTATGTAACTTATCTAGGAGATAAGGATCAAATGCCTCGTAGTTCGTGATGGTGTGGGAGCCAACGTGAAGGGGGGTCGGAACCAATGGTAGTTGGTATTGAACCTCAGAGAGGCTTCTTACATACCTCGTCTTGGTAAGGATCAAATACCTCATAGTTCAAGGGGTGTTTGGTGAATGGACGTGAAGATGGTTAGGACCAATGGGTAGTGGGCTTGAACCTCAAGGAGGCTTCCTATGTACCTCACCTTGGCAAGGATCAAAGACCTCGTAGTTTAGGTTGGGTGTGAGGCTTACACTCTAGGGTGCCTGGAGAGGATGTCATGGTCGGTGCTTGCTCTAATCCCACATGAGTCATGCTCGGTGTGAGAAACAAGAGACAATAAAGACCTAATGATCATGTCGTGAATGGTGCGTCCATGGGAAGTGGATTAGGTCTCACGTGTGGTTAACGACTCATAGAGGAAACAGGGGCTTATGCATGGTTCACAGCCCGAGGAGATGAAGATTGGGACTTACTCTAGGGTGGAGGCCTAGGTGGTGAAAAAGCCCAGCGGGAGAGGGATTTGGCACCCAAGAGGAGATGAGGAGAAGAGGTGCTACCTCCTACAAGGAAATCTAGGGGCTTACACCAGGGTGGTTACCCTTTCCCAACGGATAGATGCCACACCAATAAAGAGGATATCATTCCATGTGAGGAATGATTTCACTCCCGCGGAGACCAGTGGGCATAAAGAATGTCCGAGACGGGGCACCCTGCATACAAGGCATGGGGTGAGGTTGCAGTTTAATGTCATGTGCTGAGGACAAAGGTGCTTGGTAGTTTAACATCTTGTAGCTCAGATGATGTGGGTGCACTCTGCACCCCTAGGATTTACATAATTGATACCCACCCACCCTTGGGGTAAGGAAGAAATCATTAATGCTGTGGTGAGGGGGTGTTATGAAGCGAACCATTGGGGGGGGGTCCACATTAGCATGGCTATGAGAAGAATCAATACCCATTAGCGTGCCTATGTGAAGAAGCATGAGGTGAAGCAATGAAACAGGCAGTATCGTCCAAGGGAATTTGAAGTTATTTCATGAAAACCTGAAGGGCCACATGGAAAAAATGAGTTTCATAGAAAAGGGGTTCATAGAAATCCTTGTGAATCTTTGGTTCTCCCTGAAGTAGAGGGGCTTTGTGAAGGGATGTGGTTCACTAAGTGAAGTTTCCTAGGCTAGGAATAGGGCATAGGTGCATATGGGAGGAGCTTCACAAAGTGGAAAGCCATTCGCGAAGCAATTCCCCGCAAAGTAGGGGTGCCTCATGAAGCAAGGTGTCATGAAGCAATGTGATTTGCGAAGCACAGTGATCCTGCCTTATCATGTGGGTCATGTGTGTGCAGGGTGTTTTGTGAATCATAAACGCTTCGCGATGACCCGAGTCCCCGTGGGGATCTCCTTCCTTCACGAAGGACCGTGGGCTTCGCGAAAGGCATCCCTCTCAGAAGTGGGGTTCAATTAAAGAAAATGGTGAGGCACTTCAAAAAGAAAAAGTACCTTGAGGAGCTCATGGTTCACAGAGCAAGAAGTGATTTGCGATTTGAGAGCTTAGAAGGTGAAATGTCAGATGATCCATCCTTTCAGCTTGTGGGGAGCCCTATATTTATAGGCAAGAGGCACTGCGAAGTAGAGCTCGCTTGGAATGAAGAGAGAGTTTTCTCTACGACGGGTCATGAGCATCAAATTCGGTCATGGATCCACCCACATCCTTACTTTGTGGTAGGGTTATGAACATCAAACCATCTCGCAGAGGATCCCACCTCCTTACTCCGCGGCGGGCTCACGAATGTCAGATTCGTTCGCGGTGCATCCCACCTCCTTGCTCCGTGGAAGGGTCGTGAACATCAGAGTCATTCGTGGAGCCTACCACCTCCTTGATCTATAGTGGGGTTGCGAACTTCAGAGTCATTCAAGAAGCATCCCACATCCTTGCTCTACGGCGGGCGCGGGACCATGGGGCTCTGTGAAAGGGCTACGCGAGGCAGCACCAGAGACTTCCCTCTTGTTATTATTCTTCCCAAATTTTGGCATCAACACATATATAAACCTTATAATATCCACATACCACAAATTATCCATTTTTTCCATTTTTCACATGAAAAATTTAGGTAAATTGTTTTCTTTTCAATAATTGCATTTGTGCCACTCACATCACTTATAAATGGTCACCCCCAATACTATCTACTTCACACCTTCAAATACATTTTTATCATCCAATAAAATCCCAAATACATTCTTAACATCAATAACCACAACTCATATCCCTTATTTTGATCATATATTCATCTTAAGAAGGATTTTGGGTCTTATCTAAATAGGTTTTCATAGAAGAGGTATAATGTATTACAGAGCATCTTTATTTTACTTCTTCTTATACCTCCATAAAATCATCTAAAATTATGATTATATAATGAAAAAAATATAATCCATATAATTAGATTTTATTATGTTAATTTAATAATTAAAATCTGTCTCATCTTCCATTAAATGGGATATGAAATCATCATTCGTGTGTATGAAGGACTACTGCCTCGCGAACCAATGCCATTAGTTTTCCATCACTTCCTCTCATATATTATTTTAAGGATGAAATTAATTAATATATATATATATATATGATATTTTCAATATATTAATACTTTTAGAGTTATCATATCACTTATATATTCTTAATTCTAATTCTGTGGGGGATATGATAATGTCACTTTTGTGTACGGGGGACAACATCCTCGAGAAGCGATGTGATTAGTTTTTCACTAATTCTAAAATGGAAGGAAATAAGAATATTGTTGATTAATTTATGTGTTATGAATGACATAATAATGAAATTAATTACATATATATCATTATTAAAATATAATATTTCATTTTATTTCTTACACTGAAAAATTATAACGCCATTCGTGTATGTGTAGAATACTATCTCCATAAAGCGATGTGATTCATTTTTTCCATCGCCACATCATGAAAATGATATATATAAGTATATTTAAAGAATTAATATTTTATATATTATAATATTATCATTTTATAAATATAAAATATTAATTACCTCTCTTCCACAATGATCGTTGAAAAATAGAAATGTTACCCATGTGTGTGTATTGTCTACTGTCTCCATGATTTTAATGTAAAAAACCATATTTTGTGATTGGTTTTAAAATTATATTTAATTTATAAATATGGTAAATATTTCATGATTATTATTTTTTATATTTCTATTAATGACTTATTTGACCAATACTAGACCTTCCAAAGTCATTTATGACATATAAGCTGAATACCGCTAAAACATCCAAAGTAAATTTAATTAATTATGTAATTAAATGTAGAATTGTAATAAGTGAAATAAATAGAATTATAAACTTTGAGAAATTTTATCAATAAATTAAATAATAAACCTAATAATATTATTTAGGAATATAAATAATGAATTTGATTAATCAAACTCATGCTAAGGAACTTCGTCTCAATTTCCTTTCATTGAGGCATTTTTTATGCTATGAACCAATATTATTTTACAAGGTGTGTATATAGCCCATTTAAAATTTTATTTCACAAATTTATATATTTTTATTGTATTTATTGTTTTTTACCATTAAATTTTTTCATGGATATTATGATTCAAATATTTCTAAAGAGATAAGGAAATTTTCTTTAAAAAACCATTTTTAATATTTTCCTTCTAAATCTGTTTTTATTCCATTTCCATGTTTTTAAAATGATTTTATTATATACACGAGAGTTTTATAAAGTGAATATTTTCCTTTATTTCAATTTTTTCAAAAAATGAAATCTTTGTATGGAATGTTTGACTTTATTTACAAATGATTAAAGGAATGTTTTATTTTAATGTATGCGGTGACAATAATTTTTTTGTTATAAAAAACATTATTTTAAGTTCAGGTTCCTTTAAAATATTTCATGTTTTATTCTAATAAAAACACTCATTGAATTTTTATTGGTATTTTGGTGTTGATTTTTTTTATAATAAACTGGTATTTTGGTTTTAACAATGGGGTTTTAAAATAAAAGGGTATTTTAATAACTAAAATTGATTTTCATAAAAATTTAGAAGATTTTTTCAAATATTTTATGATTAAATAAAGAAAGAATAATTGTTTTTATTAATTATATTTTACTTGAGCATTATATGAGTAATGGGTGCATCTAGGTAGCATCGGGTGAGCCCAATATAGCTTATACTATGGGTGCACCCAAATATCACATTAATGAATTGGGTAATGTTCCTTATCTTAATAGAAAATGAGATAGTAACAAAAGGATTTATCATATGGATTTAAAATGGTTGTAGTTATATATAACATAAGTTTAAAATGAGTTATGAATGTACTCATCTAAGTTTCCAAAATGGTTTTAATTTTCCAGTTATGGGTTTTAATTACTTTATTTGAGAAAAAAGTGTTTGTTTTAATATAAATTTTGTTTCTATAAAATAAAATTTAGATAAAGGTAAAAAATTTCACGGGTTTCCATGTTTTTCATTAGACTAATGGTTTTTCTTTCTTTTATGTCCCTTACTGAGCGTTTTGTGCTATACCCATGTTTTAAAATGTTTTTCTTAGGTTTTAAAGATGGTTATGGGAATTTAATATGTAACGTTGAGAGTAGTAAATATTTTCTAAAAATATAAATCATGATTTATTTTGAATGTTTTTTAGTTTGGAAAAAATGGATACTAATCAGATATTTCCACCTTTTAATTTATGTTTTTTGTTATGTAATATTTAGGAACTAATTCTTTAAAACACCAAACTAGAAAGGATCCTCAAATTTAATAGAAATAATTATTTACGTGAAAATAAATATAATGTATTTTTTAATGTCACGTCCTTATATAAATAATTTTAATTCATTATGTGTTTTTTTAAAATTCTCATGTAGATTAAATTGGTTGTTTAAAATGTACTAGTCATTAATATTATTAATCTAATGTAGATTCTTCTTTATTCATGTTCCTTATTATATCTTTTATTAAACTTAATCATATATTGATTCAAAACCTTGTAGATTAATATAATGTGAGAATTGAAGTTAAAACCCCATATTGACTCACCACTATAATTTAATCTTGTGTGATAATTTTTTATCTTGATATGATTATATGGTTAATATCATATGTATTAATAGTTTAATTTGTTTTGGTTTTTTATCAATTTCATATTATTTAATATTTTTATATAATAGTAATCAATGTCATTTTCAATAAGAAACATTAGGCATCGAAGTCTGTGTTCCTCGAGAAAAATTGTTTTTCTCGACTTGGAGAAAAAAATATGGAAGTAATGTAAATTAAAAAATACAAGAAATGATTGTAATAATTTATATTGATAGTTCAAATTTTGATATGTACTTCATAATTAAATATCTTATTTAAGTTTTAAATTGTGTTCCCTAGATGCCCTCACTAAGAAGTAAGATGAAAATTAGGGTAATAGATCATTTGAGATAGGTATTAGGTGAGGAGAACTAGGGGAGATTTGTATGTTCACCAAGAAAAAGTTTTATTGGTCCTCATTGAGATCTTCGTAATTAACCGACACCGCTATGCTATAAAAAACTCATGAAGAAGTAGTTGAGGCCAAAAAATAGCTATATAGGAGCATGAAGGATGTAAATTGATCACCAAACAGTTCCTAAAATCTATGTTAGTAATATGACAAACACTTCCACCAGATATTTCTAATGATTTTTATTCTTGTATAGAAACAATTCTTTCTTACATGATGCACCAACTAATGTCAATGTGGTTCCTAGTAAATGTTATGAGACTACTAGAGGTGATGAAAATGATGATACTAAAGATTATGATGTTAGTTCCTTAAAAGATGATGTTGATAAGGATGTTGGTGATGATTATGAAGGTACTAGTGGTTATAAGGTAGATATTGAAACACTCGATTTTGAGTAGATAGTAAGGATACATATGTTTTTATGGTTTTAAATGATTAAAAATGATTGATTATTTTGATTTTATATGTATTTTATAGTGTTGTAAATGGTTTGACAATTATTTAAAGAAAATAGATAAATAAAAAACATACAATATTTGTAATGCATTAAATGTGTACCATGGTTTTTACTTTTTTATAGGTTAGTAAAGATATGATAGATGGGTCTATTGTGCTTCCTAGGGTGGAGAAGTTATACCAATAATTCTATGAACCATTAGTATAGATCTTTGTTAGACAACATGTTATACCCATAATTTTATGAACTATTGGTATACATTTATACCAACGGTTTACTAAAAACCATGGGTATTAAAATTTACCCATAGGATACACCAATAATTTAAAATTAAACCTTTGGTAAGGCCCTATAATAATGAAAATATATTCATGGATTATTAAACCATTGGTATAACCTACCCCAATGGTTATATGGCCTATACTAATGGTTTAAAATCATTGGTATTAGGTAATTTTCTATAATTGAAAGTAGAATTTACATTAAAAACATTTTATCAATCATTTTAAGTTGAAACAAGAGAAAAATGGTATTAATACCCTAAAATCTCATGAATTTCAATAGGAGAAGTAAATTTATGGGGTTTTGAGGATAATAACAATGTATTGGGGTCTATACAAGTGGAAAGGCATCATGTAATAATAAATCAAATCCTAGGATCAAATATAATAAAACAAAAATAATTGGGGTGTCTTTAATTAACATAAGTTCGGGTGACGTCATGGTGTGAGGCATCAGTGATGGTACAACATATAGTTTAGATTATGGCATCAGGTAACTGGTCAGGCTCAGTGTGGTCAATGTCAGCTACGACCAGCAATGAGGGCTTGGAAGCAGTGTTCGAAGCATAACTGGACTAACTTAGATGATGACATCTTTTTAAGGAGGATACTTGGGCTAGGATTCTCCTTGTAGTAGTTTCCTCTATGGTGATGGAGTGACTCTGAATGAAGGTATTTGTGGTAGGATATCATGAATGATGATGTCATATGTTATCGGGTGGTGGTGGTGCAAGGTAAAAGAGGTGGTCCTCAATGGCGAAGAGATAGGTTGAGAATATAACATCAAAGAAATAATAGAAAAAAGGGTTCAGATCTCAGGTGCAATCCCATACAAGGTTCATAGAAATAAGAAACCATCTGCAAAGAAAATATAATTTGAAGATTCAGAGGGTACGACTATGCCATTGGTACTAGACCCCATGCATTTTTTATATGGTTTTTATATCTAATCGTCTTTTTAGGTTAGTTTCTTAGAAGAAACTTTAATGTAATAGTTTGGTATGTTTTTATTTTGGGTGTCTCGTATTTGGCCCTTCAAAGGCCATTTCCTGGGCATAATGACTATGGGATTATGAGCCACATAAGGATACCTCTAAACCCAATTAAAAAGGGAATTATCTAAAAAAATTAATAAAAAATAGAGCCTTCAATCCTTCAGGAAGGTATAAGATAATAACCATATAGTTTCCCTCAATGTAAATTCAGTATATACAATGCAAAAAAGGAAATTTTATTGTATAAAAAACTCATACTTCTTTGATAATCTATAAATCAAAATCACATGAATGAGAGAACATTGGATATATTTTTAAATCCCTGTAATTTTAATGATAAATTTCATAAACTAAATTAATTGGTATTATATACCCCACATAAATGAAAAATTGGGGAATATAGAATATGTCTCACAGAAACAAAAGTCAGGTAAGAAAACCTTACCTCAATTCCAACTTGCTTCATAAATCCTCTAAGATTATATAAAATAAATTTTAATTTATTATAATTTAATAAAATTAACATATAAATACTTATAATATCATATATTATCCAATTTCAACATTTAAATACCCATTTGTTAATAATTATTTATTAAGTACTTTGTTCCTGATTTTAAAATGCTCCATTTTTTACGTAAGATTCAATTAATATGTTTTAGTTATTATACATTGATCATTGTTCCATAATCATAAAAAAATTTCTCATTTAATTACTATAATATGTAATAATTATATACAATTTTATAACTATTCATATAAAGCGGTAATGAACAACGAATTACATCACTTCATGAAGATGGTAGTTTGTACATACGCATGAGTGATGTTTCCATTTTTTATTAATGGAAGGAATGGAAGGTAAATAAAAATTCACAATAATAGAAACATAGTAATTTCATATATATATATATATATAATAAATCCATCATTATAAATACCTATTTGAGGCAGTGATGTAAAAAGAAACGTATCGCTTCGTGGAGTTGGTAGTCCACACTTACGCATGAGAGATACATTTAATTCCCATTTAATTGAAAAAGACTATGAATAAGATTATTCCATTAGAATAAAAAACATATAATTATATTCTAGATAACTGTGTTATTATATTTTAATATTTATGAAATAATTAAAGGAGGAATATAAAGCAGTAAAATGAAAATTCTCAGTTAATGTGATTATATTCTCTTTATAGAACCTTCTTTCTATCTCTCCTTAAGAACCCTATGTATGGTTTCTAAAAGAGATCAAACCATATAGAACATTAATAAGGATGTATAAAAGATGTTTTGGAATATTTTTTCATACCAAGTGTCCCAAAAAGTTTTGAATAACAGAGGAGAGTTTTTTTCCTTTTATAGTTGAGGAAAGGAATCACATGGAATTTCTTAAATGTTTTATATATATACATTATTTTTCATGTGAAAGTGGAACCAAGTGGAAATAATTTAGAATATAATATATTTTAAGGATAAAATATCTTATGTTAATAAAATTTTTATTAGTTTATATGGAATTTTAGACCTTATCTTTTGGTTTAACCCCTTTGTTAACCAATTTTAACCTTAACTTGGGTAAAAGAATTTTCAATACAAAAGTATTATAAATTTACATCTAAGGTGAAAATAATCTCAAAATTTTTAATGGATAAAATTTATACCATATCCATCCCCCTTTTACTATCTAAGTATTTTTATGATTTTTAAATCATTAGTAATATACTAATTAACATAAAATAACATTAAATTCATTCAAATAACTATTCATGTATTTTGAAATTAAATACATCAGGACTGGTATGGAATTTGAATATATCCTATTTAACAATCAATTATAAAATATTATTGACCACACAATTCATTTTAAACTATAATTCATGGAAAAAGAATTAATTTTGATGTTTTAAAAATAGTTTACTTTTATTTTTCAACATCTTTCATAAGAACCGTGTCAGTAGTGTGTAATCATTCAAGGTAATTATACAATCACAAAAAATAAAAAATAAAATATCATAATAAAAAATAAATAATATATTTCAAATAACCATTTATAACCGAATGAATACTCCTTTTATTCTTATGAAAAAATATTATAGTTATTAAAAAAATGAGAGTTTCATTTTAGATTTATTCTTTACTGAAAGTAATATTAAGTTTATTATCAAAGTTATAAGAAACCATGTTTCAAAATGATCATATATGGTATAAGGATGGTAAAAAAAAACTTCTATATAAATAAGGTAAGTGTTATATATATATTTTAAATCCTTATCAAATTATTTTTAACATTAATTACCATATTTAACATTACTGAGGTGATAAATATTTATCATTGTTACTACTCATAATGAAAAAAAATAAATCAAACATAAATAAAAAATGTTTAAATTATATTTCTAATATGGAACCCATTATATCAATTTCAATTACTAGAAGTGGCATATAGTATTTTTAAAATAATATGGAGAAATGGGGTGAAAACAGTTTTCCATAAAAATGAATTTTAAGTATAAACATGTTTTCTTATCAAAATTAAGAATAATTTTGATTCAAATGAAATTAATTTGATTATTTTAAGGAAAAAAATAAGAATTATATTTTAAAATAAATTCAAAATATAATTTTATTTTTGAAATAGTTCAATAAAAAAGACAGTTTTAAATAAAATCGATTTTTTTACTCTTTGTTGAAAAATTAATCTTTTCATAAAAATCCCAAAATTCCACATTAATATAATTTTGATGTGATGGTTTCTAAAATTATATAATTTTTATTAAAAATAATTTCTGAAAATTGAAGAAATTATTTATTATATTTTCTTATAAAAACCAGTAAAATAAATTTTTGAGAAAAAAGTGTTTTTCAAGAATAAAATGACTTCACTAAAAATTGAGTGCTTATTTCCTAAGAATTAATAAATACATTTGTATTTAGTAGGAACATTATAATTATATTTCATAATTCAATTAATACTATTTATATCTTCAAATTTAATGGTTATGTCATCAGAGTTTTTTTAAATAATCATATTTTTATAGTGAATCAAAATTCTATTAATGCTCGATGTTTCGTGTTAGGGAAACTATCAAGATTATTGTTCTTTTATACTAATTTTTTTGGGTGTCACAATATAACACATGCATAAAGTTTGTGAAAATATTTTATTTAAATTATTAAACTAATATGAAATCAATAGCCACACATGATTAAGCCCCAAACCACAAGTAGTCAAGCCTTGCTTTTCGAGACAAGGCATAATCATGTAGGAAAATGAGAAATCCATCCCAAATTCACTCTACCCAAGGATAATTCACCAAGTTAAATTTTAATTCCATTATAATTTTAACTCTAAACATGTATAAATCATAATTAATGTTATAATTCTAGATGATAACCAATTTTAAGTAATAACAAGATAGAATAAAATAAAATCCATTATAATACCTATAATGTAACTCCTTAGACGCATGTATAATCATTTATTAAATAATTTTCAAAATTTATACTAAATCATACACATATATTTATAATAGAATTAATTTATATCTATAAATAATTAATGGAATAAATAAATAAATGAATAATTCATAAAGTTAAACATGTGATGAACAATCTATAAAAAATTCATAAATATATAATTATAAACACTTTATAACATAACTATGAATTATATACATTCCATAATTATATATAAAAACATTTTATATTTATTCCTAATATTAACTATTTAAAATTATTCATTATAAGATATTTACTTTAAATATATGATATTACATGAAGTATAATAATTTTATTTTTCAATTATATTATGTAAACAATTTAAATAATATAATAATCACATATATAATATTTTTTTAAACCATGATAAAATACCTTTTAAAAAAACTTCTTTGATAAATTTTAAATAATTTCTCAAACAAGACCTTTAATTTTAATAATTAAAATTAAATATTATGAAAGTATTAAAATATTAATTATAAACTGCTTATATTTGGATTTATTTTTTAATATTTATCAATTTCATTAAATATATTTATAATTTTAAAATAAACATTTTATATTTAAGTTATAATTCATTCCATTTAATTCGAAAAAAGGTATTTTTATATTAATATTTAATATTTATGGACATATATTTCCTATATCTTTCAAAAACATTTATCTAGATAATTATAGACACTATATATTTAACTAATTTATAAACACATTTACAAATTAATTAACATACCCAAATAACATTTCCTATAATTTAAAAAAAAATATAAAATATATAATTCAATTCACAATTGAATATCAAGAAAAACACATTTTTATTCATTAATAAAATTATATGATATGTATAAGTTGTATAGAATGACACACATTTGTGTATAATTAATATATGGTTTTTGAAATATTATATGTAATGTTAATCTTATGTGGCAATGGCCTTATATAAGAATAACTATGTGATATAGTGTTATGAGTAAGATAAAACTAGTGCTTGACTGTGTAAGAATTACTCACATTAGGTGACCTTTCATGATATTAACTCCATGCTACATAGATCATAGTATATGATTAATTTCCACGTGTGATTTCTCATGTCAGATTAATCAGGTACTTGTGGGGCCGCATATGAATAATCAAGAAGTATTCAACTATCATATGTAAGATTAAGCATGCTCTGTATAACATTACCTTAGTGGAGAGCCCCTTGTATAGGATTGAATTCACATGATGAATGTTGTATTAAACCATACTATAGTGGGATGTTTATAGTGAGTGAATATGTATGGATTATATATGATTAACATGATTATTTCCCATGTGAAATTAAATGTGACACGGAATTGTTGGCATATTATTAATCTAGTCCATGTATGAGATTATACCTGTGCAATTGAAATATAAGTTGGATTAATCAATGTAGGTTTATTAATGTTATAGAGTATCATTAAATCATATATCCTTTATGATAACATCTATATCATGAATATGTTTTGATACACTCTTTTTCACAGTATCATAAATACTTCCTTTTAAAGCGTGATTACATAAATCTAATCATATAGTGAATCTCTGATATAACTAAGGGGTTTCAAAGGTTCTAGAAACACTCATTTATATTATTGGATGTGATTATAAACCCATAATTCAATATAACCATGAATGAATACTTTAAATTACTCTTCCATAAAATGAAGAACATGACATACCTTACACTGATGAGATACCACCACTGTCTTCATCCATTAATAATAAAAATTAAATAGATGCATCCAATAGACATACCACCTCCATTGTATATCCCTGAGCCATACTGAATCACTCAAGATTCGAGAAGGATTACTCTTATCTCTACAGAATATTGGTGTATCAACAGGTAAATGAGGAAGAAGAAGATATCTACGAGTGTATGATTATTGAATTAGTTCAAACAACACCATCTCAATGGTGTTTGAATTTTTTATTGCCACTTAGTAAACATTTGAGTTATCCATGAAATAGCTCATATTTTGTAAAATTTTTGAAGTTATGTATGTGTTTTATAAACACTTTGTAACCCAGATCTATTATGAAACTATCATTCATTGTACATGATTAATGATAGTAGGTGTAGTAGATAATACCTGAGTGAAATAATTTTCACGTTAGTGCAAAAGATAGTTGTATTATTTTTTATATTCCCAGATGTTATGCATATAATTTTCATTTGATTGATGCATTTCATACTATACCACATTCTCATACCAAATGATATTATATATCCCACACACAACATATGTATATGTGCTTAGGACATATCTCTACTACACATGTGATCTAAATTTATTGAGTCACTTGAGGTTGTGTGAGTTCAATATCGATCGACTTCTTAGAGCTCACAATTATTTAAAAAATTTGAAGTTCAATGAAATAACCCTACAACATTACCTATTCTCATTGATAATAAAATATTAAGGTGTATAAAAATATCACCACCATTTCTCACTGAGGATTATCCACTTGATAGTGTGAGTTGATGAACCTCATATCACCCTTGTTTCATATATTTTCTTCATCACTCCATCTCTCATCATCACATAATTTCAATTGATAAATAATAACACTAATAAAAAATGTTATTAATATTTTTTGAGAGTTTCTATTTTTTAAATAATTGATTCACCCCCACCCACTAAATGGTTTCATACTCTCTCTTAATACTATCAAATATTACTGATTGTTAATATTGATTAATCAAAATAAATCATTATGTCCATATCACTATAAAGAATCCAAAATGATATTAATGTTACTAAAAAAAATTCTTTTATTTAATATATCTTTTCATATAGAACAAGCAATATTTATCTAGTTATAGGAATTTAAAAAAAACATGAAAAATATCACAATGGAACAAATTGAACAAAAGAATCAATGAATATTGTATTATTCACCAATAAAAAGTCCCAAAATCTAGATGCATCAAGTATAATTCTAAAAAACAAAGTAATCTAAAAAAATAAAGTGGGAACCCATGTCTATTTAGGAAACCATCGAAATAAGTTATTTAGCATTAGCTATGAAACTTATTTGGTAACTTTTAAATTGACGTATGTTTGGTCCCATATTATAGTATCCTAACACAATAAAATCAACTAATTTATATATTAACAATCCAAAAAATACATGAACAAAACAAAATACACACATTCATCTATTTTTAAATAATATAATTCATTAATGAAAACCATGTGATTGAATCAATAAATATAATGTACATTATGAATTATCTAATACCCTTTTAATTTCACAACACTGATTTAATTCCAAATTGACATATATTGTTCCATCACATTTAAAAATAATACACCCTAAACCATTTTTTTAAATCATACATGAAAAATTTAGTTTAATCAAAAAACATTTATGATAATGTAGAAATAAAATACTATTTTTATCACAATATTTTAAAAATTATATTTAGAAATCCCTCATTTCAATTGAAATAATGAAAATATCGTTCATTATCATAGAAATTCCATTTTTTAAATTATTGAAAAATCACCTCTATTTAAAATATTAATTTTAATATTTTAAAAAATGTACCTACATCATTATTCATGAATTTATATATAAAATAAAATTAATACATTCCAAAAGTATTCATGAAATATTCCAACCAACTAGATTATCACTTATAATCTTTCATAAGATCACCAATTGTCTATAATATGCATCTATATTGATTCAAAAAATTTATAACACATGACATTAAACATTACATCACCCTTATTGGAAAATCATGCTCAATAAACCTCACTATAGTAATTTGTAAACAAATAAAAGACATTGAAGGGTTTATAAACACCACTCAACCAAAGATTACCCAAGTAGATTCAGTTTGTATCATAAATGTGCTCAATTCCATTCATGGGTTACATCTTAAGTTATTATGATCCAACCATCACCTACCATTGATCCAACTACCCACTCATGACTTGACACCATTTTTTTTAAAAATTGGACCAAATACCTATCCATTGTACCCAAACCATCAAGCCATAAACCTGTTGTGTTTTCCATATCACAATAGTTTGGAAAAAGTATTTAGTATATCAATGTGACTAATGTTAATAAATTGATATTTTTATTAATAATAGAATATATTATACTAAATATTAATAAATTAAATAGAAAATCCCACAAATTATCGTGCATGATATAACGTGAAAAGGTAAATATGAGATATGTTCTATATAAACAATACATAAATGCAACATAATACCCCACTACTCCTGATGTGGAACCCAAATACTCTTAATTTTACCTCCTCCATTGAGCTATAAAAAATCCCAAGGATAGATCCTAAAAACAAAAATAATGACCATTACATACATGAGAAACCAAAAAGAGACAATTTTACTTACACACTAAGTTGTGTATGCATGGTTTGAGTGAAATCCTATTAGGATACCAACAATATTATATACATTCCCCTCCATTGAAAATATTCAAATTCTTGTTTTAAATACAATTATTATAATATTATCTTAATATTTTATGTAAATAGGTAACATTTAATAAAAAAATTTCAATCAATTATAAGAAAATAATTTATGAAATTTATATCAAAATAATTAATAACTATAAATAAAATATAATTGATAAATAATTTTTTAAAATGGTTCATCTTATGGAATGATAGGGATAAAACTTTGGGATTAAGGTAATTAAATCTAAGATCAATTTATTCATACTGAAAATCATTTACACGTAGTTTGCTAGCGAGAGACTAATCATAAATAAATGTTGAAGTAGCTAGTCGATGAATAATCTAAATCACTAAAAGGTAATAAATATAACTATATATAGAATAATCTTAAACTAGAAAATCATAGTTATCATGAATTATGGACTAGGGGAAATTTAAGAAGTGAATATTCTCAATTATAGGGTATACTTGTCACTAGAATACATTTTAAGTACCCAAGGCATTACAATGATGTTTTATATATGAAAAGAGAGTAATTAAAGAAAAATAATAATATTAAATTAAATCCCATTTTACATCTAAATAGACTTTAAAAAATATCCCCTTCATAATTATTCCACATATATTAAAAACATAATATCATATAATGAGGTTTTACAATAAAAGGGGAAACACTATTTGAGGTAGAAAACATTTTATAAGAAACATTAATGAAAACAAAAAAATCACTTTTTCCTTTTGAAGTCCTATATAATGAATCAAATTCGTTATTTATAATCCTTATATAAATATACCATGAATTTTTATTTAATATTTTCAGATTCAACCATACTGAACCTTTTCCCAAACACATGGTATGTAACACTTTTTCAAACTATATACTTGTTTAAAAAATGTAAAAAAAATTGAAAATTAAATCATATAAGAATTAATCCCTAAAATTTTATTTTTTTAAAGAATCATGAAGTAAAATAATAAAATTCTATTTAATAATTTCTCTCTAAAACCTCATTGACCTTTTATTTAACATGTTATATGAATAAAGAAATTTTTTATTATTTTACATGATATTTTTGATAAAATTGCATTTTCATAACATAAATTTGATAAATCAATCAAGGAGATATTTTATAAAGAAATAATATATAATATTTATAAGCATGTTATAGATATACAATAAATTTTAAGCCATCAATAAACCATGGTTTTAATAATTAAAATTAAAAGGATAGAATCTCATTCCTAGATTTATTAAATCTTTATAGCTTCACCAAATATCAATGGATTATAGTTTGAGTAAGAGTTAATATATTTTTATCTCTAAGATACCCATGTAATTTAGTGGGTTTTTCTTTATCACAGACCCCTAATTTTTCAATGAACGCTTGGTATAGAAAGAAAGATATGAAGAGGATAAATATATTAAGATGAAGAAAAATAAGGAAGAAGAATCCTTAACGATTTCATATTTATAGTCACTAGGAATTATCATACATAAATTTTACATATTTTTTTATTAATATTCAATACATTACATAAAAAAATGCATGAGAACATCATATTAATATTTGAAAACCATACCGTACATATCAAATATCATAATCTTGAGTCATGGAATAACGATTAACAGGTCATAAGATTTATATCATAAGGTAATCACGTAACATGATCCATGAGAACATGATATTTGAATAGGATATATATTTTTTTAATTCACATAATAATATAAAATATTATGTTATGCAATGAAACCAAGACATTTATAAAATTTTAGGTTTGAGACAAAAACTTTTGTACCTACTTTAGGCTTGGGCTAACTGCCAAAGTTCCCAATTTTTCAATCTTGGGATAACCACCAGTGTACCATACTTTTCAATCTTTGGCTAACCACCCATGTTACCTCTAATATCATAGAACATTTATCATTAACAAATTCATTGAAGGAAAATATAGGTCCCAAATGTCACATAATCTATACATTTTTGTTCCATAAGATCATAAAACATACATCATTTCAAAACCCATGAAATTAAATGGTTTTCATAAACATTTCATCATAAAATAACAAGTAGAAAATAAAATGGTTTTAAATTAGTTTCATGATTTAATTAAAGAATAATCCATATAAAAAAGAAATAGGTTTATGAATCATTTTATCATGGTATAAACCGTGGAGGGGAAACAGGCTTCATAAACATATTTTCAACCAAAAACCTATTCATAGAATGAATAAGAATGGTATCCTTGGATCATATCCCCAGTAAAGCATAAGTTACCTAAAAGGATTTAATCTTCGATGGAAAATTATTTTGAATGGTAAATCACTTTAAGCATTTAATAAGGAAAATAACCATTCATTGAAAATTAGTTTTTTAAAACGAAAATTTATAAAACATTTTGTAAATTATTTTATTGGAAAATGATATTTTAAATTTATAAAGGAATATTTAAAATTATTTAATGAATTTTTAAGGAAAATATCCTTTCTTCTTTGAATAACACTTTTTAAAACATAAAATGTTTTGAAAAATTAGTTTTTTTAGAATTAACTTGAAAACATATATAGGAATCTCCTAAGAAAATATTTTTCATGGTATTATAAACATTATTTAATGTCGTACACATTAAAAAAAATATTATTTTCTCATTTTAGTTAAAATATAAACATGCATTGTTTTTGAATATGATATGATGATTCATTTTAATTTCATTTTAAGTCGAAAACGATTACATATTATTTAATAAATCATTTGAGTAATATTAAAAAACATTTTTTAAAACATTTTTTGAAAACATGGTTTTGGAAGAAAAAGTGTTTTCAAATAAAAATACGATTTCTATTAAAATATTATTTTTGAACTATTGAGTACTTGAACAGAGAAAAATGATTTGAAAAAAATTATTCTAATAAAAAACAAGAGTATAAGAAAATTCATCAGTTTATTGAATGATGGATTATAAGATTTGATCATCATAAACATAGTCATAAATAATCCTAATAAATAATGGTATTGTAACAAAAAATATTTTACACTTTGGTAGCATTTAAACATAATCCCCATAAAGTAATATCATTAAATTAAACATTAAAATATCATTAGGGTAAATAAATTCATTATATTAAATTTCAAATGGGATATATATACCCCTCCTAAAGTAATATGGTTTCAAAATATAACATATGTCACCAAAAGAAAAATTGAGACAAAAACCCTTACCGCTTTTGAACTGTAAAACCCATAAGAGAGAGATCCTAAAATTGATATATAAATAAAAATATTTTTAATTTTAATAATCATAAGATACAGTCATGGGATGTATATACACCACATAAAATTAACATGTGGTCAATATGACATCTATCTTGTGGAAAAAATACAAGTTATCCAAAAATCCCATACAACTTTAGTATTCTTTTGAATCATATTCCCAAATAAATCATAACATAAAATAAAAAAATTAAATATATTTAAAATAAAATGATTCATGATATATAATATAAAAGGGGTATTATAAAATTATACAAAATATATAAGTGGGTAATTTCAAAATGTCTTCAAGAAATAAAAGAGAGACTATAAATTCATAACTGAAAGTTTTTACTTTTTTTGCACTCCTTCAAACATTCTGTATAAAAATTTAATTTTATTAATCATATATTTTAAAACCATAAATATATGTATAATACTATATTTTTTATATAAGTACTTTTATTAACCTTTTATTAATAATTCCACGTTAAAGTCACACTTCGGGTAATAACCCCTTTGTTTTGTGCATATTTCTTGATTTTTTGTTTTCTTTCCTCTTAAAAAGATAATGGTTCCATAATAAAAAGAAAAAAATAAAATAACTATAATATTTATTAATAAGTTATAATTTTATGTCCACTAATGAATTATGGTATTGATAAATGAAGTATGTTAGAATCTTGTAGATGGTAGGTCGTATGTACGCATGAGTAACAGTTCCATTTTTCAAAGATAATCCTGGAAAGGATGTAAGTAATAAATTATTTTATAGAATTATATTAATATAATAAATAAAATATTAATTATCTAAATATACTTATACATATCATACATGTTGTTAGTGATGAAAAGAGATTCATATATCTTCATGAAAGTAGTAGTCCACACATACACAAATGCTGTTACCATCATTCAGTGAGTGAAAAGGTATTAAATAAAATGATATATTATCATTTTACATGGATAAATATTTCATAAATATAATATTTATTTCATATATATCACATATAGTTATCATAATTATATTCTTTGTAAATCGTTAGTGAAAAATGAATCACATCGCATCACGACGTGGTAGCCTATCATACACGTGAGCGTTGTAATCGTATCCCCTAAGGAATTGAAAGTAAAAAAAGGTTATATGTGATATAATGAATATATATTTATAATTATTTAATTAATATCATATATATAAATTATATCCATCATTACACCCAACTATTAGTGGTGTTAATGAAAAAACAAATGACATCAGTTCATGAGGCTGTTGTTTTTCGTAAGCACGAATGATGATTTTATAAACCATTTAATGGAATTGGGTATTGTTTTTTGTCATTTAATTTATATAAAAAAAATATAATTATATTTAATATAGTAATTATATTATTTCATCATGGTATAATAATAATTTAAATTGTTTTTTGAAGAAATAAAATAAAATATGCTTGTTGACGAATGTTACATGTTCTTTGGGCATCCTCATTGGGTTTTCACCAAAAGCCTTTATAGGTTAGATTTTATTCCAAAATAATTATTATATGATTATAGGAGGGATGTTTGTAATTTATTTTATAGGTATTTTAAGATCCAAAAAGTTATAATGGTGTGAATAAGAGAGGAGAGGGGTGGCCTTTTATAAGCGAGGTGCGTGACACACTTGTAATTTTTAGAAGGAAAAAGGTATTCTCAGAAATGTATCATGAATAAAGGTTAAAAAATAAACATATATCATTAATATATGTTATGAAGTCTAATAATTTTCATCAAATATGTTTTATACATGTTTATATTTCATTTTAACCCTTATTAGTTCGTTCTACCCCTGGTAAATCCATTTTTACTTTAACTACATTAAATAATATTTACTGTTTTTACTATTAATCTTGGTCAAAATTTAATTTTACATAATTAATATGAATTATTATGATTCAAAACATGGAATCCATTTTTCAAAATTATATTCACATAAGTGTAAAATTTTAATTTAAAATTAATTTTACAGACAAGACAGAAAAGTAGGTTTTTAATGAGAAAATGTTCAAAAGTTTATAGAGTTATTATATCCAAATTAAATAGAAAATTGATCTCAATAAACTAAATATGATTAAATAAAATATAATTCAACTAATTTAAATTTAAAACTAATTTAAAATATAATTTTATATCATAAATAAATTAAATGAAACGACAATTTTTAATTAAAATTCAATATTTTTCATTATTCATCAAAAAATAAAAAATTTTAGAAAACACCAAAAAATTCACCATAAAATAATTTTGATATTTTGATTTATAAAATTAAATTTATTTTTTCAAATAAATATTTTAAAAGATTCAAAAATTAGTTTTAAAATAAAAATGCAAAAAGTAAACTAAACATTTCTTAGAAAAATAGAGTTTTTAAGAGTAAAATTAGATTTGTTCTTATCTATTTTCTAGAAAACTCATAAGATGTATGTTAAAAAGTTTATTTAATGTGTAATATATAAATTTTATTAAAATAATTCACTAAAATTGTTTTGTTTCATTTATTTTAGGTAAAACATGTTTGTGCACATAAAAATGGTTTTTTAGAAAAAACCTATATTTCAAATAGTTTTAATTTTCATTTATAATTAATTTTTCATTATAGAATTAATTTTATATAAATGTGTAAAAAATGAATTTAGTTAATCCTATTCATACCCACATATTCCAACTACTATGTGACAACTAACATAATATTATTTTAATAGTATTCCATGTTCTCTTTAAACTTGGTGTTGTCTGTGACACAAGATAAACTCAATGTTATGTGTAACTGAATCCAATATTAGTATTATGTGTAACAAAAAAGAACCAAAATATTAAATTTATTTTTAAAAAATATCTCACAAAAACTCAGGGTGTTTCAATTTTGTTAAGAATCTAATGATAAATGACCATGGTTAGGGGAAGGAGAACTGAGAGAGAGGGGTTTCCTTAGTTCCACATATGGATCAACCACTGTGAAAATGTGAAATAGAATTCTCTAATAATTATGTCAAAAAGTCCCAAACAATATTACTAATAACCCTTGTGTAATAACACAATTTTAAAATATATTATTTTATACTTTTAACATTGGTTAAGAATTAATTTTAATATGATTGATTTTATAACTAATAATTTTACATTGGTTAAATAAAATGATGTTATATATGGATTTTATCATTTTTTATAAATATAACTAACATCAAAACAGCTATTCATATTAACAATAGGTGGGATTTCAAATTGGTTAATTAAAATAATTAAAATGGAATGTTAAACTTAAAAAAAACATAGTATAGATATTATTCCTCTACACCCAAAACAACATAGAATAAAAATAAAAAACATAAACAATTTTTTAACAAAAATCTTTCTTTTTTATTTCATTCACTTAAAATGCATTGTCAAATTTACAATTATTGTATTGTTTTCCTCTAAATTAAAAGATCATTTATTGGTATAAAACACACTAAATTTTCCTATAATGAACCAATTATAGGGAATTTTGAAAGTATGCCTCCATTTACTCCAATATATCTCAATTAGAATTTATATTATTTGGCTTTGATCCCTAAAGAATATCTCATGAGGAATCCTATTCATAATTTTTACTCATATTTTAAAATGATATCTTAGTCAAATATATAATAAATAAAGAGTGAAGAAATATATATTTTCATAAATATAAAAAAACTGATATATGACATATAAATTCCACAAAAAAATGAATAACTATTAATAAGAAGGTGGGAGAGTGAGGATATATTTTTTGTGGGAGTGTTGGAATGGAAACCGAAGCTTGATAAAAAATGTAGCAGAGTTGAGTGGTTATCATGGATGAAAATAATGGCATGGAGTTAGGGTAGTGATATTCATAATAATAGTGTAAAAATATAGTGTACGGAAAAATGGTACAGAAACTGAAGTCTACATAATATAAATTTTTAAAAATTCTTATAAAAAATGATTTTTTTTCTTCTAAAAATAAATATCATAATCAATATTTAAATGTTGGTTTTTTAATAATTGACATGAAAAAGTAACCCCATTGAGATTTTAATGTCAATTATATAATAACTGACATTGATAATATTTTCAATGTTTTTTATTATATAATCGATGTTAAAATCTCGATATGAATAAAAACTTATTTACAAATGCGATAATAAAAAAATATAAAAAATAATAACAAAAAAAATTTCTAGAATCACCTGCACACTTATATTTATTGCATTATAGTAATAATATTTGTAATGCCACACTTACATATGGATTTATAAAATCATTGTTCAATATATATTTAAAAATAACAACACCAATTGCATATAATTACAATAACATTGTAAAATTACTCTCACATGAAATTAAACATATAATTTATTAAGAAATTCCCAAAGTTGTTGAATCAAAATTCATAAATAAAATAAGCATAATAAATAGTTGAAAAATATGGTAGTAAAATTCAATAAATCAATGATAAAGGGTCTTTGGAGGTCTACATAAAGGAAAAATGTATTGGGTAAAATATAAGGAAAACATAGTTATCATGCATGGTTAGGCAAACCATGAATCCAACCTTTTGAAGATAATATCTCTAAAAAGGTTTGAACAATGGATAGTTTGAATGGTCACCATGACCATGAGTCTAACTATAGAAAACCAGCTAAAGCCTCTATCCATTTTTATACCCATAACTGTCCCACCAAAAACACAAGGGGTGCCTCTGATCCCCTCAAGCTGACTAAAATAATCCACGGTATAAAAAATTACCATTATGGACGATTTCACCTAAAAACCCCAAGCATAAACAATTATTCCAAATCATAAACTCATTATTAGTAAACCATGTCTTAGATGACATGATAAAATAAATAAGAAGATTATATAAACATAGACATTAAAAAATGGAAAAATAATAGATAAAACATTAATTAATAACAATATAAACCATTCAATATGAGATTTAAACTACTCCAAATGAAAATAAAAAACAAAGTGGAAGGCTGATGAGGTCAAAACCAACCAGAATACAACTGATTCCAAGGAACAGAGGAACCAACCACCATCTCCATATGACTCTCGAGTCACAACCATGATCCAAAAATCCAATCTCTCCCCAAGGAGAGAGGCACCAAACCAAACTCAGATGCTAAGATACGAAGAGTCCAATATAAGAAATGAAGACTACATGCACCCCAATGTCAGTATGTAGGGTGTGAGCCAAGGCCAACGGGATACTACCATTTTTCCATTTTATTCCTATATAAAAGAAATAAAAAAATATAATTTTAAAGGAACATTATCAAAAAAGTTTTCATTTCACTTAGATTATTTATGAGTAAACAAAATATACAACCAATACTTTCACAAAGCACACCATTTCCAAAACATGGCATAAATATGTTTTTCAAAACCATTCCAATTCAAAACTAAACATTTATATTTAAAAAAACAAACTTTTATATAATTTGGTTAAACATTTCCTTTCTATTTAAAACATCACTTTTTCAAATAAGAACTCACATGGTTTAAAAAATTTCAAATTAATTTATAATACAACTAGATATTTTAAAAATCCCTTATTTCCGTTAAAATCATCAAAAAAATCCAATAGAAATATAAGAAAGTAATAATGATAAACTATAATTAAAATAAATCCATATAAAATCATAAATAATTCAAAACAAAATATATGATATATCTAGAATAGTTAATTTCAAGACTAAATCACAAGAGAGTAAATACATCAAAGAAAATCCATCCATAAAATAAGAAACACACATGAAAATAAATAATTAAAGGGAAAATATAATATAAATATCATGAGGCAACACTGAAAGGACTAATGGGAAAATTACTAGATGCACAAAGGTTGAACAACTGAAAACGTGTTAATGGTCTCCCATCTATTTACCCATAATGGTCTCAACTAGTCTCATTAGTGAAACCCCCATAGTCAGGTCATAATATTCAATTAGGGCCTACAAGCTAGTATGTAAATCTTAACTAAATAGATGCATCCCTTGACTACCCACTTAGTTTCCTAGGGTTCCTTATAAAAATAACTAAGTGATGATGGAAAATTATAACAAATGTCATGCGCATCAAGATAATAAATCTTGAGGGATAACATCATAATCACAACCTTCCCACCTTCCACCTTCCCTATAATAAGAGACCACACCCATAATCAAATAATGAGTCACAATTCAGAAGTCTGTCACATGGATGTATATAAATACCATCAATAAATAAAATGGGATGAAACAAGTGAACAATCAAAAATATACCAAACATCACTTCTCAATGTTCCAGTTAGTCCTTTCACTTATCACTTATAATATATAAATTTATAATTCTATTTACAAAAGTATTTAAATAAATATGGGGTAAATCACAATCAAAACTGAAAAAAACACAAAAACTCAAAGGAATATCCATTTCCTTTTTAAGACGATCCCACCATTTAAAACATGAAACCCCTTTAACCCAAAAGGATATACCACTTTTGAAATCATAATTAGAAAAAAACACAATGAATGAAAAATTAGATAAGACCATATCCAGAAATTTATTAAACAAGTGAAATTTATAAAATACAAATTTACATCAAAGTTCCATTTAATTATGAAATTCCACCTAAGATCACAAATGAAAACTAAGAGAAGTTATTGAAAAACATTGATGACCCGAAACATGATAACCCAAATTATAATTATCTAGATAAAAAATTAATTTATAAATCCAACTATACATGGAAATGTTAAATAAAAGGCAATGAAATGGAAACACATACATCATAGTGTGGAATCATATATCCATAGATGAAAACAACTAGATTATGTCTCAAAATAGGGGCCACAACCCATCGAAACCAAGACCTAAATTTTAGAGAAAACTTAGGTATGGAAATCATCCAACCATGGACTATAAGGCTATAGGATAAGATAAAAATGGGATAAAAATAAATAATAAAAATAAGGGAACCCTATCCATTAAATCTAGGTGAAGAATCCACAAGAAATCACAAATAATTCCCCATGGATGACTTGAAGAAGTGGTAAAAATGTTGGTAGATGATACTAGGCTAGGGATATCCAAATGGGGTGGATTGGAGGAGATTACCAAAATTTAAATAAAGTCAAAAAGGAAAAAATACCAAAAATTTAGTAGGTCCTTTGGTTGTCTCACATGGTTTTCAAACCCATGCATAGTTCATGCGATAGCCACTACCCCAAAACTATCTAGTTCACATGGTTCACCAAACCATGTGTAACCATATGGTCTTCTTTATCACACAGAAGTAGATGGTGTAAAGTTTCCACAACATGGTTTCAAAAACCATGCACCTAATTGGGAAACCATGTAAAAGATTTACAAATTATAAATTCCAACCCCAAGATAACCAAAACCCAGGGAAAAACCAACCAAATAAACATAAGTAATAAAGTGACATTTCAATGTGTCACATTTATCCCCATGATTTCACTTTCTTCCCCTATAATGTCCTCAAAAAATAGGATAAGTGTGAATTTCAATAAAAAATATCCTTTAATGAGTGATTGATCACTAACTAACTCCCAAACCTCAAAACCAAGGACATGAGAGATGACGAGCCCACTCCTTGGGAATAAGACCACTATTAAATGATTAAGATAATCTAATTTAAAAAACAAAAATAATTCTATGAAGTATAATCCTTACTAAATTAACATTAAGATATAATAAAAGGAGATGTTATGATATCCAATCTTATGATTTATTTTGAAATTATGAATATCAAGATTTCCACAACTTCTCCAAAGAGCCTTATGAATCCCAAACCAGATCAAAGAACCCAACATAAAAATCTCATATGGAATATTTTAGTTCACTCGAGCTATAAGAAACTACCCATCATAACTAAAAAAATCTTGAAGGGTAACTCCACAAGGAAAAGGAAAACACATTGTGATCTGGAATTGGTCTCCCAACAATTTATAATTTTTCTAATGTGTTGAAACATAAAACATTCATAACCAAATGAATTTTCACCTTAAAAAAAACATGATCTAATATCCACAACCAAATAGATTAGAAAATTACAATAGATATATTCTCTAAGAAATACTAAATGGTATCAATATATTTTTAAAAAGTCGACCCAGTCAATGAAAAAACAGGGACACCCCATGCATGAACATTAATTAACATAGAATCCTATTATTATTAACTTGGTTTGAAACAATACATGATGGGTTCCCCATGATAACTCTAAAAAACACATATTCATGTTGATCCAAAATTAAAATTTCAAAATGGTGGCTCTCATGGTTTAACTAACAACCAGAATCATATCCATGTTTCCTTATACCACATCCAAGGCATCCCCATTTCATCCCTCTTAAAAACCTAAACTCATGGTCTCCACTATGAAATGAAGATAATAATCATCATGAATAGATTATGTACAAACATCCCAAAATATTTTAGGTTAAAAATTTATTTCATCCATTATATATAAAGGAACATGAAACACAAGGGATGGGAAAATTCACAATAAAAAAAGAAATTTACAAAAGAGGATTCTTCAAAAAAACACCATTCATTATACTTTCTACTGGAAGAAACACTACAGACCACCAACCAAATCAAAAAATGTTCATAGAAATTTTCTTCTAATACCTGATTAGTAAGGAAAAAAATTTAATGTGTTGGGATGAACACACTAAAGACACTTTTTTGGAGCTAAAAAATTTCTTAACATACCAAGACTTGCAGTACTAAAAACGTACTAACATCATGTGATTTACTGAAGCAGAAATGGTAGGTTGAGAATAAGTCATCCCATTATCATCACATTATTTTTTCCACTATATGGGAGTTAGAACATATATAATACCTCTAGATAGAGTCAAAGATTCTCTTATCATAGGTTTCCCTACAAAAATTCCCTCATAAATGATGGACTTAAAAACCACTTCCATAAAGGTAGTTAGAAAAAACTAAAAAATAGATGAATGATGATCTGGATGAATTCCTCTAGTAAAGAACGTATATTTCTTCAAATTTTCAGCACCAACTCTATATAGAAAGGAAGAAATCAAGTGAAACATTCCATATATTCTTTCATTGACTGATCACATTGATGAATGCATAAAATATCAATCTCCTTCTCAAATATAACATCATCAGGATGAAACTATTGGATATAGGTGGCCTTAAAATATCCCCAATAATATACCTCAAATGTTTTTGTATGATTAGTGACCTTTCACCACTCCAAACCTAATTCTTTGAACAATGTAATGGTGTACCTCACCCTAGAGGCTTTAGAATTTTATATCAACTGAAAAATATCTTCAACCTCAAATAGCCACTCCATCACCTCCTAATACCCTTGATCACTATAGAATACTAGATAATAATGATTAAAAAATTACCATATAATATCCATGAGTATAGAATATCATGGCTCTTCTAGTCTATTGGGAGTGTGGGAAGAGTTAGATACTTGAATAAGAACTCTTAGATTAGTAAGACAACTACCTAAGGAATTCCTTTCTAGGCCTGTCGATTCCTTTTCAAGGGCCACATTCTAAAACATCAAAAAACATTTAACTCAATCAAATGATTTTAAGTTCCAACATAAAGAGAAAAAATATAATCCAAATGGATCAAAGTTACCAAACCACCTCAAAATCCCACACAATAGAAAAAATCATAAATAAAACAAATCAAGGAAACAAAAACCTTTTAAAAATATTGCACAAAATCACTGAAAAAATTTCATACCATACACCCAATTAATTTTAAAACTAATACAACCCCAAAATAACTTCCTTTACTAAAATAACTTGTAATACGATAAAAAAATTCATAAGAATGCCTCAACTCATCCAAAACATTGTTTTTCAAATAATCTCAATTACTAATTTATAAAACATTATATTAATACTCATTAAATATACCTAAAAATATATAAAAACCCATTGAAATAATCATAAGAAAAAATGAAATAATCAACAAATAATCTAAAAACATTAAAGGATCAAAAACCAAAAAAATTTGAAACCTTTCCCACTATACATGGTTTCAATATATGGATTTTAAATCCATGATCCATCCATGTGAGTTCCACTAGAAGAGTTAATGAACAGTTCCCAGGACCTATGCATATTTTGAAAGAAGGTGTTCCTTAACCATTCACCCTCAAAATTTCATTCAATTTCACATTTGAATGAGGAATATCATGAGACATCTATCGAAATCTCCCTATCAATCAGTGTAGAAAAAAACACATAAAAACACATAAAAAATAAACAACCTTAAATCCCAAAATCAAAATTAAACACTTTCCCACCCATGGAATCTTGAGGTTGAACATGGTGGAGTGCTATCCAATAACTCATGTATACCGACCAGTTGAGTTCAAATGATCTTAACTTTTTTTACCATAAAAAATGATTCCTATAGAACCATTTGTAGAAAACTAGACATGAATTCCAACTTGATCTACACCCTATCCAATTCTCAATTAACCTGAGTGGCTTACTTAATCCCCCCTGGGATAACTAAATGCATCAGGGATATAAAACATAACCATTGGGAATGATCTCACTACAAAAAACATAAACATACACAATTGATCCCAACCAAAAACCAAATATGAGGGAACTAGGTGTTGGAAAAAATGATAAAATAAATAAAAAGACTCCATAAACATAGATATCCAAACATTTCATAACAATAGAGGAAATTATAATCAATTCCAATAAATAATAATTTAATAAAATATTTAAAATACAATAGAATAAAACTAAAAATAGAGAATAAATTTGAAGAGGTCATCACCTGACATGAGAAATCTAGTTATATGGAACTGAGGAACCAACCATCATCTCTATGTAACTCTGAAGAAACCACCATGATCCCAATATTAATTTTCTTCTTATGTAAAGCGGGACCAAACCAATCCTGGAGTTGAATATCTAAAGAGTCTTAAATAAGACATGAATACTAAAAACCCACCAACGCAAGTATGTAGGTTATAAACCAATGTCTCGTAAGAAACCAACACGATTCCATTTCATTCCTTTAGTAAAATAAATAAAAACTTATAGTTCTATTTTAATATAAAAAATAGTTTTCCATTTCATTTAAATGATATAAGAGTAAAAAAAATATACAACCTATACTTTCTCAAATAACACTATTTATAAGACATGGAATAAATATTTTTTTCCAAAACTATTATAATTCAATACTTTCAATCGATATTTAAAAAAATACACTTTTATAGAAGTAGGTTAAAAAAATTTGGTCTATTTAAAACATCACATTTGAAAACAAACCCCCACATGGACTAAAATATTTCTAATACATTTCTAATATTGACTATTACTTTAATAAAACATCCTTCTTTTACATTAAAATATTTAATGTTCCAAACTAAAATGTAAGATAGAAAAAAGGATAAATTGTAATGAAAATATATCTATAGAAAATTATAAATAATAAAAATAAATGGACTAATAAAAACTAATCAATATAAATACCAAATCACAATAAGATCAATACACCAAAAAACGTTCATCAAAGAAATAAGAAAAACACAGGAAAATAAATAATAAAATAATAATATAAGATACATATCATGAGTAATTTCTTCCAAAACTAATAGGAAAAGTAATATATTTGAAAAGGTGGAAAAAATATTAGAAGGTTAACAGTTGCACATCCCACCACCCAAATAACTCCCAACAAGTCTCAACAGTGACCCCCCAATCTAGGTCATAACATTCAACTAGGGGACACTAGATAATCCATAAATATTATCTATAATAGACACTTACCTTGACTAACCACTTAGTATCTTAAGGTTCCTCATGTAATAAATAAAGGAGGTGGGCCAATTACAATAACTATCACTCACATGGAAATAATAAATCTCGAAGGAAAATATGATAATCATATCATTATAGGATCCTTTATTCCCTATAACAGGAGACCCAAACCCATAATCATATCATGAATCAATTAAAACATTTATCACATGTATATAAATAAAATTCATCAAAAAATAAAATGGGCCTCAACAAGGCATTCCCAATCATTAAATCAAACATTACTTCAAAAAGTGATAATAGAGAATTTCACATATCACTTGTATCATATAAATTTGTAAATTACATTAAAAAATATTTGGAGGAAAAATAAATCCAAGGGAAATAAAAGTTAAAAACAAAACCCAACCTCATAAAATTAAAGGAATGGCCATTTAATTTCCTTAGACAACCCAAAATATTAAAACAAGTAAATCCTTTAAAACTAAAAGGAAATCCCCCCTTTTAAATCCAATTTAACTTAAAAATAATTATTTTTTTATTATGGAAGATAATATTGGTAATTTTTTTAGTCATATGATATTCATAAAATAAAAAATTACATCAAAGTGCCATTTATTTATGATATTCCACCCAATGTGACAAATTAAAACCAACTGAATTATGGAAAAAATATAATATACCTAACCTTCATAACAAATATTATAATTATCTAGATCAAAATAAATTTAAAAATATAATCATCCATGGAACTATTAAATAAAATATAAAGAAATGAAAAATTCTACATCATGTGGTGGAATCATATCTCCTTTAGAAAAAACCAATAGATTGGGTCTCAAGAGAGGCTCTCAACCCATATAAACCAAAAAAAAATTACAATATCCTTAGATATGGAAATTAACTAACCAATTTTTAGGGTTATAAGATAAGTTAAAATGAGAGAAAATTATATAATAAGGATAATTAAACCCTAACATTTCAATACTGGTGAAGAATCACTAAGAAACCACTAATAATCTACCAAATAAGGCTTGAAGAAAAAGGGGGAAGGCTAAGAGAGGGGACTAGGTCAAGGATATCTAAATGGGGTAGCTTTGGGGAGAATAAAAAATTTAAAAGAATTCAAAAATACCAAAATACAAGAACTCGACTTGGTTTCATGGTTGTCTAGCATTTTTTACTAAACTGTTTGAAATACATTAATCCAAAAATGTAGAGGTTCCATGATTTTATGGCATGTTTCACCATATTATGTGTATACCATGCAATATTTCTTATATTAGAGAGGAAATGGGTTTATTGTTTCCACTGTATGGTTTCTCAACCCATTGAACTAACCATTAAGTACTATAAAAGCTTAAAAAATTCTAAATTTCAACCTCAAGATTCCCAAAACCCCAAGGAAAAATAGCTGCATAAACATAAGAAAGAATGTGACATTTTAGGGTGTCAAAATTCTACCCAACATTTCAATTTATATCCCATAAAGTCCTCATCAATTTAGGATAAGCAGGAATTCCTATACTACCTTTCCTATAACAAGGAATGGATTGCTAACCAACTTCCCGAATCTCAAAATTGAGGAAATGTGATACGATAATTCTATTACATGGGAAGAAAACAACTACTAAATGATTAAGATCCACAAACCAACAATTCACTAAGAATTATAGAAGGAAAAATACTCATTGAATGAATGTGAAGAGACAAGAAAATGAGATATTGGGATATCCACTCCTATGATCTATTTTGAAATATATAGTATCAATATATCCACTACCACTCTTAAGATCCTTCTAAATCTAAAACTGGATCAAAAAATAAAACACAAACAACACCTGTAGAACATCCAAGGTCACTAAGTCTACAAATAAAGACACAATCCAATAAAAGATATCCAGAAGGGTATCTTTATAAGGGTGAGGAAAACACATAGAGACCTAGAAAAGGTCTCCCAACTATAAAAATATATCTAAAGTGGAGAACTATCCAAAATTACTACAAAAAAAATGAACATCAAAAAATATTCATGATCCTATACATGAAACCAACCAACATGATACACCAAAAAAGATAATATCTTTAAGAACCAATGAAATTTCACTTTACCTATTCACTAAGACAACACACTCTACAAAAAAATGTTGACAACCCAGACATAAACATACCAAGATATATAATGGAATGGTTCTGAACTCGAGTTATGAGGATAAATTGAGGGTGACTCGGGCTAACCCTCTAGAACACATATTCACGGTGATCCTGAAATAAAATCCTAAACTTGTTTCTCTCATAGTGTAATCCGTAACCAATAAATTATCCATGTTACCCTATACCACACCCAAGGAATCCCCATGTCATCCACCAAACAATCCATAGCTGATATTACACACTGTCAAAGAAGATAATAATAATCGATAATTAACAAGGCATGGACATCCCAAAAGATATGAAAATATGGTCAAAAACACATTTATACATTATATATAAAGGAAAAAAATACACAAGAGTGGGACAAGTCCCAAGAAAAAAAATAAAAATTAAAAAATTGGATACTCCCAAAACAATTCCCCACCTCTTACACTTTACTAAAAGAAACATAAAAAACCACCACCTAGTTCGAATTTGGGTCTGCGAACATGCCTTATGATGCTTAGTCATCTTGAAAACCCACTAAATTTTTTTATCTACGACAACAAAGAAGATTGATTTTTAGAGATGATAGACAATACCTCTTAACAATACTAGTATCCCCAAATGAAAAACGCACTAACAACCTTTTATTTACTAAAACATGAATGACTGGTTGAGAAGATAGCTTCCCATCATCATCACTTAATTGATTTAGTTTCTCATAAGTGAGATCATCCTTACTAGATCCATCTGGATTCAATGGTTCACCTGACATATGATTCCTTACTAAAATTTTTTCAATGATAATGGTCTTATAAAGCACTTCCATAAAGGTTTTTTGGTAATATTGTGAGTGAATATCTCGATGAAGGACTCACGCAAAGAACCATGCCTTCTTTGAATCCCTAGAAATCAACTTGAGAGAGTAAAACACCAATCTAGTGAAACATTCCACATAATATTTCATTGAATTATTACCCAAATGATCACAAAAAAAATTCCATTTTCTTCTCAACTCTAACCTTCTTAGGATAAAACCACAATATGAAGGTGACCTTAACATATCCTCTAGACAGGAACTCAAATTTTTTTTGTTATGAATAATGATTTTACACCACTCTAATCCCAATTTTTTGAACAAGGGAATGGTTCACCTCACCCTAGATACTTGAGGAGTTTATAGTGAGTTAAAAATATATTCAAACTTAGCTAGTCACTTCATTATCACATGGGTTCCTCAATCATCATATAAGAGTGGGTGATACATATTAAAAAACACCTATGCATGATCCATGAGCTATGAAGAACATGTCTCTATGACTCCGTCATATGTTTGGGTAGAGTCAAAGTTTAGAAATAAAAGTCAAGGATCCATAGGAAAACTGGAAAAGGTATTTCATTCCTAAAGTTCTTAATCCTTTTCGAGGGAAACATTCTAAAAAATAATAAATATATCACTCAATAAAACCATTTAAAATTCAAAAAAATAGAACAAACATAAAAAATTACAAAACCATCTCAAAATCCCACACTAGGGAAACAAAATCATAAATAAAACAAATCAAGGGAAAAAAACCACTTCAAAAATTTTACCCAAAATATTTGAAAATATTTTCTACCGCACACCCAATTCATTTTAAAACTAAAAAGAACCCAAAACCAATTCATTTACTGAAATCACCTGTAATAAGATTCAAAAAAATCACAATAACACCTCAACTAACACAAAACATAATTTTCAAAACAAGAACAACTATTAAATCATTAAAACATTATATTAAAACCCATTTAAAAATCTTTAAAATCAATAAAATTACGTTAGAATAATCCTAAAAAACATCATCAATTTAAGAACATGCCAAAATCATAAATTAAGTGAAAATAAAAAAATCCATAAATTTCCTAAGTCCTTGGTTTAGGAACACAGTTTTTCAAATCTCTTGAAAACCATGTGAGTACCACTAAATGTTATACAAAATTTTTTTCATGGCCTATGAACAGTTTTAAATACAACACTCCATAACTTGAGGCCCATTGAATTTCCTCTAATTTCACTCTGAATGGTGGAATTTCATGTAGTGTCTCCTAAAATCTCCTTATCACTTAGAGTAGAAACAAATCACATTAAAATATTTCAAAATATGCAAACATAGAACTCAAACTCAAAATATAACTCTCAACCACCCATGGAAACTCGAAGTTGAGAATATGGGAGAGATAGACAACCACAGATTTATACCCCCACCTAAGTTCCAATTATATTTACTCATTTTTACTATCAAACCCCAATTAAAAATATGGCCTGTTATATAATTTATAGGGAACCATACTAAGACACCAATGGAATATTTCCCAAACTGACCTTACACAGACCTAAGGGGTTTCCTCAATCCCCTAGGGCTAGAAGAATTCATCAATGGTATTGAACATAACAGTTAGGGATTTCGTAACCCTAAAAAACAAAAATATAAACAATATGGATTAACCAAATACCATGCATGAGGTAATAATAAGATTCCATAAACATAGACATCCAAACATGGAAAATAATAAATAATGAAGTAATAAATTCTTAAAAATAACCATTTAATACAAGATTTAAAATGAAAGAGACTGAATCTATAATTAGAGAATAAGGATGAAGAGCTCAGAAACCAACATGAGATAACCAGTTTTGTGGAATTGAGGAACCAACCACCATCTTCATGTGACTCTCGAGTCACCACTACAATCCCAACGTCCATTTTCATCCCAAAGAAAGTAAAACAAAAAAAACAAAAAACTATGATATGAAGAGTCTAATATAATATATGAAGACTACATAACAACCAATGTTAGTATTTAGGGTGATAACCAAATGATAGTAGGATACCATCATGATTCAATTTCTTCCCTCTTATAAAATAAATCAAAACTTCATGTTTTAAAGGAATATAAAAAAATAGGTTTTAATTTCCCTTATATGTTATAAGGGTAATAAAAATATAAAACCTGTACTTTCTAAGATAAATTAATTTATAAAACATGACATAATTTTTTTTAACCATGAAAATTCAAAACCTACCATATATAATTAAATCATCACACATTTAAAGAGTTATTTTAAACTATTCTTATCTATTTAAAATATCACATTTGAAAAAAACCCCACATGGTTCGAAATATTTCAAAGGATTTCAAATAAATACTACCACATTGAAATAAACTTCCCCCTTTTCCCTTAAAAATATTTAATACAACCAAATAAAATATAATCAAGGAATAACGATAAACTATAATGAAAATAGAGATATATAAAACAAAAAATAATACCATTAAATGGATGGAGAAAAACTAGTCAATATCATGACTAAATAAAACAAGGATGAATACATCAAATAAATCCCATCCAATCAATAAGAAACAAAAATTGAAATAAATAAAAAAGTCATAACATTTATAACATATAATGAGAAAGTAATATAAAGACTAATGGAATAAATACTAGAAGTGTAAAGGTGGACCAACATTCAGCAGTTTAATAATCAGACATCCTATCACCAAAATCACTCTCAAATATTGTAATCGGTAACACCCCCTAGCCAAGTAATAAAATTAAACTTAGCACAACTAGCTAGTTCCTAAATTTTAACTAGTATAGATACATCTAGTCTATCAATGCTTAGAATCCTATGGTTCCTCATGCAAAAAATAATGGAGGTGGTCTAGTTATAATAAAATTCACAAACATGAAAAATAATAATACTCGAAGGACAAATTCATAATCATATCCTTACCACCTTTTTTATTCTCCTTAAAAAGATCCCCATACCCATACTCACATCAAGAATCACAATTCAAACATCCACCACATTGATATACAAAAACATCATCAACAAATACAATGGGTCCCAATAAGTGAACAATTAACCAATCAATAAAAAATCACTTCACAAAGTTCTAACATGGAATTTCACTTATCACTTCTAATATTTAGATTTGGAAATTCCTTTATAATAATATTTTTAATTCCAACATTAATCCATTGGAAACCACAACCAACAGTAATACAAGACCCCAAAAAACTCAAAGTAATCATCATTTATTTTCTTAACATAATGTTTCACTTTAAAACTTAAAAACCCTTTAAACCCAAAAGGATATCCCACATTTAAAATAACACATGGATTAAAACACAATACCAAAATGTTTTTTCTTAGAGACGAGCATATTTGGAATTTTATCAAACATGTAAAATGTATAAAATACCAATTTACATCAAATTGAAACTTAATATTTGAAATTCATCCCAATATACCAAATGAATACCAAGAGAATATATATTGAAACTTTCATAAAATTAAACTAGTTAAAACACATTATAATTATCTAGATAAGAAATGAATTTTTATTGATAATTTTTTTGGATCTCTTGAATTAAAGAAATGAAATTTAAATACCTACATAATGTGGTGGAATCATATTAACTTTAGTTAAAACCTCCAGATTAGTTATTAGGAGAGGAATCGAAGCCCCTAAAACCAAAACCTTAATTTTACAACAATCTTTAGTATGGAAAACTTCCAACCAAGGAAACTGGGGTTAGAGAAGTAGAAAAAATTGTGATAAATCCAAAGAATAAAAATAACGGATCTTTAAACTTTCAATATGGGTGAATAATCACCAAGAACCCACTACGAATCAACCATGGAGTTCTTGGATAATAAGGGAGAAAGTTGGGAATGTCCAAATGAGGTGTCTTGGGGGAGAATCCCCAATTAAAAAATAAGTCAAAAGAAAAAAATACTCAAACTTGAATAGGCCACATGGTTTACTAAACCACTTATATACTATATAAAAACAACTAACATTCAATTATAGAGGTGACATGGTTTTGTTTCATGGTTTATTAAACCCTTAGATTTCCTCTACCCTAAAGATATAGATAGTACATTGTTTCCACTCCTTAGTTTCCCAAACCACATGCCTAACTGTGCACCCTTGGATATGATTAAAAAATCACAAATTTCAACCTAAGACACCCCAAAACCTAGAGAAAAACCAAACACATAAATATAATAAAAAAAGTGACATTTTGGGTCATCAAACTAACTATGAATCTCTGTAAAATTTAAAAAATAAATTTTTTCCAAAGTACCCAAATAATAAATTATATATATAAAAAGAAAATGTAGGGTGTCACGAGTATGGTTTGTTGGAACAAATCTCATGAAAATCACATACCGGTAAACCCATTACACAATATATTCCTGAATTTAAATTCATACATTCATATATATAATGATATAATTATACTAAAAAATAAAAATCTAATACTATATAAAATTAAAATTTAATAGTTTATTATTACTTTACTAATATACATTGGCCCTAGTCGAATCCTCATCTTCTATCATTCCATGAACCTAAACTTCTATAACTTAAACCAAAAATAATAATATCTCTATAAATATTTTGATGTTTATTGATGGGATATTATAACCACTCATAAAAATTTCCTTGGTCACTCTCTATTCTTACCATAATTTATAAATTTTATAACATTGTGTGAGTGAAAATGTTACAACCCGAGACTCCTTGAGGGCAGGGGTTAATCAAGGTATAGACCAATTTAAATATCCTCTTTTTTAATAGTTAATCTATATTTCGGATCATGTCCAACATTGAAAAGAACTATGTTTGACCTATTTCATGATTACTCTTTCCCAAAACCTCACCGAACAAATGATTAATATGAAGAAATATAATGAATGAAAGGAAATAATGATTTTACTTAGTTCACCACAAAGGTCAATGTATAATGGGAACACACTGATTATGTGTTAATGTAACAAAATCTATTATGCTTCACTATTTTTTTCGATTAAAGGTATGTTCATAGTCAACCTATCATAGAATCAGAACCTTTATATGATTTAGGGTTCATTCACTCCCCACCAAAGGGACAATCACTATTTTTACCACCATACACTAATTTAATGAAGGTATAATATGTTTATAGAGTTATGGGTCTCTTCATTAGATTAATTTCATATAATTTTTTTATATACATCATATAATATTCGAGTTGAATAATAAATCACTATTTGATTCTCCTTTGTATTCACTGTACTATTTTTCTTTTTGAAAATTTTTAGCTACAATTTTTTCAAAACTAACACTTTATGAAAAATTCTTGTTCATGTAATTGTGACCTTGTTCAGTCCCAATAATAAAACAATTCATGATAGTTCTTCAACTCAAGATTATCCATTATATAAAACAGTGGATTGAATAAAAAAAAATTTCTTAGAACTCAATTATTCATGGATGGTTCCCAAAAAACATATTAGTACATACAACTTCTTTCATGAAATATAGACTTTGGATAATTCATAGTGTTTTTTAATAACCTCTCTCATATATGTACCTCTTTGTCCTCATACATTCACCTTCAACACTGGGATATTTATAAGTATTTATATATAATTTTCATATCTTTGAAACTTTTTTTTATGTAACTACATCTTTACACTATACTCTTCCACATCCTTTTATTTTTTAACTGTTCATCACATATATCTTACTCCTATTTCTATCAATTTATTTTAATCTTTATGAATATGAACATTACTAAATAACTTTTCCTTTTCCGAAACTTCTTTTTCATGTTCTTGAGAAGCTCCACTTGTGAGTTAGTCTTCCTAACTTGTTCAATTTTCTATCCTATACTCTGATTTTCTACACTTGCTTCTCAAACATCTCAAAACACTACATAAACTATTCCTTTTCATGAGGATTATTTATTTTCCTTGATGTATCTATAAAAATATCATCAATGAATTAAAAATCATTCCTTTGTGTAATAATTCTTTACATCCTTCAATTAATCTAATATACTCTATTGAAGTCACTATTTTTTTGTAATATTCTCCCTTTACATAAAAACTGATAGAACATATTAATATTAATTCTTACAATATTACCCACTAAAAAATTTGGAAAACACTAGGAAAATTAACCATTTTTAATATTGATAATTTAATCATCCATAACCAATAATACCATTTCACTTTGGAAACTATATTATAGGAAATATATTTTAAGAGGTTTTCATTTAAACCCTGATACAGTCTAACTTCTGAAAATCTTATCCAAACATTCCAATTAACTTCTTGATTATCCTAGAAATTATTTAACATTTCAAAGTATTATTGATACTTAGGAAACCATCTTTTGAACTTCTAGTAATGCTCAACCGAAGAATGTAAATATGTTCAATTATTTATCCTCCAGATAGCCACTAACTTTCAAAAGAACAAAAACTCTTATACTTTGAGTCTTAGATTTATGTTTACCATTTTTTCATATTCAGCTTCTTCCATAACCTTTGGACTAGCACTAGATATCCTATAAAACATCCTATATAGAGTGATTCCTAAAATAAATCTAAAAAATAGCTTTATCATACCCTCTAGGCTCACAAATACTGCATATTTTCTAAGATAAAAAAAAATAGAATTATTCTTTCTTCAGATCTTCCTAAATCATTCCATAACTTATGGATATGAAAATTAATAATCCTCAACTTCTAGATACGTTTCTTGAATTTATTCTATAAACTATGAAATATCTATATGTAAGAGTTTTCCATGATTCTATATGTATTTTCACTCTATTAACCGTATCTCCAAATAATTAATTGCAACCCATCCAACAATGTCATAACTATTTTCTATAAAGAAAACTCTTATTGTTAGAAAATCCAACACACAACCATAAGGTTCCAACAATCACCCATTATGGATTCTATTGATAATGATTATATAAAATTTATGGTTTAACTCTCCATTTATATTTCAATACATTTCATAATAAAATATAAGGATTTTTTGGATCTTCTTCTTTTCCATTTCTCCCCCTTTTTCAATAAAATATAACAGGTCATCCAAAGATATTACTCACTAATTGAAATCAGGTATGAAAAGGGTATTTCCATTCAAATGTTCCTATTTATTTATATCCCCATTTCTTAAAAATCCCATAAGGTTTCTCATCTATTATCCATTAATTTCAATGATCCAAAATTAATTCTATCTATATGGAAGGAAAAAATTCTCACCCTTATCTCACATAATCATCAAATAAAAAAAACCTTCGGATATTGAATAATTTCTATCCTCCTTTGAGCATACAAAACATTCTCTATATGGTTTTGATATCTCCAAAAATTTACTTCTAGGATAATTTAATTCCTCTAAAATCCATAAAATTCTTCTACAATCATTTATATATTTCTTCCAAACATAAATGAAGATTACTAAAAAGATTAAATGAGTTAATTTACCTCTTAGCTTTAAGTTATTAACAAATTCACTATGCCTATTAAGTCAGATCTTGGTGTAGGAAATAAGAGTCCAAGATAACACCCTCAAAGTGTTTATGTCATGAAATTAATTTCAATTAATGCTACCAACTAGACATTTATACAGTCACTTATCTATTCAATGATCTCAACCAAAATTTCAAAAAAAAAACCCATCAATAGATAAACTAAAAATCCTAATATGCACGAGACACATCACAAAATGATCTAACTGATGCTATCTATTCATGATAAACCTATGATACCATTTGAACTCCGTGTAACTACTTTCTTCATATGGAATGTCATGAACCGTCCCCCGTGACTCGTATTGTGACTACCCCATGCCTGCCTTCCATAGGCCAGGGGCTGGAGACTAGCACCAAAGGCATAATTCCCTAAAACCGGAAAGGCATTGACTTTATAAATTATAAACACATAAAACTAGAGTACAAGTGGAATCAAACACTAAGTAAAATTTTTATAACAAGAGTAATGAATGTAAAGGGGGACCAGAATACAAGCCCAAATATAAAGTACAAATACAACCGAAAACAAGTACAAATAAAAAAGGGAAAAATAGCTAAAAGGTGAAAGTATCTCCTGGATCGTCCCCTGGGGTTCCTACCGGATGGGTAGGTACAGATGGCCTCCACATCACTCCACATCCATCAGACTCCATTGTGTACCGATAAGACGTAAGGTCCTCCTCCGGGTACTGTCCAGTCCTGGTGCTCTCGGCCTCTGTCAGTGATGTCCGTCGTCTGCATCCAACACAACGAGGTACAGGCATAGACCGTGCAGGGGTGAGTATAACGATACTCAGTAGGGACCCCGAGACCCTCAAGGTATCACAAAATCTAACAATGATAAACCAAAAAGTATGAAATCAATGGATAAACATTACTTAGGTATATGCCCATACATATACCTAAGTAATCGAGTAACCCATCTTAATCATGGGGAAAACACAATGGTCATTGACTCAGCTCAAACCAGACTTTTAATTATCGAAACCATGGCTGATAGATAACTCCTCCTCTGTTGAGTAAAGTGGGCCTGTCGCGACACCGAGGCACTTCTCACTAACCTTGGACTGCTGAGGTACTCCTCTTGTCGAGTACCGTGGGTTTGATGCTAACTACCAGGCACTCCGTCCACTGTGGGTCTGCCGCCAAATACCAGGTGCTCCCCCTAATAGCCTATAGAGGAACTCCTCCTATCGAGTACCGTGGGTCTACTACCAACTACCAGGCACTCCGTCCGCCATGGGTCTGCCGCCAAATACCAGGCACTCCCCACTAGGCTAGTCGAATCACTTCAAGTCAAATCAATCAAGCAGTCATCATGTCTACAACTACTAGGTCTCCGCACTCTGTCTGCTCGTCACCAGAAGGATCCCCTCCACAATCTACTAGTTGATACTCCAAGTGTCATGAAGTCTCACATAGAAGTATCTCAAAGGATAGCCACGTCATAGGGGTCTCAATGCAATAGATGACACGTCAATCGCACGCCCGGTCTGTGAGTTATTAACATTTTAGTCCTGGGGGACCGGTTGGATTCATGTACGAACCAACCTGACCATGACTCAAATATACCCCGAACTCCAGTGGGGTATACTCAAAGGGATGACTATGCTCCAAGAATACTGACACCACTAACGGTTCGTCAAACGGATGTCTGGTGCCAAAGATATGGCCCAAGAAGCTAATGGGTCAGTAATGGGCCCGGGTCCGGTCCGACCCGGTCAGACCGACTCATCCCAACCCAGTCTGGGCCGACTCGGTCTGGGTCGACCCGATCAGACTCGTTGGGTCTGACCCGACTCATTGGGTGGGTCAGCCTGCTAAGTTTTGACCCAGTCTGCTGGGCCCGACCTAGCGGACTGCGAGGGCGGTTCGACCTGGTAGTCGCTACGAAGGCGGCTCGGTAACTCGGCCTGGGAGACTGGGCCGATTCGCCCAGCGACACCGCGGGGGATTCTATGGGTTGGCTCAAGAGGCATGAGGCCGGGAGGCCAGTAGGCAGGCCGTGCGGGGCGCGGGCATGCCGGTTGGCCACCGGCAGGCCGCGAGTGCACCGGGCAGGGCACCGGGGAGGCAGGGTCCGAGCAGGCCGCCGACAGGCCGCGGGGGCACCGAGCAGGCTGCTGGCGGGGCGCAGGGGCATTGGACAGGCCACCGGCAGGGCACGGGGGCGCCAGGCAGCGCGTCGGTGGGGCGCGGGGGCATCGGGCAGCGTGTCCATGGAGCGCAGGGGATCCGGGGGAGCACACCGGTGGGGAGCGGGGGCACCGAGCTGTGGTCCAGCGGGGCGCGGGGGTGCCGGGTAGCGTGCTGGCGGGGCGCAAGGGTGCCAGGAAGCCCGTTGGTGGGGTGCTGGAGGAGCCGGGAAGCGCGCGGGGCATGCGGGCAGCGTGCCGGGGCAGCGCACTTGGGCACGGGAAGCGCGCCAGGGTGCCGCGGGGGCGGCGTGGTTCGTGGAGGCCACGGGAGCGTGACCTTTGTTCGTCGTCTTCGTCGTCATCTCCTATTTCCCAATCCGTCATCATCGAACAAGAAAAAACAAGGGGAGGGTTAGACCGTGTTTGTGCGGCCCGAGACCTCCTCGTTACGGTGATAGAAATTGGTGATTCTCATACCATATCTTTGTTCGACGAAGAAAGAGTTTTATATTCAAATATAAAATAACACAAATCTCCTTACCTTTGATTTTCTAATAGTCGTTCGTTGACGTCGTAGAAGGATGGATGTCAATTTGTGGAAGACGATCATGTTCCACGTCAAAGGGGTTCGAGGAAGGAGGTTGGAGAAAAAGAGCATCGCCGGTGTTCTTCGCGTTCTTCGCATTCTTCATTGGGAGGAGGGTTCTTCGTTGGGAGATTTCTCTAACAATCACACCAGAAGAGAATTCCAACCCAAATAAAATAATTGTTTTCCTATTATTTTAAGTGTTGGAACATAATTCAAAAAGGAGAATTAAAATCCCGACTCCTCCAAATTAAATGCACGAGTGTTGTCTCATTAATTTGGAGGATGCCAAGAGGCTCTCCTTATTAAAACACAAGCATTGGTGAAATTAATTGCGCAGGGAGGTCAAAGGCACTCCCTCATTAATGAGGGAGAGTGGAGAGGTTTCATCCTCCACCATCAATAGTGGTCGGGTGGTCCCCACCTCTATCATTAATAGGGAGGTTTTGTGACTCGGGTGGTCCCCACCTCAAATATCCTTCCATGGGAGGTTATGCTCGGGTGGGCCCCACCACTATAGCCTCTCATGGGAGGTTAGGGTGTGGCGGTCCCACCAAAAACCTCCAAGGGGAGGTTTTAACCAACCCACTCAACACATGAAAGCTTAAAAATAAAATAAAGTATTGTACTTTATTTTTTTATTTTTTTATAAAAATCCAAAAACTAACTTTTATTCCTGACTCACTGTCGTCGAATTGAAATTCTTCTTAAGAAAAAACTAGCACTGCGAGTTCAACGGTGCCCTCAGATTTCTATTCTGAGAACCGGTTCAAAATTTATAAAAACCCACTCGTACCTTTACTAAAATTACCCGAACAAAACTTCAGAAATTGATTCCGGACACACTGGGCCTCAAAATCAAGCGCCGTCAGAAACTACGGACTTGGTAAATTCCCATGTATTTAAAAAAATTCATGGGAATTATGGGTCTTTAAATTATCCCCACCTCAGGGCTTTACATCCCCATAAGCTACAACTCGAACTAAGGGAACAAATGGGGGTACTGAGCATGCATATGAGCCTCCCACTCCCATGTGCTCTCCTAGAGGTTCCCATGTTGCCAGAAAACGCGCACCAAAGGTATCGAACGTCCACATAGGTCCTAATCCTGTCGATCCTCAATATCCATTGAAAACTCCGTGAAAGTCACCCCGTCATCGATGTCCAGCTCTCCATGGTCGATGATGTGGGATGGGTCATGCACGTATCTCCTCAGTTGAGATACATGGAAGACGTCATGCACCCGATGCAGCTGCGGTGGAAGAGATAGGCGTTAAGCCACCTCACCTACTCTGCTGAGGACCTGGAAAGGTACAATGAACCTCAAAGATAGCTTTCTTCCTTAGCCAAATCTCCATAGACCACGTCGAGGTGAGACCCGTAGGAAGATGTGGTGGCTATCATCGAACTCCAGAGGCCTCCGTCTCCTATCAGCATACGACTTATGCCTCCTCTGTGCAGTCTTCATCTGCTTCTGGATGATCTGCACCTTCTTTGTGGTAGCTCGTACCATCTCTGGTCCCACTAGTGCTAACTCCCCTGGGTCTTTCCAGCAAAGTGGCGATCTGCAAGGTCATCCGTACAAAGCCTCAAAAGGTGCCATACCGATGGTGGAGTGATAGCTATTGTTGTAGGAAAACTCCACAAAAGGTAGGTGATCCTCCCAGCTGCGACCAAAGTTGAGGAGACATGCACAGAGCATGTCCTCGAGGGTCTGGATGGTTCTCTCGGTCTGACCATTCGTTTGAGGATGGAAGGTGGTTCTCAAGCAAAGCTGTGTCCCGAAATCTTCCTGTAACCCCTTCCATAGCTGGGAAGTAAACTATGCATCCTGGTTAGAGACAACAAAATAATGTACTCCATGAAAACGCACTATCTCCTGTACATAGAGGTGTCCCAAACTCTCAACTGAGCACTGCTCTCTGATTGGTAGGAAGTGGGCCGACTTGGTGTGTCGGTCAACGATCACCCATATAGAATCGTGACTCTTGGATGTACGTGGAATACCCGTCACGATGTCCATGGATATCTCATACCACTTCCACTCTGGGACCTCTAAGGGCTGAACCAAGCCTACTGGTACCTGGTGCTCTACCTTCACTTGCTGACAAGTGAGGCACCGTGAGACAAACTCCACTACCGCCTTCTCCATACCTGGCCACCAGTGCTGTTTTCTGAGTTCCTGATACATCTTCACCACACCTGGATGTACCGCTAAAGGGGATGTGTGGAAATCCCTCAACACTTCCTTCTGAAGTGCTACTGGTACCATAGTATTTCCTCTGAAGATGATGACGTGCTCCCCACCTTCAGAAAATCCATCAGGTGCCTACCCTGGGGATATCTGAGCACATCGTGTCTTACAGTCAGCATCCCCATACTGCGCCTCCTTGACTCACTGAAGAAGTGGGGGAGTGAATGTATAAGACTCTAGATAGGATGCTCCATCTCTACCCATAAAGGATATATGTAAGGCATCCATCTTCTCTTTCGCCTCTCTTAGCAGCAGTATACCAGTCCTCCTACTGATTGCATCTGCAACAATGTTCCCCTTCCTATGAGTATAGACTATCTTGAAGTCATAGTCTTAGAGGAACTCAAGCCATCGTCATTGTCTCAGGTTTAGGTCCTTCTGAGAGAAGATATACCTGAGACTCTTGGGATCAGAGTACATGGTAAAACGTTCTCCCATCAGATAGTGCCGACACATCTTCAAGGCGAAGACCACTGCTGCTAACTCCAGGTCATGGCTGGCATAGTTCTTCTCATGCTGTCTCAGCTGCTGAGAACCATATGCGATCACTGATCGCTCCTACATCAGGACACACCCGAGTTCGGTCCCTGATGCATCGCAATAGACTATGTACCATATTCCTTCCTCTGGAAGCCTCAAGATGGGGGCACTATTCAACCTCTGCCTCTTCTCTTAAATGCTATGCTGGAATCTCTCTGACCACATGAAGGGTTGCCTCTTCTTCGTCAAGTCTAATAGCAGTGCTACAACTCTGGAGAAATCTGGAACGAATCTCCGTTAGTATCCAGCTAAGCCTAGGAAACTCCATACCTTCTTCACACTCCTGGGTAGCTCCCAAGCAAGTACCTCCTCGATCTTTGTTGGATCCACAACAACTCTAGCCTCCAATATGACGTGCCCCAAAAAGTGAACCTCTCGAATCCAAAACTGGTATTTTGAGAGCTTACCATAAATATTGTGCTCTCGGAGTGTGTCTAGTACTACCCACAAATGGAAGGCATGATCTTCCTCAGTAGTCGAGTAAATCATTATTTCATCGATGAAGACAATGACAAAGCGATCGAGGTAAGTTTGGAAGATCCTATTCATGAGACTCATGAACACTGCTGGAGCATTGGTTATGCCGAAGGGCAAAAACAATAACTCGTAGTGGCTGTAACGACACCTGAAGGCTGTCTTCTTCACATCCTCGACTCGAACTATTAACTGGTGATAGAAGAATCTGAGGTCTATCTTTGAGAACCATCGTTCTCCCTTGAGCTAATCAAAGTGGTCTTTAATCCTCAGGAGTGGGTACTTGTTCTTCATAGTAACTTGTATCAAGTGATGATAGTTGACAAAGAGCCTCAAGATCCCATCCACCTTCTTGGAAAACAGAATCGAGGCTGCCCAGGGAGAAACACTAGTCCATATGAATCCCTTCCCCTGTATGTCCTCCAACTGTACACGCAGCTCACAAAGCTCAGAGGGAGCCATCTGGTATGCTGGAGTAGATATCGGTTCCGTCCTGGGGTACATGTCAATGTAGAAGTCCACCTCTATGCGAGGTGGTAGTCTTAGAACATCTCAGGGAAAACATCCGTGTACTGGTCCACCACTAGAGGATATGTCAGACTCTCCACATCAACTGCTCTGAGGGTAAAGCAAGCCAATTGGTGAGTGATCAGCTGCACCCTCCTCCGAGTAAGTCCATCCTGCACTGAAAAGGTTCCCTTCTCGCCGGCGAAGGTGAACCTGGTCCCATCCATGTGGACACACCGCACTTTGCAGCTAATATAGTTAATCTGAACATGGACTATAGATAACCAGTCCATACCCAAGATGACATCACAAGGCCTTGATGCTGCTACGAGGAGATCCTAGATGAAGCTCTCACCTCCTAGAGTAAGCTCACACAGCCGCGACCAGTGCATAATCATCGAGTCTGCTCCCATAGGAGTCTCTAGCTGTAAGGATCTAACCAACAACTCCTTTGGAATCTCTGATGTCCGAACGAGGGAAGTGTCAATGAAAGAGTGACTGGTACCCGTGTCTATCAGAACTACATCTAAGGTGGAGTAGACACTGATCATACCTCTTATTATCTCTGGAGCGCCATGGTCATAGGCCTCAGTTGCATGAAGCTGTTCTCTGCCCTATCCACCCGCTCCCTGTGGTCCGGGTGGACCTTCTAGTGGTGGTGGCGGTAGCACCTCATAATGTCATCCACCGCTAGCTGCATGACCATCTCCTCTTCCATGTCCACCTTCTCCCTATGGAACGCCTCGATTGAACCTCTGCCTCTGCATGGGAGGTTCCACAACTATCTGTTGATCGTTATATTGGCAGGTTGGACAGTCACGGGCCATGTGACCAAGTCCTCTATAGGAGTAACACTATCCTCTCTTGGCATGTCTGGCTCTGTCTTCACTCTGGCTGCTCTGCACAACCAATCCTGAGTTGTGAAGTCGACCACCTGTGGTTATGGTCTTCTTGGACCTTTGCGCCATCTGTCTACTGCCAGCTGCAGAAGACTCCACTGTAAGTCGATTAGTGGTGGGTATTTCTGCTGGATACTTCTCGACAAGGAAACTCTCCACTAGGAGGGCTCGCTCCAACACTCCTGCCTACATCGGGATGCTATGGGAGATAATTGAAGCTCTGATCTCTCGCCTGAGTCCCTAGTCAAAGGTTTGGGCCCTGAAGAATGAGTCTCGTACCATATTAGTGGAGTAGCATGAGAGGTAGGTGAACCTCGCTGAGTACTAAGCTACACTCATGCTACCCTGCTGTAGATGAAGTAGCTCCTATATCCGCACCGCTCGAAGGGTGGCTGGTACAAACTCCGCCCGGAAAATTCTCTCAAAATCTGCCCATATAAGTGTCGCCTCATCATGCATCTAGAGCATTAGGCTCCACCATCTAACTAATGTAACCTAGAGGAGGCTGGAAACAAGGATCACCATGAAGTCGGCTGGTGTCCCTACCAGTCTGAAGACTCTCACCACAGCCTCCAGCCAATCCTCAGCTGCCTATGGGTCTGCCTCTCCCCTGAACCTAGGTGGCCTCTAGCGCTAGAACTCATGCAGTGCACTCAAGCGGCGTGCACTCTATGCTACTGGGGCTGGTGGCATCAGTGGCCCAACGGGGAGTAGTACCACTGGGGCCTCCGCTGGTGCCTCAACTGGAAGAGGGCCCTGTACTGAGGCCTCATCGCTCGGCGGGCTATCAGTACATATAACTCTCGGGGATCTAGCTAGTCTTCCGCGGGGAGGCGTCTTGAAAGAAACAGATGTGACACAGTCAAAAGACTATACCTGGTGAGCTGACCTGGTTTGAGTTGACTTAAAGAAAACTTTTTAAAACACACACGCAATCAGTGTTTTTGTGCACTAAGTTAGAAATCAGAAGTCAGGGTCCTGGTGTATAGATACGTCTGCTACCCGCACCAGCACTAGACTCCTTGAACTGAAAACCAAACTTAGTACCCTTAACACTATTGCTTCACAGAAAAGAAATATAAAAGTCTTATGTTCTATGGTTGAACCGACATCCTCTGATACCAATTTTTCACACCCCGTCCCCTGGGCCCCGTATCATGACTACCACAAGCCCGCCTTCCATAGGCCATGAGTTGGCGACTACACTAAAGGCGTAATTCCCTAAAACTGGTAAGACATTGCCTTTATAAATTGTAAACACACACAAATGGAGTACTAGTGAAAGCAAACACTAAGTAAAATTTTTATAACAAGAGTACTGAATGTAAAGGGGGCCAGAATACAAGCCCAACTGTAAAGTACAAATAAAACTGAAAACAAGTACAAATAAAAAAGGGAGAAACAACTGAAAGGTGAAGGAAGCTCCTGGATCATCCTACGGGGTTCATACTTGAAGGGTAGTTACAGATGACCTCCAAAACACTCCACATTCATCAGACTCCACAGTGTACTGATACGTCGTAAGTTCCTCCTCTGGGTACCGTCCAGTCCTGGTGCTCTCAGCCTCCGTCAGCGCTGTCTGTCATATGCATCTAACACAACGAGGTGTGGGCATATCCCATGTAGGGGTGAGTATAACGGTACTCATTAGGGACCCCGAGACCCTCAAGGTCTCAAAAAATCCAAAAAGGATAAACCAAAAAGTATGAAATCAGCGGATAACCATTACTTAGGTATATGCCCATACATATACCTAAGTAATCAAGTAACCCTTCTCAATCATGAGGAAAACACAAAGGTCATTGACTCAGCTCAATCTAGGATTTTCATTATCGAAACCGTGGTTGCTAGATAACTCCTCCTTTTTTGAGTACAGTGGGCCTATCGCGACATTGAGGTGCTTCTCACTAACCTTGGACTGCTGAGGTACTCCTCCTGTCGAGTACCGCAGGTCTGCTGCCAACTACTAGGCGCTCCGTCCTCTATGGGTCTGCCGCCAAATACCGGGCGCTCCCCCTAATAGCCTACAGAGTTAGTCCTCCTGTCGAGTATCGTGAGTTTTCTGCAAACTACCAGGCGCTCCATCTTCCATGGGTCTGCCGCCAAATACCGGGCGCTCCCCACTGAGCTAGTCAAATCACTCCGAGTCGAATCAGTCAAGCAATCGTCAGTTCTACAGCTACTAGGTATCCACACTATGTCTTCTCATCACCAAAAGGATCCACTCCATGAGCTACTAGTCGATACTCCAAGTGTCACGAAGTCTCACGTAGAAGTATATCAAAGGAGGGACACTTCATAGGGGTCTCAAAACAATAGACGACGCTTCAATCGGACGCCCGGTATGTGAGTTATTAGCATTTTAGTCCCGAGGGTCCGGTTGGATTCGTGTATGAACCAACCTGACAGTGACTCAACTATACCCCAAACCCCAGTGGGGTATACTCAAAGGGACAACTATGCTCTAAGAATACCGGTGCTAATGATGGTTCGTCAAACGGACGTCTGGTGCCAAAGATATGGCCCAAGAAGTTAATGGGTCAGTAATAGGCCCGGGTCCAGTCTGACTCGGTTGGACCGACTCGGCCCAACCCAGTCTGGGCTGACTTGGTCTGGGTCGACCTAGTCAGACTCGCTGGGTCCGACCTAGCCCATTGGGGGGGTCAGCCTGCTATGTTTTGACCCGGTCTGCTAGGCCCAGCCCAACAGACCGCAAGGGCGGTTCGGCCCGGTAGTCACCACGTAGGAGGCTCGGTAACTCGGCCCAGGAGACCGGGATGGTTCGTCCAGTGACATCGCGGGGGACACTGCGGGTAGGCTCTGGAATCCGGTGGCTGGGAGGCCAGCAAGCAGGCCGCGCAGGGCACGGACATGCCGGCTGGTCACTGGCAGGCCGTGGGTGTAGCGGTAAGGGCGCTGGGGTGCCCGACAGGCCGCCGGCAGGGGCTGGGTAGGCCGTCAGCGGGTCATGGGGGTGCCGGGCAGTGCGCAGGCGGGTCGCGGGGGCACTGGGCGCCGGCGGGGCGCAGGGGCGCCTGGCAGCGCGCCAATGGGGCGCGGGGGCGTCGGGCAGCGCGCCGGTGGTGCATGGTGGCACCGGGCAGTGCGCCAGTGGGGCACCGGACAGTGCGCTTGGGGGGCTCTAGGGTGCCGGGCAGCGCACCGGCGAGGCACCGGAGGAGCCGGGCAGCACGCGGGGCACGCAGGCGGTGCGCAGGGCACGCAGGAAGCGCGTCGGGGCGCCGCGGGGGAGGCGCGGTTCGCGGAGGCCGTGGGTTGCACGACCCTTGTTCTCCGTCTTCATCACCGTCTCCCCTTTTCCAAGCCTTCATCATCGAACAAGAACAAACAAGGGGAGGGTCAGACCATGTTCGTGCGGCCCAATCCCTCCTCGTTACGGTGATAGAAATTGGACATTCTCATACCATTTCTTTGTTCAATGAAGAAAGAGGTTTATATTCACATATAAAATAACACAAATCTCCCTACCATTGATTTTCCAGTAGTCATTCATTGACATCGCGGAAGGATGGCCGTCAATTCGTGGTAGACAATCACGTCCCATGTCGAAGGGGTCCAAGGAAGAAGGTCAGAGAAAAAGAGTGTCACCGACGTTCTTCGTTTTCTTCACATTCTTCATTGGGAGGACGGTTCTTCGTTGGGAGCTTTTTCCAACAATCCCATAAGAAGAGAATGCCAACCCAAATAAAATAATAGTTTGCATATTATTTTAAGTGTTAGAACGTAATTCAAAATGGAGAATTAAAATCCCGGCTCCTCCAAATTAAATGCATGAGTGTTGTCTCATTAATTTGGAGGATTCCAAGAGGCTCTCCTTATTAAAACACAAGTGTTGGTGCAATTAATTGTGCAGGGAGGTCAAAGGCTCTCCCTCATTAAAGAGGGAGAGTGGAGAGGGTTCATCCTTCACCATCAATAGGGGTCGGGTGGTCCCCACCCCTATCATTAATAGGGAGGTTTTGGGACTCAGGGGGTCCCCACCTCAAATATCCTCTCATGGGAGGTTATGCTCGGGTTGGCCCCACCACCATAACCTCTCATGGGAGGTTAGGGTGTGGCAGTCCCACCACCAACCTCCAAGGGGAGGTTTTAACAAACACACTCAACACACGGCAGCTTAAAAATAAAATAAAGTGTTGTACTTTATTTAATTATTTTTTTATAAAAATCCAAAAACTAACTTTTATTTCCGACTCACTACCATCAATGTGAATGTATTCTTAAGCAAAAACCAGGGCTGTGAGTTCAATAATGCCCTCGGATTTCCATTCCAAGCACTGGTTCAAAAGTTATAAAAACACACTCACACCTTTACTGAATGTACTTGAACAAAATTTCAAAAAATTGATCCTGGACACACCGGTCCTTAGAATCAAGCGCCATCAGAAACTGCGGACTTGTAAAATTCCCATGTATTTTTAAAAAAAAATTCACAAGAATTTCCGGTCTTTACATGGAACATATTTTTAGACGAGGACATACATCACTTGATCCCTAATCAATAACTCCTCTTATCTAGATGCACTTTTTGAGTGACACAAATTATTAAACTAATATACTAATTTGGGAAACCACATTTTGATTAAGATATATTCTTAAAGATGCTTCTACGTATCCCAAAAATAGTAACCTGAAACAAAAATGTTAGAGTAAGAATAAAAAATATGAATTTCCTCAGGGTTTTTGAATCATCTTAGAAACTTTTAACTTCTTATTAAAGGAGTTATGATACTATATAGAATATAAGATTTTACCAATTCTTGAGTACCCACTATGGATTGAAACCATTGTATCTTTTAAACATATCTTTGAAACCACATAAAATTCAATTCAAGTTTTTCCTTGTCTGTTATTCCTTTACATAGAAAGTGAATTCAATCTCAGTAACATGTTCCTTTCTAGTACAATAACATGTACTTTTTCAGAACATCCACCCCACAGATCATATCTCCCCCTTAAGTCTAAACATATTTCAATAATAGATAGTTCCTTTTAAATTCATTATAAAAATGGCACCTCTAGCATCCTCATGTTGAGAAATGGGGTTGGTTTCAGTGAGATAATCCTTTACTTCCTATCTTCTACTAAACCTTTCTCTATGTTATTTATGAAATACCACATTTGAAAATTTCACTCTGGTTTATCTTTATGTGTTTCTAAAAAATTCATACCACGGTTTTCTTCTCTTTTATGAGACTAATACCGCTAGTTCTAGTCTCTTTCAATGAATTATCACCACTATATTTTTCTCAATGCTTTCCCCACCATTTTAAGGATTTTCCAAAAAACTTCATCTCTTACCATGTGGTGTGACTTGTAAAACCATTAAGAAATTCCTTGTTTTTATCTCTTTAAAAAACATTTTATTCAATTTATACTTAATTACACTTAGTGATACTTTTATGGCATATATATTGAATTTTCTCACACATGGAGTAGCTTTCTTAATTTCCTTAATCTTTATGATTCATTAATATTATTTCTAACATAGTCATTATAAGTATTACATAATAGGTACAAGTTTCACAATCCTTTGAGATCGTTGTTTTCCCCCATAATAGTGGAACTATTTTCCAGCTTAATAGATTTTCTTTTTAGTATAAAATATTCCTTTATTTGTCATAGGAATGTATGGATTTCTATTAACATTTTTAGGTGAATTTTTATTGTAATTATTTACCATGTGATTATGGTTAACACAAAAAAATATCTAGTTAAAAGAAAATATAATGTATTCATTTCTCATTTCAGATATTGATGTAGTAATTTTCCTTCAATGATTGATCCCTTGATATTTAGGACACACACTGATGGTGTTTCCTAGTCTTTAAAAGACGTAAAAGTATCTTTATACCTTCTAGAAAAAGACATTATTTAAAGTATTATCTTGAAACATCTATTTACTTATAGATTTTATATTTAAACATAAATCCCTTCCACTTATTCAGGTCTCCATAAGAAGGATCTTCTTATTTTCACAATTACTTTTCACCTTATCCTCACGCTCCCAAATATTCTTATCATTCTCCATTAATTACACATCCATATCCTTAAACCTATATACATATTCTATACTTAATTTTCTATTATCATCATGATGGTTATTGAGAGTGATTATTATTAGATTCATCTCTTTTCCATACCCATTTATTTACCAATCCCCAATGTAGTTTCTTAAACAAGATCATTTTAGAACTTCATATTTGCCATTATTTTCATTATGGCATAATTTGAGGACACCCATACTCTATTAATTATTTTTTTCAAGAATATGTATTTAAGGAATAAATGTTTTATTTCATGTATGACCTCCATTTTATCCACAATCTCATTCAGTGATCAGACCTTTTCTTAATTGATTCATGAATTCCCTCAAGATTAAAGACTAGATATCATGCCACTTGTTCCTTGAATTATTCAGAAAAACCATCTTCCAAAATGAATATGGATTTATTGATTTTTTTATTTCTTCAAAAAACATTATAATAATACTAATCAAAAGATTAAATACAATTCAACTCAATTGGAGAGTCCATATTCACATGACCCTTCTTCTTATGTGTATTTTTATTACCTTTTGACATAAATAAATATTCAGTTATTTTTTCATCCTTTTCTCATATAAAATAGTTTTAGAAACTTTTATTAAGGTATATATCACTACCTATTTCCTTATATTGAGTTTCCTTAAAAAAAATTTAGGGTCTTAGATATTTTAAAGGTAGTATCAAAATAAATAGTGTTCTTATAAACTTCACCAGATAGTTATTTAATCGATATCTTTTCCATCCTTACATTGTTAAATCTTTCATTTTGATATTTCATACAATTACCCCTCTGTATAAATTATATAACCTACTTTCTATGAATATTAATGAACATAAACCTTTATTTCTTCCTTTCATATGTTATTTTTTCCAAAATAAATAGAGGTTTCATTATAGATTCCATGATAAAAAATACCAGAGTTATGAAGTTAAAATTATTACTAGAAACATTGTGCACTGATACCAATTGTTAAAAATGGAGACACCATTAGAGGGTATCGATTATGGTGTTAGATAATTTTGAATTTTTCCTTAAAACCCTTATTTGGATCATATTCCCACATTTACAGGAACTGTGTTCAATATATTGCATGATTATTCATCCCTAATATTTCCCTTAATATATAAATAATATGTATAAATTTAGTTTATTAAAGGATGTTGTGATTTTACCTGGTTCACTATAAAGGGATATGTCTAAGGATAACACATAAATGATGCTTCTATATGAAAAAATTCATTATACTTCATCAATACGGTGGATAAAATGTTTGGTCCTGATCACTCATTTCTAGGATCACTACCTTTAAAAGATCTAGGTTTCATTATTTTCTCACCCAAGAGAAATAACCTCTACTTCACCTCCACACACCACTTTTTTAAAGGTATAATTTAATGGCATGGAATTTTTATATGATAAATATTTCCTAAATAAATAGGTGCTGTATTATATTATATAAGTATTATATACATAAAGAATATAGAGAAACAACAATCGCTTTAATTAATTAATGAAAATCATTACATTAGTCATTAAATAAACCATTTAAAACTCCAAATATTATGATGGGGAAAATAGAAAATATAAATACTATAATGGGAAAATAAGGATAACCCTGATTGGGTAGCATCATCCCTACCTTGAACAACACTATAGAAAAAATTTTAGTAAACCAATTGAAATTTTAGAAAATAAAAATGTAAACATTGAGATAAATTTTAGTGAATCTGGACTGAATAAATTAATTGTGATTTATAGGAGGTAATATGACCGGTGAAATAGTAATGTGATTTTTGGACTAGTAATATAACCATTGGAAGAGTAACTTCACCATTAGAATAATATTTTAACCTAGAAATAATAAAATATAACTAAAAGATTATTTATAATGATTTATTTAAGTAAATATAAATATTATATCACCATAAAATAAATGTCATGATTAAAAAACTCATACAAAATGTACGCACATTTTTAATAAACTATATTTAAATTTATTTCGATAAACTTATAATTTTAATATTAAAAATTAATATTTACTATGCTAGAAATTTATTTCAATAAAATTAATTTCATTTTTAAAATCATCACATTTATGTTTTCTAAGGGTGATTTTTTTGATAATTTTTTAAAAAACCTCAATTTTGAGGTGAGTAGTAAAAATACATTTTTTTTGTATTCAATGTATCTTAAATTACATAATTCATGGTGTAATAATGACAAAAATATTTATATAAATTGAAACTAAAAAATCATATTTAATTTCCTAAATTATTTATTAAAATATAATAAACGTAATTTGAAAACCTAAAAAGTGTTTTCCAAATACTAAAGTCATAAGTGATGCCTTAAAATAGTAATTTTTTCCTTTTTTCCACTTTCCATTTTAATAAACTAAGTGGATTATAATTATAAAGGGTTTTAAATTCCTAAAGAATATTTTAACTTATATATGATTTACATTTTAAAAAATTAACTATTACAAGTTTTAACTTTGATATTGTATTTTATTTAATATTTCATTCTAAACATACCTATATCCTCAAGAGTAAATAACCCCTCTCCCTCCCATTGGAAAAACACTACTCAATTACTTAAAAATCCCAATATATACACAAATACTCTCTATTAATCCCATATAAACCTTAGTTACATTTTTTTTTAAACCAAATCCCTTTATCAAGGTATTCTATTATCATACCAGTGAAGCAACACTGAGAAAAAAGTTTTTTTATAAACTCTTATCTCATTTTCCTCACATACACTATTTTCCCCAATTTATTTCAAAAAAACATGAAATATTTACTATTAAGTATTTTCAAATTATATTCATGATGTTAACCTACTATAAAAATCAGATTTTTTTGGAATTTATATCTTATACCCCCTTTCTCCTCATTTGGACAATGTTCCTGATAACGGTTGGTTATCCATCAATAAGGTTGTTTCCAACTTCATTCCTTATCAACAACCATATGGATGGAAATAATAAATTATTTATGATATATAAAAGTGTAAATATAATTATTTTATTCCTCTATAATTAATTTTTCTAATGTATAAATGACTCTGAACAAAAAAAATTCTAAATCGAAGTAAAATGATTTTTTAAGGAAAACATGATTTCAAAATATTTTGTATTTAACTGAGGTAATTAATAAATATAATCCAAGGATTATAACTTATAAATAGAAAAAATTTAAATAATTAAATTCTTTTTCAATGTTTTAAAAAAACATATGTTTACTACTAAGGAGGCTTATAAGTAATGAAATAATTTGGGTTTTAAGGTAAGGGGATTCTTTAACACAAATACCTTTCATTCGGTTATCCCTATTTCATTCTATTTTTGGAATGGATATTCCTATAATGTTCCTTATAAATACATTCACAATTCTTATTTTCTATTTTTGGGTATATACATGTGTCCACCATGATTTATAATCCAAATACAATGATTTTTCAAAAAGAATTTCCTTCCAAAACACATCTTTAATTCCCCTTGATTTGTTTTTTATTTTCTCTTAATTGTTAGGTTTATACCCAATGTGTTTTCAATTATTAATTTGGTAAAACCAAGTTCTTTTATGAAGTTATTATTTATAAAATCTGTATGAAACTCATTCATTTCTGTGGTTTATTTCAAGACTGTGATTGTTATATGTTCTATGTGGAATGTTTTATTTTGTAAATATTATGATGTAACTAGTGGGCCCAGAATTATATATCCCTCTAATTAATTAGGTAATGTAATATATCTCGTGATATTATGTGTATTACACATGGCCATGTTGTTATATTTTTTCCCAATGATGATGTAAGGATTTATGAACATATGTTATGAGTGAACATGATTCCAGATTCGTTCACAACTATGTGTGGTATGTGAGCACTATGATATGATGCTTTATTTTTATTCATATTACATATTCCATTCCTTTATCAAAATTTTCCCTCATTATTATTATTATTATATTACAATAATGATTATGGTCACCCATGTTTTATTGATTCATATCCCTTATTCCTTTTCTTACTATGATTCAAGCTCACCCCATTCTTTAATGTATATCCTCATGTGATTACATATACTAAGAATAATGTGAGATTTTAAAATAAAGGGATTAAATATTTAAATAATTTTTTAATATTTATTATGTAAAAGTGATGTATGGGCATAATTTTCTAAAGATACTAAATCATTGGATCCTGGATTTGTTACACGAGTATGTTGGTTATCTTAAAATGTTGTAATAGTCATGTAACAAAAATTCATATCACTGTAGTTGGTATCAGATAATGGTTTATTAATTTTCATAATTAGGATTAGAAAATGCTTGTGAAAACCTTAAGTATAAGTCAATGTGTTGGTAGACATTCTAGAAGAACCATTTTAGAAAAAGAATAAACATAGGGATCCCAAAACATGTGAATTTAGAGTTAATTTCTACATATAAATAAATTATTTATTCATGATTTGTTGACTTTTGTTTTTCTCTAAAATTTTAGTCCAAAGATAATGTTAGAGCCATAATGAAAAAAGGGAATGTTGAAAGGTATAACTAATATCAACCCATTATTATTGAATTTTTAATATAGTTCTATGCATTCCTTTATATCATAAATTTTTCTAGAACTGTTGAATTGAATCCCTAATACATTGAAGTAGATATATTTTTAAAAATACCTAGTGGCATAATCATTCAAAAACCAAGTGCAAGAATGTTCTCTTATTAGCATATCTGGGAAGATTCTTCCATGGAATATCATAATCCTTCCTTTAGTGTAATTTAATTTTATACAAGGAATGGATTGGATCTCATTATATAGAAAAAAATTAAATTATTAGGAAATGGAAATGTCTTTAAATATTCCAAACCATCCCAATCTCCTCTAAAAAATTTCAAGAAGATCATGAATATCTTTTGGAAAATACATGAATGGTTTGGGTATTGATACCCTATGAAGAAGCATACCTTTCCCGAATGGTTGATTCAAATGAAGGTATCTAACTGGAAGAAATTCATATTATGAGGGAATAAACTAATGTGTTTTTTGAAAAGTTACTCAAACTTCCCCCACATCATGAGGTTTAGTTCTCAATAGATCTTATACCTAGAGCGAATCTTATCTCCAAATTCCTCCATAAGATGGTCCCAATAGAACTATAGGATTTAAAGAAACATATATAAGAGAACTTATTCAAAGGGCATATATTCCCTATTACATTATCTTGGGGTGCAGTAGTGCTCTTTTTAAAGAAAAAAATATGGATTAATGCAGTTGTGTATTGATTACCGAGAGATAAACATGACAAGCATAATGAATAAGTAACCCCTCACAAGGATTTGTAACATGTTTGATCAACTATAAGGATTTTAGTACTTCTCAAAGGTGGATCATGATTCTAGATAACATCATATAAAGGTGAATGAGGATGATATTCACAAGATAGACTTATATATACGGTATGGGAACTATGTTCTCAGAGTGATTCCCTTAAAGCTTATTAATTTCCCTATGATCTTCATGTATTCGATTAATAGAGTCTTTAGAGACTACCTCGAGAAATTTTTCATAGTCTTTATCAAGGATATACTCATTTTCTCCTAGAGAAAAGAGGAATATAAAGATCATGTAAGGATTGTACGGGTGACATTAAGGAAGGAGAAAATGTACACTAAGATTAGAATTTGTAGATTTTTGATACAATAAGTCACATTTTATGGGAACATGATCATAAGTGAGGGAATTTATGTGGAGCCTTCAAATACCAAGGCAATTAAGGAATGGCCCAAACTGACTATTATCATGAAAATACATAGTTTTATTGACATAGAATAGTACTAAATATGTTTAGTAAAAAAATTCACATGATTGTCTATCCCACTAACTATGTTAACATGGAAATGGTTAAATCTTGTCTGGACTAAAGAATATAAGGAAATATTTAATAAAATAAAGAATAGAAAAATCATTGGTCCTAAACTCACACTACCATCAAATTGATAATTTTTTGTGATATACATTGATGCATTAGATTGTGTATTAGGTTGTGTAATCATGCAAGATAAAAATTTTATAGCCCACACCTCACAATGACTGATGATCTATGATTTGAAAAACTAGACACATGATCCAAATTTAGCATCTGTGATATTTTCTTTAAATATTTTGATGCACTAACTTTATGGTGACTAATGTGACATATATAAAAATCAAAAAATTCTAAAGTATATATTCACACATAAGAATCTCAATATGTGTTAAAGAAGAGGGTGACATGTGTCCAAGAAGATGGTTATAGTTGAACAAAGACTGTGATTTCTCTACACACTACCACATGACAATGGTGAAAATGTAGCTAATGATCTTAATATAAAATATCTTGCTACTCAATCCATGATGCAGATTTTGAAAGACCCTATATTCAAGAATATACAAAGGATGGATCTAGTTTTCATAATTGTACAAAATAAATCCCACCAATCCCAATAAATTGGGAAACCATATAACTAATAAAATAGAAGGGATGAAAAAAGGGATGATCTACAGCTTCAAAAAATGGGGAAAGAAGTAATGGAAGGGAAGATTCATGAGTACACATCAATGAATATTCTTTCATTCATTTTGTAACTAGGATTTTTGTTCCTTTATCATCTAAAATAAAGAATAAGTAATTGGATAATGCATATAACTCATCTTTTTTCATCCTTCCTAGAATTAATAAGATATACCATGATCTTCAAGAGCACTTTGGGTGGGACCACAAGTGATCATCGATTATATCTCAAAGTTATTTGTATTTAAGTAAGTTAAATATGAGTGATAGAGGACCAAGAAATCCAATGTAAAAAACATTATATGGGTTATGGTGGATTTACTCACCAATACTACCCACTTTATCACCATTCTAGATGATTTTTCATTGGAAAAACTATCCACGATATACGTAAAGGAAGAGGGAAGGCTAAATGGGGAACCACATTCAATCATATCTAATTGTGATCCAAGGTTCAAATAAAAATTTTGGATAATCCTTAAACTTTCATTTAATACTAACCTAATTTTATCATGACTTATCACCCATAAACTGATGACTAACCTGAAAGGAATATTCAGACACTCAAGGACATGCTTAGAGATTGCTCAATGGAATTTGAAGGAGAATGGGATCAAAATCTCCCATTAGATGAGTGATCATATAGAAATAGATTCCACTAGAGTATTCAAATGGATCCTTATGAAGCTCTTTAAGGTAAGAATTGTATAACTTCTAATTGATGGTATAAAGTTATAAAAAGAATGTTACTTAGACCAGATCATGTGTAAGATACAAAATAGAAGGTTCCATTCATCCAACAACATAAAAAATCATCATAGAGTTAGAATAAGATCTATTCTAACAACCATTAAAGGGACTTGTATTTTTAATTTTGAGATAATGGCTTCCTTTTAATACCACCATAGAAGATATCCATGTGGTTTATAAAAAAAGGTAATCATATTCAAAGGTAAATTGGCCCCTTTGAGATCCTTGATTGCCTAGGATTAGTGTCCTTTTACCTTTCACTTAAACAAAATATGTCTCATGTTTATGTTGGGTTACTTGTACTAATTATTATTAAATATATGTATGATCCACCACATGTTTTGAATATAGAGGTGGAACAATTGGATAATAATGTAACTTCCTAGGTAAATAAAGAATATAACATTTTTATATTTTTAAATTTTTTTGAATAAATATTACTTTTACTTTAAATGGGAAGCTATGCTTGATGACGTACCTGATACACAACAATGGGTTTCTTTGAAATCTTATGTTGCACACAATGCTGAGTCATACTGAAAAATAATAATATAATATTATTTTAAATGGTAGTTAATGCCTATCCATTGTATTGGTGGGAATCGATATTACTAACTAAAATATGAATATACATGTTTTATAAATGTTTTTACATTTATCCAATAAATTTTATATACTTAAAATAATAAAGAATCTAATTTTAAGCATAAATACTCTAATATTCATTAAAAGGTCGATTTACCTCCTTTTGATGGTGAACCATATTTAAATATAGTTTTTGTCACTTTTATATGTTATATTTGACAAAATAATATTATTATTTAGAATTGGGACATCAAAATTTAATTTGGATAAAATTTGGGTATTTTTCTGATAAAGTTTATTTTTTATGAATAATGGAAAATATTGTATTTTAATTCAAAACAAACTTTTAATATAATTTATTTATATTGTTAGATTATCTTTATAAATTATTTTAAAGTTTAATTAGATTATATTTTTACCATTTAATCTTATGTTGGTCATTGGAAGTAATTTCACATTGAAATTGGACATAAAAAATTGTCAATCTTTTGATAGTTATTATTTCTTAAAAACACACTTTTTGTTTTGACAATGACATTAATTTTAAATTAATTTATGCTAATTATGTGTTTTGAATTTGGAAAAATGGATTCCATATTTTGAATCATGAAGTCTAAATTTTGTAAATAGGTAACTTTTATTTTTAGACATTATGAATATTTACTTCAGTAAATATTTTATTTACAATGGTTAAAGGGTAAATATGGTAAATAAGGGTGAAAAATTAATATTATAATGATATTAAATTATCCTAAAATGTGTCCCAATCCTATTTGTTGATACATTTTCAACCACGGGCATCATTGGGTCTATTGTGGGACCCCATGGAGCTACATGGGAGTGATAATGACACTTTATATTAATTAATTTAAAGTAAAGACAAAAATGATTAAACATATATATTTTAGTAAATCAATTCTTATATAGGGTTATATAAGTTATCTATTCGACTATTAATATTAATTTGAAATCTAAAACTATTTCCTACATCATTATATTTTTTTATATTTTTTAGACTTCAAATGAATAAAAATATTTATGATACAATAATGATGCAGTGTTTACCTCATTAATGAATGATTTAAATAAATAAGATTATAAATATTAAAACACTATCCAAAACCTATCAAATTATTATTTTATAATTTTATTTAGAACATGATTCATGTTATCTTCGGCTTTAATATGTTTTGTACCTTTAGAAATAGATAAATCATTATATAATAAAATAATATTTTTAAACATTCCTAAAGAGCCCCTCCTCCACCTTATAAAAAGCCCTTACTTATAACCCATTCCTCACACTTCTCAATCCCCTTGGATCATCCATACACTGCCCAATTAAGCTCAATACATCCATCTCATCCTCCTAGAAGCCTTCCCATAGGCATAAGGAAATTCAAGCAAACCTTTTAGTTCAAACCAAATGGAGATACCCGATTTAAAGGTAACATCTTCTCTTAAGTTATTTTGTTTTATTTTACTTATACAACCCCATAAATTCTTTTAATTTCTCTATTTTATAATAACAAAAGTAACCTCAATATAATATGTTTTTTATGAGAAGTATTTAAACTAAACTTACACACACCTCCATCTAATGGTAAAAGAACATATTGTTTCTGTGGACGGTGAACTACTACCTCACAAAACAATGATTGTTCAATTTTCTCCTACCACCTTTCATGGTGGACATTATGATGGAAATATATTTATATGTGATATATATTATATTTATATTGTTTATATGCTTATTTACTTTCCATTTATAGAATAACTCTATGGTTTCCATAGTGGGTAAATACGATAATTTCATTTGAGGAAGTACAGACTACCTCCCCCTTTAAATGATATGACTCGTTCATGCCATACATGGAAAGTATAAAGTATGGATATAGTTAAATTATATATTATATTATACTTGAACTATAATATACCTACTTATCTTTACGTTTTCATTTCATTAAATATGAAATTGAAATGAAAGTAGCGTTCATGTGTACGTACGGCTTACCGTCTCCACGAACGGTGCATTTCATTTCTTATCTCCAAATGTTATTCACTATTATAAATACATATATACTGTATATATATGATATATATGATATCTAAATCATGAATATTATTCTGGATATAATGTAATTTTTACCACATGAACAATTTGTAATTATAACAAGTTCATTTTTCACTCATGTTCCGAACATCGACAAAATGTCTAATATGAACTCATATAATTAATAAATTATTTTATCTAGGTAATAAGTGATATAAAAGGAATAATAAAATTTAAAAAGGTTCTTAAGTAGGTATAAATTAACTTAAGTTTATTATTCATGAAGAACAAGGGACAAATGAGTCATGTCGGACATGAGGTAAGGTATTTCTTATCTAACTTTTAATTCTGTGAGTTTTCCATTGATCACCACTTATATATTTCATGTGGTGTATTGTGTACTTCCATTTGATACATAATATCATTATTATATTTATATTCATGGTATTTTGTGATTTATTTTGTGGTTATTATCTTTTTTTCATATGAATCGATTGATTACAATGTGGTAAGAGGTTTTCATCACACTTTTTATTCTTGTGAGATTCATGCTATATTTTCCACCATTTCTTTTTGTGTGGTTTATGTACTTCCCATGATAGTATTCATTGTTTAATATACTTTAATTTATTGGTATTTTCATCTTCATCGTATGATCCTTCTTTAATGTGGTGTATGTTTCTTAAGTTACCAAATCGATAAGGGAAATTTTTAACACCATTCCCATTACTTGGGTTAATCTTCTAATTCTTAATTATATCAGGCTGTGATTATGTGTGGAATAACTGATTATTTATTTATGTTGTAATTTACACTCCCCTTTTCATGGATATACTTTGGATACACATAATTACTCCATTGATAAATTCTCATGTCATTGATATGAATTTGATAAGGGTATCTCAACTCAATTTCTATTCATTGAGTTAAACATCTTAGTCATTGGTTTTGTTTTAAAAATAACATGTGTGAATGACCTCTAATTGATTTACACTGAATATCCAATAATATTGAGTTTATTTATATTTTTCACACATTATTATGTAATTTATTTATCCTTAATCTAAGGATACAATTTTTATAATGGATTTCATCTCAATTTACATTCCATTGAGACTTTATTGTTGTTATGCACCAATTCACTTTTATATGGTGTTAATACTATACTTTGGAATATTATATCATGAATCCCTTTATTCTCAAGATATTATAATGTTTTGATTAATGTTATTCCTCAATTATTTTTATTCAAGAGTCTCTCATTTGGTAATGAACTCTTTAACTAAAATATCATTTTAAATGTTTTAATGATTTAATATTCTAAATATTTATCATTAATGTCCATATTTTCAAAATGGTTTTAAGGATTTATTTATATGGACATTAATGTTTTAAAATGTTAATTACTTTAAAAGTTTCAAAGTGGTATGGGAAACTTTGATTACAAAAATCTCTTTATTATATGTTTTAAATGGTTTTGAAAATGGTTTGATTAAGCATTGTTTATTTCAATATCTTGAATTGATATATTTTGATTGGAATGTGGAAATATTATCTTTCTTTTATGATTGTGTTATGTGTTATAATTATTTTATGGTTATTTGGCATTGTTTACTTATATTAGTGGTTCCCTGATAAACCTAGGGTGGGTGAGCCCGAGATAGCTCTCCAATGCATTGGGTAACATGACAGAGGTAAATGTTAATGTTTCTCCTAAGTGATTTAGGTAATATACTCGGTTGGGTATTCCAAATGTAACTCCCTACATAGTTGTGAAAGCTACAATGTAAGTTTTATATGGGTGCCATGATTTACCTTTACGATTTAGGATTTCTGTGTGTTATTCATAAATATTATGATTTCATGAGGTATGTTATAATTAAAAAGTATGGTTTCATTGATTTGTATTTATTGATTGGTTAGTGTTTCCTTTTACTAATTTTATAACCCTTACTTAGCTTTTTAATCTCATCCCATGTTTTGAAATGTTTTTCAGCAGACTTAAAGATGAATAGTATCAAAGATGCGATCAAAGAAAATTCATGGTGTCTAAAACATGGAACTAAACCTGACACTTTTTTTCAAGAGTTTTTATTTACTGAAAAAATGGAAACTGAGTAAAAGTGTCTAATTTGTAATTTTTTGAGATGTAATTTAATAGTTAAGGGCTAATTCTCAAAAACTCTAAACCTGAAAAGATCCTCAATGTGAATTATTCATTTAATTCAAGATTATGTAATGTTTTAAGGCTGGGTCCTTATAGTTGGTATCAAAGGTCGGTTTATACAACTTTAGTGATTAAGAGTTTTAGTTAAACACATGGTTAGTCCCTATGTCTATTATTTCAGTTAAATCCTTATTTTATAAATTTTTTAGATCAAAGAAAGTTGGTTACAAATGGAAGGAGGAGGATCTCAAACAATATTCTTATCTCTTCCTGATGACATGCTTTCAATAATTAATTCAAAGTCATGTTCAGATGATTGTGAAACTTTTTCTAGCATACAACTCACTTACAAGTAGTTGTTTGAGATATCAAACACCTCCACTATACCTCGATATCATCATGGATCATGGGTTGTTTTTAATTAAATCCTATTTCCAATATTTCTCATATTTTCAATAAAGGTAAATATTATCATGGTATTATTAAATATTTTACCTTATCACAAGATATGGAAGCATATTATGATTTTGAAAAAGGCGCTAAATAAGGAGACCCTTTCACAACCTATTTATATTTTCTTTTACAATATAGTCTCTCAGAACATACTTATAGTATTTTAAAAGGAACATTGATTGAAATTTTCAACTCAAACTCGGTCCAACTGTTTTATAAAAATCTTGTTTTATCAAATGTTTTGAAATTATATGTCATACATGATTATTTTCCAAAACTGTTTTTATGCGAACACTCATATGACCGATGTTGTACAAGGTGTATTTGGATGAAGGAAGCAAATGATTTTGAAGGATCTATAAATCTTTTTTTCAATGCATAGACTTTCTACCTATGTGAACAAGATAATTATGAAACCATATGGACACCATGATTAGGGTATAATGTTATTTCTATTGGGAATATTTTTATTTTATCATATGGAGGTTAAAGAAATAACAATATATAAAATGTTGAGTTTTTAATGTACTGGGACGAAAATGAAAGGTATAAAAAAACCTTTGAGGTTAAAACATGTTAGGGATATTTTTTAGTTTTATAAAAAGGAAAAACCATAAGATGGGTGATGACCCATCATGTCCAACAATGCTATAGTAATCGAACCCATAACCGAAGGGCGATAAGGGTGCATCACCTACCACTGTCCTACGTGAAGTCCTTGCAAGTTGATTTTGAGAACTTATGTTGTAACAAATGTATATCCTTAATATTGGAAAATGATTTTGTGATTAAGTGATAAAGGTTATTTTAGAAGATTTTTGTTCTTCTAGAAACATTATATGCTTAAGGGAAATAGAATACTATGGGATCTCATTTATGGAGTAATGGTAGAAATTTTACTTCAAAAGAATCTATTTTTTTATTGTGGGCATATGAAGATTTGGTTTATTTATGGAAATGATTAACCTATCATGGAGAATATGTGATTAGGTTAATTATATTTTAGTGTGAGACTTTAAGAGTAACTGGTGTTCGTTGGAGATAATTGTTAAGATTTATCTTGGAAGACTATGTTATTAAATCCTTCAGAGATTTTTGATTCAATATTAGTTTGGATTAATTTGAATATTTTTATGGACAATTGTTTATTGAATGGTATTTGTTGAACTTTGGGTATTGTTTGACAAATTTTAGAGATTAAGAGTAATTTTTCTTTTTGTAAAAGATTATCCTTTTTGGGGATTATCTGATCTTATACTAACCATTTTGGTTATGGTTAATGTCTAAATACCTGGGAAAAATATAGTTCATATTTTTTGGATTATGTTTTTCTATAGAAGTTTATTATAGTGTTTTCATTGTGAACAAGTCATTTTGAATACTCATCATTTGAATAAAATATAATATTATGGTAGAAATCTATTAAAGGATTGAAGTCTACATGAAAAGTAAGTATGTTTCTTTATGTTCATATTCAAGCTCATAAATAAATTCCTTAACATTATGAAAACTAACTTGAAACAAAAACATTTTCCGTTAACTTTTCCTACTGGGGAATCAAAGACCATTTAACCCATAACATGTTTGTGATTTTTTGGTGGTTAACTTTATTTTAATCATGTTTTCTACCACTCTCCATCAAACCTTTATGGTTTGTTTCTCTTCTATATCTATGTTTTACTACATGGAATCCTAGTATGGGCTATCTCAGGTGACATTTGTATTTATCTTTCTTTCTTTTAAAGTGATATTTTTATTGACTCTTTTTCTAATTTGGGATTTTCAATGAAGTTTCCAAGCCCAATTTTAAAATTGTGAGGACGCAATTACCAAAAGGGTGGAAGGATGTAACATCCCTGGTAAATAAAGAATATACCATTTTCATATTTATTAATTTTTTTTAAATATTAATTTTATTTTAAAGGGGATTCTATGTTCTATGGCATACCCGATACGCAACAACAAGTTTTTTTGAAATCTTATGTTGCACAAAATACATAGTCAGACTAAAAAATAATAATATAATATTATTTTAAATGGTAGTTAATGACTAGTCGTTTTATTAGAGGGAATATACAGAACTTACTACAATATTAATTTACATATTTTTTTAAATGTTTTTATATTTATCTAATAAATTTTAGAGGCTTAAAATAGAAAAGAATCTGATTTTAAGCATAAATACTCTAAATTCATTAAAAGGCTGATTTACCGCCTTTTGATGGAGAACCATCATTAAATATAGTTTTTGTATATTTTATATGTTCTATTTGACAAGATAATATTTTTCTTTAGAATCAGGACATCAAAATTTACTTTGGATAAAATTTTGGTATTTTTATGATAAAATTCACTTTTATGAATAGTGAAAAATAAAGTATTTTAATTCAAAACTGCCTTTTAATATAATTTATTTATATGGTTTTATATTCTCTATAAATGGTTTTAAAGTGTAATTATATTATATTTTTACCATTTAATTTTATTTTGGTAGTTGGAAGTAATTTCACTTTGAAATTGGACATAAACAAATGTCAATCTTTTGATAGTTATTATTTCTTAAAAACACCCTTTTTGTTTTGACAATGTGAATTAATTTTAAATTAATTTCTACCACTTCTGTGTTTTGAATTTTGAAAAATGGATTCCATATTTAGAATCAGGAGGTCCAAATTGCTTAAATAGGTAACTTTTATTTTTAGACATTATGAATATTTACATTAGTAAATATTTTATTTAACATTGTTAAAAGGTAAATCTGGTAAATAAGGGTAAAAAATATTATTATAATAATATTAAATCACCCCAACATGTGTCCTAATCCAATTAGATGAAACATTTCTAACCATGGGCATCCTTGGGTTGATTTTAGGACCTCATGGAGCCACTTTGGAGTTATAATAACACTTTATATTAATTTATTTAAAGTAAAGACAAAAATGACTTAAACATATATCTTTTAGTAAATCAATTATTATATGAGGTTATATAAGTTATATCTTCAAATATAAATATTCATTATAAATATAATAATATTTCATACATCATTATTTTTTTTTAATTTTTATAAATAAAATAAATAAAAATATTGATGACACAATAATACTGCAGTGTTTACCTCATTAATGAATGATTTAAATAAATAAGATTATAAAGATTAAAAAAATATCCAAAACTAGGCCAATTATTATTGGATGATTTTATTTCTAACATGAGACATATTATCGCCGACTTTAATAAGATTTGGACCATTTTAAACGGAAAAATAATTATATAATAAAATAATATTTTTAAACATTCATAAAGAGCCCCTCCTCCCCCTTATAAAAATCTGTCACTTCTAACCCATTCCTCACACTTCATAATCCCCTTGCCTCATCCAAACTCTAAAAAATTATGCTCCCTACATCCCTATACTCTTATTAGAATCCTTCCACTTAGTATAAGGAAATTAAATTAAACCATTTGGTTCAAACCAAAGGGAGATACCCAATTTAAAGGCAACGTCTTCTCTTAAGTTCTTTTGCTTTATTTTACTTCTCCAACCCCATAAACTCTTTATATTCATTTATTTTATAACAAAACCAGTATCCTGAATATACTAGGTTGTTTTCATGATAATTATTCTAACTACACTTACACACACCTCCATCTAATGGTTAAAGAACATACTGAATCTCTGGACGGCGAACTACTACCTCATGAAACAATGATTGTTCAATTATCTCCTACCACCTCTCATTGTTGCCATTATTATGGAACTGTATTTATATGTGAAATTTATTACATTTACATTTTTTATATTTTTCTGTATTTTCCATTTATATAATACCTTTATGGTGTCCATAGTGGGTAAATATGATAATTTATTTGAGAAAGTGCGTACTACCGCCCCCTCAAAGTGATGTGAATCGTTCATGCCATACAAGGAACATATAAAGAATGGAGATAATTAAATTATATATGATATTATACTGGAATTATAATATACCTATTTATCATTATTTTTTAATTCCATTAAATATGAAATAGAAATGAAAGTACCCTTCATGCGTATGTACAACTTACCGTCTCCATGAACAGTGCATTTCATTTATTATCTTCAAATGTTATGTACTATTATAAATACATATATACTGGATATATAAGATATATATGATATCTAAATCATGAATATTATTATGGAGATAATGTAATTTTTACCACATGGACAACTTGTAATTATAACAAGTTCATTTTTGACTCAAGTTTCGAACATCGACAAAATCTCTAATATGAACTTAAATAATTAAGTAATTGTTATACTATAAAAGGAATAATATAATTTAAAAAGGTACATAAGCAATTAGAAATAAACTTAAGTTTATTATTCAGGAAGAACAAGGGACAAATGAGTCAAGTCGGACACGAGGTAAGGGATTTCTTATCTCACTTTTAATTCTGTGAGATTTCTATTGTTCACCACTTATTTATTGCATGTGGTGTATTGTGTACTTCCATTTGATATATATTATCACAATTTTCTTTATATTCATGGTATTTAGTGATTAATTTGGTGGTCATTAATTTTTTTTATACAAATCGATTGATTACAATGTGGTAAGAGGTTTCCATCTCACTTTTTATTCTCGAGATATTCATGCTATATTTGCCACTATTTCCTTTTGGGTGGTGTATGTACTACCAATGATTATATTCATTGTGTAATATAATTTAATTTATTTTTATTTAATTCTTCATCGTATGATCCTTCTATCATGTGGTGTATGTTTATTCTGTTACCAAATCAGTAAGGAAACTTTTTAACCCAATTTCCATTCCTTGGGTTAATCTTCTAATTCTTAATTATGTCATGCTATGATCATGTGTGGAATCACTGCTTATTTATATATTTTGTAATTTCCATTAACCTTTTTTTCAATATAATTTTGATACACATAATCAATCCATTGATAAATTATCATGTCATTGATATGAACTTGATAAGGGTAATCTCAACTCAATTTCCATTCATTGAGTTAAACATCTTAGTCATTGGTTTTGTTTTAAAAAGAACATGTGTGAATATCCTATAATTTATTTACACTAAATATCCAATCATATTGAGTGTATTTATATTTTTCACACATTATTATGCAATTTATTTATCCTTAATATAAGGATACAATTTTTATAACAGATTTCGGCTCAATTTACATTCCATTGAGACTTTATTATTGTTATGCACAAATTCACTTTTATATGGTGTTAATACTATTATTTGGAATATTATATCATTAATACCTTTATTTTTATTATATTATAAATGTCTTATTAATTTTATTCCTCAATTATTTTTATTCAAGCATCTATCATTTGGTTAGGAACTCTTTAAATAAAATATAATTTTAATTATTTTAATGATTTAATCTTCTAAATATTTTTCATTAATATCCATGTTTTCAAAAATTATTATAAGGATTTATTTATATTGACATTAATTTTTTAAAATTTTAATTCCTTTAAAAGTTTCAATGTGGTATGGGAAACTTTGATTACTAAAATATCTTTATTAAATGTTTTAAATGGTTTCAAAAATGGGTTGATAAAGCATTGTTTATTTCAATATCTTGAATTGATATATAGTGATTGGAATGTGGAAATGTTATCTTTACATTATTCTTGTGTTATGTGTTATGATTATGTTATGGTTATTTGGAATTGTTTACATATACAGGTGGTTCCGTGATAAACCTAGGGTGGGTGAACCCGAGATAGCTCTCCCATGCATTGAGTAACATGACAGAGGTAAATGTTAATGTTTCTCCTATGGGATTTAGGGAATATAGTGTGTTGGGTATTTCAAATGTAACTCCCTACGTAGCTATGAAAGCTATAATATTAGTTTGATATGTATACTACAATTTAACTTTACGATTTATGATTTCTGTGTGTTATTCATAAATCTTATGATTTCATGAGATATGTTATGATTGAAAAGTATGGTTTCATTGATTTGTATTTATTGATGGGTTGATGTTTTCATTCCTTATTTTATAACCCTTACTGATTTTTTATGCTCATCCCAAGTTTTTAAATGTTTTTCATAGGAATTAAAGATGAATAGTTTCAAGGATGTGATTAAGGAAAATCCATGCTGTTTAAAACATGGAACTTGACATGACTCTTTTTTTAAATTGTTTTTATTTTATGAAAAAATGGAAACTAAGTAGAAGTGTCAAATTTATAATTTTTTGAGATGTAATTTAATATTTATGGCATAATTCTATAAATATCTAAACATGAAAAAATCCTTAATGTGAATTAATCATTTAATTCAAGATTATGTAATGTTTTATGGTTGGGTCCTTATAAATAACCTCTCTTATGAGGAGCATATGGTGAAGATCTTGGGCTACAGAGAAAAATTTACATGGAACCAGATAAATACCCTTGTCAAATTGTTATAGAGGAACCATATATAAGAAGAGGAAACATGGGAACAGGAGGAAATAATGAAACAGAGGTACCCTTATTTATTCTCAACAAATAACATGAGTTTATTTTTCAAGATGAATTTTCTAAAGCCGAGGAGAATGTAATGACCCAAAAATTTTAAATGGTAGTTTTTTCCTAAATAAATGTCTTTTATGTTATATTATATAAGTATTATACACATATAGAACATAGGGAAACAAACACCACTTTAATTCATTAATGAAAACTGTTACATTAGTCATTGACTAAACCCATTAAAATGTAGAATATTACAAGGGAACAAAAAATACAAAAAATAATACTATAATGGTAAAATTTCGATCAATACCTTTATAAAACAATATTAACATACATTTACATTACATTATATTTTCAGAATACTTAAAACATTACACAAAAAAATGCCCAAAGAGCGTATTAGTTTAGTGCCTTTGGAAGCATGTAAACAAAAAAATGACATAAGTGAGATACACTATCTCCCACTTGGTTCTTAATGACTAGAACCCTTCTTAGAAACATCATACATAATACATATATTCATAACCTATGAAATAGAAACATAAAAAGGAGGGAGATCACAAGTTGAGTAGGGGTAAATAGGGAAGATATATAAGCATAAATATGATCATAAGGGTTTGATAATGTGATCATGGCATTAGAAGATCATAATCTGCATATCAAAGATCATAAACATGAATCATGTCATAAATATTGGAAGTTCATAAGACATAAATCATAATGAAATCAATATTATAAGCCATGAATTCATAACATATGAGTAAAAATGGAATTTTTTTATAAACATAAACATATAATATCATTCCCGATAAGTCAAGACTCATTTCTAGAACTTATTAGGGCACTTCATAGGGAAGAAACCTACTAGGCCGGATACACCACCATCCCAAGTCGTAGTCATATCCTTGTAAGGGATTTAGTTTCCTAATCTTCCCATACTAGATCTGGTTTCTCCATATTCCCACATTATATCGGGTTTCCCCTTCTTTCCATATTTATGGGGACTACACCTACTGGGTGGGACACACCACCATCCCCAGTCATAGTCCTTTACTTGTAAGGTATCTAGTTTTCCCATATTCCCAGAGTGGATCAATCCCATCAACTTTATTCTCATAATTATCCCATGAGATATATATCTTTACCCAATGCATTAGAGGGAGATATAGGTCCCACCCATCTCATAATAAAATCATGTATACATGTTATAAAAGATAACAAAATTTACATCATATCATGACCCATAAAAAAGATGGGTTTCATAAACACCACATCATATCCCCTAAAATTAAATGGGTATTCTAAGAATTTAATAATATCATTACCTATGGAAAATATATAGGCTTCATAATCATTTCATCTTAGAATAACCCATGAAAGGAATCGGGGTTCATAAGAATTTATCATGGTATAACTAATTGAAGAGAAATTAGTTTCATAAGTATTTATTGTGGTATAACCTTATTAAAGAGAAACAAGATTCATAAACATAAATCTATTAAAACATTTACCATTAAAGATGTAATATGAATGGTAATATTGTATCATGTCCCCAATAAACTTAAACTATATCAAAAGACTCCCTCTTAGATGGGGAAGGATTTTGAAATTTCACTTGGACTGTATCTTAAGGAAAATAACTTTTCATTGAAAATTAATTTCACAAAACCTTATCAAAAAATCCATTTATTATAAATAATGCTTTGAAATTTCATTTTAATGTTTTCTTAAAGAAAATATATTTTCCACTTTGAAAAAAAACTCTTCCTAAAACATCAAGATTTTTGAAAACTTTTTCTTTGAAAATACTTTTAAACTGATAAAGAAATATTAAAAAAAAATTAAAATATTTTTTCTTAAAACCATAGAAAATAATATTGAAAAAAGATTGAAAACATTTTTCTTTAAAAACTTATAAATAAATATTGAAAATAATTAAAACAAATTTTAAACATAAAATATTTTTGAAAACCATTTTAAAGTCAACAAATTTCAAAAATATTAGTAAAAAATATTTTAAAAAATAACCTTGAAAACATATAATGTAAGAACTATGTAATTGATGGTCATGATGTAGGATATGTATGTACATTCCAAACATTCCCTTTTCACCTTTAATGTTTAGAAATGTTTCTTGATTAGAAAAAAACAAGAATATTCTATTTAAGACAGTTTTGTGAAAAGGTAAAACATAGGTAAAATTTTACTTTAAACATCATAGGATAATAGTAAAATATTTTAATACCTTTTTATAAAACATAGTTTTGAAAGAACTCATATTTTTGAATGAAAGGAAAAAAATGTAGGATTTTCATAAAAATAGCTTCTTAATTATCTTAAGAATTAAATATTGGAGAATTTTTACCACTAATTGGATATAACATGAATAAATAGACAGTTAATAAAATTCATGATATTTCTTCTCGATAAATGATAACATTGCAGCAATAAACTATTACTACTTTAGTAACATTGAATCAAAATACAATAGAAATAATAACATTACATGAAGATTTAAATATCATAAAAATAAGTATATTCATGATATAACATGTCAAAGGTAGTATATACACCTCGTAGAAAAATATTGTCACATAACATGGCAAGTGTCTCAAAGAAGGAAATTGAGACAAAATTACTTTACTACTTTGGTAACTTTTGAAACTTAAACCACATGAATGAATTATCATAAAATGGTTATATAAATTCCCATGAATTTAATTATTATAATTATATAATACTTAAATGGGAAGTATAAACACCACACAAAATAAATGAGTGGAGAATATGACATTTATCTTAAGGAAAAAAAAGTGAGATGAAATTCTCAGACCTTCATCATTGACTTTATTCATACACTTTCAAAAATCCTGTATAATAAAAATAATTTTTTTAAACATCTATTAAATAACCCTATTATTATATATAATACCACATTTTATTTTGTGATTAATTTATATTATCCATTTATTAACAACTCCATGTCAATGTTCTGTTTCAGGTAATATCTTCTTTATCTTTCGAAAATGTTTTGACTTTTAATTCTTTATCCTATTACATAGATCTTGATTTTATTATTTATAAAATGTAAAACATGTGGTAAACATCATATATAATAATTATACATGTATTTATAATCACCTATATGAGATAGAAGTATGAAATGGAATACACCATTCATGGAGACGGTAGGTCATATGTACGGATAAACGTTGTTTCCATTTTATTGATATATTGAAAGAAAGTAAGTAAATGAAATATATATATATATATTTTAATTAAATTATAATTATTATTTTAAATTTATCATATAAATTCACCAAAATAATCCTTAATACATTCCATGAAAGGTGTGAATGAATCACATTGCTTTGAGGATGTGGTTGTCCACACTACCACAAACAAAAATAGCATATATACAAAAAAATTATAGTATGAAGGTATGTGTGATATAATAATTCAAAAATAATAATAATAAATATCATATATAAAATATAAAAATATAGTTTCCATCATAATTCTCGACCTGATTGGTGGTAAAGGAAATCGTTTCATGAGGTGGTAGTTCACCTCACACAAGAATGGTATGTCTGTTACCCATTAGATGAAAGTGTGTGTAAGTGTTGGTATAAAAATTAGAATAACAACATATATTTATATTTATGAAAATCTTATTATTATATAGTAATTTAATAAGATTAATTGTAGTGTTGGAGAAATAAAATAAGAGAAATGATCTTGGTGATGAATGTTACCTCTTCTTGGACTAACTCTTTTTTCATTGCACAAAAGAAATTCCTTGGTTTAATTTCTACAAGAAGGGAGTATTAAAGGAGGAATAGAAGAATTTTGAGAAGAAAATTGGGAAAATATAGAATTAACATAAGTGGTTTTAGAGGTTTTAATAAGTGGGGATGTGGTGGCCTTTTATAAGGGAGGGAGGGGACACACTTTGAATTTTTGAAAACAAGTTAGGTGTACCTGAGTTTTTACCTTAAAATGTCATGAACAACAAAAAAGATCAAAAATGGACTTATGAACAAAATATTTCTATCTAACATGTTTTTTTAAAAGTACCTAGGTCATTTTGGCCCTTATTTTTAAGGTATAGTCCCTTGCTAAGATTGATTTTACCTTAATTTTTGTAATTAATTTTAATCACTTTAACTAATAATTTTGGTGAAAAATTAAGTTGATATTATTAGAATATAGATATTATATTTATTATAACCCTTTATTTATATTTTTCTAAATTTATTTCTCTTAATCATAAAAATTATGTTTAATTCTAATCCCACAGACGTGGCAAGAAAGAGGTTTTTAATGTGAGAATGTTCAAAAGTTCATTAAGATTTTATATCTAAAATAAATATAAAAATTATTAAAATGAACTAAATTGGATTAATATGTTTATAATTTATCTAGTTTTACTTTTAAATAATCATAAAAAATAATATAACTATATAAATAAATTATATGAAATCATAGTTTTGAATTTAAATTCAGTATTTTTTTCTTATTCATTAAAAAAATGACATTTGTCAGAAAAATCCAGAAAATTCACTCTAGGATAATTTTGACATTATGAATTCAAAAATAAAGTTTATTTTAATAATTTAAATTTATAATATTTTCTAAAATTAATTTTATTATTATTTATAGAAGGGAATAAAAACAAGTTCTTTTTAGAAAATAATATTTTCAAACATATAAAGACTTTACTAAAAATCGTATGTCTTACTATAAATACTATTTATCTATATAAAAACATAATAAATAATATTTAAAAATTATTTACAACTATTCATATTACTAAGTGTAATGTCTATTTTATAACTATCTAATTTAAATAATTATTATAATAAAAAAAAATTCGTAGAAATTCATTATTGTTTGTAATGCAAGCCAAGTTAGTTTTCCATGAAGTAAAAGATTATCTTGTTATAGAGTATAAAGAAATTTTTTCTTAGTGTTTTTTAAAACACATGACATCAACAATAATTAATTTATTCGAGGAAAAAAGGTAAACACATACTTAGGGGTTTACATTTTACCCCCCATAAAATGAATTTCACACTCAAAATTTGTCTTGGTTATCAATAGTTTAATAATAGAATGTTACATTCATAGAAACCCACATTGTGAAAGTTTATAATAGAAATTAATTTAAAAATATATCTAAAAACATAACAGTTACACAAAGTAACATGTAAATAGATTTCCACATATTAGATCATGTGTGGAGAGTGAAAACATGGACTTTGAGGAAAAGAAAAAATATTTATAGGGAGTGATTGAGGCCATAAATCAAAAATAAGTGAATGATAAATGGAAATTTGAAGACCTCAAAGTTATAAATATATGATTATTTATAAGGCCATTGGTACAAAAAATAGTTATTATTAAAATATTTTAATTCTAGATCATTTTCCTAATGTTGAATAATTTCCATGAAAAGATGTACGTACATGATTTCAGGATAACCTTACCCTTTATTTTTCCTTGATCAACTTCAACCTCATCGATAATTCAAAAAAAATGAAGGTGAATTTTTAATTCCTAAAGCATTTATAGATAATGAGATCTATCAATAAAATGAGAGGTCATTCCATCTATTTTTATCACAATAAAAGGTTAGAACAAGTTATCAAATATGCGCAAATCCTCATATAGTGAGAAAATAATTTAATATCTAAAACCTTATCTAATATTTAACATAAAAAATTCTATAAACGGTTACCCTTATAACCCCTATAGAAGATTAAAGACTAAAACTCTATAATTTAGGTCACTAAATTTCTTAATAAAAGATTAGTATTGATCCTCCATATATCATAAAGTATCTCTTGGTTGTCTCATACCAAACATGTGAATGCCTTTATTATGTATTCCCATGAATCACGATAATAACTGGAATTTCCCAAATTTATTACTAAAAACATGCTTATTTCAATATTACAAATTATATTGGATATATACCTTAAATACAAAAAAATTATTTAAACTTCATCAAGGATAGAATAAATAATTGTCAAAAATTTCTTAATTAATTAATTATAAGGTAATTTGTACTTTCCAATTTACTTATTCATATACAACATATATTTATCAAAACAAAATTATCTTAATATAAAGAACAAATTAAGTGTTATCTTCCCTTATTAAAAATGAAACATCTCCATTAAATCACTTTTCTATTCCATCTGAAACATTCAACATAAAATTATAAATCCTAAGTGAATAACATAAACCTAAAAATCCTTGTATATTTCAGCATTAATATAACATAATTCTTGAATCCAAATACATCAAAACATTAATTATTACACTTAATCCATAATACATAAGAATACAACCTCATCCTTTTACTTAATACCTGTTTTCTTTCACATTCCATCTGTATACTCATCATCATTGGCAATATAAATATCACTCATACCACCTTGTTGATTATCTTCTTGATCTTTCCACTTGGACAATAATTTTCATAATGAGCATTCATTACACACTTAAAAAAATTAACCTTTGATGATTTATTAGGAAGGAAAATATTCCCATACATTTCATTAACTGAACCCTTATATTTTCCTTTGATGTCACTTGCTTTGTGTCCTTATTTTTTGTAGTAAAAACATCTTCTTATTCCACAAATACATTTACTTAGGTGATTATTTCCACATTATTAACACAAAGGAAACTGAATATTCATTCCTAAATGGTCTCTATTACCTGGACTCCTAGAAAAATCATTTATTATTATCCTTATTGAGTTTGAGAGTTGGTTAAGGTACACATTGTTAATCTTGTTCCTTGAGAAGAGACTAGGAATGATCACACAATCCTTCACCCAGTGACCATCCCATTTGACACTTCATCAGTAGATTTTCCATCACATTAAATGTTAACCCAGTTTCTTCATATTCCAGACATTGACTAAAATCATAAATCATTGAGTAAGAGACAATTATCATAGTTAGGAATCACAAAATAAGGAAAAATAACTTATAGTAATTTAAAATTGTGTCACTTTCATTAATCTATGAAACCTTAGGTTTATCCTAGTTTATTTATAGCCAACTTCCATTTAATTCCTTTGTGATGGTTTATAAAGAGTTTGTAAATTTCCAAAGCATATCCCTTGGGAGTGTCAAACCAGGTGTGCAGTAAATCCCATTGTCTTATACCATGTTACACTTGAGATAAGCTTAATGCACCTCGACAGAGTTGTGACCCTAGGTACATTTGTGAGAGAGCTACATCCACTGTGTAACACCCCGCCCCTACCTCATTGGCTTGAGGAGGCAGTGAGGGCTACTTGTCCTTAAGTGACATTCCCAAGATTCCAAAGGCTGAAAATAAATGCCGAGGGTTTCAAGAACAAATTGGGGAACGATTTTCCCTTAAGACAAAAGCAACCAAACCATCCATTAACCACCACTATATGATTCATGTCAAACAAAATATTCAAGAATGTATTCCAAAAGGAAAACCAAGTTGTTCCACAATACAACCAAAACCAATACAACAAATACCATATTAGAGTACTATGCGTAAGACTCAACAAAATACCCAAAATAAGCCAAGACACGCTCCGTGGCTCCACACCTAACTCCATGCTCTAAGCTCCACCCAGACATCACAATGCACCACTAAAGGAGGGTGACACCTTACCTTTTCCCACATCATGATACACAACATCTGCAAAGACACCAACATACCAAATCAGGGGGTGAGTACTAAAACTCAGTAGTTTTTCCCCAAATTAATTCCCTACGCATGCCACTAGGATAAAACTGTTAACACATTTATATAAAACAGCTTATATAAAATAAATCACAAGTGAAACCATTACATAATCCAAACACGTACTTACCAAGCCATCACACCCAAACCATGAAACAAAGGTAAAGACATCCAAATATGCCACAATCAATTTCATTATTCACACACTAGCACAAAAATTTCCAACTTAAAAATCAATGCACAACAAACAACCAAAACAACCAAACAGTGGAGCTTACGTCCAACCCGTTCACCCATTCACACCTAGTGGCACTTCCCATCCACTTATACTTTGATGGTGGCCCTTTCTTAAACAATCCATCCCATTTTTATAGTGGTAATTCTCACCACTTCCACAAAACATTTCAATGAAGCCATAAACAAGCATATAACCCACCAAGGTCACAATAACATGCAATCAACCAATTCCATTGCATATCAATCCACTTCAATAAATCACCCATTTATTGAAAACTATTTTCCATGCCCAACAAATTTTCAATAAAAAAACCTCATTATTGAAAACCATTTCCATCAATCATTTTCACAAATCAACCATAGTATCCCATTTTAAAATCTCCATTTTAAAATCCACAACAATAGCATTTCACCATAAAACCCTCTTTTTCCCAAAAATCCCCAAAACAACACCCAAGGGATTTCCAACCAATTTCTCACAACAAATCACAATTAATTTTTCATAATAAAAAATTAATTGCAATAAATAACCACTAGTTCTAACCAAGTGGACTTGAGAGAGAAGCCACCTACCTTTAGGGTTCCCGAGAAATCGACCCACAAGAAACCGCACCTCAAATCCGGTGAACACACCATGAAACCTCTCAAGATACCTTTACCTAACATTCAAAAGCCTTAAAATAAACATCCAAGGAAACCAAAACCCTTGATCTACACACAACAAGTGTATATCTAGAAAACCATGAAAGAGAGTGATGTAGATCTAGAGGAAAACATAAGGAAACCAAGAGGAGAGACTTACCCTGGAGAAACCACCTTCAATATGTCAAGAAAACTTTATAAAAATGCTTCCAAAAAAAGTGGTAGATACCCTCAAACCCTTGAAAACTGAATAACCCAAGTGAGGCTCAAGTGAGAGAAAGTTTGGAGAGGAATGAGGCAAGCCCAAGTGAGACCGGGTTTTAAAACCCTATTTTTAAGTGCCCGCACGGTTATCCTGCACGGTTTGGAAAACCGTGTGCTAACCGTGAGCATGCTACTATCTTGGGAATAAGGGTCCACATGGTTGGCTCACACGATTTGATAAACCATGTGCTGTCTGTGTGAAGCCTACTGTCTCCCCCTGTATGGTTTCCTGGAGAATCTGCACGGTTTCTACTAACTGTGCTCAAACGGTGCTCCCTATGAAAAGCATCTAAACTCATTTAGAACCATTCCAAACTCTCCCAACCTCTTATCAAATCATACCATGCACTTTAAACACTTAAAAAGGCATGAAAGATGGATACTTACTTAAAACTGTGGGTGCTACATTCTCCCCACCATTGGACTTTCCGTTCCTGGAAAGTAGTGAACCCGCCCTTTGCCGAAAGAGCTCAGGATACTGCTCAACCATTTCTTTCTCCGGATCCCAAGTCTCCTCTTGAATCTGACCATGTTTCCACATAACAAGAACTAAACCAATGCTTTTACCATGAACTAATTTCTCTTTCCAATCCACAACCCGCACTGGCACGTGCACCAACGAAGCATCCAATTCTAGCTCAACATGATCCCATCGAATCACATGGTCATGATCCGGATGATAATTTTTCTACTGCGACACATGAAACATGTTGTGAACCTACCTAAACCTTGGTGGAAAATTCAAATGATAATACACATCACCATCCCGCTAAAGAATATCAAAATTTCCAATATACCTCGGGGATAACTTTCCCTGCTTCCAAAACTAATGATGTCCCAACCTAGTAGAGATCCTCAAGAAAACAAGATCACTCACCTCGAACGACAACAGCTGTCAATGATGATCTACATACAATTTCTAATGACTCTGAGCCACCTCCATTCTCTTCCTGATTAACATGATCTTCTCCATAGTTTCCTGGACAAGGCTCGATCCAACCATCGAGGACTCACCCGTTTCCACCCAACATAGTGGAGAATAACACAACCACCCATACAACACTTCAAACAGAGCCATATGTATGGATGACTGATAACTGTTATTGTACGATAACTCAACCAACGATAAGTGCTCCTCCCATGAGCCACTAAAATCTATGACATAATCCCACAACATATCCTCCAAAGTTTTTATCATCTTCTCAGATTGACCATCCGTCTGAGGGTGATATGCCGTGATCATAGTCAGCTGTGTCCCAAGGGATTGCTGCAAGGATTTATAGAAATGAGATGTAAACCTCAGATCTCTATCTGATACAATTGAAACTGGAACACCATGCCTCTTTACCACCTCCCGAATATAGATTTTGGACAGATCCTCCACCATAAGAGATTCACGAATCTGGATGAAATAGGCTGACTTCGTTAGCCGATCCACTATCACTCAAATGGAATCATGAATTCTGACCATTCTTGGGAGACCTGTGAAAAAATCCATCGCTATTTGCACCCACTTCTAAATAGGGATTGGTAAAGACAACAACATTCTCGCAGGCCTCTGATGCTCTTCCTTGACCTGCTAAAAAGTCAAGCATCTCGAAACAAACTCAGCCACACTTATTTTCATACCAGCCCACTAGAACTAAACTTTCAATGCTTTATACATTTTCTAAATTCCAGGATGAGAATCCCACCTAGAATTATGATTCTCCCTAAGAAGATCCTATTGAAAAGAAACTAGTACAACTATCTGATTCTGAAAACACATAACTGAATCTCCATTCAGTTTCCAACCCTCAATGGTCTCCCCACCATTGAGTCTCAACCCCATGGTCACACACTCCGAATCAGATATTTTTGCCTCTTCAACCAGGCCAACCAAGTCAGGAATCAACAAAACCAGAAAGAAGAACGCTCCATCGCTCTGGTCCTCACATTCCAACCGCATGTCAACTATAACCGACATCAACTTCCATTGGTCCAATGCCTGTTTCACCACCTGAGCATATGATTTTCTGCTTAATGCATCTACCACCAAATTTCCCTTACCTGTTGTGTACATCAATTCAAAATTAAACATCTATAGATATTCCATCCATCTCCTTTGCCTCAAGTTTAAATCCCATTGTGAGAAAATTTGATTTAAGCTCTTATGATTTGTATATACCGTGAACTTCTCACCAAAGAGATAATGATGCCACTCATTCAAAGCATGGACCACTGCTGCCAATTCCAAATTATGATTTGAGTAGTTCTTCTCATGCACTCTCAACTGCCATGAGGCATACGTAACCACCTGATTCCTTTTCATGAGAATGCACCCCAACCCTGATCCCGATGCATCGCAATACCCCACGTACCCTTTTCCTTGTTCTGAAAAAACCAAGATTGGTGCTGATGTATGGCGACCCTTTAGCTCTTCGAAACACTACTGAAACTGTTCATTCTACTGGAATAGAACATTCTTTCTTGTCAAAGTTATCATCAACAAAGACAAACGTGAAAAATCACGAACAAAACGCCGATAATACCCAGCTAGACCGAGGAAACTCCATACCTCAAACACAGTCTTTGGCGGTTTCCATGAGATAACAGCCTCTATATTTTCTGAATCCACTGAAACACCCCTTTCAGAAATAACATGGCTACGAAAATGAACTTCCTGTATCCAAAAGTCACCCTTTGACAATTTGGAATACAACTGCTGATCCATCAAGATCCCCAGCACTCTCGCCAAGTGCTGCTCATACTCCACTGTTGTCTTTGAATACACCAGAATATCGTCTACAAACACCACTACAAATGAATCTAGATATCTCTGAAATATCCTATTCATCAATTCCATGAACATCGGTGGAACATTTGTTAGACCAAAGGGCATAACAACATATTCATAATGGCCATATCTACTTTTGGAAGCTATTTTTGGAGTATCATCCTTCCTCACCCGCAATTGATGATATCCCGATCTCTGGTTGATCTTGGAGAACCTCTGAGCTCCCCTAAACAGGTAAAACAAATCATAAATTCGTGGAAGTGGATATCTTTTCTTTATCATAACTTGGTTAAGTCTATGATAATCAAAACAAAACCTCAAATTTCCATCCACCTTTTTCAAAAACAACACCGGTGCTACCCACAGAGATATTCTAGGCTAGATAAAACCTTTGTTTTCTAACTCTTCCAACTGGAATTTCAATTCCTGCAATTCAGTAGGTTCCATCCGTTAAGATAGAAGTGAGATAGGACTGGTCCCTCGAAAGAGATCAATTGTAAACTCCACTTCTCTTACGGGAGGTAACCCATAGAATTATTTAGGAAAAACATCCATGAACTGATCCACCACTGCTGGAAGAACACTCTTCTCAACACCGTCTACCGATTCCGACAACAACACCACCAATGGATATGATAACGTGCCCACTGCTAGTGCCAAAAAACCCGTTGCACTCTACCTTTCATGCCTCTCTCCTCTAAAGAGATGTCTAACGCCATCGTGTGTCGTAAAAGCCACTGTCCATGCATTACAATCGATGTGGGACTTAAACGGCACCAGCCAATCCATTCCCAAGATTACATCATACTCGTCCATCTAAAACACTAAGAAATTCTAGGTTATCTCAACCTCACCCACAACAATACTACATGCTCTACACAAGAAGGCTCGACACTCTCTTTGACCTAGAGGAGTTTGAAGTTTCCAAACCGAAGGCATAATTTCTACCCTTAAACCCAGCAAATCAACCATACGCGCAGTAATAAAAGAGTGTGAATCACCCGTATCAAACAACACTTGCATCAAGGTTGAATTTAAAAGAATATTACCTAACACCATGGATGGTCCCGACTGATCATCCACCACAACCTGCTCAGTTCTGAACAACACTTTTGTTACCACACTCTGCTCTTTATTTCTTTACTGAGGTGTCGTGGTATTCCGAGAATCACCATGACCCACTTTACTCTATTGATGAGGGGTGTGCTACTATCCCTGTCCCGTCGAAGAATACGATGTCTCTGATCCCTGAGGAGTGTCATGCGCACCCGACCTTGGAGCATTCTGAAAATAACATTGTAGATGCCCCATCTGATTAAAATTATGACATGCTTGAGGTTGTGCAATACAGTCCCGCTTGATGAGGCTCGTAGAACCACACTAAAAACATCCCAGCTTGCTCTGGGGCTTTAGAGGATGATTTACCGATCTTGCCATCAGATTATATTCCAAATTCCCACCCTGGGAATAAGTGTCCCTCCTTCACTTGAATCTAGCGTTAGAGTTCACACTATTCCCCATGGGTACCACCATGCTTCCTTCACCCAGAGTTCCCAAAAAATCCCACTCATCCACCAAGTCTCTATTCACCATCTCTGTGTAATCATCTATACACAGCACCGCTATCTTGGAACGAATGTCCTGACTCAAACTAGCTTCAAAGATACAATATTTCAATGATGTACTACCCACAACCTTGGGTGAGAACCTCACTAAGTTCATAAACTTAGCTGCGTACTCCATCACAGACATAAGATCTTACTTCAAACTGAAGAAATCAGTCGTACGCCAAATTTTGAACGTATGTGGGTAGAATTGTTTATTAAACAATTCCTCAAAGCCTTCCTACATCATACCCTGTTCCGTTCTAGCTTGAACTTCCAACTCCCACCATAGAAGGGTAAGATCTTCCAACATATACATGGACAAATTTACTTTCAACTCTACCGGTGTTACCAAGAACTCAAAGATCTTGTTCATTCTATTCAACCATGCTTCTGCCCTCTCCAAATCTGAATCACCCCTGAAGATGGGTGGATTCTGCTTTTGAGACTAAACTGCATGATCCACATTCCTTGTTTCATTCATTTTATTTCCACTTTACACAGCTTGGAAATCTTGCACTAGGCTTTGCACTAGCTGCTGGTTCACCTGGGGCTCAGGTGCAACCAAGTTCTCATCGGCCACTTCCGGTTGGTCTCTATGACGCCTACTTGTTGCCATTTCTAAAAACAGAAAACAAAAAACCATGAGTCTCACTTCCATAGACATCAATAATTCCCATTGAAATTGCATTACACAACACTATCACAATGAGGCTTTTCACCTTTTCCACATTTGCCCATTTCACCATTTTTGAAAATCAAACCATTTTCAAAATATCAAAGTTATTCACATTACAATTTCACACATTTGAAAAACAAAATTTCTCAATTCATCCCATAAGTAATTATGCCCAATGAAATATGCATCCCAGTGGGAATTCATTTATACCATGCATGCCAAGCTCATATCATTGGCTACACCCACGATAATGAGATATCCAATGCCTATAAGTGTCTCCAAAACACTTATGTACCCAACTCCTTGGTAACTTGAAGTTCAGCATAAGAGAGTTAGCTACGTCCTTTTATGCTATAAATTCCATGTTCCGACATTCCTACACCTTGCTACCATCCCGACTCAAGGAATATACCACAACTATTGTCAACACCAAATCCGAGAATCAACTCCAAAGGACCGAACAAGCTGATACCACTTGTAACACCCCTCCCCTACCTCATTGTCTTGAGGTGGCGGTGAGGGATACTTGGCCTTAAATGACATTCCCAAGATGCCAAAGGATGGAAATAAATGCCGAGGGCTTCAAGATAAAATTGTGGAATGATTTTCCTTTAACAAAAAACCAACCAAACCATCCATTAACCACTACTATATGATGCATGTCAAACAAAACATTAAAGCATGTATTCCCAAAGGACAACCAAGTTGTTCCACAATACAACCCAAAACCAATACAACCAATACTATATCAGAGTACTATGCGGAAGACTCAAAAAAATACCTAAAATAAGAAAAGACACACTCCATGGCTCGAAACCTAGCTCCTTGCTCCAAACTCCACCCAGAAATCATGATGAACCACTAAAGGAGGGTGATGCCATAATTTTTCCCACGTCACGATACACAACATCTGCAAAGACACCAACTTGCCAAATCAAGGGGTGATTACTAAAAATCAGTAGGTTTTCGCCAAATGACTTCCCTACACACACCACTAGGATAAAACCGTTATCACATTTATATAAAACAGTTTATATAAAATAAATCACAAGTGCAACCATTCCATAAGCCAAACACACCTTTACCAAGCCATCACACCCAAACCAAGAAACCAAGGGAAATCCAGCCAAACATGCCATAAGACATTTCATCATTCACACACTAGAACAAAAATTTCCAACTTTCAAATCAATGCACAACAAACAACCAAAACAACCTAACTGTGGAGCTTTCTTCCAACCCGTTAAACCATTCACACATAGTGGCACTTCCTGTCCACTAATAATTTGATGGTGGCCCTTCCGTCCACTATCCATCCCATTTTTATAGTGGTACTTCTAGAAAATTCCACAAAACATTCTAATCAAGCCATAACCAAGCATATAACCCACCAAGGTCACATTGCATATCAATCCACTTCAATAAATCACCCATTTATTGGAAACCCTTTTCCATGCCCAACAACATTTCCATAAAACAACATATTTATTAAAAACAATTTACATCAATCATTTTCACAAATCAACCATAACATCCCATTTTAAAATCTTCATTTTAAAATCCACAACAATATCATTTCACCATAAAACCCCCCTTTTCCCAAAAATCCCCAAAACATCACCCAATGGATTTCCAAAAAATTTCACACAAAAAATCACAATTAATTTTTCCGCACAACAAATTAATTGTAACAAATAACCACTAGTTCCAACCAAGTGGAGTTGAGAGGGAATCCACCTCCCTTTAGGGTTCCTGAGAAATCGACCCACAAGCAACCGCACCTCAAATCTAGCAAACACACCACCGAAACATCTCTAGATCTCTTTCCCTAACATTAAAAAGCCTTAAAATCAACATACAAGGAAAACAAAACCCTAGATCTACACACAACAAGTGTATATCTAGAAAAACCCGAAAGAGAGGGATGCAGATCTAGAGGAAAACATAAGGAAACCAAGATGTGAGACTTACCTGGGAGAAACCACCTTCAATCTTCCAAGAAACCTCTTCAAAATGCATCCAAAACGAGTGGGAGAGCCCCTAAAACCCTTGAAAACTGAATAACCCAAGTGAGGCTCGAGTGGGAGGAAGTTTGGAGAGGAATGAGGAAAGATCGAGTGAGCCTGGGTTTTAAAACCCTATTTTTAAGTGGCTGCACAGTTAGACCGCATAATTTTGAAAACCGTGTGCTAACCGTGCACATGCTACTGTCTTGGGAGAAAGGGTCCATACTGTTGCCTCGAACAGTTTGAAAAACTGTACGTAGGCTGTGCGAAGCCTATTGTCTCCCCCTAACGGTTTCCTGGAGAATCCGTACAGTTTCCACTAACCGTGCTCAAACCGCACTCCCTAAGAAAAGCCTCCAAACTCATTCAAAACCATTCCAAACTCTCCCAACCTCTTCCCAACTCATCCCTTGAACTTTAAACTCAGAAGGCATGAACAAAGGCTATGTACCTCAAACCGAGGGTTCTACACACTGGTAGTTTCCACATATGGATGTAATGATTAAGAAACCACTCACTGTATCATTTACCAAAACTCTATGAAATTTTCCTAAGCATCAAATCATCCTTAGACTTATTCTTAGAGACACCACTAGAAATATCATTAGAAATATACCTAGGGATCTCACTAAATATTTCTCATCATAGTTTCCAAAGTTTGAGTAAACCTTCACTCTGATACTAGATATAACAACCCAGTCTTAATTTACATAGACATTACCTCATTTTTTCAGACTATTTAAAACATTATGCAAAAATATTCCCAAAGACCAAATTAGTTTATTTCCTTTCGAAACATGGAAACCTAAATTATGGTAAATAAGTGATCAATATTTTCTCCAACTATTTTCTTCAACAATAGAACCCTTCTTATACACACCGTAGGTAATACATATATTTATAACCAATAGATTGAAAATATGAAAAACTGTGAGATCAGATGCTCATTAAGGGTAAAAAGGAAAGATATGTAGGCACCAACAAGAGAATAATGGTATGATAACGTGATCATGACATTATAATATCATACCCTACATATCAAAGACTATAAACATGAATCATTGAATAATTATTAGAAGTTCATAAGACATGAATCATAAAGAAATCAAGATCATAATCCATGAAAATGTAAAATATTAGTAAGAAATGGGATTTTTGAATACACATAAACATGTAATGTATTCCTTATTAGTCAAAATTCATTGCAAGAACTTATCAGGGAAATTCATGGGGACTACAACTACTAGGTGGGACACACCACCATCCCCAATTGTAGTCCATTACCTATAAGGGATCAGGATTCCACATCCTCCCCTAGTGGATATAGTTTCCACATCTCCCCATAGTGGATCAAGTTTCCACATCTTCCTATATTCATTGGGACTATACCTAATTTGCAAGACACACCACAATCCTCAGTTATAGTCCTTTCTTTATAAGAGATTGGGTTTCTCCTCCTTCCTAGTGTAGATCAAGCTCATCAACTTGTTTCCCATCATTATCTCATGAAATATATAAATATTTACACAATTAATTGGAGGGATATATAGGTTCCACCATTCTTATAATAAAATCATACATATATTTTCCCCAAGATAATAAAACATGCATCATATCATGACCCATAAAAAGTGATGGTTTCAAAAACAACACATCATATTCCATGAAATGAAATGGGCATCATAAATATTTAATAATATCATAACCTAGGGAAAATATAGAGGTTTCATAAACATTTCATCCTAGAATAACCCGTGAAAGGAAGTGGGTTTCAAAATAATTTATCATGGTATAACCCGTCGAAGAAAAATGGCTTTCATTATAATTTATTATGCTATTATCGATTGAAGAGAAATTGGGTTTATAAACATAAATCCATGAAAGTATAGACCAATCAAAAAATAATATGATTTTTATTCTTATATCATGTCCCCAATGAAGATTAAACTATATCAAAGGACTCCCTCTTAGATAAAGAATAATTATGAAAGTTCACATGGAGTGTATCTAAATTGAAATATGTTTTTTAAGAAAGAAACATTTCATAAAAACATTCCAAAAATTGTTTTCTTATAAATAATTATTTTAAATTTCATTTAAAATATTTCTTTCATAAAATATATTTTTTGATTTGAAAAAAACTCCTTCTAAAATGTAAATCTTTTTGAAAAAATTTTTCTTTAAAAATATATTGAAACTTATAAATAAATATTGAAAAAAATTTGAAAACTATTTTCCTAGAAAACTTTTAAAAGAATGTTGAAAATATTTTGGAAAATTTTTCTTTTAAAACTCATAAATAATGCTGTAAAACATTTAACAAAATTTGTAAACATAATTTTTTTTTTGAAAAAACCATTTTCTTTAAAAACCATTTTAAAATCAATAATTTTAAAGAATACTGGGAAAAATATTTTATTTAAAAAATATAACCTTGTAAACATACCAAGGAAGCATCAAGAAATTTATAGTCATAATGGCAGTTAATTCCATACATGCCAAACATTCTTTTTACACCTTAAAAGTTTAAAAAAGTGCCCTGACCAAAAAACAACAAGAATGTTCCTTTTAAAACAGTTTTTTTTTGAAAATTTAAAACTTGGGTAAATATTTAATTTAAACATTATAGTATAATATTAAAACATTTTTTAAAATATTTTTCGAAAACACAGTTTTGAAGAACATAGATTTCAGACTGAAAGGAAAAATAATGTTGTATTTTCATAATAACAATTTCTTAATTATCTTAAGTATAAAAGAGTGGGAAAATGGAACCATTAAATAGATATAACCTGAATAACCATATATTAATAAAATTACTAATATTTATTGAGATATGGATCATAATATTTTATCTAAGGAAGCATAATCACAAACAATCTTGATAAATGTTGAGATTTTAGAAATAAACTGTTATCGCATTGGTAATTGTGAATCATAATAAAATGAAAAGAATAAAATTACATGAAAATTGAAATATCATGAAAAGAATTATATTAATTATATAATATTTTAGAGGCATTATATACAAATCATATCAAAATATAGCTGTATAATATGGCATGTGTCTCAAAAAAGAAAAATTGAGACAAAATTCTTTTACTGTTTTGGAAACTTTTGGAACATAAACCCCATGAAAGAAATATCATAAAATGGATATTTAAATACCCATAAATTTAATTATAGGAATAATATAATACATAATTGGGAAGTATACACACCACAAAAAAGAAATCAGTAGCGAATAACACATGTATCTCATAGAAATAAAAGTGAGATCAAATTCCCTTACCTTAAGTCTTGACTTTCTTTGTACATGTTAAAACCTTTTATGTAGTAAATATATTTTTATTATTAATATAATAAATAAAAAAATTATCATATATAATAATATATGTTATTTAGTTATGACTTTATAATACCTGTCTTTTAACAACTCCATGTTAACGTTACGTTTCAGGTAATATCTGCTTTACCTTTTATATATGATTTAAATTTTTATTTTTGATCCCCTTATGTAGATCATGATTTATTTATTCCCATAATGTAAAAAATATTATAAATTTCATATATATTCATTAAAACTGTATTTATAATAATCTATATAATATATAAGTATGAAGTAGAATACAACGTTTTTGGAGATGGTAAGTCGTACGTATGTGTGAATGCAATTTCATTTTGATTATCATATTTATAGAAATAAAGTAAATGAAATATATATATATATATTATGATTATATTATAATTATTATTTCATTTATATAATATAAGTTCTCTAAATTCATCCTTAATACATTCCATTTAAGGGGTGAACAAATCACATCTCTTTGAGGAGGTAGTATTTTAGACTTCGCCAAACAAAATTATCATTCTTACAGAAAATGGAAAGTATGAAGGTATGTGTCATATAATAATTCAATAAGAATAGATAAATCATAAATATCATATATAATAGATAAAAATATGGTTTACATCATAATTAACAAAAATTATATGCGGTAATGGAAAAACGAAGAACATTGTTTTGTGGGGCGGTAGTTCACCGTACACAAAAATGGTCAGTTCGTTACCCATTAGATGGAAGTATATGTATGTTCATATAGAAAACATAGAATAAAAAATATCAGTATATTTAAGATACCATTTTTATTATATAATAATTTAATAATAATAATTTAGGAGGGGGAGAAAGAAAATAAAATAAAGGATTTTGAGGAAGAATGTTAACTCTTCTTTGGGTAACTCCTTTTTTCTTTGCACAAGATGGATTCCTTGGTTGGAATTCTACCCAAAGGTAGGATTCAATGAGTAACATAGTTATTTTATGAAGTTAATAGGTCATATATTGGCCTAACCTAAGTGGTTTTAATGGTTTGAGGATTGGGGAGAGGTGGTGGCCTTCTATAAGGGAGGGTGGGGGCACACTTGGAATTTTTTGAAAAAAGTTAGGTATACCAACGTTTTTTCACAAAACAAAGTCAAATAAACCCAACAAAACTCATTAATATAAGTTTTATCGCCGAAATATGGCCATAAAATGGGTTATTTACAAGTGGATAGGCTATTTTGGCCCTTAAGTTTAAGGTTTTGTCCCTTGTTAAGCTTAATTTTACCTTAATCACTGTAATTAATTTTATTAAATTTCGCTAATAATTTTTGTAAAAAAAATAAAGTGATGTTATTAGAATATAAATATTATAATTATTACAAAACTTTATGTCCATTTTTTAAAATTCAATTCATCGAAGCCAGAAAAATTAAGTTTAATGCTAATCTTCTAGATGTGGTGGGAAAGTGAGTTTTTAAAGTGAGAATGTTCAATTGTTCCTTAAGTTTTTATATTTAAATTAAATATAAAAATGATTCTAATTAAATTAATTGGATTAATATTTTAATAACTGAACTATTATTACTTTAAAACCATCTTAAAATATAATTTAACTGTATAAATAAATTAGATGAAGAAACAGTTTTAAATTAAAGTTTAGTATTTTTCACTATTTATCCAAAAATGTTGTTTCTCATAAAAACACAAAAAATTCAACCAAATATAATTATGAAATGATGAATTAAAAAATAAATTTTATTTTACCATATTAAATTTCAAAATTTGTATAAAATTAATTTATTATTGTTTACAAAAGGAAAAAAAGCATTTCTTTTAAGAAAATGGAATTTTTAAACATATAAAGACTTTACTAAAAATTATATGTCTTATTATAAATATGATTTATATATAAAAATAATCATAAATAAAATTTTAAAAATAGTTATTAATATTCATATTACTATGTTTAACGATTGTATTATAACTATCTCATTTAAATGATTATAATAATAAAAAAAATTCGTAGAAATTCAGTGTTGTGTGTAACGCGGGCTAAGTAAGTGTTGCGTATACTAAACTCTTAAATTAGTATAGTGTATAATTAAATTTAATATTAGTGTATCATTCAATGTATGAAATAAAATTAAAATAATTTATTCAAGGAAAAAAACGGTTAACAAAACATTGAGGTGTTACAAACCCAATCAGCTAAAATCATCCCTCCTGAAAACAACACAATGTAAAAGAAAAAAACATTAGTAAACCAATAAAAAGTTTAGAAAATTATAATATATAACCTTGAGATAAATTTAATTATCTATTTAATTAATGATCGAATAGGTCTTTATAAGAGGTAATATGACCATTGTAATAGTAATGTAGATGTTGGAATAGTAATGTGACTATTGGATAAGTAGCACGACTGTTGGAATTGTAATTTGACCAAAACATAATAAAATATAGTCTAAATAATATTTTTTAGGAGTTATTTAATTAAAAAAATAAATATTATAATACCATAAAATTAATATCATGATTAAAAAAACTTAAATAAAATATAACCACATTTTTAATAAACCATATTTTAAAGTATTTCATAAAAATAATAATCATTATATTAAAATTTTAAAGTCTTATATAAGAAAATTATTTCAGTATAATTAATATAGTTTTTAAAATAATCCCATTGAAATTTTCCAATGGTGATTTTTTAGTAATTTTCTAAAATATATCAATTTTCTGGTGAGTAGTAAAAATACTCATTTTTTGTAATTAGTTTATCTTAAATTACATCATACATAGTGTAATAATAAACTAATAATTTATGTTACATGAGTCATTAAAAAATAAATTTAATTTAATAAATTAAACTTTAAAATATAATAAACTTAATTTCCAAACCTTAAAACTATTTTCCAAAGCCTAAAGTAAAAAATGACCCCTTAAAGTAACAATTTTTTACCACTTTATTTTTTAATAAACTAAGTGAATTTATATAAGAAATTCATTTAATGTATTAAAACCAATATATTATTTTTATATATTATTTATATTGTAAAAAAACACTATTTAGTTTTTTACCTTTGATATAGTATTATGTTTAAAATAATAATATAAAAATACTCGTATCCTCAAGTATAAATAACCATTGTCCCTCCCCTTGGAAAACCACTCCTCCCTTACTTACCAAAGACCAATATGTGCCCAAATACTAAATTTTAAGCCCTTATAACTCTTATGTATCTGATGGAGTAAAACAACTCTATTCATCATGGATGTCTAATGTCGTATAAGAGAAGAAACACTGATAAAAGAGTAAGTTTTTATCAACTTGTCACGACCCGTCCTCGGGCCCATGCCGTGACTACCCCAAGCCCGCTTTCCATAGGATAGGGGCTGGAGACTAGCACCAAATACGTAAATCCCGATAAAAGGGAAGACATTTCCTTTAGAAAGTCAACAAACACCACAGAGTACGCAAGCTGAAGTAAACACTAAGTAAACTGAGTAAAAAAGTAAGTGCTGGAAAGTAAATGGGCCAGAATATAAACCCAACTGAAAGTAATTGATTATCCACTAAATGAGGCCAATATTCATTGTTAATATATATAATATTCATGTTCTTTATTATTTATAAACACCATTTTAGTGCATTTGCACTTTGAACATCATTTCACATTATGATTGTAATACTTTCTTAAAATGCACTATTATGTGGTATATTTTTTAACATCATTTGAAGTACCCAATGATTCATCTGATTATACATATTTTAATTTGATATTTTTGGAAATTTATCTAAACTTCAATATGAATTTTTTTGATTCAGGGATCAATGGATAATTCATGGAAGAAGATGAGGATATTTTGTGATGAAATGAAACAATTCTGGAGAAGTAAGATTGGACACTATCTCACTGATGAGACTGTGGGGCCCAACATAAAGGCCCAATTAATCCCAAATTTCGTGGTATTATATAATAAATGTATAGGAACAAATCAATCTTCAGGATCCAATGCTAATTCGGCCTCCATGGTGTCTATTTAGGCAGACCAAGATAGAGATAAAATTCTGGGCCAGATTCTGCGGCCCAGAAAAACATCCCACTAATTAACCTATATCACGAAAACCATAACTACTTTTGGGCTGAGATGTTACAGGATGTTAGGGGATATCCGAAGCTTAATTTAAGTATTATATGTCCCACCCAAATTCGGCCATCTTGAAGGTGTTTCATGCGCCTCTGTTTGGTGGATGCAAGGTGGATGCCATTTCAGGTCAAGGTTGGAAAGTCTTGTTTCCATAAACTTTAAACCACCCTAGACCTACCATAATCAAGTGGGATGAATTGTAATGTTGGAGTCTCGACCCAAGGCTCCCAAAATTCCTATTTTAGGTAGTGGTGGTGAATGAGGTTTTAATCTTTGAGCTTTCTTTCATTGTAATGTTATGCTGCGGTTTTGTTTTCTCAAATTTGTCTTCCACATGTAAGTTGTTTTAATTCATCCTTGTTTCTTAATAAAAGTTCTTCTTCACTTATTATTATGTTATCATCCTTATCACTTTGATACCATTGGTTCAATGTGTGAACTTGTTCATACCAAACCTTGTGATATTATCACACAACGGTGGAGTGATCATTTTATTTTTGTTGTTTTCTTTACTTCTCCATTTCCTCCCTCATGAGTCTACTTTCCACTTCCATTGAAACCATGGGATCAATGGAGGGATAACCCACTTATGGATTGATCCAAGGGAGTATCAACGGGATGGATTGGATTTTATTTATCACCCCATTAATGTATAATCACTTCTTTAATTGAGATTTTTATTTGATGATTTTTAAACTCCATCGTCCTTGTTGAATTTAAGGCCACATGCTTCTTGTGCTAATACGAACCTTTACCTTGAAGTGCTCAAAACTTTGATACTTAAAGTGTATAGGTGATTAGTATTAAATGGTGTAGGCCTTAAAACAATAAGTTATGATGTTTTTTTATCTCTTTAAATGAACCCATCTCAATTATAAGAAATTGAAATCATTGAAAAGGAAATACATCCAATCCACCCTGAGCAATAACCTAGGATCAACTCATTCTTTAAATTTAATTCACTTAAGTCTCTTAGATTTCCTTTAATCCCATCTAAAATAAACCCAATTTGGCCACTTCATAGAAAAAAACAGTCCATATAATGTACGTGTCTATAGGTTACTTCTTAGGTCTCTGAGGATTCGACAACCCAAGCTAAACTACAAGGACCGTCCTACCGTTATCTCTTGGATAAATTTGAGCGAGAATCAAATTTTGGCGCTGTTTCCGGGGACCTAAGTAAGTTATCTTAGACACTATCATCATTTTTTTTCATCCCTCTTCTCTATTCTCACCCCCTCACTCCTATGGAAATCAATTTTGAACAAGCCCAAACATGGGAAACCTATCTCTACTTTGATCACTCCACACCAAGTGTGATGTACAATGACCATCCTAGTTTATACTGGTGGGATAATCAACAGCCTATTGAGACCTAATTTTTTAACTCATATTCTCCACAAACAATTCCAACCTATATTGAGTTCCAATTCCAACAAGTCCAATCAGAACATCCTCCTGTAGAATTCCAACAACATAGTTATCCTCCTGGAATAGACCATCTGTCTCAACCCCTTATCCATCCTAATACACATCCATTACTTGAAAAAATTTTGTCAACAAATGGAGATAATGAATCTTGAGGTTTCATCATTGAGGTTAGAACTACAAAGCATTAAAAATTTTGAGGAACCCATCCCTACACAAACTGTCCCTTCCATTACCTTATGTGAAGTGTCTAGTTTCCCACAAACCTCTCATGAATTTATTGAAGAGAAAACCTTTGGATTTGGGGAAGATGAATAGGATCAAGGAATTGTTGATGGGTTTTTAAATCAAGAGGAAAATGATTTTTTATATTCACAAGAGGTAAATTTGACATCATGGATTGAGTCTCATGAATATAACTCCATTGATAAATTTTCAAAAACACAAATCACCGAACCATTAAGAAAAATCACAAACTTTGAGTCCATACCCATTCCTAAAACTAATCTTTCCAATTTGGTGGTTGAATATTCTATTCAAAAGGAACCAATTTTGTTGAGAAATTTGGAAAATGAAACTAAGTTGGATTCAAAATATCAACTTGTGTCTAAATGTCCTATCTAGCCCGATCCCAAAATTATTGTCCTTCCATCACCGCTAAAGAATCCCTTCAAAAGGTATAATCATGAACATTCAATTGGAATTCATTCTTCTCTTGAAACCAAAAAAGCTGTAATGGTCATTTATGTCTTAGGAAAGACTACAGAGGAAACTGGATCAACCATTTTTGATATTCCTTGGATTTTACCACTCATTTTAGAGCATAGGTTTGCATACAACAAAAATTATAAACAAAGAAAAAATCTCAATCTAGTAGACATAGAGAAACATGTGGTCCTTAAAATGTTGAAAGTTGGTATTGGATAAGTTGGGGGGTTCAAGTCGAGCTAACGACCTTAAACAAAGCACTGCATGGGAGGCAACCCGTGTTTTTCATCTTTGCAAATCAACTTTTTTTTAAATAGGATTAATGAATAATTTTGATAAATAAAAAAATAGACTATTGACCTGTTCTTCTATTATGATTATGTATTGGTATGAAAGGGGAGCACCATATTTATCCATGTCACGTGGTGTGATCCTTGAGTAATACCATACCCAGAAATTTAAAAAGAAGACAATGTGTCATCAGTTTATTTTATTTTATATATATACTTATATTGTACTTATATATATATATACTATTTTGTTTTGTTTGTTTGTTTTCATTTTTCCACTAAGGGAACTCTGCAGGCGACATGGATATCAAAGGACTAAATTGGAGCAGCAAGAACTTCAAACTTCAACCACCAGGTGACTTCATTCCATGATCCTCATTTTAAATTTCCTTTTTGAACTTTAATTCTCTAACTCTACCCCATTCTAAAATTTCTTTTCTTTAAACACTGGGGACTGTGTTATTTTAAGTTGTGGGGGAGATAAAATAAAAAATTATTTCATGTAAAAAAAATGAATGATTTGAATTTTTTTTGTGTAAATGGAAGGAAAAATTCATTTAACTTTGAACATGGTAATACACATTGCACACTTTGAAACTGAATATAAAATAATTTATCATGACATGATTCTGATATTAATCCTTGTATAATTTCATGATCATATATTTTGGAAAGTGTGGATGTCCAATGTGATATTTCATTGTTTATATTTTCATCCATATAAAAAAAGATCACAATGCACGTCCTTTGGATAATGGGGTATCAGTTTGAGTTCATGGGGTCCCCTAAATGAATATCATTGGTTTGGTGATCATTTTAGTTTAATATGAGTATTCAAAAAAAAATTGTTTGTAGAGCAATGAAATGACCTAATGCGTGGCTTTCGACACTTGGGGATCATGACTCCATAGTTGTCTGGCCCAGAGTTAGTAATTTTATCTCTATTTTTGGTAATTTGAATTTGTTTTTGACAGAGTTAACTCGATATGATGCTCAAGTATGTGGGATTCACTTTGTTCTCTAAGGTCTTTGAGCCTGGGAGTCATCGACAAAGTCTCGCTACAGGGGTTGACTCTTTTGAGTGCAATTTCAATTACCATGGTAAAATTGCAAAAAAAAAAAACAAAAAAAAAACAAAAAAAAACAAAAAAAAATATAATAAAAAAAAATTGAATACTCATATTAATATTGAAATTTGATTCCACATAGCGCTTCCGTCATTTCCCCCTTGAATAAAGATGAACCCCCATGTCTATTGTGATGCAGAACACAACCTCATAATTAATTGATATTGGATGAAATAAGGAAATGAATTTGAACAAAGGAATGGGCTTGAGATTGAGATCTGCTTATGAAACTATCTTGTATTAAAATATTTTGATGAGTTTCATGATTGTTTGGTATAAGGGTTTCTGGTGATCATTTTGTATTAAAATGTTCTTGGAAAAGGGAATTCGAATTTCATATTGTTGAGATATATTTTGCTCGGGACTAGCAAAAATCAAGTTGGGGGTGTGATTAGCCACTAAATGAGGCTAATATTCACTGTTAATATATATAATATTCATGTTCTTTATTATTCATAAACACCATATTAGTGCATTTTACACTTTGAACATCATTTCACATTATGATTGTAATACCTTCTTAAAATGCAGTATTATGTGGTACATTTTTGAACATCATTTGAAGTACCCAATGATTCATCTGATTATACATATTTTAATTTTACATTTTTGGAAATTCATCTACACTTCAATATGAACATTTTTGATTTAGGGATCAATGGAGAATTCATGGAAGAAGATGAGGATATTTTGTGATGAAAGGAAACAATTCTGGAGAAGTCAGATAGGACACTATCTCACTGATGAGATTGTGGGGCCCAACATACAGGACCAATTAATCCCAAATTCCGTGGGATTCTATAAGACATGTATAGGAACAAATAACTCTTCATAATCCAATACTAATTCGGCCTCCATAGTATCCATTTTTGCGGCCCAATTTAGAGATAAAATTCTGGGATAGATTCTGCGGCCCATAAAAACAGACCACCAATTAAACCATATCTCTACAAAAAAAACTCCTTTTGGGCTTGGATTTTACAGACTGTTAGGGAACATCCGGAGAGTAATTTAAGTATTCTATGGACCACCCAAATTAGGCCATCTATAAGGTGTTTCATCTACCTCTGTGTGGTGGATGCAAGCTGGATGCCTTTTCAGGTCAAGGGTGGAATGTCTTTTTTCCATAAACTTTCCACCACCCTAGACCTACCATACTCAAGTGGGATGACTTGTACTATTGTAGGCTCGACCCAAGGCTCCCAAAATTCCGTTTTAAGTTAGTTGTGGTGAATGAATTTTTAATCTTTGAGTTTTCTTTCATTTTAATGTTATGCTGCAGTTTTGTTGTCTCAAATTTGTCTTCCACATGTAAGTTGGTTTAATTCATCCTTGTTTCTTAATAAAAGTTCTTCTCCTCTTATTATTCTGTTCTTCTCCTTATCACTTTGATACCGTTAGTTCAAGGTGTGAACTTTTTCATACCAAAACTTGTGATATTATCACACAACGATGGAGTGATCATTTTATTTTTGTTGTTTTATTTACTTCTCCATTTCCTCCCTCATGAGTCTACTTTCCGCTTCCATTGAAACCATGGGATCAATGGAGGGCTAACCCACTTATGGGTTGATCCAAGGGAGTAGAAAGGGGCTGTATTGAATTTAATTTATCACCCCATTAATGTATAATAAATTCTTTAATTGAGATTTTTATTTGATGATTTTTAAAGTCCATCGTCCTTGTTGAATTTAAGGCCACACACTTCATGTGCTAATACGAACCTTTACCTTTAAGTGCTCAAAACATTGATCCTTCAAGTGTATAGGTGATTAGTATTAAAGGGTGTAGGAATTAATCGATTAAGTGATGATGTTATTTTATCTTCTTAAATGAACCCATCTCAATTATAAGAAATTGAAATCATTGAAAAGGAAATACGTCCAATCCACCCCAAGCAATAACCTAGGATCAACTTATTCTTTTAAATTGAATTCACTTAAGTCTCTTAGAGTTACTTTAAAACCATATAAAATCAACTCAAGTTGGACACTTCATAGCCAAAAACAGTCCATAGAATGTAAATGTCTATAGGTTACTTCTTAGGTCTCTGAGGAGTCGACAACCCAAGATAAACTACAAGGACCGTCCTACCTTCTTCTCATGGATAAATTTGAGCGAGAATCAGTAATGTAAAACTGAAAAGAAAGTACAACAGAAGAAAATTAAAGCAGCAACTCTGATCCATCCTCTGGAAATCCCACCTGAAGGGTGGGTACAAATAGTCTCCTCAGCTCCTCGGCTCCAGTCGTCCGCTCCATGTACGTTCCGTCCAGTGATCCACCTCCTGGTACCATGAAACTCCACGAGACTCCACCTCGATCAGCGATGTCCGTTGTCTGCATCCAACACAACGTAGTGTGGGCATAGCCCCTGTAGGGGTGAGTATACGATACTCAGTAGGGACCCCGAGACCCCCGAAGGTCTCCCAGAATCCACGAAGGATAAACCACAAAGGAAAGATACAATCACGAAGTATCAACCAACTCTACTTAGGTATATGCCCATACATATACCTAAGTCATCAATTCCAGATCAACTCCAGTACACGAGACCAAAATAAAACCCAATCCAAATAGGAATAACATAACTCATTCCACATAGGAATTCACAACCCAATCCACACAGGAAAGCACAACCCAATCCACACAGGAAAGCACAACAATCATATCGATGATATTGGTTGTAAGTAAAGACTCAGCTCACATAGGGATACTTCTTCGTATGGCGATAGAGACGATCAAATGTAGCCACTGATTCATCTAGGCTGTCGGACCCACATAGGATACAAGACCAGCCAAGCTGTCGGACCCACAAAGGATACAAGACCAGCTACTCTGCCAGACCCACATAGGATACAAGTACGGAGTCTAATACTGCCGGACCCACATAGGATACAAGAACAGTAGTCAAATACTATCGGACCCACATAGGATACAAGAATAGTAGTCATCGCCGTCGAACCCCTAGAGGAATCCAGTACGGTAGTCATCGCTATCGAACCCATGATGGATTTCAGTACAGTCGTTGTTGTTGTCACATTCGCAGCCAGCTCTAGGGTTCCCGCACACAGCATGCTCGATTCCGGGAGGGTCCGCTCCACGAGACAAGGGGGTCGATACATCAACTATCATGAATTTCGGAGTTTATGTATCCCAATGTTCCGTCTTGTAAATAGGAACTCTATGCGACAGACGGCGTGTCAATCGGACGCCCGATCTGAGAGTTATTGGCTTTTTTGTTCTAGGGGCCCGATTGGTTTTTAAGTTAAAACCAACCCGACCGTACTCCAGATGCGCCCAAAACTTGATCGGAGTAAGTCAAAAAAAACCGTCTCACTAAGAGGAAACAAACAAAGTCAACGACACGTCAATAGGACGTCCGAAACTCAAGTTATAAGCGTTTCCGCTCCGAGGGCCCGGTTGGTTTCGTGTTCGAACCAACCCGGCCATACTCAAAGTTCTCCAAAACCTTGAGTGTAATATACCGAAATGACCGTCTCTATCCAAGGATCCCATCGCAACTGAAGGTGTATCGATCAGAGGTCCGTAGCCCAAGTTATGGGTATTTGAACAGATCTGTCTGGAAAATAGGGGGTTCGGGCCTAATCCGACCCGGCCTGATACCCCCTGGGTTGGCCCAAACCGGGTTGACCAGACCTGAGTCCGGGTCCGGCCCAAATGGGTGCAGCCCGGCCCAGTTGACGTGGCCAGGCCCAGCCGGCGCAGGCAGCCCGGCCCAGTGCGAGCGGTCCGGCTCGGCGCGGGCGGCCTGGCCCGGCGCGGGGGTCCGGCTCAGCGCGGGCGGCCCGGCCCGACACAGGCTGTCCGGCCCTATGCGGCTGGTCTAGCCTGGTGTGTGTGCCCGTGCGCTGAGCGGACGTGGAAGGTGAGGCGCTGCCCCCCTCATTTTGAAATGGCGGCCCCCACATGGGGGGCCCGCCCTTACCACATGCCGGGGGTTACGACCCCTAGTCTTCCAAAAATCAGCCGACCGTAATGGCCAGCCAGTGTGCCGCCACGGGACCTGCTGGTCCCGCCTCTTGGAGCACCGGCGGCCGGCGGGTACGGCCACCCTCCTCTGTACTGCCGCGGCCTTAGGCTGCAGCCCCTGTCCGACCAGCACTGCACGACGGCGCCACGCCCCTCTGCAGTGGCCCACCCCGGCCGTGGCCTCCTGGTGCTCCGGCGTGGCACGACGGTGCTAAGCCCCTCCACCGTGGCCTGCACTTGGCTGCGGCCCTTCGGCTTCACCGACGCGGCGTGACGGCGCCATGCTCCTTCGCCGCGTCCCACTCCGGCCGCGGTTCTCTCATTCCCGTGCGGTGCGATGGCACTGCATCTCCTCCATTCCAAACCACAATGAAGACCAACAACAAAGGGGGAGGAGGGCCGGCCTTGTTCGTGCGGTCCGACCTCCTCCTGTTATATTGATAACAAGAGTCCAAGAAAATTAACCAAGAATGTCAAAATAAAATCGAATGTAAAATCAACCCCTACCTCAACAACGGTGACAAAATTCGGCATCGCAGTTGACGGCGTCAGCATACGTCGAAGGAGGGAATGACGTCTCACACCGGCTACAGAGAGGAGAATATTGACACGTTGATCACTCCTTGCGGTGACGACGTTCTTCATTGAGGTCACGACGTTCTTCAACAAAGAAGATAAAGAGTTTATATCTTCCTCCTAAAAATCCTCCACACAACAAACCCCCAAAAAAATAAAATAAGGCCTCCCCTTATTTTATTCTTTTTCCATGTAATTCAAATACTCAAAGATTCAAAAATTGAATTCACTTGATTTAATTAATTCTAGAGTTGTCAAAATTAAATGAAGAGTTATGTTGACATCATAAATGTAGAAGAAGAATTAGGGGAATTTGAAGGGGTGGGGCTCGTGTGGTCCCCACCTCACTAATATCTTATCAAGAGGAGTTAGGATTTAAGTGGGTCCCTCCCCAACTCCAACACATGGGGTTTGACCACTTATAAGTGAAATAAAATTGTAACACAATTTTATTTCTCTTTATACTTAATACACATTTAAACAACTCTTCACAAGCAAACGCAACTCCAGAAAAGGTCTTCTTAAGCAATTACTGGCGCTGTAGTTTCGTCGATGCCCTCAGATTTCGATTCTGAGCACCGGCTCAAAAGTTAGAAAAACCCGCTCGTCTGTTCACTGAACGTACCCGAGCTAAACTTCGGAAAATTATTCCGGGCACACCGGGCCTCAGAATCAGGTTCCGTCAGAAATTGCGTACTTGTAAAATCTCAAAGAATTTAAGAAAAAATTCTCCTTGAAATTTACGGGTCTTTACACAACTCTTTTCTTGTTTACCTCGTATATTCTCTTTTTTCCCAAATTTTTCCAAAAAAATCCCGAAATGATTAATTAGGTAGTATTTTAAGATTATATTAATGAATTTAAACAACTATAAAGTTTATATTTTTGATGTATTCATATTTAATACCTCTCTTTCTATACATTTGGAAAATGTTCCCAATAACAGTCCGTGAACCGCCAATGAGGATGTTTCTAACTTTATTGCCTATCACCCACCCTATATATGGTTATAATAAATAAATTACGATTTATAAAAGTTAATATATATGTATTTTATGATTTTATTATTAATTCTACAAATGTATAAATTACCTTAAAAAAAATCTATATCAAATAAAATGGGAATTTTTTATGGAAAACATGATATAAAAACATTTTTCAATTAACCGTAGTTAATTAAGAAATATAATCCAATGGTTATAATTTATAAATTGTGAAAAAATAGTTTTAGTCTACTTTTGGTTCATTGTTTTAATAAACCTAAGATTACTATTCATGAGGTGTAAAAGTGTTGAAATATAGATGGATTTACATTAAGGGGATTCTTGAACCCAACACACTTTCATTGGGCTATCACTATTTCAGGACATTTTATGAATTAATAATTTTATAATTTTCTTTAAATACCCTTTTAATATCATTCCATTTTATTTTTATGGATATGCATGTTTCCACCTTAATTTATAATCCAAATACAATAATTTTCCAAAAATTACTTTCTTTCCAAGACACACCTTTAATTACTCTTGAATTGTTTCTTCTTCACTCAAGAATGATGTTGTTTATGGAAAAAGAATTCTCCCTTATTTATTGGGGAACACTGAGTTTTTTCATAAAATTATAGTTTATGAAATAATTATGAAACCCATTCCTCTATAGGAGTTATTTTGTGACAGTGATTGTTATACATTATATGTGTCATGCATGATTATGTGAATATTATGACGTGAAAGGCGGGCCCGTAATTATATAGTCCTCTAATATATTAGGTAATGTGCTGTATCTCAAGAGATTATATGTATTATCTATGAGCATGATGATATATTTGTTTTCACAATGATGATGTTATTATTTATGACTGTATGTTATGCATGGACATGATGCTAGCTATATACACAACTATGTTTGGTATTTGACCATTGTGATATGATGTTTCATTTTTATACACTTTCCACATTCCATTTCTTTAACAAATGGTTCCCTCATTATTATGATTTTGATCATGTTGTTATGATATAAGGATTATGATTATACTCACCCATGACCTATTGATTCCCACCCCTTCTTACTCATCTTACCAAGATTTTAGCTAACTCATTTCTTTGATGTATATCCTTAGGTGATTACATATAATAATGAGACCATGGTCTTTTAAAATGAAAATAATAATGATTTAACTAAAATTTTATGTTTTATTATGTAAAAGTGATGTATGATTCTAATTTTCCCAAGACACTAAACCTTTGGATCCTAGATTTTTAACACTATTATGTTTCCTATCTTAAAATTGATGTAACAATAATTTAAGAGAAATTTGGTTCACTACATATAATATAATTAAGGGTTCTTCATTATATTAGAGACATAAAAATATGTCTCTACTTAATGTGAGATTCATCTTGCATCATAACACCTAATTTTATGATCTGTTATATTTAATACACAATTTAAATTTTTATATATGCTCAACTTAATTTTAAGGAAAATAACTCATTAAAAAATTTATTTTCATATATGTGTTTCATTATTTAGTCCCAACACAGAAATTGTGGAAGAAATTTCTTTTGTGTTGTGTTTTCTCTAAAAAAACATATTTTCCTAGAAATAATGTGTTCTCAGAACGTAATGATTCATAAAAGTTTCTCATAGAACATAGTGTTTCATATAAATTCCTTTATACATTATATAATTTCGTAAATTTGGAGTTTTTTTATATTAATAAACCCCATTATACAAGTCTCTCTTCTTCCTTATTCCATTTCCTTTGGGGAATGGATATTTACACTATCCCTTCAAATAAGATTTAAAAAATTTCCATCATGTACCTCTAACTTAACACTACACCTTCCCACATTAATTATTATTATAAATATAATAAACATAAATATAATCCTACAAATAATTAATTTGTCCTAATTTTTAGGAAAAAGAAACTTTTTATATTCCAAAATTTCATCCAATTAGGCTCAAGCAACTCCACTTGTTAGAGAGTTTTCCTAGCTTTCCTGAGTTTTTATCCTTTTGTCTGATTTTCTACACATGATTATTGAACACTTACAAGCACCTCAGAAAGAATTTATTTTCATTAGTATGTTTCCATTTTCATTATTATATTTATGAAAAACCTTTTAAATACCTTCAAAATCATTCTATTACTCAATAAAAATTCATTTACACTAATTTTTTCATTATGCTTTACTAAAGGATCCAAATTTCTATTATAGTACCTCTTATACAAAAATTAATGTTTTTTTCTAGGAACTCTATTTCTATACATCTAAATTTAATTCATTATATAGTTAAAAACTACAAAATCTTGTAAAAACATCATAATAAAGTATTTTTCATCCTATTTGGACTCTTACTTATCAAAGTCCCTTCAGCTACCAAGAAACCATATTTTTAACTTCAACTACAACTCCTCATGATAAATTCTAAAAATTAAATTATTCATATTCCTGATAGCTAATCACATTCAAAATCACATCTTCTCTAATTCTTGGAGTCTTACTTCTTATATATCCAATTTTGTATATTCATCTTCCTTCATAACCTTCAGAATACCTCCATAAATCCCTTGGAAAATCCTTTCTAGAGTACATTATAAATGACTTACAGAACATAAATTTTTCAAACTAATTAGGATCACAACTAATGGATCTCTTATATGCACACAAATATTGGATCAATGGTTTCTTCATATCTTCTTCTAGAGTCATTACATAACTTTTAGGTATGAAAATTATTCCTTCTCACCTTCCATATAACTCTCATTAAATCATTTTTCTAAACTAAGAATCACCTAAAAGAAATACATTTCCATAATTCCTATATATTCACATTACACTATAAAATCCTACATATAATTCAATATAAGTCATCAAAATACATAAAATGCTATTTTAAACAAGATAAAATATTATTTTCAACAAATAACACATGAAAACTCCTAGTTATAAATGAAAAAAAATTCATGAAACCATACTAAAAGAATAAAAAAACCCTATTTTATATAAAAAAGAACCTACATAACTATTTATGAGTATGTATACAATTCCTTTCCAAATATGAACACATTTTGAAACATTTTCCAAAATTTCACTCACTCCAATTATTTCAAAATTTAAGGAATTTAGCCATTCCAACTATTCCCTAAATCATTATGCATACCCATTCGAACTATTTTCTAAAAAAACATGAGATACCCATAATAAAACAAAGACCAAAACTCATGGGTATCCCTAATCATGATATCTAATTACTAACCCTAACTATATCACCCTCTCATTAATAAATTTCCCAAATTTATGCTAGATTTCATGTCATGTCCAAAAACCCCTCTTAGGCCCATGGTGAAGATCAGACTAACCCCCAAATCCCTCCTACAATAGAACATGGGTTGAAGACTAGAACCGAGTGTATAAAAAATTCATATTAAATAAATTTACCTCATATATAAAGGAAATAAAAATAATAATTACAAATAAACTCCCTGGATATAATAAAATTAATCCCAATAATGCATGTAAATTTCATTAATAAAAAAATTATCCAAATACAAACTCTAACATCAACTCCTACAACTCTGAAATAATGAAAATCTAAAAACATTGACGATTTCCACCAGATTGTATGGACCAACCCCATCATATACTATATATATATATATATATCTAGATAGAGATGGTAATTCATATATACTCATAGGATTCTACCTAAAATTTCATATGAAATTGGGGCATAAGCATACAAATATCTCTGTGCAGAAATAGTAAAATTCACTCATCTCCTATGTTAGGTCACCAACCAACAAACCTCACAAAGTATTTCTCAAAAAATATCACACACAAGTATATTAATGTAATATAAAAAGAATTTATACGAAGATGGTAACCCGTAATCACTTCCCCACTGATATATTTACCTGCACACCCTGGAAACAAACCTCCTAGGTCTCCCTCCTCTTCCATATCAACAAATCTATATACCCATATAATAATATAATCACATATACACAACTAGATACTATATACCAAATCCACATCATACTATAAACACTTCCACATTTTATACCACCACATCAATATCATGCATCACATCCTCATTATGCTAGGGTAATGTGAACATGAAGGAAATCAATATTTGTTTGTATTCATTCCATGAACTCCCACCCCACACCATGAATCCACACCATAATTACTCCATCCTCAACACATTGTAACCTATTAATCATAACCTCATACAATCATATAGTATGATATATTTAGAAGAGAGATTTGGAATATGGTAGAATTCATCCACCAGTGCCACACCTATCTCATACATAGTAGAAAACATTTGGAACCCATGATCTCATTTGGGTATTGGTAATATTACTTAATTTGGTAGTTGATTTATAATAAATATCCAAAAAATATAATGGATATATAATAATCCAAAAAATCCAAACATAAGGGTTTCCATTAAAGAACTATAATTATTATAACAACTTTCTGAAACCACAATATATTGAATAACTCATATCAACAACCACTACCACAACTACAACAAAATAATCCAAACACAAAATTCCTATAACCATCCACACATCAATCGTAACATTTTATTTTATCAAATCATTATCTATTCATTGATTTTTGATTAATATATGTGTAACATTAATTTAATTACATTCATTCTAGCCCCTCAAAATTTAATATTAATACATCAAATGGTTTATTTACAATCCCATTAATTATATTCCATTTACCTATCATGTTTATTAATTATAAAACATTATTAATTTCATCCAAACCTATTCCAATTACCAACTTCACTAATTTTTCCTATATTTTATTCAATACTACATCAAACCAAGTTTCTAGGAAACTATGACAAAATCACATCAACCTCTACATGAAACCATAGCCATTCCATAAAATCTCTAAAAATACCCATCATAATAAAGACAAAAAAGGTGAAACATAATCCCTTATTACTTCTCAACAAAACCATGTCAACCCACCACTACAACGACAACAACATAACACCCCTATAATTCCAACCACATAATAGAAATCCATATAAATAAAATAGTTAATAACACTAAATATAACAACAAAAAACACCAATAAACCAATTCCACTCATTACTCCATATTAATTAAAAATCGCATGTTTAAACAAAATCAATAACAAAATCAATAATTTCACATATCCCATTTTTATGATATTTAAGTGGATTAATCAATTATGAACGAGATGAATCATGGAAATATGATAATTTTTTTATATATATTTATCAAATCATCATAAGTGTTCACACTATAAAATTTTTTGAAAGTCTTATAAATCCAATATGACCACCATATCCCATCGATCTCTTTATTCCAATTAATTATCTTGATTAGTTTAATTATAATAATATACATAATAAAAACATCAACTTAATAATTATACATCTACACATAATTAAAAAAAATAAAAACTTAAATTCCCTAACATCAATTGAAGAATCAACAATCATAGCATAAAAATAGTGATAGATCATAAATCAAGCACCCAAAATCCCAGAGGGGAACCCCTAAAACTCAATAAACATAAAACCCCTATCAACCACTTGACCCAACATCACCAAATAAAACATTTACAACTACCACCCCCTCTATCATGGAAATTTATATTTCAAATTTTGTTTGATTTCATTTGTTGTAAATATATCTATATTTGTTTATAGAGAAAGTTACTTAAGAAACTAGTAGAAGATTTAGAGTATAAGTGTTTCTTGAGTTTTGTGAGAAAATTTATTTATGGATTTTAATAAATTTTTCTTACTAAGTGAGATGATACTATTTTTATCTTCAATTATATAACATTATTAATATTACCATTATACCATTTGATTTTCTTATGTTTTTTTACAAAGGTGGAAAAGTAAAATTCCATATTATAAAGATGAAGTAGTGGTTATAGGAAGTTTTATTTATCAAGTTAATTTGATCAGGTACTGAATGATCAGATGGTGGATAGATTTCCAATGATACCAGAAAGAATAAATTTGTTAAGTTTTTCAGACATAGATTAGTATAAATATTATAATACGTGCATGAACAAAGTAAAACTAGGAAGATAAAGGTAGTGAATAAATATAGTTTCAATGGGCATACAATTTTTACAAATTTTATATTATATATTTTATTTTGAGAGATATAGAAATTTTGATTTTATGAAGTCTGTACAAAGGATGAGTTACAATGTCCATATGTATAATTATCAGATAGATCGTTAAAAAGTCCATTAGATGAAGGAAATTTATGAGGCTTCATCGTATGGAATTATATATGATTTCATTAGATAGAAATTTTTTATGATAGTGATATAGAAATTATAAGGTGCTCTGAAAAGATAATGCTTATACAAATTTCATAATGATGTTTATTTATATCATATTTAGAGTAGTATTATTTTTTTAAGATATGGAGTAATGAGATGTCATCAAATATAGAATTATAAAGTCATCAGATAAAGATATGTTGAGCTCAACAAAAATATGTTTACTAATTAATTAAAACAAGAATAAGAATGTTTGTGAGTCTATTGGATAGAGGGTTGAAGGTAGAATGGACATAGTTAATTGGACAAAGAAATTCATGTGGTGATTTATTAAATTGTTATTCCTTATTGATTGTACATTGAATATAAGTTTTCATATCTCTATATATAGTTTTTAAATTCCATAAAAATTATAATGCTGAGATGTTATTTTGGTTTTTTTATCTATAAATGTTAGAGACATTTTAAGTAATTCATTGATTCTAAGATTTATAGAAACATGTAGAATATTATATAAGGATTGAGAACTGATCTAACAAAGATGAGTGGAGAGAAGATTTTATAATTCAAGACTAATTTGAGCTATAAAATTTATTTGAGTTCTCATGATTTATTCTATAGTGGTACCTATAAAAAGGGATAATGTAATCATATAAAGTAACACTTTTTATAAGTATGAAAATGTGGAAACACTAAAGTTTATTTGAGAGAATCACCTTATGATTTGTCAACCGAGTTCCTACTTAGTTTAATATTGTTTATCTAGATGAGTTTTGTCTGATCAAGAAGGAGGTTCATCGGACTATGATTTCTTCATTATATAGAGAATCGTCATATCAAGGAGTATCAGCCAAAGTTTCATCAATAGAGCACAATTTATTATAGTGTATTTATTTTTGGTGTAACATATAAATACATATTAGATGAATATTGTGGTGCATAAAATTGAGGGAATACCATATGGATGTCTACCAGATGGAATTTTTCTAATGAATATTTCCATAAAAATTTATGTAAATATGATATTGAATTTTTCATGGTCTTCCTAATATCAAGAATAATTTTCTAGACCAAAGTACTCTTAAATTATTTTATTATGGTCTTCAATATAATTGTAGATAGGTGAAGAAGATTCAAATTTACTATAGTCAAAGAACATATGAAGAAGTATGTATTTTTAAAATAGATTTGAAAAGAAGAAGAAAGAGTTTATAGCTGGGATGTAAAAATGGTTTCTAAGCAAGCTTGTGGCTGGGGGTATAACTAATTAAGATGGTAGTGGATACAAAACTAATAGTCAGGGTGTATAAATAACTATGGTAAAAGATTTGATTATTCTATTATAGAAATAGGGTTGTATTGAGGGATGATTTCTATGGTGTAGAACTAGTTTCTTCATATTCATTTGTAATCCTAAAAGAAGTTAGTAGATGAATCTATGTTGGGATGATAACTAACTTTGAATAGAGTAAATATTTGTAAAAAACCTTAAAAATTTCATGTGTTGGTATGTCTCTTTATATTACTGAAAATGAAGTTAGTTTAAGTGATATCTTTGAGTGAATCATAACTCAAACAAGTTTTAGAATTTGAATTCTTAAGAAAATAATATATAAAAGAAAATGATATCTAATTAACCACCTCCCCCTCTCAGTAATCATAAAATAATCAATGAACATCCATTGGTATCATTGAATTAGTATCCTTTTAAATATCCAAATATCTATTGAGGACAGAGAACATAAATTTAGTGAATAGTGGGGGCTTTTCAATATTCTACAGAAGAAACTATCACTGTTAGAAGAATAAGATGTTACCATATCTTATATCTCTTATCATAGAAGTTAAATATAATTCAACCATGGTATTTTATCTCATTAATTAGGTTATTATTACTACTACTAATAATAGAAATATGTAATTTGATAGAAAATATCAGAATTGACTTCTGATGGATCTCTCAGGGAATGTTTATACAAATAATATGGGGTTTCCAACATCAAAAAAATGTGGAATAAGTTAAGTAGTATATATAAAGGAAACATTATTATTAAAGAAGGTAAGCTAAAAATATGGGGGTACAGATTCCAAGATGTTAATATGGTTAATGAAGAAAGTATTAATGAATATTTTACAAGATTTGGTGGAATTATTAGAAATATCAGTGGTTTCAATTAGAATATGGAAGATTCTACCATAATTAAGAAATTAATGAGAAACTTTCCAGATATATTTGATACCTATGCGTCAAATATAAAAGTTAAATATGATATATCTCTATATAAAATTTATAATATTATTATAAAATATGAAATGAATAAAACAAAATTTATTAAGAATAATTATACTGATTAGAAAACTTTGGAATATTTTTCAAAAGGAAAGTTTAGAGACAATGAAATAAAAGATTAATAAAGAAACTCATATGGTGAGGAGGAAGAACAAGACTTCAAAAAAATAATTTCACATATTTCTAATAGTTAAAAAAATGGTAATTAGAAAGGGAAAATAAATCTTTCCCTTAAATGATTTAATTTTAATGATGATGGTCTTTTGGAAAAAATATTTCCCCAAAAAAAATTCAATGATTCTAATTCGTAATAAGAATATAAGAAGTATTAGAAACATTAGTTTAAGAAACATATAAAATGTTTTATAACAAGAAGAATACAATATTTTTAGTAGAATAGAGTAGGATAATTATTCATCCATTAGTGAATATTACTGTCATGTCAACTTTTTAGCTTCTGTTAGAAGTCTACTTAAGTAAATAATGATAATGATGGATAAGAGAGATTATAACTTGAGTGGATTATAAAATAAAATTTTTAAGATGGTCTTAAGAAAAATAAACAACTACATAAGGAGAGGAATAAGTTTAATAAAGAAGTTAAAAAGATAACATTAAAGAATAGTGAGTGTATCAAAAGGGATGATTAAATCATTACTTGGATTAGATATTAGAAAATAAAATTGACTAAGATTGAAAGTAAAATGAAATGTTATAAAGAAACATTAATTAGATATGAGAATATTAACAAAGAATAAACAACCATTGTTAAGGAAAGTAAATAGTACTAGTTAAATGTAGAAATGTTCGTAATGATTTTAAATGATATTAAATTAATATTGGATGAGAAGGTGTAAGTGTTTTTTGAGACATAATCAAAGTTACATACAACACAATGTATGTTGAGAAAAATAAAATAATAATTCACCAAAATAATTTAGTTTAAATATAAATGTTATCTATCTAGTAAAAATAATTTTTCTACTAAATCATGTTGTTTTTATCTCTAAATGATCTCAAGATAAATCTAGCTCTACTACAAATTTATGTTCAATATATAATATTAAAATATATTTTTAAAGGCATGACCCTAGTAGCCCAGATATGGTGACTTATTTTATTACATTGAAATCATTGCAATAAATTTGTATCCTAAAGGAACAAATTGATTAGTAGTTTTAAGAAACAAGATATAAACATAAGTTCAACATTACAACTTGAAATGAAATACATAATAGAAAATCCATATGACTTCTAGATTATCTATGTAAGTCATTCATAATATTCATCTTCACCACCTATAGAAAATAAATCATAAGAAAGGGGTGATATCATATGCTTAGTAAGGGTATGTAATACAATAGAATTTATCATAAAAATAAACATTAGGTATGGTGAACAACTAAAAACATATGCCTTTAAAAATATACTTGAGCATAATATGGTAGGAATGAAAGCTGATTAAATATATTCATATAAATGATTATAATTGAATTAAACCTAACCATTGTTATTATAATAGTTAAATGATCACATGGTTTATCATTTACATATACTATAATGAGGGAATGCATAATGTCGGACATCTGAAACATATTGTCAAGGTCTCAACCATGACGTCTAAAAATACTAGGGCAAGGCCTCAGCCAAAACCCTATTTAGTTTTGCCTCATGAAACCTACCAATGAATATAGGGTATATATTGATCCCCACTCATCACTTTATAATTCCAATTCATTCTTATTATTTAAGGGGCTAAACATAAACAACATGAAAATATGAAATAACTTTCCAAGACTTCTATAGATAAACACTAACAATTCTGAGTAGTATGGTGAATGGTATCAAGACAAAACATCCATAGTAAAAATGATCATAAACAATTTAGTAAAATATGTAACATGATATAAATAATATATTAACCTCAATAAGACATAAAATTCAATATAGGTGTTGAAATAGACAAATATACTCTAATAAAATCACAAAATATTTTTGAGAGAAATACACTTTTACTTGGAAAAGAAGATTTCTTTTGGAAACATATTTACATAGAAATAGAAATGAAATAATTTATTTTTTAGATGAATAAATTAGTGGTTATAGAAAAATAATTGTGTCTGAAAATATATTTTAGAGTTCACTTGAAAATATATAAGCATTTGAGAAGTTCCCTTGAATCAAACTTTTTATTGGGAATAATTGAGAAAGATCTTTATAAAAAATTTAACTCTGCATGAAATAAAGCTAGATTATGATTTGTAAACCTATAAAGAACAATAATATGTAATTAATTATGATTAAATAATAATAATTAAGAATTTAATTGGGATTAAGTGATAAAAAGAGTAACCCAAAAGAAAATGGAGGTTCAGGTAGAAAACCTTTACCTTGTGTCTGAATGTGTTCTTCACTTGAGATTAAAATCATGTATAATAATATTAAATCCATTACTTATTTCATTTATAACATTATTTATATTTTTATTATTCTTTATAATTTTATTAAGTACATTTATGACCTTTTGATGAGTTACAAGATAAAATGTATCGCTCATGAGCGTTCGTTTCCTTGGTTTTCATGATTGGTATAATTGTATGTGATAATGGAAGTTCGTATGGAATGGATATAATTATATAGAATTGAATTTATATGATATTTATAAACATATAATTTTTTAAATTTTTATACATATCATTTGGTTATATAGTATGATAATGAATCATTAGATAAAACATTTAGTAATAATTGTTTACATTTTTACAGCGGGTTTTCGATCACAACGAATTAGTTTTATTATTATTTAATATCAGGTATAAATAATGGTTTAAAAATAATTAAATAAAATAAAATAAATATTTATAATCTGGTTCACCATTCAAATGGTTTCATGAATATCCTTGAATAAGATATTTAAGAATAAAACTTTGTCATCCACAAAGGTTGTAAATCAACACCTCATGATTGATGATTTTGTTTTTAAAATAAAAGAGAGAGAGAGTAAAGATATTGATGATGGATCTTTCATTAACAAGAAAAAATTATAGTATATATATTATATTTGAGTTACCATGATAATTTAGATATATGAGGTGAGTATATAATAATACAAGATAAAACTTAAAAGAAATTAATAGGACAAAGGAAGAGGATTTTACCTCTTGAGTACTCCTCCTTGAGAACCTCTTTAAGGGAAGGGGTTTTAGAATTTTGGAAAGGCAAAGAGCTACTAGATGTGGGGACATACTAGAGAAGATTATTTGGATTTAACTTTAATAAGATTAAAGTCTTAGAGGCGTGAAGAGAAGAGGGATTGAGTGGTGGTTTTTATAGTGGAGGAGATGAGTAATTTTTGAATATCTTATTTATTATTTTATTATTTTTCTCAAGAAAAGCAATAGTGTTTAATTCAAGTGACCCGAAATAGTAACAGGTACAAGTGAGTTCAAAAAAAGGTCCATTTTCATCATCCATGATTCAATAATGATGCAAAAATTCATTTATTTATCATATTTCATAAATTATCAAATTTCACTATTCACAAAAAAATCATGTATTTAAGAAAAATCTCAAAAATTCACCCTAAAAATTTATTAATATGTAGAATTAAAAATTGAACTCTATTCTATCAAAATATTTTTCTAAATAAGATAAATATAATTTTTAAATAAAATCATTATTTACTTGAAAAGTACATGTTTTAAATTTAAAATTGATTTTATAATACTTTAAAAAATTAACAAAGGTCTCATAAAATTATCCTAGAATAAAAGGAAAAAAAATATTTATTGAGGAAGAAATTTTATGAAATTAAATTTTATTTTAAATAAATTTATTAATTTAAAATTGTAATTAAATATTTATCACTCATAAAAATATCAACACTTAATTATTAATTTTTCAAATATTCACTATAATTTTTATGGTGCCTAAATTTTATTAATACATACAAGGGTGAGGTTTATATTCATAAGGATTCATTAATATTCATAAGTTTAAGTTACTATTCATTAAAAATTTATACTAGTCCTATCTGACTCTAAATATCTTACTAATTACAACTGTGCATATTAGTTTTTCAAAATTCAAATCACAGAATCAGGAAAATTATATTTAGTGGATAAGTTATAACTTTCTCCTATAACAAATTTGTTTTATCATGGGCTTAGTGTTTCATGTATTATATATTAAAATTATTTTTAAAACCTTATAGTGTAACATTATTCCCCCTTACAAAAATTTCATCCTCAGATTTACTAGAATGATACCTCATAAATAGATTTGGGTAGGTCTTCATCATAAAATCCCTAGGCTCCCATGTTGCCTCTTCAATTTTATGATTTTTATAGAGTACCTTTATCAGTTGAGTTTTCTGATTCTTCAACCCTAGTTCTTTAGTGTCTAGAATCAGGATAAGCTCTTCATAGTAAGATAAGTCATGTTCAAATTCTATACATTCATAATTGAGTACATGTGTAGGGTCTGGCATGTACATTCTCAATAATAAGACATGGAACACATTTTATACCTTAGGAATAAAAGGTGGTATTTCCAAATGATAAGACACAAATACAATTCTCTACACAATTTCAAAAGTACCAATGTACCTGCGGCTTGGTTTACATTTCTTCCCAAATCTTATAATACCCTTCCATGGAGATACCTATATGAAAACATGATCTCCCACATTCAATTCTAAATAATTCTTCTGATTATTAGTATATATATTATTCATCTTTGATATACTTTGATATAGGTTTGAATAGTCATTACCTTCTCTATTGTTTCATCCACAAGATCTAGACCCACAATATTCCTTTCAACAAATTCATCCCACCACATTGGTATAAGACACTCTTTCCATACAATGCTTCATATGGTGTCGTTTGAATACTTTAATAAAAACTTTTTTTGTAGGAAAACCCCAAAAAAGGTTAATAATAATCCCAAATACCTTGAAAATATAGTGAACATGATCTCAATATGTCTTCTAAAGTTTGGAACAGCCTTTATGATTTCCCGTCAGTTTGATGGTGATAAGGAGTTCTCAATAAATGCTCAGTAACCAAAGCTTTTTAAATACTTTTCTAGAATATTGATGTGAATTGTGGGTCACGATCAGACACAATTAAGAGAGTTTCTTCATGAATTCTCCCAAATTCATTGATATAGAGTCGTGGAAGGTGCCCCAGTTTAAAATCCTCCCTTATTGTATGGAAATGCGCATATTTCATATATTGATCCAGAGTTACCCATATTGCATCCTCCTTTCTTGGATTTTTGGGTAATCTAGTGATATAATCCATCATGATGTCATCTAATTTCTATGTAGGAATAGTTAGAGGTTTCATGAATCCTGTATGATGTTTTCAATCAGCCTTTACTTCTTGATAGACTAAACATATTGATACATAATCAGAAATTCTCCACTTCATGTTGTCCCACATAAAATATTACTTCAAATATTTATACATTTTAGTGCTACTAGGGTGTATAGAGAAATTATAGCTATAGGAATTTTCCAATCACTCCATTTTCAGCGTGGGTATAGAGGTATTACATAGACTCTTCCCAAATTTAGAAATTCCATCTTCATACATGAAGTAAGACAAATTCCCATCACTCACACCATTAATTTTCTTTTGAATATTCTCATCATGAGACTGAGAAATTTTAAATCATTCCAATAAATATGGTTGGGAAACCAGTTGAAAAAATAATTATGTTTGACCTTATTTAATAATTACCATGTCCATCTTTACTAGATCCATGAATACATAATCCCTTTCAAACTTCATTTAGTTTACAATCCATAATCCTTCCTTATTAATTCATCATCTACCTTATTTAACTTTCTTGGGTGGTAGTACATAGAACAATAATAATCCTTGAGTCGCACAAGCCATATCCTTTTATTCATGATGAGTTATTTCTATGAGAATATATATTTTAAATTCTTCTGATCCATATATATCTCACACCTTTCTCCATAGAGATTGTGTCTCCATATCTTCAAAGAAAAGATTACTACTGCTGACTCAAGATAACGAGTTGGATAGTTCTGATCATGAATTTTGATCTGCCTTGAGGCATAGGTAGTAACTCAATCATTCTACAAAATGACACAACCAAGCCCTTTCGTGGTTGTATCATTGTAGATCATAAATCCACCATTTCCTGACACCAGATTCATGATCAAAGTATTCAATAATATCCTCTTCAATTCATCAAAACATTCTTCACATTCTTTTGTCTATATGAACTTAACCCCTTTACAAGTAAGCTTGGTCAATGGGTTAGCTAAAAGGGTGATGTTCTGAATGAAACACTAATAATAACATGATAAACCAATACAACTATATACCTCGGTTAATCTCATTGGAGTAAGAAATTCTTGGACAACCTTTGTCTTCACATGATCAACTATTATTCTATCCTTAGAGAAAATATGGCCATGAAAAGAAATTTACTGATCCCAAAATTCACACTTGATAAACATCCCATATAATTCATTTCAAAGAGTCTTTAGAATAATGGTAAAATGACTCTAATGATATTAAAATATTTTGGATTGAACTAGGATATCATCAATAAATACGACAAAAAATCATCAATATATTCCTCAAAAACTCTATTTATTAGATCCATGAAAATAGAGGGTCCATTAGTCAGTCCAAAAGGCATTACAGTAAACTCGTAATGCCCATTCTTGGTTCGAAATTTTTTCTTTGGAATATCTTACTTCTTTAGACGCAACTGATGATATCAGGATATGAGGTTAGTCTTAGAAAAATATTGGGATGCATGAATTTTATCAAATAAATCATCAATATGTGGCAGGGGATAATTTTTCTTTATTGTAATATAATTGATTTATCTATAGTCAATGCACAACCTCATACATCCATATTTATTCTTGAAAAAGAGAACAGGGGCTCCCCATGGAGAAACACTAGGGTAGATAAATAATTTATCACTAAATTCCTCTAGTTGTTTCTTCAATTATTCTAATTCCATTATGGTCATTCTATAAAGAGTCTTTGATATAAGACTTACACCATGAATTAAAACACTAGAATGCTCAATTTCCTGCTCTAAAGGATGTATAGGTAAATCCTTTAGAAATTCATCAATGTGTTCTTTTACAATAGGTACATCATCAATTTCAATATTTCTTTCCTAACTCATAGATATTGAGTTATCACCCTTACCAATAATTGCATTTAGTAGAGATACTACTCATAGAGATATATAAGAGTGAGATGGTGATGTTTCTGCTCTAAAGATAACAGATTATACACCTTCCCCACAAATCATAATTTCATTATACATGCAATAGATTTTAGCATCATATTTTGAAATCCAATATATGCTAAGGATTATGTCAAAGTAAACCATAGGTATGATTATAAAATCAACAGATAAAGAAAATTTATAATCCATAATGGGGACTGTATGACACATCTTTTTGCAATTAGATTTCCCTTAGGGGGTTTTCTAAAAAAATCCCTTTTTAAGGAGAATTTGAAATATCTAATTTTTAAAGAAAACTAGGAAGATATAAAGGTATGTGATTATTCGGGATCAAATAAATCATTATCCAAGTTTTAGAAAATGATTATAGTACCTGACAACAAAACGTCAGGAACATCGACTTTAGTAGTTGTGATCACATAAGATTAGGCTTTCTTTCTTGGCCTTATCTGGGGAATTTTTTGTTAATGTTTAGGAAAATAATTGGAATAATGTCACATATCTTTACAATTGTATCATTGAACATTGTTAGCTTGATTCATTCCATTATAATTTCGAGATTGGTAGCCTCTTTCCCCACATTTGTAATAGACTCCTTTTCCTTTTAAGCAGGCTCCATAGTGTTTCTTTCCACATGAATCACATGATGGAAAACTCCCCTTTTTATTCTTCCCTTTATCCATTATTTCCTCTTCCACCCTATTCTTCTATTTCTTTACTTAAAAGTCATAAGACTTAGATAATTATTTCTCTATCTTGGATGCATGTGAGACTATATCTTCATATTATGAAAATGTTTGGGAAACCAATTCCATTTAGAGGAATGGTTTTAAACTATCAATGAATCGATCAATCATTCTTCTTGGATTACATATGTAGTCCATATAATGCATTTATAATCTCGAGAAATCAGATTCATACTTTTCAAAATTCTCATCCTCTTTTTTTCTTAGATTTAGAAATTTCCTTTCCATATATTCTCACTATTCATTGGGAAAGTATTTTTATAAGAAGATTTCCTTAAAATCCCTCCATTCCATATTTTCAATATCGTTTTCCTCACTTTTTTTTAATTAGTGACCATCATTGATCAACATCTCCTAACAAATGATAAAATGACATGAAAACATTCTCCCATTCATTACTTCCCAAAGTGAGAAATATATTCTCTAAAAAACATATCCATTGCTCTGTTATGAATGAGTTTTTAGTACTATTAAATTATGGAGCATGTTGTCACATAAAGAAATCTAACATTTCTCCTCTAAGTTGTGGTTTAGGGTGCTCTATATGGGTAAGGTTATTATTCATAACCTAATTCAGCTATCCCAGTATAGTTATAAGTTTCTCAGCACTAGTTGTAGCTCTAGAACCAATATCATTATATTTCTTAGGGGTAAATCCATACATAGGATATGTGCGTTCATGAAGCTTCCATTCCTTTCACTAGGCTCTATTTCTAAATGAATGTATACAATATATTAGTTTATGAATCATATTGCATAATCTCAACTAGCAGAATACTTAACATAAATTGAAGTCATGTGAATAACTAATCCAATAATCATAAACATATTTTCTTTGAGGGAAAATTTACATTTAAATCCTACATAATGTATTTTAAAGGAGATCTAAATTATCCTTAGCATATTCCCCTGAGTTATCAAACCAGGTGCACAGTAAGGATCATTGTTGTGTATTAGGTCACCCAGATTCAAGCTGAAAACACCCTATTAGAGTTGTCAATCTCTAGGTATCTCTATTCCAGATCCATGTCCACTTGTAGTATCTAGAAAAGGATATATTTTGCAGGAAGGTCCACATAATCTTTTCCTTGCCAAAATTTTAGTATGTTCTTGTATGTTTATCCTTAAGGTTTATCTTTGGGATATGTTCCCTAATCTACATTTCTTAAATCTAGTTTCTAAGTTTTATACTAAACTTCCTCTCATACCAACTATAAGGACCTAACCCAAGTATCATAGAGTTCGTGCCTTATTTTATTACATTTAAAAGATTATCAGAAATTTGTATCCCGAAGGAACGAATAATTTAGTATTTTTGGAAAAAATATATAAAAATAAGTTCAATATTACAACTTGACATGAAATACATAATATAAAATCCATATGACTCCTATATTATCCCTGAAAGTCCTTCATAATATTCATCTTCACAACCTGGGGAACATAAATCATATGAAAGGGGTGAGATCAGATGCTCAGTAATGGTAAGTAATATAACATAACTTATTATAAAAATAAACACTAGGTATGGTGAACAATTAAAAACACATGCCTTTAATAATAAACTTGAGTATAATATGGAAGGAATGAAAGAAGATTAAATATGTCTATATAAATGATCATAATAAAATGAAACATAACCATTGATATTATACTAGTCAAATGATCACATCATTTATCAATTACAACTACCATAGTGAGGTAATGCATAATATTAGTCATTTGAAACAAATTATCAAGGCCTCATCCATGACATCTTAAAATACTAGGGTAAGGCCTCTGCCAAAACCCAATTCTTTTTTGTCTTGTTAGAACTACCGATGCCTCAAGGGGATATACAGTTCCCCACCTTTCATATTTTATGTACAATGAATTATTCATATGAAAGTGGCTAAAAAGAAACAGTATGAACATATGAAATAACTTTTCCTAATATTTACACATAAACACTAACCATTTTGAGCTGTATGGTGAATGGTATGAAGACAACACAACCATAGTAAAACTGATCATAAACCATTTAATATAATATGTTATGTGATAAAAATAAGATAATAACCTCAATAAGATATAAATTTCAATAGATGTGTTGAAATAGACAAAAATATTGTAATAAAATCATTGAGGAATTTTTGAGAGAAATACACTTTTAATTTGAAAAGAAGAGTTCTTTTGAAAAAAAAAATTTCATAAAACCTGAAATGAACTAATATAGATTTTACGTGATGAAATTAGTGGTTTTATAAAAATATTAATGGATTAAAATAGTTTTATGGATTGCACTTGAAAATATTTAATAATTTAATAAGTCCCCTTGAATTGGGCTTGTTTATTGGGAAGGATTGAGAAAGATCATTATAAAAAATTTATCTCCCCATAAAATATAGATGGATTATGATTGGTAAACATATATGAAACATTCATAAAAAACTTATAAGGAGTACATAAGAATAATTAATAATTTAATAGGGATTAAGTGATACAAATAGTAACCTAAAAGAAAATGAAGGTTTTGGTAGAAAACCCTTACCTTGTGTCCGAATTTGTTCTACACTTGAGATTAACATCTTGAAAATCAAATTAAATACATTAATTATTTAATTTAGAAAATTATTTACATTTTTTTTATTCTCTATAATTTTATAAAGTTCATTTATGGCCTTTTGATGAGTTATAAGATATAATTTTTTCACTTGGGAGCATTTCTTTCCTTGGTTTTCATGATTGGTATAATTTTATATGATAATTAAAGTTCATATGGAATGAGTATTATTCTATAGAATTAAATTTATATGATATTGATGAAAATACAGTATTCTAAATGGTTATACATATCATTTTTTGTATAGTATGAGTATGAATTATTAGATAGAACATTTAGAGATAATTGTTTAGATTTTTACAACTATTTTTCGATCACAACGAACTTGTTTTGTTGTATTATTAAATATAAAGTATAAATGATAGTTGTAGAGTCATTAAATAATATATAATACATATTTTAGAATCTTGTTCAACCATAAAATGGATTCATGACCATAATTGAATAAGAAATTGATGAATGAAACTTCATCATCGACAAAGGTTGTAAATCAGCACCTCCTGGACGATGATTTTGTTTTTAAAATAAGAGAGAGAGAGAGAGAGAGTAAGGATATTGATGATGGATATTTTATTAACATGATATAATTATAGTATATAGATGATATTGGAGTTACCAAGATCATTTGAACATATTAGGTGAGGAGATAATAATAAAATACGGAACTTAAAAGAAATTAAAAGGAAAAAGGAAGGGGATTTTACCTCTTGAGTACTCTTAATTGAGAACCTCCTTAAGGGAAGGGGTTTTTGGACTTTTTGAAAGAAAAATATCTATTTGATGTGATGAGAGACTAAGGAAGAGTATTTGGAAAAAACATTTAGAAGATTTAAGGATTATATGAGGGAAGAGAAGAGGGAGTGAGCGTTGGTTTTTATAGTGGGGGAGAGGAGTGATTTTTGAATATCTTATTCATTAGTTTATTATTTTGCTCAAGACAAGAAATAATGGTTGATTATTGTGACCTAAAACCATTATATGTGCATGTGATTTCAAAACAATGGCCATTTACATCATCCATGACTCAAGCATGATGCAGAAATTCATTTATTTATCATATTTCGTAAATTATCGATTTTCACTATTCATAAAAAATTCAAGTTTTTTAGAAAAATACCAAAAAAATTACCCTAACCATTTTTCGATGTTTAGAATTAAAAAGTGAACTCCATTTTATGAAAATAGTTTTCTAAATAAGAATTTTCTAAATTTTAAATAAAATAATTATTTACTTGAAAAATACATATTTTAAATTTAAAACTCATTTTATAATACTTTCAAAAATTTACCGAGGTCTCATAAATTAATCCTAAAATCATATAACAACAAAAAATTTATTAAGGAATACATTTTATTAAAATAAATTTTATATTAAATAAATTTATTAATTTAAAATTGTAATTCAATATTTATTACTCACAAAAATATCAACAATAATTATTAATTTTTAAAATAGTCACTCTCGTTTATATGGTTTCTAGACATTATTTAAACATACATGGGTGAGTTTTATATTAATAATGGTACATTTTTATTCATAAGGGTAAGTTAATATTCATAAGGATATGTTACTATTCACCAAAAATGTAAATTGATCCTATCAGACTCTAAATATCTTATAGATCACAATTGTATATATCAGTTTTTTGAAATTAAAATCACAGTAGTTGAAAAATTATGTTTAGAGGCTAGGTCTTAACTATCTCCAATAAGAAAGTGTTTGTTTCTCAGAGTCTTTGTGTTTTATGAATTAAATATTAAATCTATTTTTAAAACCTTGGGGTGTTACAATATTGGACCAAGAATATTTTTGAGAAATTATTTACCATAAATAAAGAGAGGGATTCATCAAGAAATTATCTCTCAAAATGAAGGATCCAATAGTTTTTGAAGATATAAGATAGGTAAACTTCAGGATAATACTATTATTAGTATGAAAAATAAATATTCAAAGTTCACTACTGGTGTTGTGGAGTATTCAGGAATAAACAATATTCTTACCAATATATTATGCCTCTACCTGGAAATAGGTATGAATCAAGGGGGAGCTATAATAACCAGAGAAAAATAAAAAAATTAAGAAATTATGATGAGGAAGAAAATAAAGTTTATAATGTAAATAATATTGGGATGGAAAATATACTCAATAAATTTGAGTATGAAAATAAACTAAAAAATGTGAAGAAATAAAAAGAGAACAAGAAAGTTAAGCATGTAAAGAAAGTTGGGCAGGGAAAAAAATTGTGTAGGGAAATAAAGAGTGCTTAGTTATATGGTTTGATCCAATGGAAATAGATCTACTTAATAAAAAGTGAAGAAACATGATTTTAAATACAATAAAAAATTTGATAACAATTTTCCAATAGAATATAATTTAAAGATACAGAAGAAGTGGAAGAGGTTTGAGAAAGATGGGAATTTTACTAAAATTTTCATGTCTATATTACCATCCTAAAAGGAAAGCACGAAAAGTACATTACAAACAGAAGGGAATAAATATGTCACAAAAGATAAAGAAAAGTTGACAGCTTTATATGAATAGTATACAGAAGAGAATAAATCCATAAGAAAATCGGTGAACACCTTTTACAAGGAAGAATGAACAACCCATGCAAACACTTAGAAGAAAAAGAGAAAGTTAAGGGGGAGAAGACTCTCGATCCAATAATTACTTATAAGGATCACTAAGGTTCCTCCTTATTCCAAATATACTTACTTATTTGTACTGACTTTTATAGAATTAAAGTATAATAAGTAGAGATTATAGTTGAATTCGTTGTGGTTTTATAGGGAAAGGATATGTCCAGAATGAAAATTTTTTATCACCATGCTGAAGAATATTTTTCTACTATTAAGGGGGATAAAATTAAAATTGAAGATGAAGTAAAAGTATCATACATTTTTTAAATAATAAGTAATTATGTTAAAAATATGATATAAATAGAGTGTTTTGTTTTTTTAACTTTAATTATTTTGATATGTTTGTTTAAATGGTTGTGGGTTTTTCGAGAATAAAATTACCCAAATGGCCCCTCGTATAAAGGTATTGGAATAATATTGAGAAAATTATTACATAAAATAATTATTTTGTACAATATTAATAACTTTGATTATAAAATCTTATTTTCTACACCGATTTCACCCATATAGACTTAGATTTAATATACTAAATGATCTCTATTAAGAAAATCATGTGATACTAATTTTTTACCAAAAACAATTATCAAGATTCTATAAGGAAAGAATATGAGCTATGATGATCTCTGTGTTAACCATTTAATTTTATTTTCAATAAGGGGGATAAATAAAAAATAGTGGGAAATGAAAACATCATATGAGGAGAAGTTATTGACAATACATATTAACTTAGAAGATGTTTTAAGTTGAATATGGATATTGAAAATAAACACAAAGTGGAAGATTCTTGTTCCAAATTTTGTTTTGTTCAATATTTTATCAATATGTTGATATGTTTTTTTAAATAAAGTTATTTAGGAAACATGGAGAAGTTTGAGAGAAGATATGATTCTAGAGTTCTATATGAAATATTCCTTATAAATTTTAAGAAATTTAACTAAGTCAGGTGATGCTATACTGATCTTTATGTTTCTAACATCTTGAATATTTTCATGATTGCAATTTAGTTTGTATATGTTTGTATAAATTTTATAAGTGTAATTATAAGATAAAAATATAAAGATATGGATTCATGAATTTTTATAGTTGATGTAATCTTGATCAGAGGCATAATTACTATAGTGTGGATAACTTTTCAATGTTATCATATGAAGGAAACCTATAAAGATCACCAGACAGAGATCTATATAAATCTTATTGAATAGACATGAATAAAGTCATACCTGATATAGTGAGTTTATGAATAAGTATAGTTTAAATAGTTAGATAGTTTGTACAATGTTCAAGGTACAAGGTTGATGTTGAAAACTGTACAAATATCTATGTTATGAAGCTTGTATGAAGGTTGAGTTACAAATTTCAGATACATGATGACCAGAAATATCGATATGTATTCTATTGGATGGAGGAAAGTTATGAAGATGCATCATATAGAAATACATACAATATCATTGAACAGAGGTTTTTTATGGCATCGATGGAGAATAATAAGTTTCTTTAAACATGGAAATATTGTACAATGTTCGAGATGAAGTTTAGTAATACCTAATATAGAGTAGTATGAAGTTGTATCATACATAAAAGAATATGATGCCCTCATACAGAGAATTATAAATCTATTGGATAGAGATATTTTTATCTCATCATACATAAGTTTCCTAATAAAGTGAAATAATATGGAGAAATTTTTTGAGTCCATTTGATATAGAAGGCTGATGGTGGACCTGACATAGTCCATCAAATAGGTTAGTTCTTATGAAAATTTATCAAACATATATTCTTTAGTAATTATAAATTTGATATAGGATGAAGGATTTTAAAAAATATTTAATAAATTAACTAAAAATGATGATGATGATGATATTTTCTATAAATGGTCGTTTATCTTGTTATGTTAAGGAAGTTCGAAGGAATTATTTGACATTGATCTTTCAAGAAACATCGAAAATATTCTAATAGGTTTTATAAGATCTCTTATAATAACTGAAAACTTTTGTATACCTTATTTAAAAATTTATTATATAAATATATAAATAAAAGATTTATAGAATATTGAGACACCCAGTTTCATTGGGAAATTATATACGTAACACGTTATATTGAAAAAGTTATAGAAATACATTTTTTAAAATTATATAACATGCCATTAAAATTGGATGATCTTCTAATAATACACAATATAACCTAGGAAGATATATACGAAATAGTTGAGATATAAATCCCAATAAGGGAATAATCATAGAATTACATGATGAAATTAATAAAAATAAGTCATGAGGTGTATTAATATGACACATAAGTGAGAAAATCATTAACATAAACATTGAAACATGATATATGATGATAATATCAAGGAAACATAGGAATGTCGAAATTGTATAAAACATGGAATTATAAGAATTAGCTGGGGATGAATAATGAGAAATTATAAAATATTTTTTTAGGATAACTTACCATGAACCAAACATGGTATCAAATGAGATATAAAAATTTCTCAATTAATGGAATGGTTATAGAATTCTAAACCCACCCATCATATTCATATCATGTACATGCATTTGTGTGCCACATAGATCATACAACATAAGAATGAATTTTAACACTTTTAATCACATAATTAAAGATTTTGGGATACATAAATGGGACTACCAATTATTTATGGATACATCTAGGTGAATACACTTGAGTTCAAATGGGATTTTTTATACAGAACACAAATGTTTGGCATAGAAAATCACAGAATTATTTTAGTATCTTAACAGACATACATAACGGTTCATGGAAGGGTTTTATGAGAGTGAAATGTGGTATATAATTACTTGGTAATCATAAGGATAGTAAATTTTTGTGTAAAATAATATTCTAATAAGAAAAATTGGAAATCAAAAGGCATAATAAAAAGAAAGTACTCAAATGATGATGATGATGATGATGAGAACTCTTACCTTGACAGGGTGTTTTGAAAAGCTTGGGGGAAGCATCTTAAGAGCTTAAAAACACCTTGGGAATAAAATTATAAAGGGTTTAGAATATGAAATTCATTATCAATGGGTTTTTAGTGAATAGTAAAGGGAGGTTGTATGGGTATTAATAGACAATGAGAGGGGAATTCTTCCTTAATTTCTAAACCTAGGTTTTGGACTTTAAGGGTTAAATTAATCGAAACCAAAAACCATAAAATGGTTTTTCCTATACTTTCTACCAAATGGAAATAATTTATTAGGTTAATAACCTAAACCATTAAAATAATACCATTGCTGATGTGGATATATGTCAGGTTCATAAATAATTGTTTTCAAACCCATAAAATACAATATAAGTATTGGAGAATTCACTAAAGATTTTAAAGATTAATAAAATAAATTCAAAGATACATTATTATAATGGGGAAATATACTTTTGGTCATTGAATCCCTTTATATAATTAATTATATCACTTTTTGGTTATTATGATTACATCACTGATACCGTATTTTTTCTATATTTAATTTTAACACAAAAATTAATTGTCTCAGAAAATTAGGAAATATACCCCATTCTTTAATTTTCACATTATGATTTCAAAAATTGTATTTAATTTACCAAAATAATTCTCTAAATATGATAATTTATGATTTTAAATAAAAATCCTTATTTGATGCAAAATACTTGTTTTTATGATACTAATATCTTTCTTACTTTTATAAAAGATATATTTTACATTATTAAATTCTATTAAAATTTATATATATAAAATATATTATTTAATAAGAATATTTTATTGAAATAATTTATATATCCAAAATTCTTTAATTTATTAAAATGGTTTATTTAATTAAAAGTATATATTTCCCAAAAATACAATATCAATTTCATCATATCAAAATAATATTTTTATCAAACTCATAATATAATCATTTATAAATTAATAATAAAAAAGGAATAAATATAATAATTATTTCATTAAAAATTGAAAAATAATAATATAAGGATCTAGATACATATCATTTTACTACACTAGCATACGCCCTAAGGTTAACGTGTTTGATAGATGTGCTTTCTTGGGGTTGTTCGATAAACATGGTTTGGGATGTGATCTTGATAAGTTTGAACATATCATTTAAATGGTTTTTATTAATCTTGAGTTATTGAATCATATATTGATATTGGTCATGGTAAAACCCATTGATGTAGTCTCACTCATAAGATTTGATAAATGGGCTTTATATTGTATGATTATAACACCCCAATATTTTGAAATAATAACATTTTATTTGATAGCGTGTTTGACATGAAACACAAAGTGTAGAAGGGAATATAATATCCTGATAATTTAAAATATATTTACTATTTTAAATAAATTAAATCATTGATATATATTTAAATTTACACATCATAGAGTTATCTTTCATTATATGCAACACAATATTTCTTCGATATCTTATGTTATACACAAGACTAGGGTTTACCAAACAACAATATACTATTAATATTATTATTTAATAGTTAGAATATATCCATTAAATTGGATGGTATCAATAATATTAAATAACTTATACAAATATATGGTTTACTCATTTATTAACAATTAATTAGAAATTATAATTAAACCCAATTGAATATAAAGGATGTGTGTGCCTAAATTAATTTTATCTTAAAAAATTAAATTAATTAATATTATTGAATTATATTAATGAAATATATATATTATATATTAAATAAAAAATTTTCATTCATACAATATATTTTATAGTTATAAGATAAGAATAAACGTAATTTTAAAAATAAAAAAGGCAAATTTTTATAATGGTGATTTTACTACCTTTTATTGGAGCACTTGTTTTAAAACTAAATTTTGAAACATTAAAAAATTATATTTTTCAAAATAATATTATCATATGGTAATATGATTTTATTTATACAACTTATGAAACATATTGATTAATTCATTATTATATAGATTTTATACTCTAATCATGAGGATATATTCTCCCTACTGTACCACCACTGGACCCTCATAGCTAGACATCAACCTAGAGCGTACAAGGAGGCACACATAAGGTCATGTGATAGATTAGATTGGGGTGCCATTTTAGTGGATCATAGGTCCTGATAAATTGGCAGCATACTTAGAAATCCATTGGCAATGATCTCAACATATACTCAAGAGTTTTAAAAGTTCTTTCATATTGACCATCTGTCGAAGGGTGATATGTAGTACTAAATATCGACACTATATTCAGTCCTTGCTAAAAGATTATCTCAAACCATGAGGTAATCCTTAGATACTAATCAGAGATAATGGTGTGTTTTACTCCATGTAGTATTACCACTTCCCTAATGTATATCATAGTGAGTTTTTAAAGAGTAAAATATTTATTGACAATAATTAAATGAACCAAAATTTTAATGTGATATAGTACCATCAAGATGGTATTATTGCCTTTACATGTCCTCTGGAATCCTAAATTGAAATCAATAGTTATTTTTTCAGATTTCCATTCTGGTATGGGAAATGGTTTAATCATACCCTAAGACTTTTTTCATTAATACTTGACCTTTTGACATACCAAGAATCAATAAGTTCCCTCTTCAACACTAGTTTTGATAGGACACATATCCAGGTTCCAAACATTATAACTCCATCTTTATCAATGTTTAACATGGTAATATTCTCTACCTTTATAACTTCTCATCATCCTTTAGGGCCTCCTTGATCCATAAAATAATGGATGATTGAGATTTTTTTGAGAAAGGTTGGATTAATATCCTTTTATTATTATTATATTCATCCTTTTCATGTTCAAGAATATTGGATCCCTTTAAATCCTTGTTATGGATAGGGTTTGTGGATTCATTCTACATAGAGAATCATATAATTCGTTTTCCTTCCCTAGATGATAATGGATTGAATAATAATAATCCTTGATCTTATCTAAACACCATAATTGTTTCATATTGACCTCATTATTTGTGAATATATACTCAAGGAATTTATGATCTGTATATTTTTTACACTTCTCCCTATAGATATAATACTGCCAAAAATTTAATGTGAAGATCACTATAGAAAATTCCAAATCATGGGTTGGGTATTTCTACTCATGGATCATTATTTTTTTTGAGACATAGGCTATCAAATTTTCATTTTGAATAAGTAAACAACCCAATCCCTTTTTGGATTAATTATTTTAGATCACAAATCTTTCCCCACTACTGGGTAATATGAGAACAGGTGTAGTGATTATCCTCTTCCTTAACTCTTTAAATATCACCTCACATTCATCTATCTTGGTAAAATTGAATCTATTATTAGTTATCTTTGTTTTTAGTCATTAAAATCATGATATGTTTTTCACAAATTGATGATAGTACCCAACTAATCCAAGGAAACTATGGCTCTATATCACAGATTTTGTTCTAAGTCATCCTTAAATTTCCTCTATTTTTGAATTATCCACATACATTAATTTGTTAGATATAACATTCCCCATGAATTTTACTAACTCTATAAAAAACATTCATTTATTTTACATTAAATATAACTTTTCTTTTCCCATGGACTTTAGTAAAGCATTCAAATGATCAAAAAGTTCATAAAATCTTATGGAGTAGATTAAAATGTTTTATATAAATACTTCCAAATATTTGTTATGTTAATCCCTAAATACTATTTTAATTATATCTATGATGATTTCAAAAGAATTAGTGAGTCTAAATGAAATTTTTCTAAACATAAAGTGCTTGTATCTTGTAAAAGAATGCAGTTTTGGGTATATCCTCCTTCAACTTTACTTGATAATATACAAACAGAAGATATAACTTCGAGAAGTAATGGGCTCCATATATCTGATTGAATAATTAATGAATATGTTGAATAAGGTACTTGTTATTTATCATGATCTTTTTGAGATTACTATAATCAATTCATAAGTGTATTGACCCATCCTTCTTCTTGATGAAAAGGAATAGTGCACCCCATGGTGAAGCACTTGGGCATATAAACCCTTTACCCAGATTTTCTTGCAGCGTATTCTTCAGCTATTCAAGTTCAACTTTGGAATTATATATGGAATATTTGATATTGTCAAAACATTAGGTATAAGTTTGATCGAGAGCTCAACCTCTCATATAGGAGGAAGACTAGGAAGTTATTCAAGAAAGATATCAGTGTATTCCATCACAATAGGTATGTCATCAGGGATGATCTTTTCTTTATTCTTAATAATTTTAGATAAATACACTTTCTCATAAGGAAATAATATCAATTATTGATATAATTATTCCAAAATGAGATTCATTCTCCTCAATTCACTTGTACAGAATCAAAGGGAGATTTTTGATATAGAGGTTGATTTATTTTTCTCCAAAATATATGTTATTCATATATATAATGAAAGCTAATATGTACCTAAAATTTTATCAAATTACACTAATGGGGGTATCAAAAGGTTCACTGGGAAGTTAATCCTATAAATATTGATAGTAGAGAAGTTATATACTTGAAATGATATAATTTTTCCATTTTTTTCCATGATAGGTCCACTTTTATTTTTTGATGTGATGTTTGAATAGTTTCACTAATCTTATGTAATATGAAAGAATTAGTATAACAATATTCACATAAGAAATTTTAATTTCATGAATGGATGATAATCCAACCTTTCACTATTTGGTTATGGTTCCAATCATTTACTTCATCTATAATAGACTTAGGGATGATAGCTTTCAAGAAAAATAATCATAATGGGAAACTAAGAAATGTAAGGGATAACTAATAAATGACATGTGTTCCTTAACATATGAATTTAAAATTTTAAATTTAAGTTATCCATGGTATATTTCCTAATATAATAGTTTATGTACATTTTTTTCTCTTCATAATGGTTCGTAAAGAGCTTATGAATTTACCAAGTCATATCACCTGGGTGTATAAATCTAGGTGTATAGAAATTCCTATTTGTTGTTAATAAGGTGATGATCGATTTAATAACTAATGTTTCATTTTCATGGTAATTACCCCAACGTACAGTTATACTATAGCCACATCCATTTATAGTATCCTCATAAAGGTTTTTCTACTTGAAAACCACTTACTCTATAATTATCAAAATTTAGTGATGTTTTCGTGTGTTTAGTATCCTAAAGGAATTTACTAATATTTTCTAATTACAATACCAAAAAATAACTAGACCATTACTTTAATACCAATTATGACAACCCATATCTATTATATACCTTATTTCATGATTTGTAAAATAATGATATATATAATCCAATCCCAAAAGATCCAGAGGCCTGGTGTATTTGGGAAATTAGATAAATAGGACATTAAATTGAAACATGGATAAAAATAAATTATTTAAAACACTGAAAAATTACCTTTAAAAGCATTGATCATCTAATATTACACAGGATAACCTATGGACATATATAAAAAATAGAACTATAATGCATAGTAAGTGAATGATCAAATAATAACATTATTAATGTAATACATGTGATTCAAGATGCATATCAAGGTGACATAAAAGGGTGAGAATAATAATCATGAATGTAAAATCATGACATTAGATGGTAACATCAATTAAACATTATAATATGGAAACAACATAAAACATGACACCATAAGAATATTCCAAGGCCAACTATTGATTAATCATAATAACGTGTTCTTAGGATAACCTCCCATGCACTATACATGGTATATGAAGTTACGAAAACATTAACTAATGAATTGTTGGATATATAATTTTGGGACCAACCATCACATTAATATCATGTACATGTATTTTCATTCCCCATAGATCATATAACATAGGAATCTATTCATTTTTTTAACCCCAAAATTAAGTACTATGGATTGAAAAATTGTGATTCCCCAATAATTGAAGGATGTTACATCTAGGTGAAGTCCCTTGAGTGGAAATGGGGTTGGGTATACAAAACAAAAATTCATAGCATGAAAAATCAAGGGATAACTTCAACAGCATAATGGGTGTATATAAAGGTTTATGGAAGTGTTTAATGAGAGTTAAAGGTGGTATCTCATTAATTGTGAATCAAAATGATAGTAAATTGATGTGTAAAAACATATTCTTACATAAACAGTTGGAAATCAAAATTCATAATACAAATAAATTACTTGAATAAATAGGAGAAGTAAGATAATCCCTTACCTTGATAGGGTACCTCTAAAATCTTATGAGGAGATTATTAAGATCATGGGAACTCCTTGGTAAGGGATTTATAGAGGGATATGGAAAGGAACATTATTCCAAATGGGATTGAGTGAAGAGGAATGGGTGGCTGTGTGGGTATTTATATTCAAAGAGAGGACAATTATTTATTAATTTCTAAACCTAGGTTTTGGAATCTAAGTGATAAAATAATCAGAACCACAAACCTTCCCATAGTTTATATCCATGATTTTTTACAAATAGTAATTTTTTCCAATACTATATTAGTTTATGAAAGAAAAAAATAAATAATTTTACAATTGTTTATATGTAAGTGAGTAATGTTCATAAAGAATTGTTTTTAAAACCTTAAAATATAATATTGTTTTTGGTGGATTCATTATAGGTTTGTGAAATTAATAAAATAACTTAAAAAACAAATTATTTTAAAGTGTAGTATTTTTTGTTCATGGATACACTTTATAGTATTTATTACTTCACTTTTTGGGATCTTATGATGTCTTAGTAGATACCATATATTTATATTGTATTTAAATTTTACACATAAATTTAGTTATCTTAGAACATTATAAAAAATTATCATTGGATAATTTCAACATGATGATTTCAAAAAAAATATTTTATCAAAATAATTTTCTAAATATGAGAATTTTTACTTTTAAATATAAATCCTTATTTACCATAAAATACTTTTTTTAGGATACAAACATTTTTATGACCCTTATAAAAATTACGTTAGACTTCATTAAGGAATTTAATTATTTAAATACAAATAAATATTATTTAATTAGAATATTTTATGAGAATAATATTTATTTTAAAAATTCTTGAATTTATTAAAAATGTATTTTAATTTAATCTATATATTTTTTTCCAAAAATAAAATTTTGATTCCTTCATATCAAAATTTTATTTTTAACAAACTCATTATACAATCATCTATAAAATTATAATAAAAAGAATAAATTTCAATCATCATTTCCTTAAAAAGAATATATAAAATTTCATATTACTGAGGTCTATATACATAAACCATTATTAAACCAGTGAGTTCTCTAAGGGTAAATTTTGATACGGTGGTGCTTTCTTGGGGTGGTTCGATGAACATGGTTTGGGTATTCATCTTGATAAGATTTAACATCTCCCATAAATAGTTTCACTTGATATTTATTTATTAAATCTAAGAATTGTATTGGTAAATGGAAAAGACCAATGATTCCATATCCCTCATAAGATCCTATAATTAGGATTCACAGGGTACGATCCTATTGGCTAAGGTCATCACTTCTTCTTTTCGTTTCAATTAGACATTAGCATAACAATCAATATATACTAATCAGAATAGTCACTCTAAAATGACTATATTATCAATGATTAGGATTCCGAGTAGAATTTTAAATCTAATATAATATATTTTATAACAGTCCAAAATAAACATAGTAGTGCATGTGTTTCCTATAACTAAATTACTTAATAGGGAATTTTTTTATTCAAGATGAAATTTCATCTACTATAGTTTGGGTCATTAGTGCTCTAGTCAAGCTGAGTTGAGTGGGAAGTAAGAAATTTAAGATTTATTTAAAATAGAAAATTCATTTGAGTTCCTATAATTTCATTTGGAATGGTGCCTATATAAAGTGGTGAAGGAACCGTATGAAGTAACACAGTTCATATGTGTGAAGGAGAAGAAGCACTAAAATTTTCTTGAGAGAAGCACAGTGTGGGTTTCTAACAGTGGTCCAACTTGGTTGAAGAAAGTTAATCAGGCCATGTTTCATTATATGAAGAAGAATGAGAAATATAACATGATTTATTCATCATAAATAGAATCATATGATTGAGGATAATAAGGAATATGTGCATCCAACAGGTCCCACTAAACATAAACACATTGATTTGAGGTCTATTGGGTAGATACATACCAGATGAATATTGTGGCACATAGAATAGAGGTTATACCACAATGATTTCTCCCAAATAAATTTTTTCTAAGGAATATTTCTTAAAAACATCATGGAAAGGTCAATTTTGGTTTATCCAAGTCATCCTATGTTCAAGAATAATTTTCAGGCCCAACAGACTTAGTAGAAAGTTATTGAATATCCTAGTGAATATTATACAAAGGTGAAGGTGATCCAACATTCTTATAGATAATGAACATATAAAGAATAATATATTTCTATAATGTATTAAAAATTAATAAGTAATATCTCTTATTTGGGGTGTATAAAGAGTTTCTGGAAAGGATTTTTATTGGGGAGTATAACTAGTTTAGAAGGAAGTGGATATAAAAAGGATATTTTGGGTGGTATGAAAAAATATGGAAGAAGAGTTAATTTATGGTCTATAGAACCATGGTAACATGGAAGTACAATTACCAGGGTAAATAACTATTTTTTTGTGCCTTTGTAATCGTGAATGAAGTTATTAAAATAATCTATGTTGGGGGGATAACCAAAATAGAGAGGAGTAAGTATTTGTACTGAACCTTCTAAATATCATGAATTAATATCTCTTCTTATATTACTATATATGAAGTAAGGCTTAACGATATATTTAAGTGGGTCATTACTATAAAATTTTTTAGTGGATAAATTATTAATAAAATACTTCATAAAATAAATTGATCACTTTTTCACACCCTCCCCCTCTCAGTGAACCTGCAATAATTTGGGAATATCATGAATCAATATATATATATATATAGAAATAAAAAGGAGGATATACAATTAACTTGGATCCAAATATATTGACCTATTAATTTCAAGGGATAAAAAACACTCAATAATGACTAATAAAAACAAAAAATGAGCCATATGAAACCTATGGTTTAAAGAAATTTATAGAAATAAAAGATAGTTCATGAAAATTGATGACATTGTAATTAAATCTTGAAAAAAAACATTTTGACTTTATGGGTTTGGTCAATCCTCAATGGTGTCCTAATTAAATATTCATGATATATTCTTATGAAAATATCAAGTATTAAACCATATAAATTCAATATAACCAATGAAGTTCATGGTGTAGTGGGGTGCTTCATGCTGTAATTATTGAATGCTTGAGAACCATGGTGAAATCCTTGACCTTACACCTAAAACTTGATCAACCCTATAAAATAACCACTATGTATTGATAAACAATATGTTTCAATGATACCAAAATGAAAAAACCATGAAATCCCATATCCAATACTACCACAACACAATTCTATTTTCCAAGTTGTAATAAAAACCACACATACTAACCTTGAAACATTCCATGACTCTCCATTCCCAAACCTGAATGACAATGGTGTATCCAAAAAACAACCCAAATAAAATAACATAAAAATAATTTCTTAAGCATCATGTTGTAAAAACAATATCCTCAAGATGAAACCTTAGTGATCATAGTGTAGAAAACCAAACTACAACAACAAATTTTCTACAACCAAAGGATCATAAAGAAATGTACATTGTCACAGCCTGATCCTAACTATCAATTGAAATTTCATCTAAGAACTCCATCATTAAAAATTCCTCTCAACACCCCTAACAACTAGAAAATTAAAATTAAAGGTTTTATAAATCATTATCTTATATATTAGATACCTTTTAAATGATTCTCTTTATTTAAAATTAAAACTAAACCCAAACATTGATAAGAAAACCATAAAACCCCAAAACGCCCATGAGCGGTACCACTCAAACAAGAACGTATCTATCAAAAAATCATGTCATTGGACAAAAAAGATAACAATTTCAATAAAAAAAATCATTGAATCAATAATATAAAATAAAAAAATGAATAATTTGTTTTGGTATATTAAGAAAGCATATGTGACTCATGTTCACACATACACTCCAATAAAATACCATGTTTTTATAAGACAAAAACTAATGGAATGAAAAAATACACAAAACACCTTATATTGATGATATAGAATCTTGAACTTCTGCTTTAGAAATGTTGTGTCATCCTCAACATAAAACTCTCCACAATCAATGGTATGATAGTTATCATAATGGTTCTGATAAAGTTACAAAATATGGAAAACATAATGAATGAAGTCTATCTATAGAGTAACCACATATATATATTCCACCCCACTAACACTCTCTAACATTAAGAATGTTTTAATGATCTAGGGTGATAAATTACTCACTCAGTCGATCCTCTAGTACCCATGATGAGGGGAATACTTTAGGAACACATTATTTCTAAGCTCAACTATAAATTCCTCCTATTACGATTTGTATAATACTTTTGATGATCTTGATAAGCCTTTCTATACTCACGTTCCGTCTAAAAATAATTTTTCATGCTCTTCACTAGATATAGTCCAAGAATAATTGACTCTGCAACCTCAGTCTATTAAAAAAAATTCTTATTAGAATTCCCATATGGAATCTAAAATGGAGACATTCTAGTGATTGAATGTTGTTTATTATTGTGGGTGAACATAAAAAATGGAATTTGACTCTCTAATGAATTGAAAAAATCTAAAACACCTGCATGAAACATGTACTCTAGTATTTGGGTATTTTTCTCAATCTAACCATTATATTATGAAAGAAATGTATTATTGAGGTGTAAATGATTGCCAAAATCAATTTGAACAATATCCTAAACTCTCAAGGTAAAAAGGGATCATGAAAAAAATTGAATTTTCTCAATAACCCTTGATGTTAAAAAATGTTCTCTATATATAGCTTCACCAAATCATCCACAAAACTCAACTACATGATCACTAGGAAATAATATCACATCATTAACCAATTTGGAAACACATAGATAACATGATGCCCATCCTGATCTAGAGGGAAAATGGTGATAAAATCCATCAAACTTTACTCTCACTTCTACTTTTGAATATCGAATAGCTTCAACAACCAACTAGTAACATGATTCTTAACCTCCACTTGCTAAAAACTATGTATCTAGTAATAAAAAAATACACATCCCTCATCACTCCTGACCACTAGAATTAACTCCTTAAGAAATGATATATATTTGATATACTTGGATATAATGTCAAAGGTGATATTTGATATTTATATAGGATTATCTCATGAACCATCGATGAAAAAATGTTCTTTCCCTAAATAACACCCAATGTTGATCATTTTATGACCACCCCTTAGGAGCCTCTATACATATGGTATGTTCATGAAAACTTCCACCTCAAAATCCCACAACTGTGATTCCACTATCTATTACATTAAGGATGGCTACATGGTTATCTAATACATGAAACCTATACCATTGGATTCCTCTATATCAAGATGAAACTCAACAAAATCCTCAAACACCCTCCAAGAATCCCAAGACTCATGAACAACAAAACCATGTTAATTATAGAAAAATGAATCAATAACCACATTCCCATTTCATTATGTATATGTGATATTTAATTAATAGTCTTGTAAGAAGTACATCCAACACCATTAACACATAATAAAATCCAATTGAGTGAAAATATTCACCAATATATTATGATCAGTAAAGGAAAAAAATGTGTTCTCTAATGAGGTTTTAATGTTATATATTATAGTGTACTCCACCAATAACATTTCAATATCATGGTTTGCATAGTTACACTCATGGGGTTATCACTAGTAAGACCCATATGAGATCGTGACTCTATACTATATCATAACACACCCCAATCAAAGATGTGATTTATTAATAAAAACCTAAAACATAACCCCTTTCTCTAGAAATCATAGAATATTATTATTGATAAGATTCTCATTGAGGTACTGAAATTTCTATTGATACTAATTGGTCCACATGAATTCCTTGACCTTTATACATATATTTGTTTAAGTTTATTCAATCTAAGATAAATTTTTCATGAACCTCCTATCATAGCATATGATATTAAGGATGATTATAAATAATGATTCATTCTAGGGATTCACCTAAGAAATGATCACTTATATCTTTAAATGATTCCTCACTACTCCATATTGAGACAAAACATTCCAGTGTAAATACACCTCATGTATCCAAAACATGCACTTAAAAAACATCCTATAGAGATAATATTCTCAAATAACTTGAATAATATTTCTCTAATGATATTCATGACCCCCCTCTAATATTGAATGCATAAGGATTTCATAGATGAAAAGAACCATCAATTGATCTAGGATCATGTGGAACACTTAGTTAATCAAGCCTAAGAAAATTTCTATGGAATTTTCCATTCTAAATTAGATAAATAAACACTTTAATTACCTATAATGGAACCTAAATGTATTATTTGGGATATCTTCCTCTTTCACCATCATGTAACGATACCTATACTAGAGATCAATCTTTGAGAACTAATTATCTCCCTTTTTCTAATAAAATAAATCACATATCCATAGAATAAGAAAAATTTTATTCAATGATAACTAAATTAATCAATAGTGGTCTATACAAAAGCTCAAAATATTGTATTACTTCTTGATGAAAAACACCACAGAGACCAAAGGTAAGACACTAGGATTGATGATAACCTTTTATAAAATATCATAAATCTGAATCCTAAACTCCTTCATCTCAAAAGGTTTTATCTCATAAGGATCTATAAAAATTATAAATACACTTAGTTATTACCTATCTTAAACTTGATATCACATTAAGGTGTTGGTGTCACAAACTCTTTAATAAAGTAATTAGGAAACTCATCAAAAAATCTCAATAACACTATTGGTTTAACTTCCACTTATCCCAATACTAAGTATTCTTTTTGTGAAGATAAGGTATGTATATGCATGTAACCCATATGATAATCCCCCCATCTAATAAACACCAGAAACTCACATTACACAAAACATAAAATAGCCTTCCTTTAGAGGAAATCAATATTTGAATTTAAAGAATTAAACAAATCAATATCATAAATAATATAGTATGGTTGTGTATGTATCATATTGAAACACTCCAATGGATGATATTACCCCATCATCAACACACTACCTCGAAACACCTTAGGAAATCTATACTCACCACTAAATGTAATTTAAAACACCAAGTTCCATGGAATCCTATCTACCTTATTACCTAGAGATCAAACCAAGATAGTTTCAATAAAAGAGTGAATATATCCTAAATCAAACATAGCATAATCAAACATTGAAGATAATTATAAGGTACCTTGAATGACATCTGTCCCACATAGCACTAAAAACTCCATGGAATGAAGTTGACTATTCCCATCACCTTTTCCCATTTACCTTTTATAGTTTCCATCATGATGGCCACAGTCAGATATATGTTCTTATGGATAAGGAACATCATAGGTTTTTCCTCTACCAACTTCATCTCCCCTCTACTACTAAAAATCATGTCAACCCTACTACTGAAAATAAGGAATCATACAGAGATATCATTGAGTAATCATGGGAATATGACCATATGACCCAACTTGTAAAATAAAGATGGTTGATCAATGGATATTTCAGGGTCCATGACCTTTGTAAGTAATGTATATCAGAACAATAATCCCATCACAAGTCTGAGAACAACTAACTCTTAATAAATGAAAAGAATAAGGTTGAATATAATTCTCTTATATCAGAACCTTTGTTTTCGGTATAGATAATATCCATTATATACAAAATTACTCCTTGGGAAATTATAATAACTTTCTTCACAATAAGATCCAGTCCACTCATGCATCTTATATTTTACTTCTTATTGCAACCATAGCCTCATAGACCATAATAGTGTGTGGGTGAATTAGGGTATGACTCTCTCTTTAGTTTTTAGATCTGTATTTCATATAATAAAGACAATTATGGATTATTTTGATTTTCATAAAAACAAGAAATATCCAAATGTATAAAATGAATGCCACGATAAAATATTTTACTTAGTTAACCACTAAGGGACATCCCATAGATTATACATTGAACAGGTATTTATGTACCGGGGTGTAATAGTCTCCACTATAGTTATTATAAAGATTTACAAAGGGTTAACTACTGAATATAATATAACATATATATTTATTATAGAGTAGTTCAATAATTTAAACAAGAACCCTATGTACTATGAGGGTTAACTATAAAAGCCTTTAACTCGCACTTCCAGAATTTGTGATAAAAACATAATAATTACATTTATAGCTTTGATACCGATTAATATAACCCAAATTTACCAATACAATACATAAAACATAAAATAGAAATATAATATCACTTACAAACTAATGAAATTTTAGGTTTATATTTTTAGATAATTAGGAAAAACACTTACATAAAAATTAATATGCCTTCAAATAGTCATTTTTTCCTACTATACCAATATTTTCATAGTTCACAAAAAACATCTACATCTCCCATAAAATTATTCACAAATGAATACTTTATAGAAATAAATAATTTAACATCATTCTTTACACTTATGGAAATAGATAACATAATAATATTGAGGTCAAACACATGGTAAGGGTAAAAATATGTATTAATAACTGAATTTTATCGATGGCCATAAGAATATTATAAGGGTTTTATGACCTAATAAAAGTTCATAACCATAAAATAAGAGAGTTTATTCCCATAAAAACATGTATCATAAATAATGATACAAATAATAAATCGTTATCATAAGATAAGAGTTGTATAATTCACCATTCACGATCCATGTGAAAAAATCATTAAGAAAATGATCCATTATATTTCAAATTAAGCATTGAAAGACTATTCATGTATCATGGAACATCAAAAATTCATAATGGAATAACCTAACTATATAATTACCATATCTCATATGAGTAACCTATAACATGTAAAATACTTCATTACATAGCAGTAACTTATAAATAGTTAACCCTGTCACTTTACCAAATGAATTGGATGGCTATAATAGACCCACCCATCCTTGGTTTATATTGTAACCACTTATCCTTGGATTATAACATAACCACCAATACTTGGTTTGTAATAGAATCACACATCTTTGGTTTATAATGGAACCATACATCAAATATATATATAAATTTCCAAGTTCCATAGAATGGAAAAAACATTTTAAATATTTCAATTTTAATATAACACTCTTGAAAAAAACCATCATTCCTTTTAAGCTTGAATAACCAATAGAAAATAATTTTTTCTACAAAAATATCTTTAAAAAAATAAGAAGTTATATAGATAGAGAATAAATATAGTATCATTGAAATATATCTACACTAGATTGTAGGAAAATAATAAAGGATATTTCTACATATGGAAAAAGAACTTTTAAATGAACATTTAGAAACATTCTTTGAAAATAAGAAAAATACTATTTTCTTATTTTTAAATAAAAAATATAAGAATATTGAGATAAATATTTTCTTTGAAATTAAAAAAGGAATTTTTATAAAAAAGTTCAAAGAAAATATTTTTTTTTATTGTAGGATAATCCATTCATTTAGTAAATGTTCAATAAAAGATATCTTTCACAATTTTGGTAATAAACATAAGTAACTTGGTTGAAAAAAAAACAAAAAAAATATTTTTAATAATTTGAAAATTAAGGAAAATATAGTTAAAAATTAACTTAAACAATAATTTATTCCTATAAAATACTTTTCTTGAGAATATTTTAAAGATAATGTATATAGAAGAGAAAATATTCCAAATCAAAAAGAGAAATAAGGTTTATTTTTTCTTGAAAATGTTCTTGAAATGTTATTTGGTAAAAAAGAGTGAAAAATCAAAGGGAATCATGTAAAATTTATAAATAACCATAAGAGAATAATATTTTTATGGTTTAATAAATTAAGAACATACAATATCTCCCAAATTAACCTTCAACATAAACAATCCCAAAAATAAATGTGATTGTAACAAAAATCCTTTACCGATTTAGTAAATTTTGAATCAAAAGTCCTAAAAATAAAGAATAATACATGAATCTGTAAAACCCATGAATTAAATGATGTAATATTTCATAATTCACTCATGTTTTATTAAGTAAATCATATTAATAAATCCTGATTTAGGACTTGAAACATGCCTCTAGAAAATGAGATCGAGATAAAGAAAACCCTTGAAAAGATCATAAATTTTGAAGTGATAATTAATCCTTGAAGTAAAATGTTCTTATATATAAATCCATATAAAATAGGTGAATATATATCATAAAAAAAATTAGATATCAATTCACCCATTTTCATCAAATAACAAAGTCAATGAAGAAGTTTTATAACACAATGAAAGGAAATCGAGTTAATAAACCCCTTACCTTGAGTCCATACTTGGTATGTGTGTCCGTTAACTCAATTATAATGAAATTATATTAAGTATTTACTAGTTTAATGATATTATACAATCATATTAAATTATGAATAAACCATTTATTTCATTTCTTTCAAGGATATATTTAATTACTTAATCGCTTAAGTCCACATTGGGTTGTTTCAAGCATGTTCAATTCATAGTTGAAAAATGACTTTGTTAGGATGATCATGGTGAAATGGGTAATTATTAAATATTATAATCAATAAAAATATTTAAATGATTATCATTTTTATACATCAAATACAATTTTAGGGTCATCCATGAAAAATGATTATGAAAAACAAAGTGCATTGGCTTGCAAGGTGGTAGTCAGCACATACACAGGTGTGGTGTCATTACACTTTATTTGATGAAAAAAATATATTATCTATTTAAATTAATTATAATGATATAAATATCAAATAAATTCATTAAATCATTCTACATTACTAACTATGAGAGGTGATTTATGAAAAATTATGTACATCACTGCGTGGAAATGTTAGTTTGTACGTACGAATATTATATGATTCTGTTTTTAATTATTAGAATGGTCTAAAGATAAATGGTATATTATATTTAAAAATATATAATTATATTATTAATATAATATAAATATACTTTAATTACACCATAATAACCATCCATAAAAATCAATGATTCCAAACAAAATTCATTGTTTCGTGAGGTGGTAATCCACATGTATCTATGAACAGTGGTTTAGTTCTCATTAAGTGAAAATAGGAAATGAATTTTTACACCATAGGTTTGATTTATGTCCTTATACTTCTAGTATTTTAAATAATTTTTCATGGTTTTTATTGTTTGGAAATTTTTTCAACAAGTTTGGGAGTTGTTGGATTTCGGTGCGTCTACCAAGGGAAATAACACACAGTAGTGGTTGGTGTGTTATACTAGGAATATACCTATGAAACATAGGGTGGATAAAATAGGGAGATTTTGGACATGGTCGAGGTCATGGTGCCTTGGGTGGCTCATTGAGAGCCATGTCCATAGTGGTCTCTCCATGCCATGGTCTAGGGTACTGTGAGTCTAAATTATTAGAATACCTTACAAAAATCCATGGTGACCAGATGTTTCATGTATCCGAATTGTCACCCATTCAAAGGCACAATGACCATTGTGGCTTCACCATTCCTTGGTGATGGTAAACTTATTTTGAATCGATCATTTCACATGTTGATTTTACGGGAGGAGTTATGGATCCACGTGCATTTTTTTGGTATGGTTTTTAATGTGATCTTTGACCATAAAAATAATTAAATAATCCTAAAATTTACTCTTTATAGGTGTTTAGATCTATAATTTTAGGGTGAAACCATGGAAAATATCCTACTACTTGTTTTTTGATCTTTTTGGGAGGCCGATTTTTGGTGTTGTAGTCAATTTATCTCTATTGTTTTTTGATGTGATAGAATTGAGTTATTTTCCTTATTTATTATTCCATTAATTATAGAATTAAAAGGATTATATTTTATATCTATCATACTTTTATTTTTAATAAAAACCCCCTTGTTTTAATTTTTTTTACAAAATCTTGTATTTGTTGGATTTAAGTAATTCATACTACTTATTTGTGAAATATTTTTTTCAAATAAATTTTGTTGAACCTTTTGGAAACCATATTTTTGATTGTATGTGAATTAATCTTATACTTCAATTATTTTTTAAATTTTAAGAAATTTTTTTATTTTGATAATTTAATAATGGAATACGATCTTGTAATACAGTGTGTAGTGTGTTCATATCACAATTTTCAAGGGCATGTTGGTTGGGACTTGATTCTTTGTGCCAGGATGGAAATGCATGTAGATTTATCACCTTCTAGTGACATAGTGGAAGATGTATCACTGCTTATGAGTATTGGGATTTTATATTTGGAATGCATGTGTGTGTGAGAGAGAAACATGGAATGGGTATGGAATTTGGAAATAATGAATGGAAAAAGTGATTTTGTTCAATTATTTTACATGAACTATTTTTCTTATGGTAAATTATTTTGATATTCTCACCCTCTATTTTATATAAACTATCATTTAACTTTTTTCTGGTCGTATTTTCATTTGTTAGGAAGTCTCATGGGAAAATCCTATTTGGTATTATTACTCACCCACTAAATATGAACATTAGTGCGTATAAAAATGTTATTCTTACTGAAATACATAAAGGAAAGGTATAATTCTACTCTAGTAGAGCATCAATATGCTACTTCCTTAGGTTGATGTTTGGAGCTTAGAGTTTCTCTCCTGGAATATTTAGAGTGACACCGCATTGGTGTTACTACATCGATATTCCCTTTGGTTTTCTTATGTCATTTTTTATACTTCATCATTGATACCCTGATTTTGTTGATTATTCTTTTTCATTTTATATTTATTTTTAATTCTCATAAATTAAATATTTAGTTTTTATGTTTAAATTTTATATTATCAGGTTATATTTTTTCTTTAAGGAAAAATTTTCCCTCCCCCAACGTTTTATTAAGTCCATAACATTTATTTCCAACCTTCAGTGTATTCGGAATGTCACTTAGGGTTACTATAACCATCGAACCATCCCAAGACAATGGTTTGGGACCATGTTAATCTTATAATGGATTTTACTTTGATACAAATTCCTATATTAATTTTGTACAAACAAGATAATGTTTTACATGGAAATAATATCCATTTGGTGTGACTTTTATGGTAGCATGGTCAGATTCAGGAGGAAAAATGGGACTGTTAGAAAGGAGTGCTAGAATAATGGCCCCAAATTTTCCAAAGCATTAGAAATATCCTACCTTCTTTAGATGAAAATTGTAATGATAGAGAGAATATAACACCCATAGTTTGAGGTATATCCTTATGCTCTAAGTAATACGAAGTCTCTTTCTTGTTTTTTTGGGTTCATAGAGTTTCTTAAAGTGGTTAGGAGTGGTTAGATTTTTTTGGGCCCACAATCAGAAATAAAACTACATGGGGTAGATATTTCATCATATGCATGTTTTAGTAAACCACTAGGAGGCCAAAATGAGGAGTCATTGGGAATGTTCAAGATCATAGCGGCCAAGGTTTCTCGATGTGAACCATGGCCAGAGAGCCCTCCCTATGTCATGTTCTAGGGTATGGTGAGCCAAAAATAGTTGAATCCCATAAACTAGTCTATAGTGACCTAAATTGTTGTGTCTCATTCTTGTCATCTGATTGAAGGAACCACAGTCATGTGGCTCTACTAGATCATGGTGATAGTCATCATTTTTTTAATCAGTCATTTCACACACTTATATTTAGGGATGGAGTTATGGATCCATGTTTTTCTTTTTATGACAAGTTTTAATGAGGTTTATATGATTAAAATTCCTCATATTACCCTAGTATTTCATCATTCTAGGTGTTTTAGATTTTTCATTTTAGGGTGATCCCTTGGATGACATCCTTTGAGTTATTTTTGGATCTTTTTGAGAGGCCATTTTTTGGAATTACAGACAAGTTCCCTCTCTAATTTTCTAGTTTTATTGACATGATCAATGGGTATTATCTATCAATCCATTATTTCCGTAATTAGAAGGATTATATTTCTAAAATATCTTGCTATTATTTTCAATGTAAAACTACTTCTGTATGTTTTTTTTTGAAAATTCTAGATTTTATATATTTATGTAATTAATAATACTAAATTTTTATATAGTTTTTGTATACAATAATTTTATTAGAACTTTAAGAAACTTGGTTTTTAATGGTTTGAGAATGAAAGATATATTTCAATTCCTTTCTGAAAAATTAAGATTTTTTTTGTTTTGATAAAAGAATAATGGATTATCAGTTTGGCATGCTTAGTGACATGTGTACATTTGCATTATTTAAGCCTTATCAGTTGGGACTTGGTGCTTGGTGATAGATATGAAAAGAATATAATATTATCACCTTATGTTGAAATAGTTAAGAATATATCATGTCTCATGAGTATTTGGTTTTTTATCCAATAATAATGCATTTTTAAGAGAGAAACATTGGATGGTTACACCAAGTGGAAAGAAAGAGTTGGATGAGTTATTTAGTTTTATTTTTTTCTTAAACTATTTTTCTTATTGTAAATTTGTTTTTGATATTACCACAATATATATTATATAAACTACGAGTTATGTTATTTATGGTCTCTGTAGTGTGTTTTGGTAAGTCTCCTGGGGAAATCCTACTTGGTATGATTACTCACCCCATGCATACACACTTTGGTTTGCATCCAAATGTTATTCTTCATGGAATATGTAAATAAAAGTTGCTGTTTTTATCTAATAAATAATCATGATGATGCTCCATTAGGTTGATGTTTTGATCTTATAGTTTTTCTCTTGTAGTTGTTGTTGTGATTCCATACTGGTGTTGATACATCGATATGTCCTTTGGTTTTCTTAATTCATTATATATACATAATCATAGATACTCAGATTTTGTTGTATACTGGTTTTAATCTCAGTTATATTACTGATTCCCAAACATCATATATTTTTTGTTTGGTTTTTTGAATTTTTTCTTTTTAGATTTTTCCCTTTAGGGTTAATCTTACCACAATATGCTACAAATATCTTATAATTTATTTTCATCCTTTGGTGGCTTGGATATGTCACCTACGGTTAGTAGAGCCTCTGACTTGGACCAAGACAATGGGTCAGGAGTGATGTTGCATGAGTAAGGATCTTATATTAACATAAATAAATCTTATTATATTAGAGATACAGATGCTAGTATATTGTAATGGTTATGACAAAACTAAAGGAGGTAGAAGAAAAGTAAAATGAAAATGCCCAGTCAAGATGATTACCTCATCTTTGAAGAACCACATTTGGATCGGTCCTTAAAGACCTAGATGATGGTCTTTTAATAATTCAAGCACCTCTATAATATAGATAAGTAAATTAATAAGAGGATTTGGTAGGGTTTTTTGATATAAATAGATGAAAAAGTGTGATAATGAGGGAATATTTTTTGTCCTTATATAAAAGAGGAGGGAAGAACCTTTGGAATTACATAATTTATTAAATTAATATAAATTAATTTTCATGTTCATGTGGCACAAAATTCAAATATATAAAATATATGATGTAGATAATGTTAAAAAATCTCATCATATAAAATTTAGATTTTTGTGTGTGAATTTTTAACCCATATCCCTTACATTTAAACCCCCATTAGGAATTTTATTAATAAATGAGATAACAATGTTTCTTCACACTCTTGGGGCCAAGAAAGTTACTATATAAGGATTAGTGAAACATAAATGGTCAATGGTTGATATGATCAACCATAAAATATCCTCTTGACATAATATTATATTTTTATGATTTTTAAATCATCTAATAAAATATAATTTGACATAAAATATCATTAAAGCGGTTTTAAGAATTATTAACAAAATTTGAAATCAAAAATAAAATGATAGAAATTGAATTATAACATAAAATTTTAACACACAAATAATACATTATATTTATCTAAACATTTATTGGAAAACCATAAAAACCAATTTTTTTTAACTTTTTGTGTTTTTAAATCATTTACATGCTTTTTTTACTTCATGCATAAGTCGTTTGTCAATATAGTGTAATAATTTATGTTTATTAAATAATCAATAAAAATAAAAAACAATTAACATTATAAAATAAGTTTATTAATCCTCCAAATTAAATTATATAACCAATAATACATTTTTTTATATTTATCAAAAAATATTATAGATATTAAAAGAAAGAAAGAGAAATTTTGTAATTTTCCTTTACTTAAAATAATATAAAAGTATTTATCAATGAAAAATAATGCCAAAATTCCATATTTTAGAATATATGATGTCTTTGATAAAATTAATTTCATTAAATAAAATATAGGTAAGTTTATGGATTATTTGGAAAAATCATTTCATAGTTTTAACCTTGTTCTTCCCATTCTGTTATTACCGTTGTGACAATATCTTTAACAATGTTACTATTCATTAGGACTAAAAATAATTTTGACTTATTTAAAAAGTTTTTACATTATAATTCCAAATATACAATCCATTTTATCAAATTCAATCACTATAAGTGGAAAAAAAATTATTTTAAAATAATCCCACAAAATAAGATGAAAAAAGATTTCCCATACAAATGAATTTTTAAGTATAAAAATGTTTTCATAAAAAAATTAAGTATAATGTTAGTTCTCATGACATTAATTGGATTTTTTTTAAAATAAAATTTTTTACATTAGGTTCATCCAACTCTAGTATACCAAATTTATAGTGTATCACACATCATGTAGTACACATAGTGTGTCATCTAATGCATAAGACTACTTTTTATGCCTCATGATAATATTTTTTATCTCATGAAAGAATCCTACTCAGGATATCCTTAATATTTATTCATAACTAGTAATAATCATTGAAGAATATCGGTTAGTGGTAAATCAGAGTTATACTTTAAAATGGTAATTATTACTACACCTCACAAAATTTATATTGAAGTATACATATATATAGCCAATATGAAGGAGCGATAAAATAGACATTTCGTTTTATATGGTACATTTTTTATCCTTAAAACTCATTTTATGAGTATTTAACAAAACCCAACATAAGAACCTATCTTCCATAAAATATATTATATAATTCATAATTATCTTTATGTTTTTAGCACTTTTGGGTTTTTTTAATTTATTATATCAATATATAATTCTTTCAAACTATCTCTTTAGTCACCTGATAAAACCCTTCCACTAAAACTTTTAGTAAGTAACATATAAGAAGAAAGGAATATTTGAATAATGGTGAGATTTTGGAATCATATTCTTAATGTTAAACTGCTTAATATTATTAAAACTTCTTTACCCCAAAATATCTAATGTTATGATGTCAACCATTTTTCCTATATATAAAACTTTTTAAGTTTAGTAACATCATCCTTTAATGAAATTAAATTTAAAATTTCCTTGAAATATGTTAGTAAATAAAGTAATTATTTACATTATTACATAATAGTAAATCCTAAAATCCAATAGGATATTTTGAATATCTTTATTACAGTAACTAAATGTGACTCTTTACATATTTCTATATCATTATTTCCCAAAACTCTTTTGGGATATTATGTGAAATTCACTTTTTATTTTTACTGGAAAAATCATTTACGAAATAGTGATACTCACTTTCTAATTATAACTGAATGTAACCTTTTATATTTCTATTTGACTTCATATATTCTAAAATCATCGAATATTAATGGAAAATCACTATAATATTTGACTGGTATAAACTTTTATTTGTTAACTTTGATCTTCTCTAAGTTCAAACATACTCTTGCACGCCTCTTAGAAACTCTATTCTCTTTATAATGTCATACTAAGATAAAAAGGCTCTATTATCTAAGGAAATAACTCTTTTTTCATCTAGTAGAAATATTTTACAAATAAATTATTTTTTCTATGAAATATATGGTATTATATGTGATGATATAACATTACTCTAAAAATAAGATTATTTATCAAAATATCCCACTAATCGGTAAGAATATCTTACTTATTTTTTTAACAAACATCTTGATAAAAACTTTATCCTAAATAATTTTTTTTCTATATCTCTTTTTAAAAAATGTTCTCAAATATATTGAATCATAAACCATGTGTATACAATTAATGTTCTCATTTTTTTCAAAACACTGTGTTAATGAAAAACTTTTATTATCATACAAGAGAAATGAGATAAAGATACACATCCATTTCTTATATCCATTTGATCTACCTTTTCATTCAAATATTGTATTTAGTAAAACTTTGTTTCATCACATGAATTCAAACTATAATCTTTATCAATTATTCCCTTGATTTAGAACTATTTTATATTCATAACACTTGTAAAGTATGTATTTAGTATCACATACCCTATAAAATAAAAGAAATAATTTCTATAACAGTTACACCTATCATAGATGTAACACCCCAAGATTTCATAGTACTTTATTTATTCAAAGTAATTAAATCACTACTACCACAATGTACATTAGAAAATACCAAAAGTGGTTGATATATGCCTTTAGAGACCTCCTGGTGACGGCTTTGGGCGGTCGCGGTTGCTTCATCGGTAAAGAGAAACAACCACCGCCAATGGCGGTCTCTAAAGCCTCTCTCGATATACAACAGATTTTCACTATCAAGGACATGTGTGGAGTGTATGTATGACTGGTGGACTTAGGCAGGGGATATGAGGGATAGTGAAGCTTTAACTGCCGGATAGTTCCGTTCAATATGTTATGAAAACGGAAACAGCGTTTATGCGTACGTACGGACTACCGTCTCCATAAACAGTGTTTTCCATTTCATATATATGTCTATTATACATATTTATATTCTAAATATATATGATATATAAATCATGTTTTATATTATGGAAGTATTTAAATCATGATCTAAGTGATACAATCAAGAGTAACAAGTTAAAACACGTACGATAAAGAAAGCGATTATTACCCGAAATGTTAATTTAACATGGAAATTATTATTAATTGGGTAGTATAAAGTCATAAATGAATAATGTATGATATAATAAATATTAATATGGTTCTTTTATAATTTAATAACATACTACGGTCTTCATACATGAGGTTATACTCACCCTCAACTAAAGGAAAGTGCAAGGTAAGGGGTTTTCATCTCACTCCTTATTCCCGTGAGATTCTTGCCATATTGCCACTATTACCTTTTGTGTGTTGTATGTACTATCCATAATTGTATTATTTGTGTAATACACTTTAATATATGTGTATTTACATATTCATTGTATGATAATTATTTTAATGGGGTGCATGTTTCGTAAGTTACCAATTTGGTAAGGGTTAATTTCACAATCTCCTTATTATCTGAGGTTGTTTTTACATAAGTATCTACTGGAAAATATTTATTATCCATGTCCATGTTTCATAAAAGATTTTCCAAAGGGATTATTTTTAAGTAACTTTTTAATAAAACATCATTTAAAATATTTTAAATATTTATTCTTCTAAATCGTTCTCATTAATGTCCATGTTTTCAAAATGGATTTTAAGGATTTATTTATATCAACATGAATGTTTTTAAAATTTTAATTCATTTGAAAAGTTTCAATGTTTCATGGGACACTTTCATTCAATAGATGTCTCTAAATTTCTTCCTTTCTAAATTGTGGGACTTTTAAATTTTTTCACGAAAAATGGATATTTCTCTCAAAGAGTTTTACAAAATCATTTTCATCTATGTCAACATCCTTTGATAGATTTTAAACATGTTTGAAGATGATTTATTAGGATACAAATCTTCCATATTGTATTGAAGGTTTTGTGATATGTTTTACTGTCGATGTGTTATTTTTATACCATTCATGGTTTAGGGATAAAGTATTGAAATTTCATATGATAGTTTTAATATGAATGTTTATGTTATTTTTAAACATTTTCATATGAGGAATGCATTGGACTTTGTAAGTGACGGGTGGAGCCCGCTATAGCTCCTCGATGCATCGGTAGGTATCATGAGACAAACTAGTGTCTTGGCACCAGGCCTTGACAAAATCTTATTTGTAGTCTTGGCACAAGGCCTTGACTATGTGGTTATGATAGTCTGGCATTATGCATTCCATAATTATAAAAGTGGTTATTGATATTTCATGTGATTATTCGACTAGTAGAGTATCCATGTGAGTAAGTAAATGGAATTATTTTGATTTATATTTCCCATATTATGATGAAGTTTATTTTGAAAAGGATTTTGTCTTAGTTTGATACATTTCTTTGAATTTTTATGCTTATTTATGAAATTTTATGTTGTATTGTTATCCGTACTGAGCATCTAAACTCACCCCTTTCTATGTTTTATTTTTTCCAGGATTCTAAGAAGTGTATTGTGATTGATATGCAGGGTTAAGCCAAGGGAATAATGGCATTCATAAAAGATTATTTATGTTGTTTTGTATTTTATAATGTGTAATGTAACATTCATGTATGTAATCTATTTTCCAAGACTACTAAACTGATCGGTCCTTCCGGACATGATTCCTTGTAATCATGCCAATGTATTAAAATAATGCACTGACTCTGGGTAACTGGGGTTGGGGTATTACTATTGGTATCAGAGGAAGTTTAGAAATAACCTTGGAAGGTATATTTAGATAAATTCTGAATAGAGCACATAAATCTAAGATAAAATTTGGGGATTATTATAAAAGAAATTCATATAATTTTGGTAATGTAGAGATTCTAAGAGTTTTACAAGAAAATACATCCCTGTTTGAATACGAGCTGGTAGATACGGCTCTGGAACAGATGTACCTAGGGGGAAAACCCGAAAACACCACTTTTAGCTAGACTCGAACAGGAACTGGTGCACAACAACGATCCTTGTTGCACTCTTGGTTACGACACTCCCAGGAGATATGCTTAGGATAATTCTCAATTTCTTTACAAACCATTATGAAGAGTTTATGAGTATATACCTTATCAAAGAAAACATTTTTGTGATTATGGATTATATTCATAAACTGTTCAATTTAAGTTAGGTATTTTACATGTTTGGAATTATGAATTCGGATTCATAAACTGACGCAGTGTATGCCATTGTTTAGAAATGGCACCCAGTAGAAGGAATGATAACTCCAAAAATAAGTATGATCCAAAGAGTAAGAAGGATCATATCATTCATGGTATTAATCCAACATTTAGAAAGGAAATAGTCTCCCACGTATTATCATCATATGAATAAATAATATCATGTGTTAATAGGATCAGTAAAGAATTATTTGAATCCTATGGCTTGGAGGGTAAGCTAGAAAAGAAAAGGATGGTAGAAAGAAATATGGATAAAGGGAATAAGGGAAAGAAAGATTTTCCAATATGTGATAAATGTGGAATGAATCACCTCGGTAAATGCTTGAAGGGAATGTGAGTTATTTATAAGGGTGGAGAAAAAGGACACCAAGTACGTGATTGAAAGGGTAAGAAAAAGTTTTCAAATATAAAATGCTTCATCTGCAGGGCGTTGAGACACTACACAAATCAATGTCCCATTCATAAGAGTATACCGTAAATGATGTTATTGGATAATAATCAACTTATGATACTACCTCAGATGAAGAAGAATGACTAGTGTTTTTATGTTGTTATTAAATAAATATGTCATTTGAGTATTGTATCAACGCTGTACTGGTTATAATAATTATAGAGTATATAAGGATTGTACTGCAGTACTATTTCATTAAGGACATGAGATTGTGTGGAACCAAGAAAAGTGACCCAATAGCTGGTTAAATTTTTGGAAAATATATGGTCGAGAGAAAGATAAACCATAATATGGTTCTGATACTGAAGTAGTGATTTTGGAATAATACATGTTTGATTTGGATAAATTATATTTACGATTCCCTTCTTTCCCTTCCTCTGGAATATGCATATATAGTACTGGGGGATGCTCTTGGGATCCACCATTTCCGACCCCCTTGAGGGGAGGTTTCCCTTCCTTGTCCTTTCCTTACTGAATAAAAAATAAACTACTACTACTATAAAGAATAAGGGATCATGAATGTAATCAATAAGGTTTTATGGTAATTCAGAATGTTGCAGTGTTTTAAAAGAATACATGATGAATGTGTTCACATATTATTACGTGGAAAAAAGGATCTTCATTGTGTTTACCTACCTTATACATTTTGGAATGTGATTTTGGATAGAAGTATTTTGGATAAGTATAGTTTGAGATTATTTTTGGATTTCCATAAAAAGGATAACCTGGAGGTCGGGCGGCAACCCGTCACGTCCGGCAAGGCCGTGAGACTTGAACCCACAACCGAAGGGCGACAAGGGTGTATCACCTACCACTGGCCAACGTGATGTCCTGGATTGAATAATTTTGTTTTTTTAAAATCTTGTAGATGAATTATAAATTCATTTTTTAAACCCTATATGAATAGGATAAATAGAATATTATTTTTAAGTTCTACTATCTATTAGAGTGAAATATGAGTTTTTGGTAGAAATTAGTTAAAGGATGGGACTCTACTTTTCAAGTATATATATTTCTTCTTCTCTTATTCTATGAAGTAATTAATTCTTATACTTTAGTGAAGGGATATTAAAACCAAAAATTTGTTATCCTAATACCATATGTTTTGTTGAACTGATGGTATTTTAAATCATCATAGATGGATGAATTTAAAGCCCTCAATTTTACACTTGTTTGTGATTGATGACCTCAATCACTACCTATAAATATTTACATTTTTCCTCCAATTATATGTCTCTAATTTTGACCAATGTTCTCCTAATCGAGATCATAATTTGTTGGTGACCGTTTCATTTCCCTTTTCCTCTTATTAAGACTAAATTTTATTAACCTAATTTCCGATGTGGGTTTTCCCAAAGGTATGTTCTATTTTCAATCTTTTATTTTTGAAAAATAATTTCAAATTACAAGTATGAAATTTATTGAAGGAGGGAAGAATGTAACACCCCAAGATTTCATAGTATGTTATTTCTTCAAAGTAATTCAACAACTTGCACTATACGCAACACCGAGTTCTAGCGCACCATGACTTACCAAACTAGTCGTTCAAAAGCAGTTATGAATAGTATTAACTTAATTTTGAGATTTATATAATCCTTATAATTTTAGAATCAATATTATGAGTTTCTTATACATAATATAGGAACAAATTTATTTTTTTAAGATAAAAGAATTATTTTTCAAAAAATGCAATTTTACCGCCTTTTAATGGTGAACCTTTTTTAAATACAGTATTTGAAACTTTTATATATTCAATTTGACAAAATAAACTTCTTATTTATAATCGGTACATAATAATTTAGTTTCAATAAATATTTGGTACTTTTCTGATAACTGGACATAAGCAAGTGTCAATCTTTTGATAGTTATTATTTCTTAAAAACATTCTTTTTTGTTTTGACCAAGGGTTTTAATTTTAAATTAATTTCTGCCACTTCTGTGTTTTGAATTTATAAAAAAGGATTTCATATTTAGAATTATGAGGTCCAAATTTTGTAAATAGGTATCTTTTATTTTTTTACATTTTGAATAATTACTTCGGTAAATATTTTATTTACCATGGTTAAAGGGTAAATCCGGTAAATAAGGGTAAAAAATAATATTATAATAATATTAAATAACCCTAAAACATGTCATAACCCTATTGGATGCTACATGTCTGACCATGGGAATATTTGGGTATACTTTGAGACCCCATGGATCCACTTTTATGTGATAATGACACTTTATATTAATTAAGTTTAAGTAAATACAAAAATGACCTAAGCATATATCTTTTAGCAAAACAATTTTTACATAAGATTATATATGTTATATTTTAGACTATAAATATTAATTATAAATATATAAAGATTTCCTACATAATGGTATTTTATTTATAATTTTTAGACATTGAATAATTAAATTTATTTATGACACAATAATGATGCAATATTTTCCTTATTAATGAAAGAATAAAATAATTGGTATTATAAATGTCAAAATAAATATATTTTGAACGTTTTTATTCCATAAAATAATTTTATTGGTTAATAAGACATGTTAGTATTACTTAAATTAATTTTTATCGAATTAATAAAGTCTTTAAGATTTTAACAAAAATCAATTATTAAATAGTGTCAAAAATGACATAAAGGAGTTTTTAAAACACATATTGTATTATAAATTGATATAATATTCCTAAAAATATAAGGATTGGCCAAAGGACTTATATAATGATAGTTTTATCATTAATTAACCACTTGGGGTTGTATTGGAAGTATATAGTATGTTTATTAACCATATAATATAAAAATACAAAGAGACATGGTAAATGTCAAACTATTTAAGTAAGAGTTAAATCTAAAAGTTAAGGTTAATATAGTGACCCAAACATGTCTAAAACATATTGGTTGAGTTTTTTTAAACTCATACCCACCTTATACTTTAAATAATACATTTTTGAGCCATTATAAATAGAAAATGAATTTATTATAAAATAATATTTTATGTTTTTCCTAAGGTGCCCCTCACCCCTCTTATAAAAGGGCACTTCCCCTTCACTCTAATTGACACATTCAATGCCATTTTCCTCAGCCAAACCCTGACCAAATATATTCATAACTATCCTAACTTTATCCTAGACGAATTACTTTGGTCAGAAATCCAATTTAGGGATCCCTATTGATCAAATAAAAAGGAAGAACCCGAAGAAGAGGTAATGATTTCACCACCGTCTTTCAAGTTCTCTTATTCTTCCACTTACTCTTTCTTTGTTGTTTCAATTATAAAATAATAAATCTATTATATTCTATATATTGTAATGTTATTATAAAAATTTCACAACTATATTAATTATTCTATCCATCTTATGAATGATAATGTCACCATGTGTGCGTACGTACGGCTTACCATCTCCACGACGTGATGAGATTCATTTCCATAATCACCATTCATCGACGACTATAAATATATATTACTAATATGTTTGTAATATATGAAATAATAATGCTACTAGAGATATAAATATATTTATATATATATGTACTTACATGTATTTTATTCACTTAGTTCCGTTCAATACGTTATGAAAACGGAAACAACATTTATGGGTACGTACGGACTACCATCTCCATAAACGGTGTTTTCCATTTAATATATATGTCTATTATACATATTTATATTATAAATATATATGATATATAAATCATGTTTTATATTCTGGAAGTATTTAAATCATGATCTATGTGATACAATCAAGAGTAACAAGTTAAAACACGTACGATAAAGAAAGTGATTATTACCCGAAATGTTAATTTAACATGGAAATTATTATTAAATGGTTAGTATAAAGTCATAAATGAATAATTTATGATATAATGAATATTAATATGGTTCTAGTATAATTTAATAACATAATACAATCTTCATACAGAAGTTTAAACGTACCCTCGACTAAAGGAAAGTGCAAGGATAGGGGTTTTCATCTCACTCTTTATTCCCATGAGATTCATGCCATATTGTCACTATTACCTTTTGTGTGGTGTATGTACAACCCATAATTATATTATTTGTGAAATACACTTTAATTTATGTGTATTTACATATTAATTGTATGATACTTATTTCAATGGGGTGTATGTTCCATAAGTTACCAAATTGGCAAGGGTAAATTTCACAATCTTCTTATTATCCAATGTTGATTTTACGTAAGTATCTGCCAGGAAATATTTAATATCCATGTCCATGTTTCATAATAGATTTTTCAAAGGGATTATTTTTAAATAAATTTTTAATAATACATCATTTTAAATATTTTAAATATTTATTCTTCTAAATCATTCTCATTAATGTCCGTGTTTTCAAAATGGGTTTTAAGGATTTATTTATATGGACATGAATGTTTTTAAAATGTTAATTCCTTTTAAAATATTCAAAGTGGTATGAGACACTTTGATTCATAATATGTCTTTAAATGTCTTCCTTTCTAAATTGTGCGACTTTTAAATGTTTTCATGAAAAAGGGATATTTCTCTCAAAGATTTTTACAAAATCATTTTCATCTATGTCAATATCCTTTGACGGATTTTAAACTTGTTTGAAGATGATTTATTATGATACAAATCTTCCATATTTTATTTAAGGTTTTTTGATATGTTTGAATGTGGATGTGTTATTTTTATACCATCCATGGTTTATATATAAAGTATTGACATTAGGTATGATAGTTTTAATACGAATGTTTATGTTATGTTTAAACCTTTTCATATGAGGAATGAATTGGACTTAGTAAGTGACAGGCGGAGCCCGATATAGCTCCTCGATGCATCGGTTGGTCTCATGAGACAAACTAGGGTCTTGGCATAAGGACTTGACAAAATCTTATTTTTAGTCTTGACACAAGGCCTTGACTATGTTGTTATGATAGTCTTACATTATGTATTCCATCATTATGAAGGGGTTATTAATATTTCATTTGATTATTAGATTAGTAGAGTATCCATGTGAGTAAGTAAATGGAATTATTTTGATTTATATTTCCCATATTATGATGAATTTTATGTTGAAAATACTTTTGTTTTAGTTTTATACATTGCCTTAAATGTTTATGCTTATTTATGAAAGTTTCTGCTGTATTGTTATCCTTATTGAGCATCTTATCTCACCCCTTTCTATGTTTTATTTTTCCCAGTATTCCAAGAAGTGTATTGTGATTGATATTCAGGGTTAATCCAAGGGAATAATGGAATTCATAAAAGATTATTTATATTGTTTTGTATGTTATAAAGTGTAATGTAACATTTATGTATGTAATCTATTTTCCAAGATTTCTAAACCGATCAGTCCTTCGGGACTTGATTCCTTGCAATCATGCCAATGTATTAAAATAATGCACTGACTTTGGGTAACTGGGGTCGGGGCATTACTATAGACATTCCATGAGGATTATAAGACCCCAATAAGTATCTCATACAATTCAATCCAATGGGATCACTACTCATTAATTCTAGATCCCACCTTTATATTATAAATAACTTGATTGGATACTTTAATGAATATCATTAGACTCTATAACTAGAATTAATTATTTCAGTTTGAACTTTTACTCACTTGTACTATTAACATAATACTTGGACCTAGTAATCGTATACCAAGTTCATCTATTAGCAAAACTTGAGAATATCATGAAATTTTTATTAAAATCATTTATATTATTTTAACTTTTCCATTAATCACAATAGGATTGATTCCGTATCCAGAACAAGCCTTATAAGAAATCATTATTCTCCCTAAGTCATTAGCATACTCAAAAATATTGTGTATCATTAAACATACCCAATCATATTGAGTTTATGAGACTAAAATTACTTAATTAATTTTTCATATAATGCCTTTGAAACCTTAAGTGAATCATTATATTCTTTTTATAGGCCTCTAGACTCACCTTTTTAACAACATATCCACTTGATTACTCAAGAAGGCCCTTCTATAACACATAAAATTTCTTATACTTGGGAAGTTTTCTTAAGTTAATAGTCTTTGGAGTTAGTAAAATTAAGATAATTATTTTTATATGATTTATATCAATTATATATTTTATGATGAGGCTATTGTTGTTTATCTAAAAAGAATATTTTATCAGATAAGTATCTTGTTTTATTACCGTTCAATAAAATTTTTATAAAAAATGGGATACTAGTAAAATAATGAAACTTTTTTAAAAAATTATTTCTATTATTGGACTAAGATCCATACTTAATTAAGTAAAGAGTTTATTTTAGTGTTCATCTCACCACATACCTATTTGGGTAGTGTATAATATCAATCTTATCATATATAAGTCATTGATATTTGAGGAGAAAACTATTTTTCCAGTCCATCATATGGTTAAAAATATCTATATTCCGCTAGTATCCTAAATCTTAGGGTTTCACATCCATGTGTGACCCAAATTAAATTCGAATAAAAGGCTTACATAGGATTTTCCATGGGCACCCATCTTTAAGATAAAGCTACCTAGTTTTATAATTCAGGGTAACCCATTACATTCTTTCCTTACACATGATAATCCTGGGGAATCTAGATATAGCATGAGCCTACCTAGTCGGATGATTGATTTCTTGTCAAGCATAGATTTGTAATAAATCTTACACATATTATTTTTAATGGGATTTTAATATCATCAACTTATTTAATGTAATTATTTTATATATATAGGATTCTAAAAATTTAGTTTTGGAATCATATTACTTCCACCAATAAAATATGTTTAAACCATATTGATGTGTAACCCTTAATACAACCCATAGTTTGCTCTACTAAACAAATAATAGAAGTTGAACATATTCACATATATCCAAATGTATCTCATGTGAATGGCAAATGAAATATTCCTGTAAATTTTTATAATATATGTGATTTAAAATTCCCAATGAATTATCCTAGATCCATAGATAGACAACCTTCACCTTTCTAAAACAATAAAAAATATTCCAGTCCAATGATAAGTATAACATAAATTCACACTACCCTTGGATACTTTAATCAATAGAGAATCCAATTCATCATAACTACAATACCTAATATGTATAAACTATATAAAATAACTAAAGACAAACTAATAACGTTAACTACAAACTGAGGTCACATTAGAAAAAAACTAAATATTATTTAATTGTACCTAGTTTGTAATGCATGGATTGAAAGTTTTAGGAGCTGTATTTAAACAACATAAAATAAATAATATACATATCCAGAATATATAAAAAAATTATATCCATAAATAATAGACAAGGGGATAACATTTAATAAATAAATACTTCAATAATTTAAACCTGAGATAATCATTTATGAAAAAAAAAAGAAACCTTAAACCTAATTAAATTTGGTCGTCTACAGGGATAAAAAATAACAATTATCTCTATTAAATACCACATTTTCATTTAAAAAATTTAGAACAAGACCATATTGAATGATTTTCTTAAGGGAACTTTTAAGAATACATCTACTTATTTTAATAAGTGAATTTGTTATTAATATTATCCTAATAAAAGGTGTATCACTATATTTTCTTCTAACATGTACAGACAATATTAATCATGTCTTAATCATCTTCTCTTTAATCAAATCCACTCCAATTGTTTCTCTAATGCATTCATTTCAGATTTTATCCATATAAGTATTTCAATATGTCCATCTTAACATTTTCATTTCTATAACCTTTTTTTTCCTTCAAGATGTTCTAGAAAAGTAAAAAACTCACTTCCATATACAATAGATGGAATAATAATAGTCCTGTAAAATTTATCATTCAATGTCAAAGGAATTTTACAAACAAAAAAGTACCCAAAAATCCATTCTCTATTTTATCCATCCAGTTTGAATCCTATTAGTGAAATATGTATTAATATCTCCATAATATTTCATAAATGAGACTATATACATAAAATAATCATATTTTTAAATTCATGGTTTCCCTATATCAATTCTATATTATTACTAGACAACCCTTCTCCAGAATGAAACTCTATATATTTTCTCTTATTCTTATTAAGGAAAAACATTTTGATTCTAAATTGTGTTTCCAAAGTTAAAACGTTAAATCTCTTTGTATTTTTCAATTAGAACTATATCATTTGAAAAAATAATGAAATTAGGCATCACATCCTGAATATTCTTTGTAAGTTTATTTATGTCACAAAAAAGTAAAGGCATAAAGAAGAACCTTAATGATAATCATTAATATATAGTTCAAATAATATGTCTAGTTATAAAAACATTATAATTTTAGCTTATTCAATATAGAAATTCTATAACATGAATATAAACTCATTATATCTATTTAATACTTTGAATTTTTATATTATTCATTATATAATCTTTTAATTTTCATATATCAAATTTTATTATTTATAAACATTTTATTATCAAATCTATATTATGTAAACTATTTTCATAATCTAAATATCACATAATTAACATTATTGAAACATCGATAAAATCAATAATCAAAAATAATTTGATGAGGTTTAAATAAATTCTCAAAATAAAAATTTAATTTGAATAATAAATATTAATAAATTATGAATAATTCATAATTTAAAGATATGCATGTTATATTTTGTCTTATTTTTTAATTTATAAAAACTTTATAAATTATAAATTATGATTAATAAACAATAATGTATTTATAATTCATATATCTTTCCAAAAAATTTGGTAAAAGGTATTTTTAAATATTAACACTTAATTTTAAGCAATATTTAATGATAAATGGTTCATAAAAAATAATTAATTAAATTTTGAAATCTTTATAATTAATTAATTTATAAACCATTTAAAAAATAATAAAAATCACTAAAATAAATTTTATAATTATTTATAATAGATTTATAAATAATTAAACATAATTCATAATTTAATTTTAAAAGAAGGAAGTTTTTTATTCAATCGTACTGTACGATTGAGATAGAATCATATACTATGATTGATAGGTTGTAGTTGAATTGAGTATCAATCATACTTTATCACTGATAACCAATTAGCTAAGTACAATTGATTGTGGAATACTTTTAGATATATTTTTTGACTGGAATTCCCATCATCGCCTATGATATCGTATATCATATTTAATGATATTCTATGATATCTTAGTTATTTTATGATACTCAGTTTTTTAAAACTCTGCAGTAAAAATGATTATATTATGATTTTAGTGAGTCATATGATAATACTGGTTTGAATATGTGATATTAAACCATGTATTAGAGTATTATATCCTATATCATATGTCTCAATATAAATCCCATAACAAAATATTACGCGTCATATTTTATGACTATCTTACAACGTGCAATACGATATTTATAATCTTCAGTTCACTTATAATTTCAGAAAAATAAAAACATGGTATGATTTTATCCCACTATTAGGACTCTAATGGATCTAATAACACTTATCAGAACAATAAGAAGTGGTTAAACTCTCAAACACATGATCTCCATTCTTAGAAATATGAAATATATTTAATTTGGAAGTGAATAATATATAAAACCATTGTGTGTACCTTACACTAAAGATCCACAATAAAATTTATCTTTTAGGAAAGATATTGATCACTAAAGAGAAATAAAATGATCATTCCATCTATGGTGTATCTATGAGTTGTTCCTGAATCATTTTTCAAAAATATAACACTCCTTTAACCTCTAAAGCATGTTAAAACATCTATGGATGGAAGAGGAAGAATATAAGAGATTTTGGAATTAAGTAGCTTCATCCATGGGTTCAAACATACATCACACTCACTACCATCATATAAATGTGGGATTGGTAAATCCTCAAATACACTTCTCAAGGGTTGAGACATTTACTCATGTGTTGTAATGCATGAGTAAATGCTTCATCCATCCCATGCATTACCTAAATGAATACATAAAACACTTTGGCATTGTATCTCATTTAATAGATCCTTAATGATATAAAATGAAGAATACTAATGTTTGACCACCAATATAATCAAAGACAATGGATTTTTTTTATTCCATATGATATAAGAAGTCGTACTCTATGACTACATGGGAAATAAAATTGTACTTAATGTTAAATATTTCACACCTTTATGATTATCCCAATCATAGAATATGATTTAAGAGGTAGTGGTATGAAATCACATTTCATACCCCTTTATGATATACTTTATGTCATAACAAATGATACACCCATAATTCACATATTACATTGTTTTCATGTAAGTTTTATGTTATGAATATTTATATCATACCATAAAATATAGATTATATATATCACATATATATAGGCTTTAAGAAATACCTCCTATATGTGTCTCAAAAAAATAGTTCATGGTAGACTATAATAATCCATGATAAATATCAATTACAGATAACACAAAGTTATAATTTTATAGGTTAATTCACATAATATATGTAGCCAACATGAAAAAGTGGATACTTCCTCTTGTATTAACATGGAACATTTTATAATTTTAAAATTATTTATGTGTAATGAACTAGCCCAAGAAAACTAGAAAAGTCACCCGATATGGACCACCACATTGTGACATGCAATAGAGAAAGACAATTCAAATGCATAACTAAAGAAAAAAACAGTACTAAATGGAAGAAAATAATACATATCCATGATATATAAAAATTAAATACAAACATTCCAAACATGAAAAATAAAAAATACCAAACAAACCAAGTCTCCATGTGACAATTCATCACAACCAAACCATCCTTTTTTGAAGGTAATAAAGAATAATAAAAACTAGAATGCTACATGATGCCCTTAACCATTACCTTGTTTCTGAAGAACAACATCAACAACCACCTAAATGAAAAATTAGGGTCTAAGCACAATTTCCAATAGTATTTCATGAAATAATCTATATAAATTTGAATATCAAAAATTCATTAGTTTTGGAATTAAAAAAAATACATTTTAAAATTCTTTTTCATAAGATAAAACTATTTTGTAAATCATCCCTATGTTTTTGAAAAAATCATACCATATTCACCAAATCCTAGAATACATCAAGTATAAAAGAAAATGGGTATACATAAATAAAACCGACCATTATTAAAAATCAATAAATTTCATTGACAAATACAATTGATTTTATAATAACATAAATTAATTAATGAATTATCTCCCTTGTATAAAGGAACATACCTCAAGAGTGTAAGAAAACTAGTAGCCTTCCAAAAAGAGATTGGAAGTAAGAATATCATCTTATAAATGAAAAGGAATGAGTAAAACTATGATTTATTGATATAAAACACATATAAATCATAATACAAATCAGAAATTCTACTAATGTTTCTACCTTGGCCAATGGGAATAAAGAGGCAGAGACACTGATTAGCTAAGAGAAATGATGCAACAGTGTTATAAGTATAATGATGAATGAGGTATTCCCAAAAAAGGAAAAACTACCCAAAATTCACCTGAATGAATCATAGGCTTCAGAGGGGTTCCTGGACAAATAATGGGTGGGGATTTATACACATAGTGTAATAATCATAATTGGACCCAAAAATTTTATATCATGAATCCTTAATTCAAAATATGAATTATATGAGTTTTTTTTATGCTGAAAAATCCATTATATTATTTTAAATTATCCCCAATATAAATTTTCACATTGTGAAAATGTTGCATATATTATAAATTCTCATGTTCCAAATCATTTTTGTGGCTCGTTCGCAACACAAATTCATGTATTATACCAAACTCAGAGAATCTTCCCAGTAAAATACTAGTATCATGAATCATATTCATGGTGTGAATATATACTACAAGAAGTTTCCAACTAAGGTGTTGAAAGAACTCCCAGAACAAATTTAAAGACCTTAAAACCCTGGAATTAAGCTACTAACATTAAAAGAAACATACCTTTTTATATAATATGTTACAATTATCCCAACCATAAAATATTTATTTCCCTAGAAAGACCATAAGATCATGAAATCACAAAATGATAAGGTCACTACTGACTTATAAAAAAATCATGATCCCTTGTCTTATGGTTATCCCATCCACAATGCCATAGTAAACATAATAAGGGAGTTGTTTTAATGTGTATTAACTTATCTTGGAAACCCAATATCTAAACTGGTTCTCAACCATTGTGGTTTTGGGATTAAGATTAACATCTCCACATTCAATCACATGAGAAGGATCTTGTTGATACCGCCAAAAATCAGAAACATAAAATACATTATGAGTCAAATTAAAATGAAATGGTAAGTCCAAAAGATATTCCACCTTTACAAGATGCTTTGTTGTCTCAAAGAGGACCAAAAATCATGGTGCTAACTTTCCCTTCTTACTTAGATGATAGTGTCCCAAGATATGATAAATCTGAAGCAAAACTCAATCACCAACCTGAATTTTCAATAGACACCAACAAAAATAATTATATTATTTCTAAAAACATTGTTTCATGAACTATATCTTCTAGATCAACTTCAAATTTTCCATAATTTTTGGAATAAGGCTCAGTCCAACCATGACCACCCCCATCTCTTCCCAAAATAAGGTAGATCTACAAGTCTCACACTAAAATTACTTAATGGTTTCCATATTAATCAAGTTTTGATAACAATTTTTATAGGATAAATAAACTAGATAATTATTTTTTTCCCAAGAACCACACAAATTAAGCATTGTTGGAAAAACAATCCCTCAAGGTAACATTACAACATTTTTGGGTTGGATGCGTTTGTTGAAAAAACTGTTTTTCTTGGTGAACTGTCAATTTCTAGAGATTTTTTTACAATCCATGTTGACAAAGAAACATGATAAAGGAATGGAATATTTATATGTGGTACAAAAGAATAAATGAAAGGTGGCTTCATTTTCTAGTGTTTGCCAAATTTTTGGGGTCTAAATTTTGGAGTTTGGTGACCATTGTGAAAAGTTGATTTCCTTGAAGATCTCACTAAAATATAGAAACTTCAGCAGTTTCACGAATATGGGCTTCATGAAGTTGATTTTTTAAATACATGATGAATTTTGATGGTGATCTCTACGATTATGACAAGCTTTGATAACAGTAGAGGTGAAGAGCATTGTGAGGGAGAATTATAGCGAAAAAAAGGTTCTGATAGAAGGAAATGCATTTATGATGATCGTTGTAGTGGAAGTGAAAATGGATTGATAGAAGGATCTATGATTACGATGAGATCTATGGTATGAAAATTGTTGTGGTCCTTCGCAAAATAGAGATAATTTCAGCTGAATTTTTGAAGCTCTGCAATTTGGGATTACGTGGTGCTGACATGACCTAGAAGGTACTAGATTCAGGGGGAAATGCCTATAAATAGGCATTCACCCCTAAGAGAGTAGCAAAGATACCAAATGAAAAATATAAGGCTCTCGCATCACGAAGGATGTTCATAGAGGAAGTGAGATCTGTGAAAGTAAGGTGAATTCATAGAGGCCAGTTGTGCTCTATGAAAGGAAGGCATGTCATGAAGGCTAGTTCAGCTTTACGGAAGAAGTGTTCTTCGTAAAGGCTTTTTTGATATTTTAAAAATTGAAAAGGAATTTGATCTTTGTGAAGGCTTGAGCTCTGTGAAGTAGTGTGCTCTGCGAAGCAGTGTGCTCTACAAAGAATAGTGATCTTAGAAGCAGTGTACTCTATAAAGAAGTGTGCTCTGAGAAGGTGTGTTCTTTGATAATATGTAGGAAATTTTCAAATGATTCTTTGAGATTTGTGAAATAGGTAGCTTTGCAAAGCAGTGATCTTAGAAAAATCATTTCAAATTTTATTTCCCAATGTTTAGTAGCAACGGGGTATTCATCTGTGGATGAATATTGGACTTCAATAGAGCATCTACATACAATGGAAGATTCATTCATTAGAGATAATGAACAGACCTAAAAGTCTTTAAACTATGATTGGATCTTCTGAAAAAGTTTTCAGTACACTATAGTTGATAGAGTAGGGAACTTTTAAATTGTGATTGGTTGTAAACTAGGAGGTACATTGCATCCACTTTGAAGTTGTAAATAGAAGTGTTCTTATAGTGTATTTGGTACATCGGCATATCATCAGTGTATGCTCCTTGGACATAGCCTAATATGGTAAAACCAAGTGAAATTGTTTTCTCATATACATGTTTTGAGGTTTGTTCATACTCTACAATGGGAATGATATAAAATGGAGTTTCTTAAAACTAAAAAACATTATCAAAAGGGGAGATTGTTTTAATCTATCACACCCAAATTCACCCCCCACAGGGTATATAACATAGTGGACCTAAGAATTGGTATCATAGAGAAATGTTGATATATGTTTTTCTCTCTCATATGGAGGTCACCAATCATAAAGGTATTCTGATCTTCGACGGTAATAATTTTAAACTATGGAATAATTAGATGCAACACTACTTCTAATCTTTACGAATGGAGGTGTTTACAACATCAATGCATGGTATCTCAATTGACATGAATAGTGGTGCTTTATCAGAAGTTGAAATAATTTAATTGAATGTTGACACCAAGTGAATCAGTACCTTACGATGGATCTATATCAAATTCTATCTATAAAGAGGTGATTTCATGAAAAACATTACATGGGATGTGGTAAAATCTATTGAATGTATATATAGGAGATTCAAAGGTTAGAGAGTCAAAGCTGAAATTTCATTGGAACATGTATGAAGATTTGATAATGAATTTGAATGATTCTATTGATTCATTATTTGACTGGTTAAATATTGTAGTGGAGGACATGTGACGTCGTTGATAATTCATTGAATACATAAATATTGTGAAGCTCATCATTAGGAAACATTCACCTCGGTTCAATCCAAAAGTCTCAGTATTGGAAGATAAAGATTCAACTGAGATGACACTAGATAACTTTCATAGTAACCTTGTAGAATATTAAGTGATAAATGATGATTTTGATGCTATGTAAAAGTTTAAATATAAAGAGGTGGAATTTAAGGCCATGAAGAAGCTCAAAATTGAGGATTCTCGGGAAGAAGAAGAGACAGATGAGGTGATATCATTCATTTCCTTGAATCTGCAAAGAGGAAAAGGAATGTTCAAAGTTAAAATTAAACATTATTTTTTTAGATGTGGAAAGGTTGTTCATCTTGCAGAAATGTTCCCCAAGAAGTTCTAAGAAGATGAGGAGGATGAAATCAAAATTCCCAATAATAAGTCATCAACCTATGAGAAAGGTAAGAAATAGTTCAAGAGAAATTTCATTAAGAAAACGAATATTCTTTAAAAAGAATGTGATACTTCAAATGAATCTGATGTTGAAGAGGTTCATGAAATTGAGAACTGTAAAGATCGTAGAGAAAATGCTCTTGTGGCAGTTTTAGATAGTTCACAAAAGAAGGAAGAAACTGAAATTGATGAAGAATAAGAATAGGTTGAAGGAAGAGTCGATATGGAAGATGAATTAGAATAATCTCTTAATAAAATAGATGTTTAGAGAGCAGAAAATGAAGAAATCCAACAAAGTGGTGCATGAGGTCAAACTCTATATGATATAATAGGAATAATAAAAGTCTGAGTTGATGAAGGAAATTGAAAATTCTTTATTTACAATGGACTCAGAAAAAGTTAATGAGTACTAACATAGAGTTAAATAATAGAGAAGGGTGATCAATGGTTTGAATAACACAACTAAAGAAATAATCAAATGCATTGAGGAACATGAAGAAGAAGTTTTCAATCTGTGATGAAAAGTTAAGGATCAAGTAAAAATCTTGACTCCCAATATGACATCAGCAAAGAAGATCACTCAGAATATGGAAAAGTTCGAAGTAAATCATGTTGTTTGAGTAGAAAATAAGTAACAATCATGTTCATATGTTAAGAATGATGTGGGGCCAGACCAAAGACAAAAAGCTGTGAAAGTTGAAGTCAGGCCGCAAGAATCCGTTCCAAGATTAAAGGTTGATTTGGTCATGAAGAATAATCAGATGAAGCCGAATCAGAATATTCAGATATCCTAAGGGACAACCAGTAGTTCATAAGTGATACATAGGAATGCACCCTATATCAAGTTTTATTACTATGGAAAGATGAGACCTTCATAGAATGTGTGTTCTATATCCAAGTTATACCAAAGGGCCCAAGAACAATAGTGAAATCTAAATAAAGCTCAATATTATAGAACATATTTTGAGGGACATTGTTCTTAGTGTGAAGGATTTTGGCACATGGCTATATATTATCCATCTACCATGCAATGGAATGTGCCAATGCAAAACCAAAGTGCTCAGAAGTAGCAAATCAGAAAATCAACTAGTGAGCTAAAAACGAAAAACTGATTTGCATCTCTGTATAATGAAGTTATTCCATCATTTTCTAAATAAGACCAAGGTTATAAATCTATACTGAGTATTAATTCAAAAACATATATCAAAATGAAAAGTGCTAAAAAAGAAGTGGTTGTGGAAATTACCCTTAAAGCATCAAACAATTCTGGTGTATGGATCCTTGAAAGTGGTTGCACATCCCATATGATAGGGAATAAGGACCTTGTTACAGGAATAGAGTATGATAAAGAAGTAGTAGTCAAATTTGAAAATGATGAATCCCTGAATATAATTTTCTTGGGAAAGGATAGGTTTATGGGTAAAGAGATGATACGTGTTGATGTCTTTATAGTATATGGTATCATCCACAATCTGCTTAGTGTCAGTCAACTATGTGTCTTAGGTCATTCTATATGATTTACTAAGAAGAAATGTATCGTCAAAGGAATATATGGTGCATTTGTCCAATAGGGAAAACAGAAAATGGAAAATATCTACCTTGTAAGTAGAGAAGAAGATATGTGCTTTTTTTCTTGAGAAGAAGACAACAAGTTGTGGCATAAACGGCTGGGTCATCTATTCTAACCATACCTATAAGATCTGGTGAAGTGTGATGCAGCTAGAGACCTCCCCAATCTATCACTTGATCATACTCATATATGTGATGCATGTCGAAAAAGGAAAATCATCCGAAAAAAGTACAAGTCTAAGGAAAAGAAGTCAAAAAGAGTTTTAGAGTTGGTGCATGTTGATGTTTTTAGACCTATCTCACCAAGAGACATTAATGAGAAGAGACATTATGTTCTTTTCATTAATTAATATAAGATAATGGAATTGGTATTTGTCATTTCCCATTATTTTGATGTGTCCATCTACTTAAAACAATATTAAAGGGAATCGGAAAGGGTTGTTGGGGAAAAAATATGAAGTTTCATATTGATAATGGTATGGAGTTCACAAACTATCAGTTGGAAGAATATCCCAAGAAACACGGGATGAGGAATCACGTTTCTTTAGTGAGAACTCCCCAACAGATTGAAGTGGTAGATAGGGGAAATCATATCATCAACAACATGGAAAGAACAATTCTTATTTAAAAAGACCTACCGGAGAAATTTTTGAAGGAAGTAGTTTTGACATTGGTCTACATTTCAAACAGGGATCTATTATGTCAGAAGGAAGGAAAGACTTTGCATGAGATTTGGTATGGAAAGAATCCAACACTGAAGTACTTTTTAATATTTGGATGTAAGTGCTTTATTCTCAAAAATGAAAAATAATGAAAATTTGAATCACATAGAGAAGAGGGGATATTTCTTCGATACTCATAAAAATGAAAATCATATAAAAATTTTAACAAGATGCTAGGAAAAGTAGTGGAGAGAAATGTTGTCACTATAGTGGAGAATGAAGAGAATATTCAACAACATACTAAATATTTTTCGGATGAAAGTGACGAGGAGACAAGAAACATAAGGGGAGTAGAAGTGGAAGATGCTGATTCAGAAGAAGATACTGAAGATGAGAAATAAGAATTCATGTTCTTATCCACAAAGAAGAAAAATTTTTGAGCTGAAATTGATAAGAAAATTATCATTGGTGATCAAACAACACATGTTCAAATAAGAAGAATGAATTCATTACAGTAGATATGTTTCTTATCTCGGGAAGATATAAAATGTTTTTCTAATGAAATTGGAGGTGAGAACTGGGTTCAAGATAAGAATGAAGAGATAGACTATATTGAGAAGATTCAGATGTAGGAGATTGTTTCGAAGCCAAAAAATAAGAATGTCATCCGAACTAAGTGGGTAATTCACAACAAGATGAATGATGATGGAATAGTGATTCGAAACAAAGCACGACTAGTGTGAAAATTCAACTCCTAGATAGAGGGTATTGATGTCAATGAGACATTTTCACTAGTTGCAAGGCTAGAAACAATCATATTATTCTTGGACATTGCAGTGAAATGATTGTTCAAGGTTTTCCAAATGGATGTCAAATCTACATTTTTGAAAGGTGTTCTAGAAGAAGAAGTTTTTATTGAGAATCCAATGATTTTTTTCATTCATGAAGATGAGAACAACGTTTTTTGGTTGAAAAATGAGTTGTATGGGCTGAAACAAGATCCAAGATCATGGTACTTGAGGCTTGATTCAACATTTGAAGAGGATTGGCCTTCAGTATGATGGAGTTGATTACAGTATCTATTTCAACAATGATATTAATCAAATGATGATGGTGCTGGTTTATTTTGATGACATAATATTTCGTGGACCAGATGAAGCTCAGTGGAGGTAGTTTTCTGAATTCATGAAAAGTGAGTTCGAAATGTCAATGATTTGTGAGTTGACATTTTTCTTGGTTTATAGGTGACATAAGGAAGGAATGGAACTTTCATTTCTCAATAAAAATATGCCAAAGAGGATCTGAGAAGATTTGTAGTGGAAAATTCCAAGGAGATGAAGACTCTAGTTGCTACCTGGGTGAAATTATCAAAAGTTGATGATGGTAAGACAATTAATATCATATAATATAGGAAGATTATTGGATGTTTACAGTACCTAATAGTGACAAGACCTAATATTGTTTTCACCACATTCCAAGCAGCGAGATACTAAATAAATACCAAGGAAAGTTTCATACTTGTAGTGAAAATAATACTTCGGTATATTAAGGGTACTATGGATTTTTGTTTGATGTATAATGATAAATCTCAGCCAGAGATTTTGGGATATACAGATGTAGACTGGGATGGATCAACAGATGATAAGAAATCTACAATGCGGGTTATTTCTATCTTATTGGTCTGTGTACTTCTTGGATAAGAGAGAAGAAATATTTCATTTCATTAAGCACCATATAAGATGAGTATATTACTACCACTAAATCATGCACACAGTTATTATGGATGAAGTAGTAGCTTGATGATATGGGAGTTGAATTGAAGTCTCTGATTGGAATCTAGTGTGATAATTTGAGTGATATCAAGCTTAGAAAAAATCCATTAAATCACTCAAGGAAAAATCACATTGAGATAAAATATCATTTTTATCAAGGAGAAGGTGGAGTAAGGGATAATGAAGTTGGAGTATGTGTCAATAGAGCTAGAGGTTGTGAACATTCTAACAAAGTTCTTACCCAACAAAGCTTTTGAGAGACATCAATTGGATCTGAGAGTCCAGTCGACTCCCTATACTTGAAAAAGTGTGGATGTGGGACCCCTAGAGGTTTGATGTGTTTTTTCCTAATGTAATTATATGTGTTTTTACCCTATTGCAGACCGTAAAGGAGTGAGCTTTGGGTTCATTCAGAAAGGGGGATAAAATGTGACTATTCAAGGGGTAAATTGTGACTTGTTATGAGAGAAAATTTCTTAAGTGAAGAAACAGGGAGAAGCATATAGGTAAAGATGTGAGATAGGGGGAGCAATGAGATATGGGATAATATTAAATCTGATGATTATTGAAGTGATCAATCAAAGATTATATATCTTGACAACTAAGGTTCTTGATGCATGCGAAAGAGTGGTATTGGAATGGTGTCAACAATTGGTGTCAGGAATTAAGTGAACCATTGATTAAATTTTCATATTACTCTTATTTCTCATGAAAATTATTTCTCATATGGTCTTATATTACATGGTGAGTGAATCATTTGTCATAATTTGAATTGAAAGATGTGAGTGATGGTAGATGGTAGAAGGAGCCTCAATGAGGTATCAAAGTGCACAAAATTGTTTTGAGAAGAGCTGTCAACAAACCCAAAGGGGGAGATTGTTGGACAAAAATCCCTCAATGTAACATTATAGCATTTTGGTTTCTTTGTGTTTGTTGATAAAGCAGGTTTTCATGGTAAATTTTCATGTTCCGGATATTTTGTTGAAAATACATGTTGACAAAGAACTATGACAACAAATTGGAATATCGGGAGGCGGAACAAAAGAATAGATATAAGGTGGTACTATTTTCTAGTGTTTGACAAATTTTTGGGTTTTAAAATTTGGAGTTTGGTGAGAATTATGAAAATTTTATTTCCTTGAAGATCTTATCAAAATATGGAAATGGCATGAGTTTTGTGAAGATGGTCTTCATGAAGTAGAATTTTCAAAATATGAATAATTTTAACGGTGATCTCTATGATTACGAAAATCTTCAAGAATGGTAGATGTAAAGAGAATTGTGAGGGAGTGTTGTAGTGGTGAAGATGCTCTAATGGATTCCAATTCATTTATGATGACAATTTTTGTGGTGGCACAAAGTGATTGATGGAACACTCTGCGATTACGATTAGCTCTATAATCTATAAATTGTTGTGGTACTTCATGAAATTGAGTGAATTTTGCCTGAAATTTAGAAGCTATGTGATTTGAGCTTACATAGTGTTGACATGGTGTGGAAGTTTCTAGAATGAGTGGGGAATGCCAATAAATAGTCCTTTACCCCCAAGAGAAGAGTAGATAGACCCAATTAAAAACATAAGTCTCTAGCATCGTGATGGAGGTTCGTAGAGGAAATGAGCTCTACTAAAGTAAGAGGAATTCATAGAGAACAGTTGTGCTCTGCAAAAGGAAAGAATTCCGTGAAGTCTAGTTCATATTTTCATATTATGTGTGCTTTGTGATGTATTGTTTGACCTTTTAAAAATTTCAAAGGAACTTGTGCTCTATGATGTCTTGAGCTCTACGAAGGCTTGAGCTCTGCAAAGCAGTGTTCTCAGTGAAGCAGTGTGCTCTTTGAATCAATCTTCTCTGTGAGTAGTGTGCTCTATAAAAGGTGTGTTCTCTATGAAGTTGTGTGATTTTATAAGATTGGGAAATTTGAGAAGGCTTGTTTGATCTTTTCAAAATAGGTATATTTTCTATGTTTTGATCTTTTCAAAAGTATTTCAAAGGTTATTTCCCAGTGTTCAATGGAAAAGTGGTATTCATTAGTGGGTGAATATTGGACTTCAAAAAAGAATCTATATATAGTGGATGATGCATTCATTATAGATAATTAAAGGACCAAAATGTCTTTAAACTATGATTGGATCTTATGAAGAAGTAGTGAGAACACTTCATTTGAGAGAGTAGTGAGCATTCAAATTGTGATCGGTTATAAAACAGGAGAGACAATGAGTCCACTTCGAACTTGTGAATAGCAGTGCGCTTATAGTGGACTTGGTACATTGGCATATCATCAGTGTATTCTCCTTGGACGTAGCCAAATGAGGGTGAACCAAGAATTTTTTTTGTGTCCTGTGCATGCTTTAAGGTTTTTTCATACTCTACAACAGGAAGGAGAGAGAAGAGAGTTTTTTCAAACAACAAAACAAGATCAAAAGGGTTAGTTATTTTAATCAGTCATACCCTTATTCACCCCCCTTAGGGTATCAAGCCTAGTGGACCTAATAAGAATGAACACCCTAATAAATTCTTCATGAACTAGGATAACTCTCTAAATCTTTCCTTCCATCTATAGATGATATTTTTTGACCAATTTCAACTGGGAACCCAATTCCTCTTGCACACCTTTCCAAACCCTAGATAAGAACCACATTCCCCTATGAGAAAAAATCATAGAGGGAACCCCATAAAGTTTCACAACCTATGGTACATACAACTATTTAAACTATTCCTTTTTCATCATCTTGTCAATTGGGAGGAAATGTATTGATTTCACGAGTCAATCAATGATCACCCGAATCACATATTTCTTCCTAGGAATTTTTTGGTAAACTAATAATGAAATTAATGGAAATATCATTCCATTTCCATATCGGAATGGGAAAAGGTTTCAACAAACCAACAAGTTTCTAGTGATCCACCTTAATTCTCTAACAAGTAAGACATCATAATAAAAAAAACTACAATCACAACCACAAAACAGGGCAAGGGAAGCAATGCATCTTATTAGTGATAAGAAAAAAGTGCTGATAAAGGGGTGGGCATTTATCAACTAGCTAAAAATGATAATAAATGTACCCTTTATCACCGCTAACAAAAGCACTGATAAAGTTGTATGCTTTATCAACACTTTTCTTAGCGCTGAGAAATGTTTTTAATAAAAAATATTATTAATTTATATAAAATTATTATATTTATATTCAATAATAATGTTTATTTTTATACATTAAATAAAATACTCATGTTTATAGTTAATATATAGATTTTAATAATTCAAAAATATATATTTTTTAATAGAAAAAAGTATTGATAATATTATAATTAAATATGTATATATATATAATTAAATAATTATAATATTATAATAAATTACATTAAATAATTAATATATTTATTATATTTATTCAATTTATTATATTTATTATATTTATTATATTTGTTAGAGATTTATTATATTTATATTTATTATATTTATTATATTTATTTATTTATTTATTTTTTTGAAGCATAAGGTGGAAAACCACCCCACACTTCTCAAGAATTTACTATAACAAAAAAAGGAGAAAAATGTTTACACGAGGTGCAATGAACTTGAACCAATAGAAGAATAAAAGAATTTAACATGAAAAAAGAGATCAGGCCCAAAAAATTTTAAGCATCATCTCAAATTGTAAAGTCATCATTTCTTTCACTTTCAGTCAATTGCAGTCTCTTCACTATATTCCAAGTTTCTCAATCCCTGGAAAATCCTTACAACCATCTTCAATAATGTCCATCCTCAGTTCTTGAAGATCCATACCAAACAGGCATATTCCAAAGAGGTTGCATGACTGCATCTTCCAGTGCGAAAATATGGAGGGAGTAGTGGAAGACTGCAACCATCCGCAGGATAGACCAGCTGGAAAAATCTTGAGCAGCATGTCAAGATGAAGAAACAGCAGCAGAAGAATCAAACCAAGGTAAGAAGTAGGAAATATGCATAGCAAATTAGTACATATCTAGAAGATCAAGTTACATCGAAACCTCGAGAAAAATTACTTCCAAGTGATGTCATTAAAATTAAGGGTTGGGTCCTTTTTAAATTCATCAACCACTTTGATGAACATCCTCTTTCGAAGATCAAGATACGTATCCGCTGACATCTCTACATTGTTATACTGACCAAAAGTAATGTTGAATTTCTCTTAAATCCCTGAGTCATGCTCATTTGGGAGCTCAAGATCTTCCGGTAATTGATATGGATTCCTATATGTAGGGTCATCATTCTCACAAGATGATTCTTCTAAGTCATAATCAGAAGAGGAAGATACAACATATGAGGAGGAAATTACATTATCACTAGGAAGTGGTTGTGGAGGAAGTGTGTTATGTACCTTTAAGTTAGCAGGAATAGAATGCGTGACGATTGTTCTTTTAACTTTAGTGGAGTCCCTACACTTCTAGGTGTTCTTAGAACTTGGTGTGATGAAACCATCAGAGTCAATTATAGATTTTTTAGCCTTTATAGAACTTGATTTTAGGTAGTCATTCTCCAATTGGAAATATTTGTGAAGGTCAAATGAAACTTCTTGATCCGCTTGCCCAGCTTCTTCCTCATTTTGCATAGAATTACCTACCTCAAGAATGGGTGCTTCAACATTGGAGGTTTCCTGAATTTCCTCCCTAGCAGTATGAAAGGTGTCAGTGTCACAGGGAGGGTTAACCATAGAGGTTTTGGTGGGATTCAGAATACAAGTATTAATAGGGGGTTTAGAGGCTTCTTTTTTTTACCCAAATCGGTTTGGAGCAAGCAGAAGATCGAGGAGAATAACAAGGGTTCTCACATTCATTTATGGAGTGACCAATGCATGAGAATTTCTTGCAGAATACTGGAACATTCTCAAAGACAACATCTTGAATGAACCCACTGTCTCCATTTTGTATCTAGAATCGTGAAGGGAGTGGTTTGGAGATATCGATTTCAGTGCAAATTCTATAAAGAGAGGTGCGAGTAAGATTAAGGGTAGCAGAATCTAACTTAATGGGTTGGGAAAAAAGACCGTCTATGGAAAATAACGCATTCTGTTTGTATAGGTGCATGGGGAGATTTGAAAAACCTAGCTAGAGAGGAACAATGGGAGGCTCAAAATCCAAATAGAAATATGGAGACCATTTAAATACCTTCATTTCACAACCCCCGAAAGACTAGAAACCCCGAGTCCAAAATCGGTAAAAATATTCCTTTGAGGAAAATTGAAATAGTACATGCAATGGGTTCAAAAGACCAATTTGCGAATTAACAAATCATATGCTTTCCAAGGTCTTGTGCATGAAGACAAGAGAGGGTCTACGATTAAAGAATTTACTGACCAAAGAAAACCGAAGATCCGAAGAGAGAGTATGCACCTCATCTATTGATAAGGAAATCACCGATAGACCTCGGTGGTGAAAATGTTTAGGGTTAATGCGTATAGAGGTCTTCGATTCAGTCGATGAAACATGGCCCGTGACAACATCTGCAAAGGATCAAGCATCCTGGTAGCTAGGTTGATCAACGGTATTAGGGTTTCCTCAATGGGTGCTCGAAGGCAGCGGCTCCAGCAATGAATCGAGCATTTTCTTCCCCACTCATCTAATGTTCATTATATTTATTTATTATATTTATTGGATTAATTCATTATATTTATTACATTTGTTATATTTAATATATTTATTTTATTTATTTTATTTATAAATATATAATACTTTTTAATATATATATTTATAATTAAAATTATTGAATATATATATGTTTTCCATTGAATTTGGTCAATGAATATATTGATCTTGTGTATATGTTATGTATCATGCATGAATGTTCATTATTACATTACATCACGTTATCCATTGATGTGGTATATTGCTTAATTCATAATGTTACTCATATGAACTATAGATGTTCTAAAAAAATGTACTTATAAAATTACATTAAATATATTTAAATAATAAATATATTTTATTATATTTTTAATGATATATAAAAATAATTTTCAAATAATTTTTTAATTATAATTATAACTATACATATAAATAATTGTAAATTTATATATATTATATTATAATTTTATTAATAAATATATATTAACAATTATATACAAATATTTATAAATATATACTATTTATAGTTATAATTATAACTATATATATATGTAAATAATTATAAAATTATAATAAATATATTTATTAAACTAATTATAAATTTATAAATATATAATTAAACAGATATATTTATAAATAAATATGAATAAATTTATATTTATATAATTAGTTTTTAATTTATAAAAAAATAAATTTATTATTTCGTATATAATATGTTTTATATAATTAAATAAATATGTATATAAATATATTTATAAATATTTATAAAAATTTTGATAAATAAATATAGATTTCATTTATAGTTATAAATAAATATTGATATATTTAAATAATTTTAAAATTATAATAAATATATTAATTATATATATTAAAAAAATTATAAATATTAGATATATAAATTTGTTATAATTTTATAATTATTTAAATATATATATATATAATTATATTTATAAATAAATATATATTCCATATAAATATTTATAAAATTAGAATAAATATAGTTATATATATCTATAATCTTTTAAATATATATAATTAATATATTTATATAATTATAAATATAATATGTATATTACTTATAGTTTTTTAATTACTTAAATTATAATTTTATAAGTATAAATAAATATATATTTATTTATAGTTATAATTATTAATAAATAAATATATAATAATAAAAATAAATTATCAAAATTATACCTTTATCAATGCTTTTTTAGCACTGATAAAGGTAGCCTTTGTCAGTGCTAAAAAGGTACTCATAAAAGATGTCTTTATTTGCACTATAATTTTAGCACTGATAAAGGACTATCATTATCAGTACTAACAAAGAATAGATAATTGTATGTTTATTAGTTCTTTTTATTTAAGTGTTGATAAAACATACCTTTTTCAGTGCTTTTATCTAGCATTGATAAAGGTTCAGGCATGTTTTATTAAATAACCCTAATAGGCTTTTCCTCCCTCACACCCTTTCAAACCTTCATGGAAGCTGACCCCTGCGCCGTCGAGATGTCTTCCACCTGGACCCCTCCTCCTCCTCCTCCTCCACCATTGCCTCCTCCTCCTCTGCCTCCTTATCCTCCTCCTCCTCCTTATACAACACCCTTTCCCACCTGACCTACTCCGACATGCCCTCCTCATCTGATGACTATCCCATCAACCTCCTTTATAACGCACGGATCCCCCCGATGAGTCTCTATTGTGGTTTCCCTAGTTTCCATTGGGTGTGTAGGGTTATACTGAACCTTTATGGGTAGGGTTTAGGTGTGATTCATTTCCTTTGGTTTTTAGGGTGTGCCGAGGGTCCGTGATGTCTTGTTCTCCCTTTTTTTGATGTTTCATTGCATTTGCACTCATATGAGGTAGGAAAATCCATGTTTTACATTCCAATTAAGTACAATTGATGCTAGAATGTTTTTAGTGAGTTCTTTGAATGGATTCCCATATTCACAATACACTTATTTAATCTTCTATAGTGTTTTCAATCTAGTTGGTTTTGTTAAAAATAGTTTCGATATATTTTTTCTTGGTTATGTTTAGGTGTGGTTATGTAAATTTTGTTCAGTGGATATAAAATATTGTTTTGATAATTTTTTCAAAATGAAAAGCACCTTCGTATTACTCTTGAATAGTTTATTATATTGATTTCTAGTTTGTGTAATTTGTTTTATCTATTTATAAAAATTTTAATAAACAATTTGTTTGTTTATAAAAACTTATTTATAAATTGTTTGGTCTATTTATGAAATTGTTTATAAATTTTTTGATTTGTTTATATAATTTCTAGTAAACAATTTGGGCTTATGGTAAAATTATTTATACTTTTTTTGGCTTTCCAAAAAAAATGTCTACAAACTGGTTAGCTTGTTATAATTTTTTTTATAAACTAGTTGGGTTGTTAATATAATTGTTTATAAATTGTTTGGTTTGTTTGTACAATTGTTGATAAATTGTTTGGTTTGTTTTATGAAAGTGTCTTCATTTTAGAGTTTTGATGGATTTTTTATTGAAATGTTTTTGGAGTGTGTTTGAAAAGGATAAGGTCCCTTTTTGATATTTTGAAATGTTTGGGTGTGTGTGTGTTTGAAACTCAAGGGAATGTTTGGAAATTTCATATGCTTTGTGTGTTTTAACTTGTCTTAAAAAGGAAATTGGGAACTTTTTGGTAAATCTTTTGTGTAAAGGCCCATTTGGACATGTTTATGTAAAAGTGGTATTTGCTGTTTTTGGAACTGGTTTCGGCTTGTGTTTGGTTATTCAAGAGGGATTTGGGGGGGGGCACTACTGCCATGTTTAAATTTTTTTCTTGGTTTTGTATGCCTCATGGTTATGTGTTTTTTTACATTATGAAAAAAATCATCCATCTCATTGTGGATATTCATTGCACCTCAGAATAACCTTTTTATGAAATTATTGTCCCTAAAATTTTAATTCATTAAAGGGGAGTATACAATATTTTTTTACATTGGATCATCAATGATGTGTTCTCCTTAGATGTATCCCTTTTTATTAAACCATTTAAAATACTTGTTTTCATTATATTTATTCATTTTAATTTGGTTTGTTGAGTGAAACATTATGAGTGAAGTATTTAATGAGTTCCATTAAATGAGGTAAAAATATCCTATAAAAGGGGTTAACATCATCAAGATTGTAGTTCTAAATATGGAAGTCCTAGATTCACCTATCATCTCAGGGTGATCATTTTTAACATGGTCTAAACAAACATAAATTTTATATGTATGAGTAAACTCATCCACTTATTCATTACCATCATGAAAAAATCATCTTCTTCATACCATGATTCACTTTAACTTGATAAAACACATTTACTTTGAAACATCCCTCAACCCCATAGAGCATCCAACTCATCCATGAGTATTTTAATAGAAATAATACCTTAAAAAACGTACCAATACCCATGACTGAATTTTATTAATAAAATATTCATATGATGTATCAAGTATGAATGTAATCTATATAACACGCAATAGGATAAAATTTCATTTTTAGAGAACTTTAATTATCAATGTAAAAATAATTTCATATTAATATTTTCTCTACTGAGATCAACTTGAAAATCTACCTTTTCAGGTCATATAATGAGATACTTATAAAAACATAAACAACCCAGAAATAATCAATATATATTCAATATCTCTATAAAATCTATGGTCCTTCATACACACCCCAAAAATGAATCTACATCTATCATGTTTAGCCTCAAAACAAACGCACCCCAAAAGGAACATGAAGTAGATCTCTTATTTAGGATAGATGAAATAAAATCTAAAATTTATATAACCATAACCAAGTAACATTACCTACAAAATAACCATCATACTTAAATAAATTATATATATAGAACCCCCTTAAATATAGCTTTGTTACATTCCCAGCCTCTAGTTTTACTCTATGATGCACATCCTTAGATGCTTAATGCACCTCTTCTTATTGAACCTCACGATAGAATAACAAAACTGACCTAAATATAATTACTTAAAATAGACTCATTCTAATTAAAAATATACAATAAATATTTAAACACACTTCCAAATGATCATTTCCATAATTATCTCTACATCATTCCTCCCCCAAGCTTATCATTTACACAATCCGCATCACTTGTAACTATACGATGAATAAAACCAAACCTATTAATATTCAATGAGTTTTTTAAGTTATTTCATATATATTTCTCCATATGTTATGAATTCGTCACATAAGTTTCAATCAACTATTAGTTTCTGAAGTCTACATAACACACTAGGTTCAACAAACATTACTACCATACAAATGAGGAAATCCTTAGCAGTGACTACTCTAATATCCAATCTATTAAAGATTTATCATATATGATACTATCAGGACCCACCCCCATAGGAACTCTAGTGGAGTTGGGAATATATTAGTGTCTAACACCCCCATCCTATAATTAAATGGACATGGGCTAGTTACAATTAGAAATGTAAAGATATAGCCCAGGCTGGTATCATAACCAACAATTGACCTAACTTTCCACTAACATAATAGGTGTTCATGATCCATATGGGATAGCTACAATCCCCTGGTAAAAGATTCAATTTTGTGGAATATTTTAACCATAAATTAGAGTAAATTCAAAATTATCTTTCACCTGAAAACAAGACATGTCCCATTCATAAGTTGAACAACTAGGAAATAATAGATATGTGGAAAATAAATAAATAGGAAGTTGATATCGTAGATGGAAAATAAAATACCACTATTGACCAATAAAACTATTTAACCAGACATGTCCCATTCCCAAATCTCATTGGACCTATTTTGGATAGGTATAACATATGAGTTCTCATTTTATGTTTTCTTTTCAGTTGGAAATCTCCTATATCACATGCCTCTCCACCACTGTGAACGCACCTCTGTCGTGCGCTAAATGACACCTTCATGGTGAATTTTCTCCTCTTATATATTGGTTTCTTCTTGTTCACTTGTTATTACTATTTCATATTGATGGTTATGTTATGAATTGTATGGGCCAAACTCCAGGCTGAAAGTCGTTGTCGTTAGTGGTCCTTGTTTACGCAATAAATGAATTGCATGTTGGTTGGTTCATATTGAATATTTGAATATAGAAATTGGTAATTTATGTATACTTGGATAATAAATTATTTCCCCGTGATGATAAAATTTTGTGATAACCACTTAATTAACAATCATAATTGAGTAATGGGTTCTTTTTAAAATCTAAAATTGTGCTTGTTTGGTATCTATGGTGTTGTGATTGTGAGCACGATTGTGTTTTTATGGTGTTGCGGTTATTGAAATGATTATTATACCATTTTTTATGTTCTAGTTCCTCCACCATTGAATATAAATCCAAACCTTACCCATTTCAATGGCACCACCACTTTGTTACTAGTGCAATTCCATTGAATCTTAGAAAACCACTTAACTGGAGGACTATATGGGAAACCTTATGGACACCCTAGTCAAATAACCATAACAATACATATAATAAATACATCCACCTAGAATAAATCTATGGAAATCATACCATCTATTAGTTTAGTACAATTGTTCTTGACTTGAGACATTATGTTTCAAGAGAAACACTAAAAAGCTAGTTTATAACAGTGCATATAGATCACAAGTGGGATACTAAAACAATCTAGTGCAAGGGATTCTCATAGCTAGTTCCATTGATTAAGTTTTTGGGAAGATGGGTGTGATCTACTTTGGTTCTGAGTAATGCATAGAGAGTTAAGGGTATTGTTTACCATAGCTGGTTCCATTTATTATAGTTGGATTATAACCCTAGTTGAACATCTTTTGTGTAATTATTTTCATAAATATTAATATTACTAAATCAAATGGGATTAATATAAATAATGAATGGATGAATTCCAATAAGTTGACAAAAGAGTATGAAGATGACATGAAATACTTTATGAAGTTTGAAAAATATCATGCATATGACCCCTCTCAAATAATTTTTCCATTTTTACGCTGTTATTATTCACAAAAAGTTAGTCCAGAGGAATTAGAAGAACACTTGATCTGCCACGGAATAGATTGAAGTTATTATTGTTCGAATAAACATGAAGAAAAAAATAATATAGGTAGTGGCTGGAATAGCACATCTTTTTATGGATCATCTAATATAATTACAAGCGTGAACAATGAAGACAACTGTATGGAGGATGTGATTACAAATGTGAATGATGATGAAGATCATATTGATGAAATGACAATGAAAGTTGAAGATGAACTTCTTGATTGCCCAAAATTGTTTGAGAAGTTAAAGAGTTGTGAAAAGATGCCATTGTATGATGGTTGCACTAAATATACAACATTGTCAGACGTACTAATGATGTATAATTTGAAATTAGGTAATGGGTGGAGTGATTCTAGTTTTACGGAACTACTTGCTCTCCTAAATGACAAGATCCCAGAATATAATGATCTCCTAATCCGATCATATGATTCCAAACGAATGTTTCAATTGATGGGTATGATCTCTAAAAGAATAAACACCTGCACAAATGAAAGTATATTGTTTCTCAAGGACCATAATTCACTTAATTAATGCCCAAAGTGTTGTTCTTATCAATAAAAATAATATGAATCATTTCCTATGAAATATTTATGGTACTTTACAATCCTTATAAGGTTTAGGTGACTATATAGAACTGAGGAGACTGCAGGAGGATTTAAATGACATGAAGATACAATAATTAAATATGGAAAACTACATCACCTGATAGACTCTCCTTGGTGGAATAGAATTAATCATGAGTATCATGAATTTGGAAATGAGTTGAGAAACCTTCATCTTGTGTTATCTACCGATGGAGTGGATCCTTTTGGTTTTCAAATTAGTAGTCATAGTACAAGGCTGGTTATATTGGTAAATTATAACTTACCCCTGTGGTTATGTGTGAAACAAAAATAAATCATGTTATCTATGCTTATATAAGGACTAAAACAATCGAGTAATGATATTAATATTTATTTGGCTCCATTGATCGAGGATTTAGAATTATTGTGGGATTCAGGTGTTACATTGTATGATATTTACAAAAATAAATATTTCACTTTGAGATCCATGTTGTACGAGATGATAAATGACTTTACATATGGAGATTTGTCAGGATATAGAATTAAAGGAACCCAAGGGTGTCCTGTTTTCATACAAGGTATAAAATAAATTAGGTTGAAACATTAATAAAAAATCATGTTTCAAGGACATCGAAGATTTCTACCCCAAAATATTAAGTACCAGTTTTAGAAGACATCATTCGATGGAATTTCATAAGAACATACAACACCATCTACACTAATATGTGATCAATTGTTTGAGAAAGTAAAATATGTGTACACTACTTTTGGTAAAAAAAAAATGGAAAATCTTATGAAAACCGGTTGGAAAAAGTGATCATTTTTTTTGAATTATTATACTAGAATTTTCTGTATGTCAAAAAATTTCTTGATGTTAGGCATGTTTAAAAAAATGTATCTGATAGCGTCATTGGCACATTCTTAAATACACCTGACAAAACAAAGGATGGAATTAAGGCTAGGTTGGACATGGTTGATATGGGAATATGAGAAGATTTGGCGCCAATGAAGGGTGAAAAACAAACATTTCTTCCTCATGCTTCTTACACTCTTTCTAGGCTTGAGAAATATAAAATTTTCAACTTCTTGAATGACGTAAAGGTTACAAAGAGGTATTAATCATATATAAATAACATCATGTCTATGAGAGATTTAATGTTAAAGGGTCTGAAATCACATGATTGCCATCTTTTAATGCAAGATCTAATTCCTACAACTTTACATTGTATTTTCTCCAAGAATGTCTTCTATACATTAACAAAGCTCAGTTTCTTATTCAAAGATATATGTGGAAACGTTATAGACCCGGATAAATTTCCAACTATGGAAAGAGAAATTTTCGTAATATTTTGTGAATTAGAAATGTTCTTCCCTCTAACATTCTTTGATATGATAGTTCATTTCATGGTTCAATTGGTGAGAGGAATTTGACTATCTGGTCCTATACATTATAGATGGTTATATCCCATTTAATGCTATATGAAGATTTTGAAAGGGTATGTCAAAAATAGAAGTCGGCCAGAGGGTTTTATTATGGAGGTATATATTGTTGAGGAAGCCATTGAATTATGTACTGAATACTTTCCTGGTGTGGAAAGCATTGGCCTACCAAAATATCATCACATTGGGTGGATTGAGGGTGAAGAAATTTCTAGAAAAGTGGTTGTCACAATCAATATTATAGATCAGGAGTAGGCCCTCCTTTACATTTTTCATAACGGTTTCATCGTTGACGCATATGTTCAAACCCAAAATTAAATTCTTAGGCATTTGAATCCATATAGGGATGAAAAATTGATATCAAATACCCATAATCTATAGTTTATAGGATGGTTTCAGGACCATATTTTTAATAAGTTAGATGAAAGTTCGGAATCAATTTCAGAACGAGTTCGATGGCTAGCCGGAGGACCAAGTGTTTGTGTGTATTATCCTATAATGTTTATGTAGTTAAAAGTTATACATTCTATAAAAATGAACATGATGAAGACAGTACCATGAAAAATAGTTGGGTTACACTTGTGGCTGAAGTGATGCATGTTTCTAGTGCTAAGGAAAACAAATCCAATTTATGTGAATATGTCATAATTTGGAATCATCAAACAAATATGGGAGTTGGATTATATGAAATTCCTAGTGCCAATTTTTCAATGCAGGTGGATTGATAACAGGATTTCTGTTAAAATAGATTAATTAGGATTAGAGAATGTTGATTTCTATAAGGAAGGAGAGAATGAAGAACCATTTATAAAGACATCACATGTAGTACAAGTATTTTATGTTCCAGATCCCGCAAACCAAAAGTAGTCAATTGTTCTGTTATCGACAAAAAAAACTAAATGGTCGGATGAAAATTCAATAGAGGATGACCCTTTCATTGGGACTTTGTAATAATTTTGCAATTCTCCCAATGTAGATGGAATTTTGAATGTTATAGGAGACCATAATGAAAGGATTTACATAGTTGATAGATGGTTCAAATATCTTTAGCCTTTACAAAAAATGATTTCAATAATCATGTTATTTTTTTATTGTAATATACATTTTGATACCTTATGTTAATATCTATTCTCTATTGATTTTATGTAATATAAATTAAAAGTTAAACAAATTTTGTAGATAATGACTTCTACACCTATTGATGCGCCCAATCCTGGGGAAAAAAGGTCTCTCAACCTACTGTTGCTAGTCCCAGTGTAGAGGAACAACAATTTTCTCAAATTGTTACTGCTGGTCCTAGTGATAAGGTACAACAGGTTTCCCAACCTGTTATTGTTGGTCCTAGTGCTGATGCGAGCACTCCATAATAGCATAATGATGATGCTGAAATTGGGGAAATGGTAGGCAATGAAACCCTGGCAGTGGAAAAAAACAAGAGCGTTGTATATTGATAGTTTTAGCCAAAATCCTTAAGGAAAAAGCAAAAGGCATCTAATTTTAGGTGGGATGGAATAAACGGGGCCAACATGTTAACCCCAATAAAGCCATGTTTAGTAGCCACATTAGAATCGTCACTCAGTAATGTGTTCCGGTTGATGTACAGTAATGGCACCATGTTGTCACCGGGCTTAAGACACTAATGTGAGAAAATATTATGGTAACATTATGATATCATTTATTTAATTTAATAAAATAAAATAAAATTCTAAAAAATTGAAAAAAATTTCATCATCCCTTGCTGAGTGCATTTATAGTAGATGCCTCACACAAAGAGTATGTATTAAGAGTTTCAAGAAGGATTCATAGAGGCTTATGCAAAATTTTAGTGAAATATCATCTTAAATATTTTTAAGGTAAAATCAATCTGCACCCACCTATTCTTTATGCACACTTGATATCCCAAGGAGCATGGGATGCGTTTAGTAGCCATCGTGCAGAGAATACTTTTCAGGTACATTATGTCTGGTAATAATTTGTTTTTTTTTTGTATGTATTTATCACTTTTATTAACAGTTTTTTATTTATGAAACAAAAACTTAGTTCTGAAAATAAGGAATGGGCAGTGAAATTAGCACACCCCTTCTGTAAAGCAAGGATGGGCTACAATTCACTTGAGAAAAAATTGGTATGTATTTTAAATCTACCATAATACTTTTATGGGATATAAAACAACATTATATCCATGATCCTCTATTTATATGCTGATTGATGAATCGAAATCAAAAGAAACTTCCATCCCATGACATGTTCTATGGAAGGTGGCTTGTGTAAATAAAGAGGGGATACTGATAGATGAAAACACACAAAAAGTGTGGGAAACATGTGTAAGTATGGCATAATATAATTTTTTCTCTTTAATTCACTTTTATAAAATAATGAATACTTATTTTCCTATATTTTCTATCTAAAATAGTCACATGAATCAACAAGACCCTCACTAGATGAATACAAACATTTAGTGGACTTGAAGAAGCTAGAAAAGTATGGTCGCGTCAGAGGTGAGATTTTTGGGGTGACACACCAAACATGTTTTGAGAAATAAAAAAAAGTGGAGGATCAAACTGATGAAATGAAAAGGATGAGTGAAACATTAGTTATATTTCAAGAATAATAATAGCACCAGAGAGAGAAGATATAAAGTTTTATGGGGGAGGAAAAGAGAAGAAACAACTCAAGAACAATCTATGCATGAAGATATCGCCCCACCCTCCACCAATTTTGAGGCAAGAAATTCCCCTAAAAAACATGACTTAGCTGAGGTAATCAATGATATAATAATTGTTTCTGTGAAATTTGAATAACACAGACACATATAACTTTCCTGTGCTAGTATTCTACACGGTGAAAATGATTGTGATTTATATCTATCAGCTCCCAGCCATCACCATGTAGCAAGTTCTACAGTGTTCAATATACTATACACCATAATACACAACAGACCACTTTTAACAGGTCATGTTAGAGTGTCAATTAATGTAGCTCATGAGCTGAGTTCCAAGATACCTATTCCAAATGATGATGAATACATTCATACAATCGAACATGTTGTTGGAACATTCATCACATGACCATAAATTCTTGTAAAAAACATTTCAAAAAGGAGGTATTCATTTTCAATTTCTTTTTCAAGATGAACCTTTAACATTTAAGGAAGAAAGGTCTCAACTAATGAATGTTACTACAGAATGATGAAGGGCAGGGGGTGAAATGAAAGATCGGATAAAAATTATCTCAAGGATCAACCGACCAATCAAAATGATCTACTAAGAACACCTTCACCCCACATATTCAATATCAACATTTCATATCATTATAGGTTCTTGTGGATACAAAGTTTATAGATGGAAATACTCACACAGTTGATTTTGAAAAAAAATATATATAGAAGAGAAGAATCATATTTCATTAGTGATGAAAATGTAAATAAAATACTCAAGTATGAATGGCTAGGTGCCTCAATTGTAAATTTATACATGAGGTATATTTTAATTATTTGATTTTACAAGAGCTAATATAATATGATAATTATGACTAAATACATTTCATATTTTTTGTAGGAATATATATGAAAAATAATTGAAGTGATTTCCCCATGAAAAATAATTTGGACTAGTTATTCCCCACATCACCTCTTCAAAAGAAGAAATAAATTCTGATAAAGAGGGTGAAATAATGTCATCCCTACTAAAATTATTTGAAAACAAAATTATGGATGACAGACTCTTTTTAATACCAATGATGCATGAGTAAAACTCTTAAATTTAATCATATCAACTATATTTTCATTTATTTCATTACTTATTCCTTTTGGTGTTTTTAGGCATCATTGGATGCTCATTGCTGTCAATTTGGATTCTCTAAATATTTATTTTATGGATGCAATGAATGAATATCTAATAAACCAACCATACAAGATAGTTTTTTTCAATTTGTAATACACTAGATAGAAAATTTTAGAACTAAACATCTAGTTATATAATTTATATTATCTTTTAATGAGGATTCTGTTGTGATAAGGCTATACATCAATATCATCTACATCATGGAATGAATCTAGAGCCTAAGGACAAGAACACCAACAAGATCTAAAACTAGACAAGTATCAGGGTATATATAATAAGATTACACTATCCAAACACATATAAAAATTGACTTATTTTTCTTGATGTTTCTATAGTGTCCAAAAAAAATAAACGAAAAGGACTATGGTTATTATGTTTGTAAATTTATGAAAGATATCATATTTCATCAACAAACTAGCATCCCTGAAGAGGTATTTTCAAACATAATTACTAGTATATTTAAAATATTTTTTAATCCTTTGTGTATTTATATTTTTTCAGAACTACCATGACATTAGAAAAAAATAATATTCACAAGATGATATATATGTGTTCATAAACAAATTGGAAGCCTACCTGATGGAATATTGTCCACAAATAGGATGATAGTAAATTCATACTACTTATGTTATCCTTATATGATCATTAATATCTCCCTTTTTTACACTTATTGAGAAATATGATCACCCTTTCTTATGTTTCATATCCTTATGTTGTGAAGACTGGTTTTAGAAATGATTTGTCTTTCTAGTAAGTAATAACTCAATGAGAGTCTCTTATGAAATATTCCTTTGTGTTTCCATGTTTCCAAAAGCACTAGACCTAAACTATTATGGCATGGATCATTTATATTCTGTATTTTGGTCATTTATTTTGTTGTTTCTACTGAAAACTAGAAAAATTAATTTTGATTGTTTTTTATACTTCAGGACAACGATACATGAGTCATTTGTGACGTGTACAAATCAATCGAACCTCAATCTGGCACACGATGTGACTCGTATGTCTAAAAGGGTTTGTTATCAGTTTAAAATTGAAATTTTAGCTCAAAACATGTTACTCACTAAAAACCAAGAAAAATTTCTCTAATTGTCTTCATAATTAAGGATAAAGATTCACAATTTCTTTGTGATGTGTATAAAGTAGTCTTATATCAAACCAACCCACGATGCAACCGATATGACTCAAAATACATGTTTCCAGTTTGAAATGACATTTTATTAAAAAAACACAACTGACATACTATGAATTGAGAAAAAACATATGGACTGTTTTGATACTTTAGGACAATGATCCATAAGTCATTTGTGACATTTAGGAATCAACCTCACCTCAATTAAATGCACAATACAACTGGTATGACTCAAAGTGTCTCTTTTTATTTAAAATTGACAATAATTTTATAAAAAAACACAAGTGAAATACTGAAAACTAAACAAATGCAATTGGATTGCTTGGATATTTTAAAAAAATGATACATGAGTAATTTTGGACATGTAAAAATCAACCGCATCTCAATCTGACACACGGTGTGACTGGTATGGCTAAAAGAATATGTTATCGCTTTAAAATTGACATTTTAGGTCAAAACGTGTCACTCACTAAAAACCAAGAAAACATGCTCCAATTTTCTTCATAATTTAAGAAAATAATTCATATGTTCTTTTTGACATGTATGAAGAAGTCTCATATCAAACTAATGAACTATGTAACCTGTATGACTCAAAATACATGTTTCTAGTTTGAAATGACAGTTTAGTAAAAAAACAAAATAGACATACTAAAAACTGAGAAAACACATTTGGATTTTTTTGATACTTTATTACAACAATACATAAGTCATTTGTGACATGTAAGAATCAACCACTCCTCAATTAAATGCACAATGTGACGGGTATGACTCAAAGTGTCTCTTTTTATTTAAAATTGACATTAATTTTAGAAAAAAACGCATGTAACATAATACAAACTGAGCAAACACATTAAGAATGTTTTGATAATTTGTGAATATGCTCCATTAGTCATTTGTGACGTTTACGAATAAACAACACCTCACTATGACTCATGGTGTGACAGGTATGGATAAAAGTTTCTATTATCAGTTTAAAATTGATATTTTAGCTCAAAACATGTCACTCACTAAAAACCGAGCTAACCCACTCCAATTTTTGTCATAATTTAGGATAATGATTCATAAGTTTTTTGTGATGTGTATGAAGCAGTCTCATATCAAACTAACACATGATGCGACCTGTATCACTCAAAATGCATGTTTCCATTTTCAAATCACATTTTAATAAAGAAACACAACTAGCATACTAAAAACTGAGAAAAACAATCGTATTGTTTTGATACTTTAGTACAATGATCCATAAGAAATTTCTAACATGTAGGAATCTAACACACCTAAATTCAATCCAAAATGTGACTCGTATGACTCAAAGTGTCTTTTTATTTAAAAATGACAATAATTTTAGAAAAGAACAAAAGTGACATACTGTAAACCAAACAAACACATTCAGATTGTTTTGAAACATTAGGACAATGATCCATAAGTAATTTGTGACATGTATAAATCAACTGCACCATTATCCAATGAATGATGTGACTGATATAAATGGAAATGTGTCATTTAAATTTAATACTAATTTTAGTAAAAGAACAAGTGACATATTCAAACCCAATAAAACCCATTCGGATTGTTTTAATATTTTAAAATAACGATCTCTGACTCATTTTTGACATGTAGAAGTCATCCACACATCAATAAAACACATGATGTGACCGTTATAACTCCAAATTTTTATTTTATATTAAAAATTGAAATTTTATTAATGTATTTTTTCATATTAATGTTTAATTTATTTCATTATAGTATTACGAACCTAATATTTGTTTTTTTATATAGGTGGAATTTTTTTCTTGAGTTTGGATGCTTTTTTCGGCAACTAATACCACGAACGAATATTTTTGAGAAGGGATCACAGATGCCAAAGGATGAAAAATCAATGTTTTTAACTATTTTTTGGATAATTGTAATTGTAACCATATAAAATATTATTTGAAATGCATATAGTAGTGTGTTTTTTTATATTCATGGGGTCATGTAAATGTATATAGCATTGTTTGTGAATCTATTGTGTGCAATGTTTCATTATTATGTGCTTTGTTAATGTGCAGGTGCTATTTGATGCAGGTGTGCAGGTGATGGGTGTGTATTTAAATAAACAGTACATGATAGGAAACTAGGCCTTTATTAGCAATATTTTGAGCACTGATAAAGGGGGGACCTTTACCATTGCTTTTTCTTTTGTGCGGATAAAGGGACACCTTTATCATCACTTTTTTAGCATTGTTAAAGAGATCCCCTATCTTATCTGCAATTATCAGCACTTTTCTAGTGCTATTAAAAGCAATTTCTAGTGCTTTTAAAAGCCATATTTGTAGTAGTGAATTAACTGTCTAATCCCCATCCACCAATACCAATGTCTCAATTCATGATACATCTTGGTATTCCCTAGGTGTACTAACCAACTAGATCGGTGTCCATGGTCCATCGGCTCCTACCTTAGAAAAAATGGAATATTCAACCTGTTATGGAAACACAAATCACCACTGGGAGACCAAGACCACTCATCTGAGGTCTACCCACCATTAAGGATTTTACTAAAGTGTTTTAACTATGCGTACAATATCTGCTCGAGCTGAACATGCTCATCAAAGTATGATTCGAACTAAATTGAATCCAATAAAATCTACCCACCAGCCTCCTCTAATTCCAATCTCTTCTCAATAAACAATCTCACAAAACTCCACTCCTCAATAGATTTCTCCAAGGCCTAGTTTGGTAATTTTCCACTCAAATCATTGGCGACCACATTACTTTTATAGGGGTGTATTCAATATCGAAATCCAAATTCTTGAGATACTCAACCAAAAATATCTATCAAAATATAATATCCCTCCAAGAGAAATATATACTTGAGACTATTATGACCAGAATATGCCATGAACCTCTCCCCAAAGAGAAAGTAATTCCATGTTTTGAGTTCATGCATAACTGATTCCAACTCAAGATCCTAGGTAGAGAATTTATTCTCATTAAGGAATAATTTATGTGATCTATATACTACCACATACCTCCTCTACATCAATACACACCCAAAACCCATACCAAATGAATCATAGAAAAATCATAACCCCAAACTAGATATAGATGGATCAGAACATGAGATTAATTCTACCTCATGTTTAGATCCTCAAAAGATCTCTAAAATTTGTTTCCCCGCTCAAATTTTACACCATGGTGGGTTGAAAATGTTAGTAGAGATGCAAGTTTAATGAAATCCTAAACAAACCACCTATAATAACCCGCTAAATCCAAGAAACTATGAATGTCAAACACATTCCCAGGTTATTCCCAAGACATCATTAATGTATCTTTTCAGGATCAACTGATACTCCCCTCTTAGATATAACATACCCTAGATGCTTCACTTCCCTAATCCAAAACCGACATTTGGAAAACATTCCAAATATAAGTTTTTCCCTCAATGTCCTAAGGATGATATAAAAATGGTCTATATGATCCTCCTATTACTTGGAGTACATAAAAATATCATCCATGTACATGACAAAAAAAGTTTCTAAGAACTAATTAAATATTTAGTTCATTAATTACATAAATGTCATAGTACCATTAGTTAGACATAATAGAATAACCATAAACTGAAAATTTCCATAAAAGATCCTAAATTATGGCCGGTTATTGGATCTGATACTAATTTGTAATGAACCATCCCAAGTCAACTAGACGATTCACATGAGTTGGACCTCAAAATAGTGACAATAAATGAAGAAATACAAGTCTCATGTATAATTAAATAACAACATAATATAGTGAAAAATAAAAGAATACACATCCAGGAGAAATAAAAATTACATCTAAAAATCACAAACTATAAAGTTAAAATAGAACAGACTAAAAAATTATCTATGTGACCATCTGTCTCCCCCAAACCACCCCACTGTGTAAGTGATGGGAAATAAGAGAAACTGGCATGCTACAATATTTTCTTCCCTTTTACCTGATTCATAAAAAAATCTAAAATATCCCAAATGAAAAAAGTAGGGTGTGAGAAAAAACCTAGTATTATTATAATAAAGATTCTATATATGTTATAATATCAAGAATTCATTAGATATAGTTTTAAAACAAATCTAATTTATAATTATTTTTCATAAGATTAAACCAGTAAATCATCCCTTTGTTTTGATGAAGTCATAATATATTCAAAAAATCTAAGAATCTGTCAGGTATAAATAGAAATTGGTAAGTGTAGGAAAAACTAACCATGATTAAAAATAATTTAATTTCATTAAAAAATATAAGGTTATTTAAAAGAACATAAATCAATTCATGAATTAATACCCTTTTATAGAGACACCTACCTCAAGAATAGAGGAAACCTAATTTCCTTCGAAAATATAGATTGGAAATAAGTAGATAATTATCTAAAAGAAAAGAAATAGTGTAAAACTAAAAATCATCACTAAAAAACACAAATGAATCAAAAAATGATCCATAAACATATCCAATGTTATTGACACTAACAATAAAGATTAAGAATTAGAGATATTGGAAATCCAAGAAGAGGAAAAATAGTTTCAGAGGTCAAACACTAAATAAGGTGGGTTGAAAAAAAAGGAAAAACCACCCACAACAAACCTGAAGGAAGACTATAGTCAATGAGGGATGCTTGAACAAATAATGGGAGAGTATTTATATGCACATCATAATAAGAATTCTGGGACCAAAATAATTCCCATAATGGATTACTTATTCATTGTGTTAATTCTATGAGTTGTGTGTATGCTAAAAAAGGCATCAACTTGGGTTAAATTATCCCTGATTGATGTTTTCATGATTTGAAAATGATTCACATATTGTAAATTTCCATTGCTGTAAACCATTTTTTTACAGCGTGGTCCTAGAACCGATTCACATCTTATATTGAACTCATGACATATTCCTAGAAAAAGATTCACATTGTGAATAATATTCATGGTGAGAATATGTCCTACTAGAAGTGTCCAGCCGAGGTCCAACAAAAAGTCATAGAACAACTCTAAATCCCACTGAACCCAAGAATCAAGAACATAAAATTAATTGATATATAATTTCCTTCATGGGAAGTTACATTAGTACTATTAATAAACATAAATTAGTACCCATATAATAATATCCCATATAATTTTCCAATAAATTTATCTTATGTTTGATGTACTTTTAGGGTTTTATTAAACTCATTAAACATCTATATAATTCCTTCCACTTATCTCTGTGACCATATGATAAAACTCTCCCATGAAATACCTTTAGTTTATCCCATCTATGAAGTAATCTTATTTTAATAATGATGATACATTGGAATCATATTCATAATTTTTAACTCCTTAAAGAAAATATTTGAACTCCTTAATTTCTTGATTCCAAATGTTATGATTTTAACAACTTCTGTTTTCTAATTAAAATTTCTTCATTATGATGTTTCTTGTAAACCATTCCATCAATATTTTCCATTAATTTTATTTTTTTAGTAAATGAAACTATTTACATTTTTCTTTACCAACACATCTGGATATTATTTAGTAAATAATGTAATTTTCACTTCATTATAGTAACAAACTGTATCTCTTTAAATTTTTCTTTACCATTAAAACCTAAAATCTTTTAGGATATTATGTTACATACAATTTTAGTTTTGACTAAAATGATCCTTTAATTAATAATTTTTTTAATTTCACCAAGTCCAAACATACTCCCACTATAATCTTAGATACTATATTCTCTTCAAAATATCCTGATAAGATAGAAAAAATTACTCGTGTTTAAGAAATAAAAATTATTTTCATTAATCATTACATTGGAAAAATAAACTATCACTAACCATATCTCATATGGTATTATATGTGTTTGAACCAATTTTCTAAAAAATAATATTTTATTCCCTAAAATATGCCACTTTTTAGTGGTGGGATTTCTTTCCCTCATATTTTAACAAAAATATGTATAAAATTTTTCATCCTCGATAAAACATTTATATCCTTATATTCTTCTCAAAATATGTTATATAATATGATGTAAGATAATACATATACATATAATCCATCATCACATATTGTTTATAATAAAAATTTATTAATAAAGAACTTCTCTTATTACATAAGGGAAATGAGATGAAAAAACACATCCATTATTTTCATCTGAGCATGATAAATACCATTATATTCAACTTTATAAATCAATAAATTTTGATTCATCACTCAAATTCATAATAATATATCTATTAATTATTTCATTTTATTTTTATATCTTGTATATTTACAAAATTTGAAGATTATACATGTGGTATCATATACCCTTCAAAATAAAAGAATTTATTTCCCTAACATCAACACCATACATGGAATTTACAGGGAGTCTCTCCAACTCCTTTTAGTATTCTATGAAATTATATCCTAAAAAGCTTCTAAAATTAACATTATCTTTTATATATATTGAAATAAAAGTAATATTTAATAATCATGAAGAAATTTATATATATAATAGAAGATTTTATAAAATAAATATCATGTTTTACTTTCTTTTAATGTGTAATTTTTCCCAATAAAATGATAAAATCTTTTATAAAAACTATCATACGAATAAGGGTTACAAGATCCTTATTTTACTAATCATTCAGTCCAATTGTTTATTCCTCTCGCCACTTATCTATTTAGATAGACCAGCATGAAAATCATATCATATATGACTCTTGGTTAGTTGAGAATAAAAAAATTTCCCCATACATCATATCGTTAAACCCAACACCATTCCTTTAATATCATTACTTAGTTTTTCCTAGATAATTTTAATCCAAAGAAATCAAAAAAATGAGTCACTTAACATTTGGGTCACCTCTTTACTTTCATTCCTCACACATGAAAATCCAAAGGCACCCAACATTAGTATGAAACAACCTAGTTGTATGATTAAGGTATTGATAAGTGTCGATTCTAGAAGGGATCTAAGACTTTGTATTTTTGAAATAGAATTAATCTCACCATATTATCTCATGTATTCCCTTTACCTGTATGCATTCCTATAGTGATTTAGTTTGGAATATTATTTCATCCAATAAATAAATATGTTCAACCCATATTAATTTCTATCTCTATAACACTTGTTGGGTCACTGATATATCTTGTTTGGGGTTTAATTAATTTATTTATTCCTTCTTAGAGGTCTTGGGAGTTGAATGTTGAAAACCTCATTTTTTTAGTGGAACAAGCCTTGGAACACTATTATTTCATAGTTAGTAGTAAGAACGAGAGTGTTATGTTTTGGGGATACTATAATTTTTCATAGTTTCCACATGGTTATAAAACCCATATGTGTGTATTTATAAGTTGTGAAACCTTATTTTGGGGAGGTAATGGCTTCCACATGGTTAGTTCATAGTTGTTATAATCGTGCAGCCAAACCATGCAGGTTTTTCAATTGATCATATTTTTTGTAAATTACTATATTTTCTCTATAAATATTTACACCATGTCACTAATTTTTCCTCCCCATTCATGTGAAAAATATCCCCCTTTTCACGGACCTTCCTCTATTTGAATTATTATTGTATATCCCTAGATTTTTAGAATTTTATCTTAAGTTAATATTGATTTATCTTGGATTATTCCTCCTCAACTCTTTTTCTTCCTTTGTTCATCCAATTTCAAAGAGTTGTGGAACCCTAGAATACAATGTGGAAGAATATTGGGTTTTAGATGTGGGTTTTTTTTATTGTATGTTTTTTAGGTGTGTGAGGAAACTTCCTAATTGATTCAAGTGGTTTTCATAGAAGGTGATGATTTTTAGTTTTATTTCAAAGAAGGTTTCTATATTTAATGGATATTTTCCATGACTTAGCATTGTATATTATTTTCCTCTAGTTTTGTTTTATCAAATTTCTGGAAAAAAATCATTAGTGATGGTTTGTTAAAATACTTACCTAAATTTTTGAGATGTGTTTGATAAATTTACTCAATAAGGATTTTTGTTTTCAAATTAATTTGAAGAAGGTTTTTAAGGGTTTTAATATAATTACCCAGGATTTTATAACATGGATATTTTACCTTTTTGGATTAATATTTACTACATTAAAAAAACTCATACCCAATGACTGTAATAGTTTAGTGCCTTTGGAATCTTAGAACACAATCTTATAAATTGGTAAAAGATCATCAACATATCTCATAAATATCTTCTTCTTTAATACCCTATATAAAACATTTCTTTATATCCTGAATAAAGGAAACATAAGAAAGGGTGATCTCAGGTGCTCAGTAAGGGTGATCATAGAAGGTATATAAGAATAATATGAGTATAAGGGTATGAAAACATAAACATAACATTTGAAGATCGTATTCTACATATAAAAGATTATATAAATTATTCATGGAATAAATATTTGGATATCATAAGATGTGAATCATAATAAAATCAAATTACATGAGTTGTGAGAGTATATAAATGGAACAAGACATAGAAATTTTGGCTTATACTTAATATTTTAATATATTATGTAAATTATTCCCACTAGAACATTCATTGTATGTTATGATTGGTTTAATCACCCATGTACCTACTATAGGATTGGTATAGAATCTCGTGTACCTTTTATTTTTGGGCTTAGGATAAACTCTTGTGTACCCTCTTGTACTGGGATTAGGATGAACTCCCGTGTACCTTGTTTTATGGTCTTAGTATGACATCTTGTGTACCCCCTTGTTTCCGGATTAGTGTGAACTCATGTGTACCCTTTTGATATCATAGAACATTAATCATTACCCAATTAATTGGAGGGAGATATAGGTCCCACACATAAAATAATAAAAACCATACATATGTATTTCACAATATCATAAATCATTCATCTTATCAGAACCCATGTAATGAAATTGCTTTCATAATCATAATTCAATCATAACATAACCCATAGAAAAGAAATGGGTTTCATAAATATAATTCTATCATAAAAATAAATCATTATTTGAAAGAATAATAATGGAAGAATTAAAGAATATCCCAAGTAAAATATAAGTAACATCAAATAATGTTATCTTTCATGGAAAATAATTTTGAGACATCACTTGAAAACAATTATTAAGGGAAATATCCTTTCTCTATTGAAAAATGATTCTTTCCTTAAAATGCCATGAAATTTTAAAAGAAATAATTTTATTTAAAAATAAAATTTTAATATTATAAGGGAAGATTCAAGGAAATAAGGAAATATGACATCAAAAAAATCCATTCATGTTGTATAAGTTAAAAGAAAACATTCTTCTCATACTTTTGTTAGATAATTCAGAAATTACCCAGTTTGGAAAATTATAAAAGATTCCTTCCAAACCGTGTAGTAAAAAAGTCAGAATGGGTAAAAATGACATTAAAATACATTAGATAATAGTAAAAAAATTGAAAACATTTGTTGAAAACATTTTTTGAAAACATGGACGTGGATGATAAATATTCCCCAACTGAGACTTAAAACGAAATAATCCCAAATATTGAAAAGATTGTGAAATCAATACTCCTCACTTTATAATCAGTATAATCATATTCCTAATGAAAGAAATAAAATTATAAGGATATGAAAGTATCATAATATTCTATATAAGACTCATAAAAATATATTCATAGGAATTATATACACAACACAAAATAAATGAGTGGTGAATATGGAATAATTCTCATAGAAATAAAAGTTAGACTAGAAATCCCCTTACTACATGAGTAACTTTAAAATAATGAACCTAATGAAATGATAACATAAAATAAAGATTTAATATAATTAAATAAATTAAATTAATGTTATAACATGTCATAGTTTGTTATATAATCCATAAAAAAGAAGAAGCTAGTGGTGAATATTGCATGTTTCTCACAGAAATTAAAAGTGAGATAAAATTCCCCTACCTTATGTATTGACTCTCATCGTACCCATGAAAACCTCATTCATAATAAATATATTTTTATTATACATCAATTAAAAAACCATATTTGTATATATAATACCATATATTACTTACTTATTACTTTATATTAACCGCTTATTAGAAATTCAAAGTTTATGTTATGTTTTGTATAATAACCGCTTTGTTTCTCATACATATTTTGACTTGTTATTCTTGGTCCTCATACTTCATCATCATCATCGATTGAATTTTTATTAAAAAGCGGAAATAACACCCACACAAAAAGCCATGGGCAAGGCTAAAGATACAAACTTAGGGAGGTCTAATGTATTGAAGACCAAGCTGGTCTCCCCTAATCAAATTCAGTCCCTCTGGTTTAAGAAGATTGGAATTAGGGAAACAATTAATATAAGCACCTTGTTCTTCCACTGCCAAAGAAGAAAAATAGTCAGCCACCTTATTAGCTTCACCCCACATGTGCACCACCTAGATGTTTCTGCTGCTGAGGCTGGAATGACGCCTACTGATGATATAGGCTATCAACCAAGGAGGAGAGATTAATCGCTGCATGAAATCATGTATTACTATAGAGTCTGTTTCAATCTGATTCGAAGAAATCTCCTTCTGAGCACACACTCTAAGACATGAATACATAGAATTTTCCTTTGCTTGGATGGAGCTTCCCCTCCAATAATATGCAGAAAAAACCAGCAGGACACCCCTTGTAGTCCCTAACCACTCCACCACCACGCATAATACCCAAAATACATGAACCATCAAAGTTAAGTTTGAAACCCATAATAGGTGGTAACCAGTACACCCACTTACCTCTTATCCGAGGACAGGACAACTGCATACCCACTGCATTCACCTGCATAGCTCTCAAAGAAGGATAATTACCCCGGTTTTTAATGGTACTAACAAGATCAATTAAAAGGGATTTTGTTCTCATGATAACAGAATCCCATGTGGAATAAATTCCTTCAAATATGGCCTTATTTCTGGCCTGCCAGATGCACCAACATCCAACATTTAAAATCACTGATCTTTCCAATTTTACTGGCCCCTAACAAATTGAACCATGAAACCATTTTTCAAGAAAAGAAGCAACAATAAGTTCCGAAGATAACAAACTAGTGAACTCACAAAAGAACCTCCAAACTGCCATAGCCCATTCAACTTTAAAAAAACAAATGATCTGAACTCTCCTCATTATATAACCTGCAACAATGGAATCTAGATACAATATTTATACCCATTGTAACACCCCAGGTAAATAAAGAATATGACATTTTTATATTTATCCCTTTTTTGAATAAAGGGAACGCTATGCTTGATGGCTTACCCAATACGCAACAACGAGTTCCTTTGAAATCTTACATTGCACTATAATAATAAAATAATATTATTTTAAATGTTAGTTAACACGTAGCCGTTGTATTGGAGGAAATGAATAGAAATAATTAAAATATGATTATATATGTTTGTTAAATGTTTTTACATTTATCCAATAAAGGATAAAGGCTTAAAATACGAAAAGAATTCAATATTAGGCATATATACTCTAATTTTCACTAAAGGTCCACTTATCATCTTTTGATGGAGAACCGTCATTAAATATTGTTTTGGTCACTCTTATAAATTCTATTGGACCAAATAAAACTCTTATTTAGAATCGGTACATCAAAATTCACTTTGTGTAAATTTTTGGTATTTTTCCGATAAAGATCATTTTTAATGAATAGTGAAAAATGTTGTATTTTAATTCAAAACCTATTTTTAATCTAATTTATTTATATGATTAGATTATCTTTTGAATTTATTTAAAAGTGAAATTAGAATATATTTTTACAATTAAATCCAATAGTGGTCATTGGAATTAATTTCACTATGAAATTGGACTTAAACTAGTGTCAATATTTTAATAGATATTGTTTCTTAAAAACACGCTATTTGTTTTGACAGCGGGAATTAATTATTAAATTAATTAATGCAACATATATGTTTTGAATTTTTTAAAATAGACATTATTTTGAGTTCGGAATATCAAATATAGCTTAGGGTGAATTTTTAGTATTTTTCTGAAAAACTTCAATTTTTGATGAATAGTGAAACCACTAAGTGGTACTTAAAAAACTGATTTTTCATTTAAATGAAATTTTACAACCTCTGTGTTTTGAATTTCAAAAATCTGACATACATTGTTTTCATTAAGAATTAAAATGTGGTTCAATGGGATTAAAATAATTTTTTGGTGAATAGTAACTTTTAAGTTTTTAATCACGATTAGAGGTAATTAGTGTAGTTTAAGGTAAAAATAATGTTTTAATAATATGAGATGAGATTTACACATGTCCTACCCTCATTGGATGTGTCATGGCCGACCAATAAAATCCATGGGTCAACTTGGGGACCCCATGGAGCCACTTTGGTTGGGAAATGACATAAATGACTTTTTATTTAATGTAAAAGTAAAAATGACACAAACATGGGTTGTTTTACTAAAACAATTCTTACATGGGGTTATACAAGTCAGATTTTTGACTATAAATATTCATTAGAAATATAAAAATACTTCTTACATCAGGATATTTTTTTATAATTTTTAGACATTAAATAAATTAAATTATTTATGATATCATGATGATGCATCGATTACCTCATTAATAAAAGATTTAAATAAAATGAAAAGATAATGTAAAATCTATGACCTACACATGTCCAAAACCTATTCGATGGGTGGATTTCGAACCCGTATCTCCTTATCCTAGAAATTTATAATTGTGGGACCTTTTTTATCCGAAAATAACTTTATAATAAAGTATCCTTTTATACCTTTCCAAGAGTGCCCCTCCTCTCCTCTTTTAATAGGCCCCCACATCTACCTCCTTACCCACACTTCCAAAGCCTTTGTCTCGGACAACCCCTGCCCATTTTGTCTCTCCACATCCCTATATAACTCTTAGAAGCCTCAATTTGGGCATAAGTCTTCCCAAGGAAGCCTTTGAGCTAAAACCAAAGAGAGGTACCCGATTTTAAGGTAATGTCTTCACTTGAGTCCTTTTGTTTTTTTTGCTTCTCCAACCCCCTAAACTCTTTTTATTAATTTATTTTGTAACAAAAACAGTATCTTACATATACTAGGATGTTTTTATAATAAATATTCGAGCTACACTTACACACACCTACATCTAATGGTTAAAGAACATACTGTTTCCGTGGACGAAAAATTTCTGCCTCACGAAACGATGATTGTTCAACACTCATATAACACCTTCAAAGGTGGCCATTAAGATGTCAATATATTTATATATAATATATAATATGTTTATGTTTTACTTAAGCTTCTTTATTTTTCTCTTGTGGAATACCATTATGGTCTCCATTGTGGGTAAACATGATAATTTCATTTTAGGAAGTGCGGACTATCGCCCCCTCAAAGTGATTTGATTCATTAATGCCATATGTGGGATGTATAAAGGATAGATTTAAAGTTATTATATATGATTTATGTTACATATAAATGATTAATATAATTCTTGAATTAAAATATACATACCTCTCATTTAGTTTTAATTCCATTAATATGACATAGAAATGAAAGTAACGTTCATGCGTACGTACGGCTTACCGTCTCCATGAACGGTGCATTTCATTTATTACATCTAAATGATTATTTAATATTATAAATACATGTATATTCTGGATATATATGATATATATGATATCCAAATCATTAATATGATTCTGTATATAATGAACCTTTGACCACACGAACAACATGTAATTGTAAGAAGTCCACTTTCGACTTAAGAACCAAATATCGACAAAACAATCATTATTAACTTAAATGATTACATAATGTTTATAACATGGAAATAAGTGATATAAAAGGAATAATGAACTTGAAAAAGGTTCTTAAGAAAGTATAAATTAACTCAATTTTATTATTCAGGACGTTAAAGAACGATCGAGTCAAGTCGGACCCGAGGTAAGGGATCCTACTCCTCTCTTTCTTTTTAAGTACACTCTTTTATGTAATTCCTTTTAAGCTCATATTTCTTATGATTGGGATGTTCTTTTATATTACTCTTACTGTAATTTTTATGTTCATATGATAAGAGACCCTATTTTCTCTCATCAATCCATTTTGGAAGTTTTGAGTTGCGTCGTTAGGCTGCCAAATTTTCGTAAGAGATCCAACCTCCCTCTTTCTTTTTAAGTACTATCTTTTATGTCACTTATTTTAAGATCATCTTTGTTATGTTTGGGGATGTTATTTTATATTCCTCTTTCTGTAAATTTTATTTTAATATTATGAGAGACCCTATTTGATCTCATCAATCCATTTTTGGAAGTTTTAAGTGGCACCGTTAGGCTCTCGAGTTTTCGTAATGGATTTTTTCATCTCACTTTTATTCCCGTGAGATTTATGCTACATTTGCCATTATTTCCTTTGAGTGGTGTATGTACTACCCATTATTATAATATTTTTGTAATATAATTTCATTTATGATTATTTACATCAATGTTTTATAGTCCTTCTTTCATGGGGTGCATGTTTCGAAAGTTACCCAGGTCGGTAAGGGAACATTTCACCCTCCTCTTTTTAAAAGACTTCTTTTGTTATGTCTTTTAATTCACATACTATTATGTTGGGATATGTTCTTATATATCCTTATTTATGTAAATTTTATGTCCAAGTGATGATATATCCTTTATCTCTCTCATCAACCCTTTTTGTAAAATTTTATGTGACGTTGTTAGGCTGCCAAATTTTACCATGGGAACTTCTTAACCCAATTTCGATTTCTTTGGGTTCAACATGTAGTTATTGAATATGTCATACTTTGAATATGTTTGAATGACATTTTATTGTTTTAAACTTAATATCCACTTTTATTGGGTTTATTTATATTTTTCACACATAATTATGAGATTGATTTATCCTTAATTTAAGGATACCTTCTTTATAATGGATTTCATCTCATTTTACATTTCTTTTGAGACTTCATTGTTGTTATGCACCAATTCACTCTTATATGGTGTGTATACTGTCCTTTGACATATTATATCATGAATCCATTTATTCCCATGATATTATAAAGTTCGGATTAAATGTTATTCCGTAATTATTTGTATTCAAGAGTCTCTCATTTTGTTAAAAACTCTTTAACAAAAATATCGTTTTAAATGTTTTAAAGATTTATTATTCTAAATATTTATCTTTAATGTCCATGTTTTCAAAATGGTTTTCAGTATATATTTATATGGACATTAATGTTTTAAAATTATAATTCCAATAAAAGCTTCAAAGTGGTATGGGACACTTTGATTCAAAAATCTCTTTTAAATGATTTTTGAAAATGGATTGATTAATTCAATATCTTGGAATTACTTATTTTGATTGAAAATTAAATGTTGTTATTGAAATGTTTATATTTTCAATATTTTATGTGTAATGATGGTACTTGGATATTTTATGGGTGGTTACGTTATAACCTCCAATGCATTGGGTATGGAAGTCAGCCGTATGGCTATTCCATTAAGTATGTGTGGAAGTCGACCGTATGGTTATTCCATTTAAGTATGTTTATGTCCCAAATTACCTTTATATGTTATGTGTTCTTTATATGGGTTTTATGGTAATCTTTTGGTTACAAAAGGGTAAGTAATAATATTTTATTCAGTGAAGAGTTTTTATTACTTCCTAAAGGTGAAGGATATTACTTTGATAAAGTGTACATGGTTTACTTGTTGCTTTGAAAAACTAATAGTTTTCATTCTTTGTGTATCCCTTGCTGAGCTTTTTATGCTCATCCCAAGTTTTTTTGAAATTTTTTTCAATGGTCAAGGGAAAGGTACATGATATGATAGTGTCAAGGAAGTTTCAAGGAATAATCCATGTTTTATTTTAAATATGTTTCCGTTGATGGGAAAAATGAATACTATCTTTATGTAACCACTTTGTTTAAATGTGGAATGTAATGAAATTTTTATGATCTAATTCTCTAGAACTCTAAACCTAAAAATATCCTCAATTTGTAATCTTGTAATAACTCAAGATTAAGTAAGGTTTAAGGATGGGGCCTTATAGTTGGTATCAGAGGTCGGTTTAGATAACTTTAGAGGTTAGGGTATTCTCTAAGCATAAGTGACATTACCATAATGGTTAGGATTTCAGAAAGAGTCCTAGTTTTAGATAAAGTGAATGAGTAAGTATATCCTAGTGTTTACCTTCTTCATTTGTACATGATGGTTTTGTTGATATACTCACACTGAAATTTCTTTTTTTAGTGAATGGATGGATCTAGTAGGCACCAAAGAGACAACAGGTTTGAAGGAAACTGTGGTGGTTCTCTGATTAAGATACTAGATAAAATGGGGGATTCAATGCGGAAAATCGTGGTTGTTCTAAAACAAATATCAAGGAGTCATGATCAACCACTTGAACATTGGTATGATCTATAAATCATCATGTACAAGATGACCAATCGATGTGGAAGTTTAGGTAATAATTATAAAGGTAACCATTAGAGTTTATATGATCCTTACTTTTGAGGTAATTATGGGTTATTATATGTTATGATGGAAAATGAAAGGCATGAGATAAACTTGAGGTTAAAATATGTTATTATTATTTTTGAATCTTTTATCTCGTTTTGGGGAATGTTTTAATAATTATAAAGTTTTGGAAAAAGGACAACACGCAGATCGTGTGACAACCCGTCGCTTCGGACAAAGCTGCAGGAATCGAACCCACAACCAAAGTGCGACTGGTATTTATTGCCTACCACTGGACTATGTGAAGTCCCTGGTTAGTTTGACTAATTATTTTTAGTTAGATGATTTTAGGAATCAAGAGTAAGTTTATTTTGGGCTATCTATGGAAATGATAAACCTATTATTGAGGATATGTGATTAGGTTAATTACTTTTCAATATGATAATTTAAGAGCAATTGATGTTATTTGGAGGTAAAAGTTAATTTGTACCTTGGAAGACTATGTGACTAAATCCTTCAAATATTTGGGTTTCAAACTTAGTTTGTTTTACTTTGAAGAATTTTATGGAAAAATTGTTTATCGGATGGTCCACGTTGAACTTTGGGTTTTGTTGGACAAATTTTGAAGATTAAGATTAGATTTTCTTTTTATAAAGGGTTATCCTTTTTTTGATTATCTGATCTTGTACTAACCTTTTTGGTTTTGGTTTTGGTTAAAGTCTAAATACATGGGAAGTATATAGTTCTCTTTTGTGGATTAGGGGATTCTCTAGAAGTTGATTATAGTGAACAAGTCTTCCTAAATACTCGTCTTTTAGAGAAAATATGAGTTTGTGTACGAAATCTAATAAAAGTTGAAAGTCAACATGATAAGTAATTATGTTTCCTTATGAATAAATTCTTCAATAAAAATTAACTTAAAAAAATGTTGTCTGTTAAATTTTCCTACTGGGGAATCGAATACCGTTTAACCCATCACAAGTTTGTGATTTTCTTGTAGTTAACTTTCTCCTAAACATGTTTTCTATCACTCTCCATCAGAACATGACCCTATGTTTTCTCCTCCATGTCCACGATTTCCTACATGGAATCCTAGTGTGGGTTAAATCGGGTGACCTCTATGCTTCTCTTTCTTTATTTTAAAATGATTTTTTTACCAACTCTTGTTCCGATGTAGGACTTTCAATGAAGTTTCCGAGCACAATTTTAAAATTGTGAGGATGCAATTCCCAAAAGGGGGGAAGGATGTAACCCCCCAGGTAAATAAAGATTATGACATTTTTATATTTATCCCTTTTTTTTGAATAAATGGAACGTTATGCTTGATGGCTTACCCAATATGCAACAACGAGTTCCTTTGAAATCTTACATTGCACTATAATAATAAAATAATATTATTTTAAATGTAAGTTAACACATAGTTGTTGTATTGGCGGGAATGAATATAAATAACTAAAATATGATTATATATGTTTGTTAAATGTTTTTACATTTATCCAATAAAGGATAAAGGCTTAAAATATGAAAAGAATTCAATTTTAGGCATATATACTCTAATTTTCACTAAAGGTCCACTTATCAACTTTTGATGGCGAACCATCATTAAATATAGTTTTGTTCACTCTTATATATTATATTTGACCAAATAAAACTCTTTTTTAGAATCGAGACATCAAAATTCACTTTGTGGAAATTTTTGGTATCTTTCCGATAAAGATCATTTTTTAATGAATAGTGAAAAATGTTGTATTTTAATTCAAAACCTCTTTTTAATCTAATTTATTTATATGATTAGATTATCTATTGAATTGGTTTAAAAGTGAATTTAGAATATATTTTTACCATTAAATCCAATAGTGGTCGTTGGAATTAATTTCACTTTGAAATTGGACTTAAACTAGTGTCAATCTTTTAATAGATATTGTTTCTTAAAAACACGCTATCTATTTTGACAGCGGGAATTAATTATTGAATTAATTAATGCAACTTATATGTTTTAAATTTTTTAAAATAGACATAATTTTTGAGTTAGGAATATCAAATATAGCTTAGGGTGAATTTTTGGTATTTTTCTGAAAAACATCAATTTTTGATGAATAGTGAAACCACTAAGTGGTACTTAAAAAACTGATTTTTCGTTTAAATGAAAATTTACCACCTCTGTGTTTTGAATTTCAAAAATCCGACATAAATTGTTGTCTTTAGGAAGTAAAATGTGGTTCAATGGGATTAAAATAATTTTTTGGTGAATAATAACTTTTAAGCTTTTAATCGCGATTAGAGGTAATTAGTGTAGTTTAAGGTAAAAATAATGTTTTAATAATATGAGACGAGCTTGACACATGTCCTACCCTCATTGGATGTGTCATGGACGACCAAGAAAATCCATGGGTCAACTTGGGGACCCCATGGAGTCACTTTGGTAGGGAAATGACATAAATAACTTTTTATTTAATGTAAAATTAAAAATGACACAAACATGAGTTTTTTTACTAAAACAATTATTACATGGGGTTATACAAGTCATATTTTTGACTATAAATATTAATTAGAAAGATAAAAAGATTTCCTAAATCATGATATTTTTTAATAATTTTTAAACATTAAATAAATTAAATTATTTATGACATCATGATGATGTACCGATTACCTCATTAATAAAGGATTTATATAAAATGAAAAGATAATGCAAAATACATGACCTAAACATGTCCAAAACCTATTGGATGGGTGGATTTAGAACTATTATCTCCTTATCCTCGAAATTTATAATTTTGGGTCCTTTTTTATCCGAAAATCATTTTATAATAAAGTATCCTTTTATACCTTTCCAAGAGTGCCCCTCCTCTCCTCTTATAAAAGGCCCCCACCTCTACCTCCTTACCCACACTTCCAAAGCTTTTGGCTCAGCCAAAACCTACCCATTTTGTCCTTCCACGCCCCTATCTAACTCTTAGAAGCCTCACTTTGGGCAGAAGTATTCCCAAGGATGCCTTTGAGCTATAACCAAAGGGAGTTACCTGATTTTAAGGTAATGTCTTCACTTGAGTCCATTTGTTTTATTTTGCTTTTCCAACCCCCTAAAATGTTTTTATTCATTTATTTTGTAACAAAAACAGTATCTTCCATATAATAGGATTTTTTATAAGAAGGATTCGAGCTACAATTACACACACCTACAACTAATGGTTAAAGAACATACTGTTTCCGTGGATGGCGAATTTCTGCCTCACGAAACGATGATTGTTCAACACTCACATAACACCTTCAAAGGTGGCCATTAAGATGTCACTATATTTATATATGATATATAATATTTTGATTTTTTACTTAATCTTCTGTAATTTTCTTTTGTGGCATAACTTTATGGTTTCCATTGTGGGTAAACACGATAATTTCATTTTAGGAAGTGCGGACTACCGCCCCCTCAAAGTGATTTGATTCGTTAATGCCATATGTGGGATGTATAAAGGATGGATTTAAAGTTATTATATATGATTTATGTTACATATAAATGATGAATATAATTATGTAATTAAAATATACATACCTATCATTTAGTTTTAATTCCATTAATATGACATAGAAATGAAAGTAGCGTTCATGCGTACGTACGGCTTACCGTCTCCATGGACGGTGCATTTCATTTATTACCTCTAAATGATTATGTAATATTATAAATACATGTATATTATGAATATATATGATATATATGATATCCAAATCATTAATATGATTCTGGATATAATGAACCTTTGACCACACGAACAACATGTAATTGTAAGAAGTCCACTTTCGACTTAAGAACCAAATATCGACAAAACAATCATTATTAACTTAAATGATTACATAATGTTTATAACATGGAAATAAGTGATATAAAAGGAATAATGAACTTGAAAAAGGTTCTTAATCAAGTATAAATTAACTCAATTTTATTATTCAGGACGTTAAAGAACGATCGAGTCAAGTCGGACCCGAGGTAAGGGATCCTACTCCTCTCTTTCTTTTTAAGTACACTCTTTTATGTCATTCCTTTTAAGCTCATATTTCTTATGATTGCGATGTTCTTTTATATTACTCTTACTGTAATTTTTATGTTCATATTATAAGAGACCCTATTTTCTCTCATCAATCCATTTTGGAAGTTTTGAGTTGCGCCGTTAGGCTGCCAAATTTTCGTAAGAGATCCAACCTCCCTCTTTCTTTTTAAGTACTATCTTTTATGTAACTTATTTTAAGATCATATTTGTTATGTTGGGGGATGTTATTTTATATTCCTCTTTCTGTACATTTTATTTTAATATGATGAGAGACCCTATTTGATCTCATCAATCCATTTTTTGAAGTTTTAAGTGGCATCGTTATGCTGCCGAGTTTTCGTAATGGATTTTTTCATCTCACTTTTATTCCCGTGAGATTTATGCTACATTTGCCACCATTTCCTTTGAGTGGTGTATGTACTAACCATTATTCTAATATTTATGTAATATACTTTCGTTTATTATTATTTACATAAATGTTTTATAGTCCTTCTTTCATGGGGTGTACGTTTCGAAAGTTACCCAAGTCGATAAGGGAACCTTTCACCCTCCTCTTTTTAAAAGACTTCTTTTGTTATGTCTTTTAATTCACATAAAATTATGTTGGGATATGTTCTTCTATATCCTTATTTATTTAAATTTTATGACCATGTGATGAGATACCCTTTATCTCTCTCATCAACCCTTTTTGTAAAATTTTATGTGACGTCGTTAGGCTGTCGAATTTTACCAAGGGAACTTCTTAACCCAATTTCGATTTCTTTGGGTTCAACATGTAGTTATTGAATATGTCATCCTTTGAATATGTGTTAATGACCTTTTATTGTTTTACACTTAATATCCACTTATATTGGGTGTATTTATATTTTTCATACATAATTATGCGATTGATTTATCCTTAATTTAAGGATACCTTCTTTATAATGGATTTCATCTCATTTTACATTTCTTTTGAGAATTTATTGTTGTTATGCACCAATTCACTCTTATATGGTGTGTATACTGTCCTTTGACATATTATTTCATGAATCCCTTTATTATCATGATATTATAATGTTCGGATTAAATGTTTTTCCGCAATTATTTGTATTCAAGAGTCTCTCATTTTGTTAAAAATTCTTTAACAAAAATATCGTTTTAAATGTTTTAAAGATTTATTATTCTAAATATTTATCTTTAATGTCCATGTTTTCAAAATGGTTTTCAGTATTTATTTATATGGACATTAATGTTTTAAAATTATAATTCCAATAAAATCTTCAAAGTGGTATGGGACACTTTGATTCAAAAATCTCTTTTAAATGATTTTTGAAAATGGATTGATTAATTAAATATCTTGGAATTAATTATTTTGATTGAAAATGAAATGTTGTTATTGAAATGTTTATATTTTCAATATTTTATGTGTAATGATGGTACTTGGACATTTTACGGGTGGTTACGTGATAAACCATATGACGGGTGGTGTCGTGAATACCAGGACGGGTGGTCACGTTATAACCTCCAATGCATTGGGTATGGAAGTCGACCGTATGGCTATTCCATTAAGTATTTGTGGAAGTCGACCGTATGGTTATTCCATTTAAGTATGTTTATGTCCCAAGTTACCTTTATATGTTATGTGTTCTTTATATGGGTTTTATGGTAATATTTTGGTTACAAAAGGGTAAGTAATGATATTTTATTCAGTGAAGAGTTTTTACTACTTCCTAAAGGTGAAGGATATTACTTTGATAAAGTGTACATGGTTTACTTGTTGCTTTGAAAAACTAACAGTTTTCATTCTTTGTGTATCCCTTGCTGAGCTTTTTATTCTCATCCCAAGTTTTTTTGAAATGTTTTTCACAGGTCAAGGGAAAGGTACATGATATGATAGTGTCAAGGAAGTGTCAAGGAAGAATCCATGTTTTATTTTAAATATGTTTCCGTTGATGGGAAAAATGAATAATATCTTTATGTAACCACTTTGTTTAAATGTGGAATGTAATGAAAGTTTTATGATCTAATTCTCTAAAACTCTAAACCTGAAAAGATCCTCAATGTGTAATCTTGTAATAACTCAAGATTAAGTAAGGTTTAAGGTTGGGGCCTTATACCCATCATCCTCACATTATCATTAGTGGGTACAACCTGATTTCTTATCCTCCATAAGATGAAGTTTAACTTAGTTGGAATACTATCACACCATATTATATTATTCCAAGAGTCCTGTTGTCCCTAAGGAAAAGAAATCCTGCGAAAGTCCTTTGTAGAAAAGTTCCCAGAACTAGATGCAGTAAAAACACATTTATCAGGGTCATAATTTAAATCAATGAAATCAAAAACCTCCCATTGGTCCTTATCCGGGACAACGTTAATGAATCTTGAATACATGCTAGCCTCCCGAAAATAAATCAATGTGAAAGGACATCCCAGGAAACCAATTGTCCAACCAGCCCAGTTTTGATGCTATAAAGATATATCCCCTCTTCCTATAATCCATTGAGAATGTTGTCTGATTTTTGGTATCATATCATGTATTAATAACCATAAAGGAGAGCCATGATTTCTAACCTTATCTGCAAAACTGTCATCTTTTTAAGACATAATTTTCTCCCAAAGAGTACGTTCCTCCACAACTTCCCACGTGAGCCTTCCAAGCTTGCATTGAACACTATCTGTTAGACTTCGAACATTGATTCTTCCCTCAGAAACAGGTCTCGCCAGTCTAGACCAAGAAGTCCAACGGTGCTTTGCCTCAGTTTTCTCATCCCAAATAATGTTTTCCAGTACTTTTTCAATAAAAGAAAGAACCCCTTTTGGTACCTTGCATGCCGAGAAAGCATGGATAGGGATGGCCGATAAAACACTGTTAATTAGATTTATCCGACCTCTGAAAGATAAGAAGTGATTATTCCAATTGAGTACACGACTTATAATCATGTTAACAATACTGTCAAAATCCCAAATCTGGATTCGTCCAGGAGTAATAGGAGATCCAAGATAAACCATTGGAAAAGTTCCCCTTCTCATATTCAAACTGCTGCACAAGGAAGAAGCCTATCTGTCTCCACATTTGTTTCAAATATATATATTACTCTTGGATCTGTTGATCAGCTACCCACTCCATAAACTGTATTCATCTAGTATGTTAGATAACACACCAACAGATCTCCCACATTCATTCATAAAAATAAGTGTGTCATCCGCAAACATTAGATGAGATATCGAAGGATGGTTCATTTTCCTTCGGTATGGCAGTAGTTCTCCCATGGAGATTTTTTTTATTAATAATTCGGCTTAGGGGATCTTGCATGAGGATGAAGATGGTTGGAGATATAGGGTCCCCTTGTCTGATTCCACAAGATGTTTTGAAAAAACCACATGTTTTTCCCATAAAAGAAACTACCATCTAGGAAGAACTAAAACATCTAAAAATAATATCCACGACCCAAGTGGAAAGACCCATACCTTTGAGCACCCTATTGATAAAACCCCATTACATGCGGTCATAGGCTTTATTCATATCCAACTTTAAAGCCATATTGGATCCATGAGTTTTGAATTTAATATCCTGAACCATCTCTTGGGCCAAGCCCACGGCTCCCTGAATAGACCGTCCTTTAACAAAACCATGTTTCTCAAGAGATATCCACCGAGGAATATACATGGACATCCGTGAGTTGATAATGCTTGATAAAATTTTATAAGGGAAATTACACATTCTTACCAGTTTATAGTCATGAATAGAAGATGGGTCTTTGATCTTTGGAAGCATGACCAATGTTGTTGCACCTGCCACCCTTGGAATTAAACCACCTTGGAAGAAGTCTTGAATGGCCATAGTTATATCATCCTTAATCAACTCCCATGACCCTCTATAGAACAAACCCGGAAAGCCATCCGGGCCCGGAGCACTCTCCGGGTTGAGTTTCATCATAGCATCATAAATCTCCTTCTCACTAGGAATCACTTCCAAGAAAGCATTATCATGTTCAGACATCATGTTAGGAATTACCTCAAAAAGTTCATCATTCTCACTAGGATACCCATCTTCCAAACTCTGGTTAGGACCTGCAAGTAAATCATTGAAAACAGAAAAGGCCATATTTCGAACCACATTTCTGTCATTTGAATAGGATCCATCTTCAAGAAGAATATTAGGTCTAACAACCCATCTTATTTCTTTAATACATGCATGAAAGTAGGCTGAATTTATATCCCCTTCATGAATCCATTTCACCCTCAAACATTCCCGAGCAATGCGCTCTTGTTTCAGAATTAATTCAGCCATCATATTTTTCTTAATAGAAAGATCTTCAAATACCATCTCATCCCATGCATCTTTTAGACTTAGTTCCAACTTCCCAACCTCCTGTTTGAGATTAACCATGACTTGGTCAACAGGAGGAATGTCATTCACCCATGTTTGTAATTTATGTTTGAGCCGCCTCAATTTGTTGTGAATATAAACCCAAGAAAAAATATGAATAGACTCCCTCCAAATGTCATTAACAAGCTGATGGTAACCATCCAAACCATCCCAATGAGCATAATATCGAAAATGTTCATGACCAACCTATTGAGGCGATAAAGAGGCCAACAAAGGTGATTGGACTGAGACTCCACGAACAAGATTATCAACTTTAGCATTGGGAAACTTGGAGATAAATTGCACATTTACCAGGCACCGGTCCTCATACTTAGATCATGGTTTCATTATCTAAATAATGATTAAAATGATGAAAATATAATATATATTCTCTATATATGTATTTATTGTTATCTATAAATTATATAAATATAAAATTAAATATACCAATCATGGAGATGTTAGGTCATATGTTCGCATGAATGCTGCATTTATTTTCTTTTCATATTAAAAGAAAGAAAATTATATTATGTATTATAATTTAAAAATAATTTAATGTTATATACATAATATATATTCATATAATTCACCCTTATTACTAACCCTGTGAAATATATGTGGAAGATGAATCACATCACATCGTAAAGATGGTAATTCATACGTACGCAAGAGCAATGTTATCATTTCCCAAAATATCAGGTGGTAAAAGGTATATATGATATTATCATTCCATAAGTATAATAATGTCATAAATATAATATATATATATATATATTAAACCCATCATAATTAACACTCATAAAAGATGGTGATGGAAGAAGAATTGTATCACTACGTAGAGATGGTAAGTCGTACGTACGCGCGAGCGATACTTTCACTTCTTTTCTGATGGGAAATGGGTTGTATAATTGTGTGTTAATAAGAATAATAAAATTTAAGAATATTTATTGTGATGAATTTATTATTTTATGATACTAATCATATATTTAGATGAGGTATATAAGATTATAAAAATAGAGTGATTTTTAGTGTGATTATCACTTCTTTGAAACAGCTCCTTTAGACCTCCTCTAAAGGACCCTAGGGTTGGTCTTTTGGGATGACCATAACCTCTATATTGTATCTGCGAAAGTGGATAATATACTTTTGAAAATATTGGATTATATAGAAGGATAAATGTATTGAAATGGGGTGATGGAGGAGGTGTCATTTAATAATGTAGGTGGGGGAAGATTTTGGAATTTCAAAAAATGTTAATTTATAATAAATTCAATATTATTCTAAATACCACAAAAAGTTAGTGGATTCAAATATAATGTAATGGCCCGAACCCCCTGGCCATTACTTTACCAAAAACATAGCTCCACTATGATAGTGGCACCGTGATGGTGGCACCGTAACGGTCACACCGGTAATGGTGGCACTGTAAGGGTGACACAGTGATGGTCTCATCGGTCATGGTGGCACCATAAGGGTGAAATCGTGACTGTGATGTCGTGTCCTCACTAAGCCTTTCGTTCCTTCTTCCAGTACCCGAATTTTCCGCTCCCGTAATGTATCTTTTGACGTAAATTAATTTTAATACCATTTTTGATGTCATTTAAAGCCTAGATTTGATTACTAAGAATTCCAAGAAAGATCCCTGATAGGGGATATTAAATAACTCCTTAATATCATCATGTGTAACTGCCCACCCACATAGGAAACCGTGATCCGTTTTTCCAGCGTTCGAAATTCCATATCTCGTAACTCTCTTTATATCTCCCTCTAGAGTTCTACTTTTCTTCTCTGTTGAGTTTCTTTCTTCTTAACTAGCGCACTTGGAGTCCTTCTTCCCATGGCTTGTGGTGCACCTCTGCTGGAGCCTTTTGCACATCTTGGATTCCATGGATTTCCTCCCCTGCAAGCCGCACATCCCCTGTTCCTGGCCCATGGATAAAAACGTCGATATTTGATAAATCAAGTAGGGATTTTCTCCTTTGTCTCTCATTTCTGTGTATCATGCGGGGTGGGCATGCTTTTTCCTCTGAGGAAATTGATGAAACCGAACATAACGAAGATAATGAATGGACTTTTAAAGAGTGAAGCGGGGTGTGATCGATGTTCTGCTATACTCTTTATGTTGTTATGTGTTGTGAATTTTACGAGCCTATGCTCACTGAAAATCATGGTCGTTGGTGGTCTTTCTCTGTGCTCTAATGAACCTCGGTGCTCCTAGATGTTCAAATAACCGTAACATGGAATTGGTTAATTACGTATACTCGGTTAAATAAATTTAAAGCACCAAAATTAACCCTTTTCTGTGATAACCCCGGTTAAAGCACAGTGGAATTGAAACCATGGAGTGTGTTAAATATTTTAAATATGAAAATACCTACATGGGCCTACCTTGTGTTGGTGGTAGTAGTTTGGTTGTTTCTTTCACGAGTCGTTTTCTGTGGTGATACGAGTGGGGATGGGATCCCCTATTGTTGTACTTTGGGGTTGTGTGGTTACTCTGCTTACATCATGAATTGGGGTGGAATCCTCTGTTGTTGAGAGACCATTGACTCCTGGATTTTGGGGACATGGGGCCATATCTTGGGGTTTTCTTTGGTTCTAGTACTTCGAGGGATCTCACTTATCCCTTTGTTGTAGTGACTTGTAAGGGAACCGGGTGTGAATGCTTAAATTGTTGTTTGGATGTTTCTTTCCTTTTGTGTTGTGGTTATGCCTATTAGTTGCCTGGTAGTGAAGAATTCACACAAATGGGATCACTTGAACATGAAAACAAGAATGGTTGAGTTGGGAAATTGATTCTGAGAATGAGTTGTGACTTGGCCACGAGTGCCATGACTTCTTTTGTGAATGAATAGTAACAAGGGTGTTTGTGCTTAGGTTTTGGAATCCCTAGGTTGGGATGAGTGTTTGTTACCTATACATATATCTATAGATTTTATGTTTCTTATTCGCACCCCACCCAAGTTGAGAACTTAGTGCCGAACACCCCATTTCATGGGGAGGGTGTTTTTCCCAACACTCCTCTGAGTGGCTGGTAATTAGCTCATTTTCTTCTCCCTTTCCCGAGTAGCCCAAGACTCTTCGGGCAGACTGTGATGGACTGAGGTCCATTATTAGCCCAAGAATATTTGTGCAGGGTAGTTGTGGTGGTTGGGCCAGGTGTTTACGGGCAGGTTGTTTCCCAAGTATCTTCAGGATGAGGCCCAGGTGTCTTCGGGCATGATGGTAGCTTTCTGGCCCAAGTGTCTTCGGGTGTGGAAGTGTTTTTTCTGGCCTAGGTGCTTGCGGGAATGGTTACGTGAGTTGGTTGAAACCTAGGTGTCTTCGAGCGGGGTTTGGCAGTGGGACTACGGTGAGGTTATGGCCCAGGTGTGTGCGGGAGGGTGTGGTAGTGGGACTGTTGTGAGAATGGCGGGATTGGTTTGATGCGTAGAATGTCTTCAATAACCAGTGGGAAAGCGGTGCGGGGTATCCAAATATCGATGTGATATTACTATATGTTACTTGACTTACATTATTTGGGGATCGTTCTTTGGTGAGGTTTGCGTGGATAGATTTTCCATGTTGGGTGTTTGGTTATCTCTTTTTCCACGAGGCATTAGAATGTCTCCTCACTTGTGGACGAGAGTCTTTGGTTTTCCTTACTGAGTGTACTTTTCTGATCACCCTACATATGTAAAATTGTTTTCAGGTTTTCATGAAGACTTTAGAGATTGTGCAAGACCGTACTAGCACGGACCTTGGGGCAGTTGCTCCTGTTGTTTTCCATTTTCTTGGTACTTTACCCTTGGAGTTCTTGGGGCTTGTATTATTTACTATTGAACATGCATATGGGAATGGGTTACTTTTGGCTTTGCCTTTACATTCATCCTTGGTATTATTGGGGTTTCTATCTTATCTATCATTTCTATAAAAATAAAAAGGGTAATGCCTTCCATTTTTTGTGAGATTTTATACCCTTGGCACTGGTCGCCACTCCGGGACCTATTGAAGGTGGGTTTCGGGGGTCATTATATCTCATTCAACTTAAAGAAGGAAGGGCTTGGCAAACTGCTGACCCTTCCCTCCTTTTCGTGAAGGTGGGTCGTGACATATAAGATAAGATAATGTTGTGATATCATCAACCAATAAATTTTATAATGGTTTTAATTTAATTTTAATCCTTATATTTTTTATTAATCCTTAGTTAACCTATTTTAATTTTAACTATGGTAACAATGTGTTTAATGTTAAGAGGATGCAATTTTTACACATAAAGTTTCAAATGAAACATAAATGATATATTTATGATATTTGAGACCACATATCATCATATTTTCCGTATTTAGTATTTTTATGATCTTTAAATAATTTAATAAAATATTACTTTCATAAAATATCATTAGTGTCAATTTTGACACTATTCATTACGTGTCTTTTTAAAACATCATAACAAAATGATATCTTAAAAAAACTATATTAAATAATCACTAACATGTAAAATGAATCCATAAAATTATTTTATGACATTAATTATATATAATTATATTTATTTTAATATTTTTTATATCATTTATTTGATATTTCCATTAATTAAACAATTAATTTATCATCATTGGGCAAGCCTTTAATGTAATTATTTATTTAATTAAATTTAAAAAATCCATGATAGATAAAAACATTTTATATTTGAAATGATTAAATATATATTAATTTAACTTCTGTACTACCATATATTAAAAATGGTATAGTTATTAAAAATTGGTGTATGGCATCTTTAAATTTTCATTAAATAAAATATAATAAATTTCATATTCTCACCCAAGTGGCACAAAAAGTTTTTAATTTAATCCTAAGGATAATTTTAGTCGAAACTTACTCATCCAATGAAATTGGTACTAGTGTTAGGGTAATTTTATAATATTTATAATATTATTTTCACGCTTAATTACCTGATTTACCCTTAACCGCTGCAATAAAAATTACTAACCTTACTATTCATATTATCCAAAAATAAAAGGGGACCATTTACAAAATTAGGACCCAAATGATTCCAAATATGGAATCTATTTTTCAAAATTCAAAACATAGAAGTTGTAGAAATTAATTTAAAATTAATCCTCTTAACGGGGTGAGAAAACAATTTTTAAAGTGAAGTGTCCAAAATATTGACATGTTTTTATATATAAATTCATTATGAAATTGAATAAAATGACCTAAATTGTCTTAAATTACAAAATTGGATATAATTATACATTAAAATATATAATTTAACACTATCACGTATTTCGATGTAAACATTTTTTTCAATTAAAATTCAATTATTTACACTATTCATAAAAACATGAAACTTAACAGAAAAAATCCAAAAAATTCAAACAAAGTAAAATTTTATATCATTATTTCACATAAAAAGTTTATTTTTTTAAATATAATTTATATAAGTGTTAAAAATTATTTTTTAAATGGGTACCCCATTAAAAGATAGTAAAATTACCATTTTGAGAAATATATATTTTTATTAATAAAATTGGATTTATTCTTATCTTATTCATATAAAATATATTGGATTAATATCAAAAATATTTCGTTGAATTTATAACATATATATTTCATTATTATCATCCAATAAATGTAATTAATTTAATTTATTAATACAAAACGACTTTAGGAGTATAAAAATATTTCTTTTATATTCAATTGGTATATATTTTCATTTCTACCTAATTAGTAAACAATAAATTAATCCTATAAACCACTTATTTTCCAATGTTTTTTAATATTATTAATAATTTCTAATTTAACGACATGGTTATTAACTTATTTCAATATTAATGAAATGATATTTCCAAAAAAACCAATGTTGTATGTAACGCAAGCTAAGTTGGTGTTGTGTATAAAACACAATATCAAAGAAATCAAATGGTTTTAAAAAATATATTTCATAAAAATATACGGTTATTGTATTATACCCCCATCAAAATAAATTTCACCCTAGAAATTCCTCTTGGTTATCAAAGGTTTAATATTTAAAATTTTCTGTCATAGAACCTTACATCATAAAAATGAATAATAAAACCAAATTTTAAAAATGAATGTTAGAAACATAAGAGTCACCCAAAAAACTAATAACTAGGTTTCCAAATTGGAGAATATAGGTAAATATTTGGGCATGGAGGAAAAGATTAAATAATCATATAGATTGAAAAATATCACTAATCGTAAGAAAGTGGGTGATCAGAAGAAAGTTACCAATCATAAATTAAAGAAGCGTGAAAGAGGTCATCGATATCATAAATAATTATGATCACATTTTATTTCAGGATAATTTTCCTAAAGTTAAAGAACATTCGCAAATGGATATACTTACTGGATTTCCTCACAATTTAACCCTTGCTCATGCCTTGAAAAATTTACACTTTATCTCTTATTCTGTTAAATGAAGGTGAATTTGTCATTCCATAAGTACTAACAAATCATGATATCCATAAATATAATTATAGTCCATTCCAACTATATTTATCCAAAAAAATTTATCACAAGTTATCAAATATTCATTACTCCACCAATAGTGAGATAATACTTTAATCTCACAAACTTCAACTGATATTTATCTTAATATTTCCATAAATGGATTTAATTAAAATCCTTCAAAAATATGAAATTACAAAACTTTAGAAAGATGTTCTCTAAATCAGATTAACATTTATCCCCCATATATCATATGGTGTATCTCTTTCATCACATTCCAAACATATTAATACCTTCATAATGTATTCTCGTGAAACACGGAAATAACTCGAATTACTATAAATCCTTTTGGAAACCATTCTTGCTTTCTTATTCCAAAAATTATTGGATATATTATTTAAACAAAATAAGTTTTAAACTTCATACAAGATAATATATACTAATTTTTTACAAATCAACAACCATTTACATAGTAATTATTATTATCCAATTTAATTTATCCATATCAATCATTTCTTTATCCAAGAAAAAAAATTCTCAACATTAGGAATATGTCAATGGTTACCTTTCCTTAATAAAAATATCATCATTCCATTAAATAAAATTTCTAATTATTTACCACCATTCAACATATCCTTTTTAACCCTTAATGAAAAATTTATACTAAAAATACATATATATTTCTTGATTCATATTACATAATCCTTGAATTCCAAAACATAAACACTTCAATCATCCAAAAATATTATTAAACCATTACTCAAGATTAATCATCTTATTCTATCCTATAATATGAAATATAAAACATGTATTAAGGTTCCTTAACAACATTATAATCATGGTTATTCTCTTTAATTTAAATAATATGGTTAGATCATCCCAAAACTTTCACGTGTCATTTACAGTCTCTTTGTCTTCAATAGTATAACCAATACATTTACCACCTTCATGATTATTTTAATGATGTTTCCACCTAGGACATTTATTTTCATAATTCACATGATTTCAACATCTAAAACATTCAATATCAACTATATACCATCTAGTTATGGCTATTGACTAAGGCCCAAAAGCAAAGTTTGAGAAACACTTATCATAACTATAAAACACATAATCAAGGGAAATTACATATAGTATTTCAATATACAACACCTTAGGTTTAATCCAAGGTTATTCATGATCATTATTAAAACTATTGTATTGTGACCTATATTTAGACTTATCCTTAGAGATATCCCTAGAAATATCCATAGAAATATCTATATAGATCTCAGTATATTTTTCTCATACTAGTTTCTAAAGGTTGACTAAACCTTTTCTCTACTACCAAATATGATGACCCAGGATTTTATAACATGGATATTGTATATTTTTATATGAATATTAACTATATTACAAAAACACATTCCTATAGACGGTAATAGTTTAGTGCCTTTAGAAACCTAGAACATATTCTTCTAAATTGGTGAAATTTCTTCAAAATCTCCCATTGATATCTTTCCCTATAATACCCCAAGTTAAAACAATTATTTATAACCCTATGAAAGAAAACAGAATAAAGGGTGATCTGAGGTGATTATTAAGGGTAAACATGGAATTTAAATAATAATAACATGAGCATAAGGGTATGAAAGCAAGAACATAACATTTGAATATCATATCCAATATATCAGAGATCATATACATGATTCGGGGCATATATATTGGCGGATCGTAAGACATGAATCATAATAAAAACAAATCACATGATCCATGAGAGTATAATAATGTTATAAGACATGAAAATTATGGTATACACTTAATTTTAGAATATCTTATGTTAATGATTATTACCAAGACAATCATAGTATGTTAGGATTGGGTTAATCACTTGTGTACCTAATTCGGAGTTAAGATGGACTCTCGTGTACCTTACAGTGTCGATCATAGGATGAACTCCCATGTACCGTCTTATATCAGGCTTAGGATGACCTCTTGTGCACCCTTTATTTGGGTACAATATGACCTCACATGTACCCTCTTGTTGAGGCTTAGGATGACATATCGTGTACCCTTTCGAGCACATATAACATTTTATAATTACCCAATGAATTTATAGGGAGATTTTGGTCCCACCCTCCACATAATTAAAACCACACATATATGTTCCACAAAAACATAAATCTTTCTTCTTATTATAACCCACAAAATGAAATGGGTTTCATAAATATCATTCAATCATAACATAACACATGGACAAGAAATCGGTCCAATAAATATCATTCTATCATAAATATAAATCATTATTAAAAAAATATGAATGGTATATTTGAAGAATATCCCAAGTAAAACATAATTAATATAAAATAAATTTATCGTATATGGAAAATAGTTTTTAGAAATCACTTGAAAAAAATTCTTGAGGAAAATATTATTTCTTATTTGAAAATGTTTTCTTTTCTTAAAATGAAATTCAATTTTAAAAGAAAAACTTTTCATTGAAAATAAACTTCTAATATTAAAGGAATATTCAAGTAAATAAGGAATCATGAAATCATAAAAATCCATTCACTCTCTATAAGTTAAAATAAAACATTCTTCTTGTACTTTTGGTGGAATGGTCACAAAGTACATTATTTAAAATACAAAAAGAATTCTTTTAAAACCATGTAGTAAAAATTCAAAAATGGGTAAAAATGAATTATAAAATCTATATAAGAATACTAAAAAAATATTTGAAAATATTTTTATAAAACATGGACATGGATGATAAATATTCCCCAACAGAGACTTAAAATGAAACAATCAAAAATATTGAAGAGATTGTGAAATAAATACGCATCGTTATATAATCAGAAAAATCATATTCCTCATGAAAGAAAGAAATTTATAAGGATATAAAAATTTCATAATATTCTGGATATGTATCCTAAAATACATTCATAGGTAGTATATACCCCACATAGAATAAATGAGTGGTGAATGTGGTGTAAGTCTCACAAAAATTAAAGTTAGACTATTAATACCCTTACTGCTTGAGTAAAGTGAACCACATGAAATAATAACATAAATTAAAGATTTAATATCATTAAATAAATTTAATTAATTGTATAAAATTTCATAGGTCAATATATACTCCACACAAAATAATTGAGTGGTGAATATGCCATGTATCTCACAAAAACAAAAAGTGAGATGAAATTACTTTAACTTATTTCTTGACTCTCATCATACTCCATAAAACCTCATGTATAATAAATAAAAATTTATTATAAATATATTAAATAAAAATAATCATATATATAATACCATATATGAATTAATTATGATTTTATATTACCCACTTATTAACAATTCTAAGTTTATTTTATGTTTCAGGTAATAACTGCTTTGTTTCTCATGCATATTTTGACTTTTTATTTTTGGTCCTCATACTTATATCATAATTTGAATATATCAAGAATGATAAAAATGATAAAAATACCATATATATTCATTATATATATATTTATGGTTATCTATAAAAGATATAAATTTAAAATGAAAAATATCATTCATTGAGATGGTAGGTCGTACGTACGCGTCAATGCTACTTTCATTTTATTTTCATATTAAAAGAAATAAAGGTATATGATATATTATAATTAAATAATCATATTTATGTTATATAAATCATATATATTCATAAAATACATCCTTATTACCACCCATGTGAAATATATATGTAAAAAATCACATCGCATTGTAAAGATGGTAAGTTATATGTACGCACACGCAACTTTATCATTTCCCAAAAAATTATGTGGTAAGAAGGTAGATATGATAAAATCATTATATAAGTATAATAATGTGATAAATATAATATATACTCATTAAAAACAATCATAATTACCACTCATAAAATATGGTGATAGAAGATGGATTGTATCTCTATGTGGGTATGGTAAGCCATACATACACACAAGCGATACTTTAAATTCTTGTTCGATGGGAAAGGGGATGTATAATGGTGTGTTAATAATCATAATAAAATTTTACAATATTTAATATTATTAATTTAATATTTTATTATACTAATCATAAATTTATAGGTGGTATAAAATTGTATAAAAATAGAGTGATCGGTTAAAGTGATTACCTATTCTTCAAAATAACTCCTTTAGATATCCTCTAAAGAACTCTAGAGTTGGTCTTTTGGGAAGACCATACCATCTATAATGTTTCTAGAGAATTAACGGAGATATTTTTATAGATATTGGTTGGGATATAAGTCTCAAAGTGGTGAAATGGGATAAGGTAGGCGGCGTCCTTTTATAATGAAAGTGAGGGGCACTTTTGGAATTTCTAAAAATATTAATTTACAATAAATTCAATATCTTTAAAAATACCCCCAAAATTACATAGATTAGAATATAATAAGTTATAATGTTTTAATATCATCTACCAATATATTTTATATAGGTTTTTATTTAATTTTATACCTAATCCTTTTGATTAACCCTTAGTTAAGCTAATGTAATTGTAACTATGGTAACAAAGATTTTAAGGTTAATAGGATGTATTTTGTACACATAAAGTTTAAATTGGACTATAAATGGTAAATATTTTATATTTCATACCATATACCATACCAATTTACTTATTTAATATTTTTATGACTTTTAAATAATTTTATAAATTATTACTTTCATAAAATACCATTAGTGTCAATTTTGACACTATTCATTATTGTCTTTTCAAAAATATCATAACAACCTGATATATTCAGAAAAACTATATAAAATCATCCCAAAACTTTCATGGTAATCCATAAAATTAGTGGATAAAATTAATTGTATAAAATTATATTTATTTTAAAAAATATTATATCATTTATTTTATATTTCCTATAATTAAACAATTACTACATAATCATTGTGTAATCCTTTAAAGTAATTATTTATTTCCAAAATATTAGAAATAAATTTCCATGATAGGTAAAAAAAATTATATTTCAAATGAATATTTATAGTATAATTTATCTTCTGTATAACCCTATATTAAAAATTGTATAGTTATTAAAAATATCATTATGACATCTTTAACTTTTCTAAAATAAAATATAATAAGTGTCATATTCTCACCCAAGTAGCTTAAAAAAGACTATAATTTTATCCCAAGGATTATTTTGGTCAAAAATAACTCAAAAAATGAATTTTTACATATTTTAGGGTAATTTTATAATATTTATAATATTATTTTCACTATTAATTACCCAATTTACCCTTAACCACGGTAATAAAAATTAATAAAATTACAATTCGTATTTTCCAAACATAAATGGGACCTATTTACTATATTTGGTCCCATTTATTCTAAAAATTTAATAGATTTTTGTAAATTAGAAAGATATAATTCGTTGTAATTAATTTAAAATTAATTTCGTTGATGGGGTAAGAAAATAGGTTTTAAGGTGCAAATATCTAAAAGATTGACGTGCTTTTATATCCAAATTAAATGTGAAATTTATTCCATTGGCCTAAATTGTATTAAATGATACATTTTTTTATCTAATAATACATTAAAAAATTAAATAAATAATTTAACACTATAAATCATTTCTATAAAAAAGTTGTTTTCAATTAAAATGCAATATTTTTCACTATTCAGTAAAACATGAAACTCAACAGAAAAAACAAAAAAATACACCAAAGTAAATTTTTATAACCATATTTCTAATAAGAAGTTAATTTTGATAAATATAATATATAAAAATTTCAAAAATTAGATATAAAATCGTTTCTCCATTAAAAGGTAGTAAAATTATCATTTTGAAAAAAAATACATCTTTTTATTAATAAAATTGGATTTATTCTTATCATATTCATATAAAATATATTGGATGTATATAAAAAATATTTTATTTAATATATAACATATATATTTCATTATTATCATTCACTAATTGTCATTAATTTATTTTATTAAGATATAATTAATTTGGGAGGATAAAATATTTCCTTTATATTTAATTGGTATATATTTTCACTTCTAAGTCATTGTTAAATAATAAATTCGTCTTATAAAACTTATATTTTACAAAGTTAGTTAATAATATTCATAATATATAATTTAATGTTTTGTCTATTATCTTATTTAAATAATAATAAAATTTTCTTTCATAGAAACTCAGTGTTGCGTGTAAAGCAAGCTAACCTAGTGTTGTGTATAATGAAAGACCTCAATTAAATCAAATGGTCTTAAAAAAATATTTCATAAAAATAGAGGGGTGTAACATTTACCCTATGCTTGATGCATGGTTGAATATGGGAATATGTGTTTTATAAAAAGGATTATTTATATTAATTAATGTGATTGGAATTGTGTGGCACATAGGAAACTTGAGTTTGTGAGTGACTTGTGGAATTAACCATTGGACTAGGGGAAATTTACCAAGGTATTGAGGGAGCCTATGGATATATGTTTTTCATGTGTATTAAGTGTGCCCCTGAGAATAATGTTACCCAAGGGACTAAGTGATCTCTTGTAAAGGATCTTTCTATGTGGACTGAGAGGGCTCATGGAATATAAGGATCAGGGAAGACTGAGCGAGCTTCTAAACTTATTGTACTTACTATCCATCTAGAAAATTGTGTCTTAGACTAATACATACAATAGACAATTAATTAGATCCCATGCTTATTATTTCTTGTGCTTTGTTTGATTTGGATTCCCATGTATTTATGCTGTAAATCAATTTTGTTTTAGGTGATGTTACTTGTGATAATGCCTATGCTTATGCCATGTTTGGGTGTGTTGAGTATTTCTATGAAATAAAGTTTAAATTCATGCTTATTGAGCCTTTTTTACTCATATGATTTAAATATGTAAAGTTATGAGAAAAAATGGAAAATTTTAAAATAAATGTTTTGAAGTAAACTTTGTTCAAAGTGAATGTGTTTTAGATTTTCTTTTCAAAGTAGAGTTTTGTTCTTAAAGTAGAAATAAATTATATAGATTCATGGTGGTATCACACTAGGATTTCTAATCACGCCTTTCATATTCATTGGGGTGTATGCATATATGGTTTTTTTAGGACATATGTAAGGGTATGATAACTTTATAGTTCAATATATTTTCTTAATTACAAATGTATGTGGTTGTTTTAGGATGGTGGAGATGATTCTCTCATGTAGTTATTTTAGGGGAGTAATTTCGAGGATTTTAGTTGCTAGGATATTATGTATTGGTTTCTTGTTGTTTCAGCCCCTATTTTTAGATTTTAAATATTTTGACTATGGATATCATATGTATTCCGTATTTATAAATTTTGAAGTGATGGTGTTTATGATATTTTTTTGTTATTTTTGTTTATAATCTGTTTTGATGGTCATATATACTGATACTACATATTTAATGGAATGTAAGACCAATTCATGGATGAGTTATGCTAAATTTTCATAGGTAAAATCATTCCCAAATAGTTTATTTTGATTCCTTGATTCTTGATTCTGGCATGGGGAAATCAGGAATGCACCTTAGGCCTTATCATGATTCAGGTCCAATGATGTGTCTGGTTTACCTAAGGTGGTTTGTTACAAAATGGAATCATATCCTCATTATTATTTTGGGGATAGTGGTAGATAGAATATAGAACCATCAGGGCCAAGAGGTAGGTTTGGGGAAGTTCATGAACAACTCTTCATCTTCAAAAATTTCATGTTTCCATAGATATTTTGGATTTATGTTTCACATTTGAACCTAGTTTGGGGTTTTTTTATGAGATTTGATTCTATTTCCTATTTTCTATGAGTTATAGGGCGAGTTTGTCATTTATTTTGAAACTTTTGGATCTTTTTGGTGAAAATAAGGAGGAAAATAGAATATGTTGGTTAGTAGTGACCACATAGAGCCTGTATGATCAATTATGCAATATTTCTGGAGCTATTTCACATGATTTCTACATATTTTCCCAAACCATGTGGACAAACTCGGCATAGAGAAATAATATTTGATAATTTTTATATTTCCACCACAACTTTATTTGAGAGTGTTGTTTTTGTTGATTTTATTTCTCTTAGACCTATTTTAAAGTGTTTTTGTGGTATATTTGATATTAATTGAGATACAATTGTATATTAAATGAGCTTATGTATTTTATTTTATATAAAATTCCTCCAATTAGTTCCTATTCTAAATGAATAGAGGGTGTTATGGATTATGTCCCACAGTAGAAGCCTGTAATTGATCATGTTCTTGTAAAATTAGTGATCTGAAATATTCTACCCTTGGCAAAAAGCATAAAAATAGGGAAGACACATATGGTGGACCATGATCAGGAGTTCAATAAGAATAATACATAATTTCATCAAGGTGAAAATGGTACCCATGAGTCTGAGGAATGGATCAAAAGGATCAATAACATATTTATATTTATAAATATCCCTAATACCTCTAAAGTTGTCTTTTCCAATTACATGTTGGAAGGACCGGATAGAAAGTCGTGGGAATAAATTTTTCAAGTGAAGAGGTATGAGGATATCACCTATACTACCTTCAAGAAGGATTTTAATCTGTATTTTTATCCTGATATGTTGAGGGTGGTGAAGGCCCATGAATTCATGATAATAAATCAAGGAGATTGTTTGGTGATGGAGTACACTACTAGATGTCTAACTATTTGATGAGGGATGTTTTTTCAAGTCTTAACTCATCCCCTAATTTATATATTTTTCATGGTTTTCAATAAAAGGGTCCTTTTCCCTACCATTTAAAAAATGATTTTATCTAGGTGATACATTATGAAATGGATCTCATTTATGAGATTAGATTGATTCTTATTATCCTTTTCCTAATGACTTGTGTTGATTTGATTGATAATGTTTTTATGGTTAAGGAAGACTTGGTAAGGAATATAGGTCTCTGTAGGGTCTCTTAGATAGTTAGGGGAAACCAAATATCTTTCTTTGTCTATAAGAGGAAGAAATATGACCCTCATCAGAGTAGTGGAAGGGGTAATCAACAGTCATTAGGTTTGGTGTCATTTGATTCTTTTGGTAGAAATATTGAGACTTGTTTATATTATGGTAAGTATTTCTATACTAGACCTAACTACCAAAATGATCTAATCATGTTCCACTGGTGTGGGAATTTAGGTCATCTTCAGTAGTTCTACAAGGCATTGCTACAGGGAAGAGGAGTTTATTCTTATTTTTTAAAGGGTTCATAGGTATGATATGAGGCATATAAAGATTTGGTATATCCTCATTAATCAAAAGAAAAATCTTAATCACCTATAATTATTAGGTTGGGGTTGAGTTAATATGTCTTTATGGGATGTAGATTACATTTTAGGTCTCTAGTTCAAGATTGAACGCCATAGAAGTATGGTTTTTATTTCTTCTTCTATGGTTTTTTATTTGTTTGATATGGGTGCTTCCCATTCCTCTATTTTATTAAATTATCTTCATTATTTGGGTTTTTGAGTAGAGTTTATTCCATTTGTGATGTATCTACTTACCCCATTAGGAATAAATAATGATCAAGGCTATAAGTTCTTTGAGTATTTTGTTTTAATTTCTAACATGAAAATCATGTGGGACTTCTTCATGTTGGACCTAGCCATTTTAGTTATTATCATCATAATGGAATTAATGATTATTTTCAATGATTTGATTTATTATTATCACTATAGGGTCAAGTTTTGATACCATTATGGAAATACTTTCATCTTTGAGGGTGAGTGGGAACTAAAGTTAAGGAGGTAAGGAGCCATTTCTCTGGATGTAGGGTATATTTTTTTCTTGTTGTATAGGTTTTTCTTTGATATTATGGATAAGGATATATATGGTCATATTCTATTAGTTATGGACTGGTACCTTGAGGTATTCTAGATGATTTATAAGGGTTTTTCCCTAGTGAGAGGTCAATTTTTCTATCAATATTCTCCCAGAGATAAGTCCCATGTCTTTACCGTCATACCAAATGACTTATTTTGAGTTAAAAAAATTTAATTTTAAATTATATGATCTTTAAATCAAGGTGTTTACCCATCCTAGCATGTAACCATGGGTGTCACCAGCTCTATTTTCAAACATGGAATACAATAGTATATGAATTTTTGTAGATTATCATAAGCTGAAATAGTGACCATTAAGAATAAATAGAGATTTTTTAAAATTGATGATCTTTTTTATCATCTCAGGGGAACTCAGTGGTTTTTGAAAATCAACTTGAGGTTGGGGTATTTCCATTTTAGGGTCTAGGAATAGGATATTACCTAGATTCCTAAATATCTAGAATAATAAATTTTATTATCTCATTATTTGGTTATTCTTTACCAATTCTCATGTGGTCTTTCTGGAACTAATAAACCAGGTCTTTCATTATTTTTTTAACTACATCATGGTTATGTTTGTTTATGATATCTATTTTTATTTTAAGACAGAGGAGTGCCATGGAGATCATCTAAGTGTTTTTTAGGAACATTAATGGAGAATCACCTATATTCTATTATTTATAAATTCTTGTTCTAGATTCCAGTGTTAATGATTTTGGTCCGTGTGATTCCTGATTAATGAATTTTAGCAGATCCTAATAATATCCAAGTATTTGTGTCTTAGGATTAGCCCAAGAACACATTTTATATCATGAGAATTTTGGGATTCGATAGATATTACAGGTTCTTTATTTAGGACTCCTCATAGCCAATATATCCCTTGAAAATGTGGACATAGAAAGGGGAATTTTTAGTGGATTGGAAAGTGTCAGGGTTATTTTAAGGAGTTGTGGGTTCGATTGATATCAACTCCAATTTTGATACTTCCAAATCCTGGGAAAGGATATGTCATTTATTATAATGCTTCAGGTTTAGGTTTGGGGTGTGTGATGATGAAGGATAATCATGTATAGAAATATTAATCCATAAATTATCCCCACATCAAAATAAATTACCCCACCTATGACATATAATTGGTAGTTGTAATTCATGTGTTGAAGGCTTTATGTCGTTACCTATTTGGGAAGCGGTTTAAAGTTTATTTAGATGATAATATCCAAAATTATATTTTTACCCAAATGGATTTGAATCTTAGGTAGAGATTATGGGTGGAGTATCTTCATACCTTTTATTTTGATATCACCTACCCCCCTGGTAAGGGAATGTGTTCTCCAATGACTTAAACAAGAAATTATTGATCCAGGAAGTTAATGATTTTTCTGGTGAGTGGAGTCAGATGATTTTTCTTCTGTTATGAGTTTGGAAGTACATTTGGATGAATGTAAGGTGTTATTAACTAGTGTTTAGATCATGACTTATCTTTTTGATCGGGTTCAATGTGAGAAATAATCAAACCCTAGATACCCATATATTAAAAGAGCTTTAAATGGTAGGGATAACTCATTTTGATTAATCTGGGTCTCCTAATGGAACCCTTTACTCTATGAAGTAGTTGGTGGTTCCTTTGACATTAAGGTGGAAGATGATTCATGATTTTCATTATTATATTTATTCCATTCACTCTTTGACTACTAATATTTTTTACAACATGGATATTTGTTGGTGGTTTGGGATAAGATAATCAGTTGATGATTTTGTATTCTAATGTTCTAACTACCATAAGATCAAAGATGAGTATACGAGACCAATTATGTTTCTTCCTCTTCCAATTTTTTATGAAAGTGGTATGAGATATCCATGGATTTTTTTATCATTTTACCTTGTACTCCAAGTGGTAAAGACACATTTTTTTTTAATATAGATTAGTTAACTAAGTTATCCAATTCTCTTCTTATTAGAGATTTTATGAAGGTGAGGGAGTTCATGAACATGTGTGTCTAAGAGATATTTAGGCTTAATGGGTTTCTCTCAGCCATATTTTTCAACTAGGATACCCATTTTACCTTTGGGTTTTAGAAGAGTCTCTCGAAATCCATGCCAACCCAGATGAAGTTGAGAGGATGTATCACCCATAGATGGATGGACAGACTAAATGATCCTTGTTGATTCTTGAGGATATACCTCATGCATGTGTTCTTGGTTTCATGGGTTTAAGGGAGAGGGATTTATAATTTGATTATTTTTCATACAACAAAAGTTAAAATGACATTATAAGATAGATCCTTCTATGTTATTTTATGGGAGACCATGTCGGTCCCCTTCATGTTTCACTAAGTTGGGTGAGAATTATATATTTGGGCCTTGATTCACTAGGGAGGGGATTAGAAAGTTTTTTTTGATTCATAAGAGGTTAGTCATAACTCAATGTCCCTAGAAATCATAATATGATCATTGTCATTTAATATAAGAGTTTGAGGATTGTGATCATGGGTTTCTTCAGGTATTTATTTGACTGGGACATCATCGATTAGTAAATTCTGGTAAATTATCATTTCCTTATGATGGTATATTTTCAATTATATAGAATATTTAGAAGGTATCCTATTATTTTAAGTTTCCATAATGTCTTACATTAATTCATGATGTCTTTCACATATCTCAATTGAACCATCCCATGTGATATAGTGGGAATATTTGGATATGAATCCAAACACATCTATTGTGGTACAACATGTTCTTATCATGGATTATTGAAATAAGGTGGTTCATAGTAAATCAATATTATTAGCTCGTGTTCTTTGGCAGTGTGGTGGTGAAAACCATGATAAATGGGAGTGGTAATATTTAGTTAATAAGTATTAATATAATTTTTTTATTCTAAAAATACTTGGGGAATTTTTAGGGCTCAAAGTGACATGGTGGGGAGAATTTTGAAACCCATCAGGTTATTTGAATGTCTTATTTTGGGTTTTATTTATTTTATTCATTGATTTCTTGGGATTTGAAGGTTGAAAACCTCAATTTGTAGGGAAAAATTCCCAAATGAACAGTTTGTGAATGGTAGTAGTAACTATGTGGATGATCATGGGATATGAATGTTTTGGGGGTGGCATAGTTTTACACAGTTTCATCATGATTTTTTAGACTATGTGGGTGTATCCATAAATTGTGTGGCCCTTTTGTGGGGAAGTAGATTATGCATGGTTGGAACATGGTTTACCTAACTGTGTGGCTAAATCATGTGGGTTTTCTATCTCATTAAAATAAAAAATCATATAAACCTTGTCGATATTTAACCCAAATCACCCGATTTTCCTCCCCATTCATACAAAAACACCCCCTAGATTGGATATTCCAACCCTTGTATTTTGTGTGTAACTCCCTTGTTGGGAAAAAATACCTCAATATGTCCTCTTGGTGTGTTATGGGTGTGGTTGTGTTTTTTGACAAAGACGGGTGGTTAAAAATGAGTATGGTTGGTGTTTGTCGAAGATAGGTTTTTAAGGTGGTGTAGTTTCCCAGTGATTACCAAATTTTAGGGCCTTAAAATCAAGAGTTTGATGTTGTAAAAGGAAGGATTTCTTCATAGGAGTGAGTGGCATGAATAACTTTGAATAAAGTTGGAAAATGATGGTAACAACATACTATAATGCATGGGTCGTGTACCAAGTACTGGGAACGGTATGCAGAGTGCTGGGAATGGTACATGAAGTGGTGGAACGGTACGTCGAAGTGGTTCACAAAACTAAAAATAGTTCATGGAGGAATGTGATACAGAACATGGATGGAGAGTCGACGGTAGAGGAGATCGACCACATAGGAGAAAAAGAAGTTTATAGAGCATGTAGAAAATGGTTCGTGGGTCGGTATGTAGTTCATGGTGGTAGAAGAATATGTACGCGGTGGAGGCCTGTGTTGAAGATTTAATAAATCTTTTTTTAGATTTAGAGGATTAATTGGATATCTTTGCCTTTATAATAATGTCTAATACTACTGATTACTGAGGATATTGAATATCATAGAAAACATACATTGCTCCAAGATTTCAGCAAATGTCAAAAGAATTTTGTGAAGGCCGAAGTGGTTTGCGAAGGCTGAAGTGATTCATAAGAAAGGAATTCCACTAATTGTGTTTTCTATAATTCTTAACCCTCAAAGGAAAAACGGTACGTGGAGGAGGAAGTCTGGTACGCAGAAGGAGGTGTCTCGATACTTATAGGAGGAATCACTGGTACGTGGGAAGGAAGATTCCTCAAGTGGTAAGCAGAGGAGGATCTCAGGTTGTGGAAGCGAAGGTAGTATATGAATAGTGAATAGTTCATGGACAGAGGGTGATTTGTAGAGGAGGTTCGTAAAATCAGTATGCAAAATCTGCACGCGATCTCGAAGGTGGAGGCACTCCACGGATGAAGGGCGATTCACAGTAGTGGAGGCAGTTGTACGTGGAGGAGGTGACTGCATACCAAACCTGGTACATAGTATGCAGGAGGAGTAGGTGGTTCATGATTTTCACAAGGAATCTTGTGAAAGCTTAAAATTAGTTTGTGAAAGTATTTTCCAGTACCTAACAATATCTGGGAAGGTGGACATCATATACCGATGAAACATGACTTCAACAGAAAATCTACCTATAGTTGAGGATGTAGGAATTCATGAAAATGAAAGGACCTACATGTCCATAAACTATGTTTTACCTACATGTCGATAAACTCTGATTCGATTCCTTTCCAAGAGCAATGAGTGAAGGATGAGGAAGACGGTGACCCTTTCCACCAGTAGTGATCCAGAGAAAGAAGCATAGGGAGTGACCCTTGGGAATGAAGTGGGTAGACCCTAAACTAGGTAAAGGTATTGATCCTGGGCATATAAGATCTAACCTGAACATTGTACTCGTTATTGGAAGTGAGCCTTAGTGAATTTGGTATATCGGCACATTATTGTTTTATGCTACTTAGACGTAGCCTAGTGAGGGTTAACTAAGTAAAAATTGATGTGTCCTATTCATGATTTCGTATCTTTCATTTATTGATATAGGAGGAAGAGGGAATTGAGTTTTTTTTAAATGAAACAAGATCTAATGGAAATTTATTTAATCTTTCATACCCTGATTCACCCCCGACACCCACACCCCTATCAGGGTATCCGACCTAATGGACCTAACATCAATTTATTTTAGGTGATTTAACTTGAGGTATGCTTGATTTCTCTTGGTTTATTTATCCTCCACCTTTTTTCTTCCTTTATTATTTAATTTTCAAGGAGTTATGATACCTTATATTTCCAATTAGATGAATATAACGTTTTGTATGGGGGATTTATGTTGTTTCCTTATGGTGTAGGTGTGTGAGGACTCATACAACTCAATTCAAGTGGTTTTTGAAGAAGGAAATGAGTATTATAATGATTTCAAGGTTGGTGTCTCTATTTAAGGGTTCTTTTTAAAGGATTATCATTAGTTTTTTATTTCATTTAGATTTATTTTATCAAATTATGTTTAAATTGTTTCATTATTGATGTTTTATCCATTCATTTGGTGATTTATGAAATGTAATGTAAATTTGATTGTTTAAATAATATTTTCAAAAAGGAAGAGATTTAAATAAAAGTTATGTGTTTGATAAAAATCCTTAATAAGGATTTTGGTTTTGAAATGAATTTAAAAAGGGAATTATAAGGGGTTTACCTTATTATTGATTCTTTTTTTATTATAGGAATATGTGGTTTATAAAAATGATCATTTATACTTCTTTATGTGATTGGAAGCGTGTGGTACATGGGAAATGTAATGTCCCAACCCATGATCCACTAAAATGGTGACCAAGACAATTGGTCACATATCCTCAAGGGTACCTCCTGATATGATAGAGGTTACCAACTAGCAGTGATGGTCTATAGGTGGTACGGTGGAAATAGTATACCCTCATGATCAAAGTAACACAATAGTATCAAAGATAATCAATAGTATATGAAATTTTAATTAAAGGAAGTAGAATATAACAACTAAAAATCAATAAATAATGAATAAATAACTATGCATGAACATGGTATAATGTACAAGCAACAATCATAAGTTGGTAATACATAACTGTAAACAAACAAAGAAAGAAATCCTCAAAGGCTATCTCCATGAGCATGTTAAGATCTGTCTCAGTTATGTGCTCCTAAGATCCTATATAAAAATATAACAACACAACCATAATTCATGAACCATAACTTGCAACTATGATGTCTGTTTGGATTCCCTAGTGCAATAGAGTCCCAAATAGGGTGTGATATATACTCAATAGGTCACCAAAAATGGTGTATAATGTAATATAGTCTATGAATATAAAATAAAGAAGTGTGCTAATCTATTTAATGTAAAGTAGTATAATAAATGTAAATGTAATGAAGTCAACTCAAGTTTCTCATGGACACCTGGATGACCATACCTACTTCTTCCTAAGCTAGAATATCTCTGAACCGACCCACATGTATATACAAGAATATATATATATATATTTATGTATAGATATACATGCATAGGAAAGGATCCAATTCATAAGGCCCAGTAATCCACAAAATATAAAGGGTGATGGTAATAAATTATCCCAATAACCCATGGTTATAAACCCTATCAACCATGAATGGGTTTCTCTAAATCATAGAGAAATTTCAGGTTGTCACATGCATCTGAACATAATACCATTATCTAGTCGATGTCCCAAGGTACATAGACAGGGCGCCCCATCAAACCAGTCATCATAAGAAGATATCGCCATTTCAATATAATAATAAACATTAATGATATAATTATATTTTCTTATGATTCCATCCAAGAAATTTCGTAATGATGAACTCAGGTGTCAAACAAGGAGAGATTCAATTCCATTTATTCCACGAGCCCGTCCTTGGTTTTCCGTAATGAGGAAACCCAAGTACTGATTAGGACTTCCAATTTCCATATGACATCATTTAATGTGTTCTATAAAAAGGGACCCCAAGTACTTATTTGAGAATTATGGAAACATATAGTATTTGATCATTTCAAAGGCATTTCATAAAATTCAAACCCAAGTATCACTCATATAATAATATAATTCAAGTGGCCTATGAACCCATTCATGGTATTCTTTAAATATGGATTGGGTATCACTTATGGTAAATTTAATCTCAAGTAGCCTATGAACCATTCATTGGTGTTCCATAATGGGTAACCTAGGTAATTCTCAAGGTTTACATAATTCATTTACCCATATATTTCTAATTATTAAATATGGTCTTTTTAGTAAGAATACTGTATCGTAATTAAAGCATAAAATTTAGGGCCATGTGTTTATAAATAATAAAGATCATGAAATTAATTTTTAATAATAACTTGTAGAAAAGGGTATGTTCTTATTAATTCCATAATACCAAACTACACAAAGGGATACAATTTATTTATAGACAAAGAATCTATGGGAAACATCATGTATTAGCCCAATAATTATCACCAATTTAATCATTTCTTTTCTTTTTAATACAATTCACCTCAAAGGTGGTTTTATTATAATATAGAGAATGATATAATTACCACTTAATTAATTCTATTTTAACCATATCTTCCATTAGGGATAATTCAACTCATCTAAAATGGTAATTTAAAGTGAAATTGGGTAATTTTAATCACAATCGTAGAACAAATTCTAATAGGCATTAAAAAAACTCATCACATTTGGTGGCTCAGGTTGGGTTTATCAGCCTCCAACCATGATAAGGGGGATATGGAACATCGTGGGAGTTTTCTAAGAATTTAATTTTGAGAATTTAAAAATTTAGGATAAATGGATGGAAATTTGGGTGTACAGTACAATGATAATGTCATATAATGGGTAAGACTTTAGGGAAGGGAAACTAAACAACCTACCTCATTATTATGATGGTCCACTCATCCAAAATAAAGACTTGATTCTATCTAAGGATATAGAAATTATAAGAATCATGATACACCCTTAAAATAGGTAAAATTATCACTCATTAAGATATCATCGATGATAGAGAGATAATGGAAGAAACAGAGAAGTAGGGGCCATAGAATTATCGATATGTTTCTCACCCACCTAAGTTGTTTGATTCGTAGCTCAAATGAGAGAGTTACATGGAAGCCTACCCAAGGAGGAGAGGGGTGCTTGAGTGACATGGGATTGGATAAATGAGGGAAGAAAGGGAGGAGTAAAAGAAATAATGTTGAAGGGGAAAACTTGACATTTCCACTGCATTAATCATTCAAAAAGTTTGGATGCATGGTTTACCAAACCCTGCACAAACCATGTGGCTTACTCTATCTAGGAGACATGCCCCACATGATTCCTCCACACAATTTGGGCTAACCATGTTCCAAACATGTGGTGTTACTGTTTATGTGGAACTAACCATGTGTTCGAGGCACATGGTTTGGAAAACTCTGTGCAGCTCATGTTCCCACTTCTGTAGTTTTATATGGAAATTATAAAAAACAATTTACCCTTCCTTTCATTGTTTAATAATCTATGAAACACCCCTTACCTGGCCTCATGGTTTCTAATAAGGGAACACACGGTTTAAAAAACCAGGTGCCCAGTCTATTTCTCCTATAAAAATATATTTTAGAGATCAATGCTTCGAAAAACCATCCAAACTTCCAAGAATCATTTCATTCCTTAAAACTTATACCAAATAAATTTAGGTGTTATAACTCTCATAATTACATTCTGAGACTCAATTTAATATTTTTCCCATAAACCAAATGAAAAGTTCAAATTCCTTTAGAATTTTCAACTGGTTTAAAACATGTGATGCTATAATCTCCCAACCATAGAACCTATAATTCCATAAAATTCTTATGGAAATGATTAAAACATCACTAAGACTACCCAGGTTAAGAATTTCCATCCAAATAGTCACATTCCATTTTCAAATTACCAACATGAATTCAAGTGCTACTTTAAGAAAATGGTACTTTAACTATTAAACTCAATCAAACACTTGTACCCAAGATAAAACATCGAGACTATGCATATCTGATCCCATATACCCTAATACACTATCACACCATTTTATCTTTTATAAACCATCCTATAGAACTTCCCACCATAGATTTTATATTCCCAATAGAATATTTCGAGTAACCATATGCCCAAAATTGGAATTTAATACCAAATAATATATGTAGCGTCTTAGTGACACATCCAGAACATCTGTCAGATAATATATAAAGTAATTTCTATTGGTACATGATTGATCAAATCAATCAAACTATAATTGACCAAAATAATATTTTCCATACTGGATTTTCCTTAAAAACCAAGAATGACCTTTAAACTTCACATGTCTCATCCCAACAGGATGCTAAACATTGTTCATCATCATCAACATCAAACTTCTTGAGGAGACTCAAGTCAATATGCCTCTGGATAACTAATTCCAAAAACACATGACTTTAATAGTTGATTCACAAATAAAATCAATTATAAATTCTTATCCCAATGAATATCAAGATCACTCTAAGCATGCTCACTAAATCCCATACCCAAATTCTAATGAATTCTCTTGGTAGAACCATATTCCAAACCAAACCATCATCATGATATAGTGAAAGTACCAACATGTTCCTGATCCAACCTTCAAGGATACTCATAAGAAAATATTGGCCTAACTCCCATACATGGGATCCACCAAGTATATAGTTGAAATTATATCTAGAATTTTATGATAAATCTAGTGGTACCTTTTTCCTTTTATTACAGTCATATGAGTGCCAAAAAAACAACAAATGACTAGTCTCAGGATACTACAACCTTCTCACATGAGGATTTCCTACCAGCAACTGACGTCCTACTCCCCACCTTAAAAGAATCCTTTTCATCACTCTAATGAAAATAGAACCTGATTATCAATTACCATTCCCATATATATTAGTTTTCATATCTTAACTAAGTACCCACTCATCCTAAACACTAATGTAAACATCACACACTACTCATTCCCAATTTTCGAGAACAATCCCCATAGAGAACATCAAATTTTAACTCATAACGATGGTTATCTACATAAAATGGGAAAACCATAATAGGATACATAGGTAAATTTTTGTATAGATAATTTTCCCTTAGCATACACTAGAGTATTTGTATATAGGGGTCATGATTGTCACTAAACTATTAGTATACTAAAATGTTACTAATAAGCGTGTACTTCTCCTCCTAAGGCATGCTTACATTTAAAATTGGTTAACTCATACTTTTTTCCAACACCTAACACCATGTATTCTAACCAAGAGTGTCTATATATAAACATAGGTCAACTATGTCACATAACTTGGTTGGTTTTCCAAATTAGTTCATCACACAAGGAACTTCATTTAATTTACCCAAAATCTCTAGGTAACCATGCTCACAAGAATCATTTCCTTAAAACCATCAGTCCTTGTATTTCACTTGGGAACTCACTGGTATTTGATTTCAAATAATTACCTTGTACAACCAATATAAACAAATTATAATGAAAAATTATATACTTCTTTTAACACCAAGTTTGAGACCCGACATATGCACCCATAATTCATCTATCAACAAGGAAAATATGACTGTGCTAAATGACATGTAAACATTTTAATACATTTGGGATTCCCATTGGAATCCTCATTAAAATTTGGAATCCCATATATCCCATGATTTATCGAATGACCTCCCACCTCACAACATCATTTCTGAGGAGGAAGCGTCAACCGTATAACCATTACTTGTCAACTAGGTCAAGAACCTGAATAGTCCTGCCAATTGAAACCATTTTTGATGAATAATAACCAAGGGTACCTTTCTAAATGAAAGCCATTGTCATTCCTAAATCAAGAGACTCTAGCACATACTGTGCATTGGTCTATAAATGAGTTTAAAATAAATATTTCCAAAAAAAGGATAGCGTATCCTCATACCAACCTCTTCTGTAATTTTTCATGAATATAATAACATTATTGACCTTCTAGGGTCTGACTCAGAGTGAGGTCATCTAGGTTCATCCACCAAGCCCTAAGGTCTCTAGCATGAGAACCATACCCCATTTATAGGCATCAGTTTTAGATAATATAATGCACTTATAAACACTCTCATATAATATGTTAAACTAAAATAGTCATGGAATAATTTACCTATAAGGGATCAGATATTTCTTCATAGGCATAATAGAACCACCTACCAAACATCTATCTATCATACCCTGATTATTATGGAGCATCAGATCTGTTGAAAGATTTCTACAAGGTTAAAATATATTATAAAGGGTAAAGGGTTGACACTTGGTTGTATCTGCATATAGTAATACTCCCTCTATCTCTAACTTACTATATAATAACCCATCTCCCCAGGGCACTGTTTCATAAAAAAAGGGTCCAACCTTTCTTAACCAGACTAAATAGAAAACACACTTCATACTTGGAACGTGGATAAAGGATATAATAATTTCTCATCTATAAGGTCATTACTACATGAATAACCATTCATTTAAACATAATGTATCCTCTTTATAAACTATATTCACACCTATAAGGTTACTAGGATATTCCATATATCCTTTCAGTGTAAGTAAAAATGGGTTAGAGATTTACTTACACCTATGGGAAATATTAACATTCCCACTCTAAGTAATTCTAAATCTTAACCCTACCCAAAGTTTCAAGTTATAATACCTCTAAAGGTTCATTTTTAGGCATTTAATCAGTGCTCATTCATTTCAACATTTTAAATAGTTCATATAAAATATGTTTCAAGTACCACTTTTCTAGATAAACTGCACTAAGTACTTTATTTAACTGATGCCATATAACATTAGGTGAATATCTAATAATTCCATTTTAACCATTATTCAATCCATATATAATGTTATCACAACTATTCTTGGTTAAAGAAAATTTCAATTTTCAAGATATGGAGGAAAACCCATTAAGATTATTTTTGTAATTTTAATTAACCAAATCCTTATAGTAATAATGCTAAAAAGAATATTAAAAGTTCTTTTATAAATTAAGGGGACTAGTCATGTAATATTCCACCACACGTTTATATGTAACACCATATAAGAATCGATATCACATTAAATAGTCATTCCATAAGGTAGGTGTATACCCACATTGGGTTAAACACTAATTCATAAGAGAAATAGGTAACCTATGAGGGTCCCATCATGTCATCCTAGTTTCAAATTGACGGGGAACCATTCCCAATTTTTGGAGTCATTGATTTATAAATTAAAATTTCCATCACATGCAAGTGTAACACAATTATATTTATTTCATTAGTGGTTTTAAACAGCCTTAAGGGGATTATATTCTAATAATCATGTTCTAAATGACCTACATGGGTGCAGTTTTTCATTTAGAAAGTTAATCATATGGGTCATCAGGCCCAAATAATAGGTGATATCCTTTATTAAGGAAGAAACTTTCTCTAAGAATATCAATTTTTCATATACCATGGTTTTGTTATATGGATCACTATTCCAAAATTATAAAGGTACATTCCATTGTAAGTTACAATTAGTATTCATGTAACTAAATCTGGGTTTTATATTTTGGTATCAAATATAACAAATTCATATATGGTGTTTTGATTATATGGGTTACCCTTCCCAAATTATAAAGGCCTATACACTTTTTAAATCTTTTTGGTCACCCATTTAATCACAAACATAAATAATTCATCCCCTAAAACCAATGGTCCATAGATCAAACGTGTCATAATTAGTTAATTAAGGTTCCACCATCAAATTATATAGGAAAAAACTATTTAGGTTGATTTAGGAACTTTAAGAACAATTTTTTTGATAATAATATAATAAATAATGCCTTTATATCAATAACACCAGTAAACATGGAAATAATTATGGAAATCTATGATGTCAGAAGAGAATACAGGAAAACATGGAAAAACTACACAAAACGTGGTAGACAAGAAAGTATGTTAAATACAAAAAACCATTTTATATAAATCATCATGCAATAAGAAACATACAATGAATTCTATATGGAATGGAATGTTCTTGGAATGTGAATATTTATGTTCCTGTCATGGTAAATGTATCACACCTCATCTCATTCCAAACCAGTCTAATAGGTGAAAAATCATACATCAGTAACCATTGAAAGTATAACAATCACCCAAGGTGAAATAATAATTAACTATAATAACTAAAAGCATGAATTATAGTCTCATCCCTATAAACATGATCATTCCCCTGTGCTTGGGTTTCTCAGACCCAGACATAAGCTATTTACCAAGTTTCGACCCATTTCTAATCTTATAACTACCATCCCAAAATATTAAGTCAAAAGGAAAAATTAACCTTTGATACCAATTTGTAATGCCCCGGCCTAGGAGACACTAAAACAATGCCTCAAGATAGTTGGTCACATAACCTCAAGCATACCTCCCAATATTCTCGAGACTGCCGACTAGAAGTGAGAGTCTATAGGTCGTATGGTGGTGATAAAATACCCTCATGATCATAGTATCACAATGGTATGAGATATAATAAACATTGTAATAAATCATAATTAAAGGAAACTGAATATAACAACTAAAAATAAATAAATAATGAATAAAGAACCATTAATGAACATAATACAGTGTACAAGAAACAATCATACACTAGGTAGTACCACATAGATCTCAAATAAAGACAAAATTCTTAAACGTTGTCTCTATAAGCATCCTAAGCTCCAGATCAGTCATTTTCTCATAATCTCCCATGTAAAAATGTAACAACACAAGCATTATTCATGAACCCAAACATGGAACCATGAGGTTTTTTTGGATACCCCAATGCAATGGCGGCTTGAACAAGGTGTGATACATACTCAATAGGCTACCACCAATGGTGTCTATTTCAATTCTATATGTGAATATAAAATAAAGAAGTGTGTGGGTATATAAAAAGTAAATTAGTGTAGTCAATATAATTTTTATCAAGTTGGGTAAGGATTCTCATCGACACATGGCCGACCATACCTACTTTGACATTAGCCAGAATATCTCAGAACATTCCCACATGTATATATAAGAATATATATAAACAGATATATTTATTGATATACATATACTAGAGAGGATCCATGGAATAAGACTAATTCATCCACATAATAGAAAGGGTGATGGTGATAAAGTATTCATAGTACCCATGGCTATAATCCCTAGTGTTTATGAATGAGTTTCCCTAAACCATGGAGAAATTCTGAGTTGCCACATGCATAAAAACATTATAACATTAGTTGGTTGAGGACTTGAGGTGTATAGAAAAGGTGTCCTAGTAAACTAATCATCACATGAAGATATAACTAATCATATGTATTAATAAACAAGCATGATATAATTACATTTTCTAATGATCCCATCCGACATGTTCTGTAATGAGCAACCCAGGTATTTCCCAAGGAGTAATGTAACTCTATTTATTCCATGATCCCTCCCTTGGATTTATATAATGAGGAAACCCAAGTATCTCTCATTAATTCCAATTCCCATATGATCCCATTAAAGGTGTTTAGTAAAAAGGAAACCCATGTATCACTCATATAATGAGTAAACATTCTGTCATGTGAGCACATCCAATGCATTCTGTAAAATGAAACTTATGTATCGCTCATGGTGTAATATAATTCAAGTAACTTACGAGCCTATCCATGGTATTTTGAAAATAGGGATATGATAATTCTCATGGTACATTTAATATAAAATATCCTATGAACCCATATCTATAATTTAGTAATAAGGAACTTGGGTATCACTAAATGTGAAAATAACTTTTTTACCTATTTAATTCTAAGTATTAAATAAGGTCATGCTAGTAAGAATGTTGTATTATAATTCAAGTATACAATTAAGGGCCATGTATTTATAAGTAATCAATATCACCCAATTCATTTTAAAAAATAACTAGTAAAAAGGGGAATGTACTTATTCATTCCATAATATGAAATAGGCCAAAGGGATTCAAATCATTTATAGATAACATGGCAATGGGAAACACCCATGTCACAACACAACAATTTTAACTAATTTAATAATTTATTTTCATTTTAGATCAATTAACCTAAAAGGGGGTTTTATTATAAAATGGATCTAGATCAACTTACTACTTCATTCATTTTAGATTAATAATATCTTCCATATAAGATAATACAACTCACATAAAATGGTTATTTAAAGTGAAAGCGAGGAATTTTAATTAAAAGATAATAACAAATTCTAAAATCCTTTAATCAAACCCACCACATACGGTGGATTGGGTTGGGTTCGTTGTCCTAAAAAAATGATAATGGATCTAAGGAACATTATGGGAGCATCATAGTAATTTAAATTTAGGCATTATAATATTTTGGAGACATGTGTGGAAATTTTATCATGCGGCATAACGAAAGCATCATATAACATGTGAGATTTTAGGGAAGAGAAACTAGAACACCTAACTCATGTTTAGGATGGTCCACTAATCCAAAATAGATACTTGATTCAACATGAGGTGAGATAAATTAGAATAATCATTAAACATCCAAAAAAAGGTGAATTAGCACACATGGTGATAGTATCGAATATGGAGAGATAAATGAAGAAAGGATAAAGGGGGAGACTTAGACTTACTAATACACATCCAACACACCTAAAAATGTTTTATTTAGATCTCAAATGATGGAGTTACATTTAATACTAGTTAAGGAGGAGGGGGGGTCTCAAGTGTCTTGGTGTGGGATAAATGAGGGAAGAAATGTAGGAAGAAAAGAAATAAGGATGGATGGGGAAAGTGGTCATTTTAACCCCTTTAATGAGTTTCATGGTATGGACACATAGTTCACCAAACTGTGTGACAACTGTGTAGATTACTTTTTCTAGGGTACACATCCCACATGGTTTGGTCACATATTTTCGGCTAGCCATGCATGAACTATGTGTTTCTACTATTTAAGAGGCACTAACCATGTGGGCTAGCCGCACGGTTTAGAAAACTGTATGTAGCCTGTGTTACCACCTCTATAGTTTTCTACAGATATCTCCCATGGTTAGGTTCCTATACTTGAATGGTTTAACAAACCATGTGAAACTCCATTCAAGGTCATATAGATTCTTCTGTGGGGTTACATGGTTTAAACAAACATTGCACCATCTCTATTTCTATAGAAAAAATATTTTGGAGCCCTATGCTCCAAAAACTGATCCAAACATCCAAGACACCTCTCGATCCAAAAAAATTGTTCAAAAAAATGTATGTGTTCCAACACATTGATTTATATTCTGATATATAATTTAATATTCAGACCATCAACCAAATGAAAAGTTGAAATAGCTGGTGGACGTTAACCAAGGGACTAATGAAGCCTATGGAAGTATGTTGTTTAAGTGGATCAAGTGCACCCATGTGGCTAATGTTACCCAAAGAACAAAGTGAAGTCTTGGAATGGATGTTTCCATATAGACCAAGAGATCCTATAAAATATAGGCCCCAAGTAAGACCAAGGGAGATTCTAAACTTATTTTACATTATTATATACATAGAAAACAATGTCATAGACTATGTTACACAAGAATCCATTGGTTTGAGCCCATGATGTCTATTTCTTGTGCCTTGTTTGATTTGGATGCACATATATTTATGCGTAAAACCCTTTTTGTTATATATGATGTTTCTTATACTCATTCCTATGCATATTCCATGTTTGGGTGAGTTGAGTATGTCATTTCCATATGGTTTAACTTCCTACTTATTGATCCTTATTTATTCATATTTCTAAAATATTAAATTTTTTGATAAAAATAAAAGAAATATTTTAAAATAAATGCTTTCAAGTGAAATATTTTCCAAAGAGAAAGTTTTTTAGATATGGTTTTCAAACTAGAGTCATTATTTTCATGGAAAAGTATTTTATATAGATTCATAGTGGATCCTATTGGTCATTTTTTCAATACCTGAATATTCCTTGGGGTATATTGAAACATGGTTTTTAGGAGTTGGATAACAGTTAGGTAACCATGGAGATTAATGGATCTTCTTTATTACTGATGATCGAGGTTTTTTGAGATGGTGGAGATGATGGTACAAAAAAGTTAGCTCATGTGGATCATTTTATGGGATTTTTGTTGTTGGGATGTTATTCATTGGCCTCTTTTGGTGTCGTCCATGTTTTGATATTTTGACTATGTTGATTACGGATAGTATATGTATTCCTTGTTTATAAATTCTGAAATGATTTTTTATGATATTTTTTTAGTCATTATCATGTATAATCTATTTGGATTGTTATATTTATTGATACTGCCTATTTGTTTTGAAAATTCATCCAATTCATGGATTCTCTACACAACATTTTCAAGTTTGAAACCATTCCAAAATGGTTGAGTGCAATTCCCTGATGCTTGATATCAATGTATGGTGATCATGAAAACACATTGGTCTTTGTGGTGAGTTGGTTTAGGTTACATTTTGGATCGACCTAGGCTGGTTTGTTATAAAAACTTTACACAACTCACATATTTTTTTACTAAATCAAATTAAAATTCAATAATCTTTATCCATATCCAACCGTATATTATGTGTAAGTAAATAAAACAATTTAATGTAATTTATTAGAATTATATTAAATTAAAAACCCTACAAAAGTATATTTGTAGAAATAGATATCTAACCCCCACTTTTCTAGACAAGGCATAAGCCTACAGGTTAGTAAGAACTCTAACCCAGAGTCACTCTATCCAAGGATACTTCACTCAAGGGGGACTTATATTCCATTATAATTATGATATATAATATGTGTAAACTTTAATTAACTTCTTAATTTAATTTCATATCCTTATAAAATCCAAGGTTAATGTAACACCCCTATTTTTAGGTACTTTTCCTTTTTATTATGTATATTGAAGTTATATAATAATTGGGTTGAGTTTTGGGATAGACTGAATAGTTTTTTAATGTTTTAGAAGTATTTTTAAGGGTGCACATTTTGAGCACTATTCGGGTAAACCTTTTAACATATCTAGGAAATTGTGAAAGAGATTCTGGGAGTCACCACACAGGTACATAGTTTGTGTATGATTTGGACAAACTATGTGGGTTACAGGTGAAACTATATTAGTGGAGATAGTGGTAATAAACACAGTGTTTTATGATTTATCAAACTAGTTCATCCAACCATGTGAGGTGATGGTTTGGATATAGTATCATGTTCTTAGTTTCCCAAACTATGTGAACTAACCACATAAAATTCTTTAAATTCTATATGAAAATTAGTGTTTGAATTAGTTTTACACCCTGAAACCTTCGTTTTTCATCTCCTATTAATATCTATAAATCCTTTCTTATTTTAGTCATTATTGGAAATTACTTTGGATTTAGAAGATGATTTCCATGAATCACGGTGTATTGGATCTCTGGAATTGACCGTAAATCATCTTTAACTATTATTCTATCTATATATACTAATATTATCTCTCATAGAGCTTTAAATATAATATTTTATAGATATATATATTTCTTATTATGATTATTTTGATGAGATATTCTTGGGATCTATTGAATGGAAGAAGTTTTGTGGTCATATTTATTGGTTTTCTATTTCATTCTTCATTTTCATTAACTGTTGTGAGGTAGGTGGATTCTCTTCCAGACTAATTGTTCTAGAATATGAAGGCTATATTTTTAAATCACTCTATATTTATTTTTTTGAAAATATTTATTAGTTTTTACATAAATATTTGGTTTCAAAATGACACACATAAGGTGTTTGATAAAATGATTGAAAGAATGTAGTTCTAAAAATAAATGTTTTTTTAAAACTTGGTATGTTTGGTTGGTGTGAGTTCATCAAATTACATTGTGGTTACTTGTTGTTTTGAACATGGGTTTGGTGCCAAAGTGACACATGGTAGATTCTATTAAATGGAGACTTGATGATAGGATAGGTCACTGCTCATAAGTATAGAGGCTATCATTGGGAATGCATGGGTCTGTGAGTTATGGAATAATGATTCTAAGTGTTTATGGATTTGTTAACTTATTAAATTTAATTATTATATAATTTTTCAATACTACCACTAATTATTTTTATATAAATACCAATGTGAGGTAACATGTTCTTATTCCTAGTGTCATGTTTTTGGAATTCATTGAGGATCACCTACTGAGTTTTTTACTTACCCCTACTTGGTAACTTTGATGTTTTTGTTAATGTTGTGTATCATGATACATGTATAGGAAAGGTTTTGTAATTATTTATTGATTCATAATGATGCAGTGTTATTTGGTTTTGTAGTTAAAGATTTTACATTTTTAGGGTGATGTGTGTGATGATGCCACTTTGGTTCTATTGAGTTCTGATTTCCTTTCTTTTTTCAATGATGTTCCACTTTATTCCATTTTAAACTATGAAATATATTTCATGTTTGAGTTTTATTATATTAAATTAAATGAATCATATATAATTATTTGTCTTTGATTCATCTCTAGATTGTTTTTCATGTACCTATAAAACCATCCCCCAATGATATAGTATTATTATGGTAATTATTTCCATCAGTTGGTGTCTTAGGGACATCACTTATGGTTAGTATAACCTCTACCTATTCCCAAGCCAATGGGTGAGAGGAGAGATGTTATAAATGATATCAATATTGTTTCTTCCATTATCTAGGGATGGAATCTAGGATATATTAATGTTGTAACATGAAATGTTTATGATAAAATATGTATCTAGCCATTTTATGTCAAACTTAATGTTACTAGGGTGGTATGAGTACAAAGGTTGTACTCATACAACTCTATGAATCATTTAAATTAATTATCATGGGTTTAACCAATGATAATATAGTATCATGCACTAGTAATGATATTTCTCAGTATGAATTCATTTTTTATAATTTTGTTAATGATTTATATAAATTGTTAATGATGATTGTTGCTTTAGATAATTAGGAATTTTCTAATCCTTCATTTTCAAGTGATTGATGACTGGGTGGTGTTTTTTTTGTGTTTAGAAAGAATGAAACTTGTTAAAAATCTATGAAACCCATTGGAGGAAGAAACTAAGAGTGTGGTTAAACATGAACAACATGTAAGTCTACAGTTCATCAAAAAAATAGTCCATTAATTTCAAGTTATAGATTGGGGAAATCATAATATTCATCCACACCATAAAAATTAATCAATGGACTTTAAAAAATAGAACCCACTGGTATTTCAAGTATATTCAGGACCAAAACAATTTGAGGCATGACTAGGGAAGAAAAATAAAAATATTGATTTCATGTAGAACTTTTTGGAAATGAAAGTGATGATAGAATTTTATATACTATAGGATCTTTATAAATTTTGTTGGGATATTATTTTATAGACTAAACAGAACTAGAACCTTACAAGTACAAACATTGAGGAGTTTTTAAATAAATAAATATATCACCACACATTCAATATCCCAAGGATACAAAATTTCTTTACTCTGAAATATGAAACTATTCCAATAGTGGATTATTTATCGCAATTAATATAGATAATTAGTGTTTCTACAGTGTTTTAAATGAGTAATTTATGGAAAGGATCTTTGAGGTAGGTCTATGACTTAACATACACTCCATGTTGGTTGTCTTCGGTAATGAAAACTATCTGGAGATTCTAAGCAAGGAAATGGTGGTGGAAAAGGATATCTTGGGAACCTTTTTTGGGGGGAACACTTTTACCTACACTATTATAAGTGGGAACTCAAACATGGGGAGAATATTAAAGAAAGATAATTATTATCAAGAAATAAAAGCATAGAGAAACTAGTCCATGGGTTTAGAATCCTTTCATCCTCACCATATTAATCAGTCGAGATATATTTATTGTGAATATTATAATCATATCAAGTGGAGATACATAAAAACTATATATTAATATAATAATTTTTGAATTATGGGGAATAAGAAACATTATTTTATGAGGAATCCAAGGATAATTGATGGAAATGTCTCAAACATGTCCTGGAATTCTCATGCTTGTATGGTTTGATCAAGATAAAATGGTAATCTCCCCTAGAACCAACTGATCTAGGGAGACTGTCATAACCACCGAGACATTAGCAATCATCACATCCATATTAGAGAAATAATTAATTATCAGGCCCACCTAGTAAGTATTTATATATTTCCAAGAAGATGATTATCAAGGATCAACATGCTCCTTTAATGGTATTCTCTTGAACTCTAGCATCATGCATGATTTTATTGAAATTAGTGCATCCCAAACTTTTATTTCTACTTATTTTCTGAATCATATGGGATTGTATGATGAAATTATGCTTCATTTCTTGAAATTTCAAACACCACTCATCCAATGAAAGTGTCTATCATTTAAGTGTGTGGAATGTTCTATAACTATCAATGTGGATTAATATTATTGGGTTTTCTCTATTATTGATATAGACATATATTACTTAATATTTTGAATGGATATATTGATATTTTATAAGGACCACATCATTCTTTATGCTTGGTATGTTGTTTTCACATCTTAGGATGGTGTTTATCATCTCTTTAAAGGATATTGGGATGTATATTCTAGAATATTGTGACATTTTGTACTAGTGGTTGGGAATATATCTTACCAATTGGTGTTAGTTACTTTGATAAATATTGATGAAATCAAACATGGATATTTTCAAAAAAACTTGGACTAATTTCCTAATGTATTCTTTGATAATTTCTATATGTTTCCATTTAAAAAGAGAAGTGGAATTTATGATTGATCTCTTATAGAGACGAATCATATTTCACTTCCATCATATATAATGGAACAGATGTAATTAGGGTATTTGAAGGTTGAGCTTTAATGGTTGAGAATAAAAGGATTCATTTAACCTAGTACATCACAATGGGCAGCACCAGTTATTTTTTTAATGAAATTTGATGTAAATATTCATCTTTATATGAATTATTATAAGATAAACCGTGCTATGATATAGAATCGATATTCAATTAAATGAATTTATGATATGTTTGATCAATTGAGGAGATCTAAATAGTTCTCTAATATTGGTTTATGATTTTGGTATCACCAATATTGATTTTGGTAGGAGGATAATCTAAATATAGCTTTACAAATTCATTATGGTCATTATGAATATGTGTTTATTCCCTTTGACCTTACGAGTCCACCAATGGGGTTTATGGAAATGATGAATAAGATCTTTCATAGGTATCTTGACTTCATTATAGTCTAATTATTCAATAGTATTCTAAGGTATTATATGACAAAGGATGATCACACACAACACCTGGGCATAATGTTGAGTATCTTGTAGGAAAATCACCTTTATGATAATCATTTAAAGTTTCATTTCAAGAAACATGAGGTAAATTTCCTTTCCCTCCATTTTTGAAATAGGAGTCTCAATAGATCTTGAAAAGGTAAAATTTGTTATCTCTTTGAAACCACCAAAGAATGAATTTTAGATACATAGTTTCATTATCTTAGCAGGTAATTACCAATTATTTGCTCATAATTTTTCATGACTTGCCTCTCCAATGATATATTTGATGAGTAAATTCATTCATTTACAATGGATTGATTAATTCCAAAAATATTTTCAAGAGCCTAATTTTCATTTTACATTAGCATCCATCCTTATGTTTCTGGAGTCAGGAAAAATCTATGTGGTGTATTATGATGCATCCAAATATTATTTTGGATGTGTTCTGTAACACCCCAGGTAAATAAATAATATGACATTTTCATATTTATCCATATTTGTGAATAAAATATCAATATGACTTTAAAGGGGATGCTATGCTCGATGGCGTACCCAACACGCAACAACGAGTTTCTTGGGAATCTTACGTTGCACTCTAATAATAAAATAATATTATTTTAAATAGTAGTTAACATGTAGCCTTTTTATTGGCGGGAATGGATAGAAATAACTAAAATATTATTATATATGTTTTTTAAATGTTTTTACATTTATCCAATAAAAGATAAAGGCTTCAAATACGGAAAGAATTCAATTTTAGGCTTTTATACACTAATTTTCACTAAAGGTTCACTTATCGCCTTTTGATGGCGAACTGTCATTAAATATAGTTTTGATCACTCTTATACATTCTTTTGTACCAAATAAAACTCTTATTTATAATCGGGACATCAAATTTTACTTTGTGTAAATTTTTGGTATTTTTCCGATAAAGTTCATTTTTTAATGAATAGTGTAAAATGTTGCATTTTAATTCAAAACCTCTTTTTAATCTAATTTATTTATATGATTAGACCATATTTTGAATTGATTTTAAAGTGAAATTATAATATATTTTTACCATTAAATCCAATAGTGGTCGTTGGAATTAATTTCACTTTGAAATCAGACTTAAACTAGTGTCAATCTTTTGATACTTATTGTTTCATAAAAACACGCTATTTGCCTTAACAGCGGGAATTAATTATTAAATTAATTAATGTGACTTATATGTTTTGAATTTTTTAAAATAGGCTTCATTTTTGATTTCGGAATATCAAATATAGCTTAGGGTGAATTTTTGGTATTTTTCTGAAAAACTTCAATTTTTGATGAATAGTGAAACCACTAAGTGGTACTTATAAGAACTGATTTTTTGTTTAAATGAAATTTTACCACTTCTGTGTTTTGAATTTCAAAAATCTGACATACATGGTTGTCATTAAGAAGTAAAATGTGGTTCAATGAGATTAAAATATTTTTTTGGTGAATAGTAACTTATTAAGTTTTTAATCGCGATTAGAGGTAATTAGTGCAATTTAAGGAAAAAATGATATTATAATAAAATGAGAATACCTTGAAACATGTCCTACCCTTATTGGATGCGTCATGGCCGACCAAGAGAAGCCATTGGTCAACTTGGGGACCCCATGGAGCCACTTTGGTTGGGAAATGACATAAATAACTTTTTATTTAATGTTAAAGTAAAAATGACACACACATGAGATGTTTTACTAAAACAATTTTTACATGGGGTTATACAAGTCATATATTTGACTATAAATATTCATTATAAATCTAAAAATATTTCATACATCATATTATTTTTTTTATAATTTTTCGACATTAAATAAATTAAATTATTTATGACATCATGATGATGTAGCGATGACCTCATTATTTAACGATTTAAATAAAATGGAAAGATAATGTAATATCTAAGACCTACACATGTCCAAAACCTATTGTATGAGTGTATTTCGAACCCTTATCACCTTATCCTAGAAATACATCAATGTGGGACCTTTAAAATCCGAAACTCTTTTGAAAATAAAGTAACATTTTGTAACTTTACAAGAGTGCCCCTCCTCTCCTCTTATAAAAGGCCCCCACCTCTACCACCTTACCCACACTCCCAAAGCCTTTGGCTCGGCCAACCCCTGCCCAGTTTGCCTCTCCACTTCCCTATCTTACTCCTTGAAGCCTCAATTTGGGCAGAAGTCTTCCCAAGGAAGCCTTTGAGCTCAAACCAAAGGGGAGTTACCCGATTTTAAGGTAATGTATTCACTTGAGTCCTTTTGTTTTATTTTGCTTCTCCAACCCCCTAAACTCTTTTTATTCATTTATTTTGTAACAACTACAGTATCATAAATATACTAGGATGTTTTTATAAGAAGTATTCGAGCTACACTTTCACACACCTACATCTAATGGTTAAAGAACATACTGTTTCCGTGGATGGCGAATTTCGGCCTCCCAAAACGATGATTGTTCAACATTCTTTTAACACCATCAAAGGTGGCCATTAAGATGAAACTATATTTATATATGATATATAATATGTTTATGTTTTCCTTAAGCTTCTGTATTTCTCATTTTGGGCATACCTTTATGGTTTCCATTATGGGTAAACGCGATATCTTCATTTAAGGAAGTGCGGACTACTGCCCCCTCAAAGTGATGTGATTCGTTAATGCCATATGTGGGACGTATAAAGGATGGATTTAAAGTTATTATATATGATGATATATTGGAATTATAATAATCCTCTATATCATTATTATTCCATTCCATAAAAATATGAAATAGAAATGAAAGTAGCGTTCATGCGTACGTACGGCTTACCGTCTCCATGAACGATGCATTTCATTTCTTATCCCCAAATGTAATGTACTATTATAAGTACATGTATATAATGGATATATATTATGAATGATACATCTAAATGATGAATATAATTCTTGAATTAAAATATACATAACTCTCAATTAGTTTTAATTCCATTAATATGACACATAAATGAAAGTAGCGTTCATACGTACATACGGCTTACCGTCTCCATGAACGGTGCATTTTATTTCTTACCTCTAAATGATTATGTAATATTATAAATACATGTATATTCTGGATATATATGATATATATGATATCCAAATCATGAATATAATTCTGGATATAATGAACATTTGACCACACGAACAACATGTAATTGTAAGAAGTCCACTTTCGACTTAAGAACCAAATATCGACAAAACAAACATTATTAACTTAAATGATTACATAATGTTTATAACATGGAAATAAGTGATCTAAAAGGAATAATGAACTAGAAAAAGGTTCTTAATAAAGTGGAAATTAAATCGAGTTTATTATTCAGGACGTTAAAGAACGATCGAGTCAAGTCAGACCCGAGGTAAGGGATCCTACTCCACTCTTTCTTTTTAAGTACACTCTTTTATGTCATTCTTTTTAAAGATCATCTTTCTTGTTATTGGGATGTTATTTTATATTAATCTTACTGTAATTTTTATGTTCATGTGACGAGAGACCCTATTCTCTCTCATCAATCCATTTTGGAAGTTTTAAGTGGCGCCATTTTGCTGCCGAATTTTCGTAAGAGATCTAACCTCTCTCTTTCTTTTTAAGTACTCTCCTTTATGTAACTTATAATAAGCTCCTATTTGTTATGTTGGGGGATGTTGTTTTATATTCCTCTTTCTATAAACTTTATGTTAATATGATGAGATACCCTATTTGATCTCATCAACCCATTTTTGTAAGTTTTATGTGGCACTGTTAGGCTGCCGAGTTTTCGTAAGAGATTTTTCATCTCACTTTTATTCCCGTGAGATTTATGCTACATTTGCCACAATTTCCTTTGAGTGGTGTATGTACTGCCCATTATTCTACTCATTTTGTAATATAAATTCTTTTATGGGTATTTACATCAATGTTGTATTGTCCTTCTTTCACGAGGTGTATGTTTCGAAAGATACCCATGTCGGTAAGGGAACCTTTCATCCTCCTCTTTTTAAAAGACTTATTTTGTTGGGTCTTTTAATTTACATATTTTTATTTTGGGATATGTTATTATATATCCTTATTGATGTGAATTTTATGTCCAAGTGATGAGATACCCATTTTATCTCTCATCAACTCTTTTTCTGAATTTTGAAGTGACACCGTTAGGCTGTCTAATTATTGCAAGTGAACTTCTTAACCCAATTTCGATTCTTTGGGATAAACTTGTACACCTTGAATATGTCGTTATATGATTATGTGTGAATTTCCTCTGATTGTTTTACACTTAATACCCACTTATATTTCGTGTATTCATTTGTCACACATAGTTATGTAACTGATTTATCCTAAATCCAAGGATATTGTCTTTGTATGGGACTTCGTCTCAATATCCTTTCATTGAGGCATATTTTATGTTATACACAACCTTCATTTATATGGTGTATAAACCCCTTTTACTTTTACGTTTATCCAAAAGGAATCTTTTTATACGAAGCGTTTTACTAAATGACAAAAGGGAATGTTTTTGTCGTACGTATGCGGCGACAACGACTTCTCCGCCGTCGTGAGCATTATTTGAGTTTCGACTTCCTCTACAAGCCATACCTTCTTTTTAAAAGAAAAATAAATACCATGTTTTACTTTTATTTTATTTTGGTATTGAAAATGGTTTTCATAATGTTTTTATATCAATGTGTCGTATTGATATATTGTGATTGAAAGGTGGAAATGTTATGTTTCCTTTATGCATGTTTTATGTGATACGATTATGTTGAGGTTCTTGGGAATTATTATGAAGACGGGTGGTTCCGTGATAAACTAAGGGTGGGTGAGCCCGATATAGCTCTCCAATGCATTGGGTAACGCACAGGAGTGAAACGTTAAGGTTTCTCTGAAGAGATTTAAGGAATATACTGTGATGGGTATTCCAAAACGTAACCAAGAGGGTTACTCCCTACGTAAGAATGTTATGAATGCCTCAAGTTACCTTTTATGTCTTATGATTTCTATGATTTATTCATGATTTGATGAGGTATGTTAAAGTGCCTATGTTTTATGGGTAAAGTATGATTTCATTCTTATGTATATATGAACTTATATTTCCTTTCCATATTTTTATATCCCTTACTGAGCTTTTTATGCTCATACCAAGTTTTTGAAATGTTTTTCACAGGTCAAGGGAAAGGTACGTGATGTGATGATAGTGTCAAGGATGTGTCTAGAAAAAATCCAAGTTTTATTTTAAATATGTTTCCGTTGATGGGAAGAATGAATCCTGTCTTTTATGTAACCACTTTGTTTAAATGTGGAATGTAATGCAAGTTTTATGATCTAATTGTCTAAAACTCTAAACCTGAAAAGATCCTAAATGTGTAATCTTGTATTAACTCAAGATTAAGTAAGGTTTAAGGCTGGGGACTTATATGTTCTCATGTAGGTAGATCCTTTTATAGGTTATGATTCATTATAGTTATGGGTTCATGGAAAGAATTACTCGATGCATGATTTTGAATTATCTTTTGTAGTCTATAACCTGAAAATATAGAATCATTAACTATTTTGTGAGAATTTTACAGAGTTCAAGAATAATAAGATCTTGAAACACATCTTTTTATAGGTTTATTTGAATATAAGGAAATGAATTTGGATGAAATTCCTTCATATGTATAACTTTTACTTGATTTATACATTGGGTAAAAGAAATTCAGTGATTAGTGCATTTAGTATGAATTATAATAGTCAATTTTCTAAATAGGCTTCATATTAGGGGCTTGTGATGATAGTCATAGATAATATGTGTCTAGATTTTTTTAAGAAAGGTGATGTCGTGGTTTTATTTCCTATTTTTCTTATTCCTATGTTGATTAAGCATGTAAAATATGATCATACAGATGATCTTGAATGTATAACCATGATATTGAAACTAAATACTGAGGATAACATTAAGGGATGGAAGTTACATGGGACATCTATGTTGTATTTAAGAGATTGAATTATTGTTCCTCCAATATATCAGGAATATATTCTTTCTTCCTACTACAACTTGTAATGGGTTATTCATACCTACATTTAAAATATTTATAATGTGATGAGAACATATATTTTGTGGTCTATAATGAAAAGGATGTTTGTGGAGTATGTCTTAAGATGCCCCACATGTCTGTAGGTCTGGTCGAAGCACCAATGGACCACTGGTATGTTATAATATTTACCTATACCCATGCGTAAATGGGATTAGATAGCAATATATGTTTTCATTGGTATACCAAGAATGACTCAAAAACATGATGATATATAGGGAATTGTGGATAATCTCACAAAGTTGGCTCACTATATACCTATTCATTAATCTAGTATAGTGTAAGGCTTCAAAAAAACTACATTTTGGAAGTTATAAAGTTTCATGGAATGGTAGTTTCAATTGTTTATAAAATATACCTTAGGTTTATATATTGATTTTGGAAATCTATGAAGAAATCCCTCAGAACCCATTTGACCATGAGAAAAAATTATCATTCTCAAATGGATGGATAGTTAAAACAAACTATCTAATTTTTTTTAATTAATACTTGGAATTATTACTGTGGATTGTTTTGGATCATTGAAGGATCATACACTATTAGTGTAGTTCTCATACAATAATCATTATCAAGCCTTAATATATATGTCTCCTTTTAAATATTTTCATGGATTCCCATTTTGCCCACACCTTTTTTGGGTGGAAATAGGAGAGACTTAACTTATAAAACCTAAACTTATATATGATATGGTAGAGAATATTCAGATGATCAGAAAGAATATAGTGATAGCTTATAGCTGTCATAAATCATATCTGGATCATCATCATCATCCATTATTATTGGATGTGGGTGATCATGATTTCTTGAGAGTCTCTCTGAGGTCTGGGTATCATTATTTGGTAAGCAAGGTAAACTATATCCTTAGTATATTAACCATTTTTAGATACTATAAATAATTGGTGATGTGGATTATCAGTCGATTTTACTTCCAAAATTCATCTCTGTGAAAAATTTATTTCATATATATCAATTGAAAAAGTACCATCTTGATCCTGACTATGTTATTTGATGGTATCATTTTGATCATAAGTTAGATTCTATGTTGATTCACATAAATATATGGATTTTATATAGATAGTAGATTCTTTTTCATGGGAAAGTATCAGTTTGGAATGAGTCTAGTTGAATAATAGTGATATTTGGGAAAATAAATAGAAATGGGAAAACTATATTTTATAGAAATGGATAATTTTTTTTCCAAATCATCGGAAATATCCAAATTTCTAAAGATAAAAGTCCAAATATTGGGTAGAATATAACAACATTAGTTTAAGGTAATCTACCCTATTATTATGTATTTTAATGTTATATAATAATTTAATTTATTTTCTAGATATACAGTATAGTTTTTTAGTGTTCTGGACGGGTTTTTAATGGTTTGTAGTTTGAGAATGGTTTGGGTAAACTACAAAACTTATCTAAGAAAAACCACAATATATTTCAAGAGTCATCGAATAGGTGTATGGTTTGAACATGGTTTGGAAAAATCATTTAGGTTCTAGGTGAAATTGGTTAAGTGGATATTGTGGGGAAACAAGGTTTTTGCACATTTATTCAAACTATACTATCCAAATGTGTAAGGGGTGGTTTATGGGTAGTGGTATACACAGATTAGCGCATGGTTTCCCAAACCATTTAGACTAATAGTGTGGTAAGTATTTAACGATCTAAAACTTACAGTTTCGCTCATTTTTACACCCCAAAACCATCATTTTTTCCCTCTCATCTCAATCCGTCGAACTCCCCTTCTCATCTAGTCATTCTTGGAGTTTTCTTTTTGATCTAGAATATTATTCTGATTAATCAAGGTTCATTGGATTTCTATAATTGATGGTAGGTCCTAATTATTTATTTCACTCTCAATACTACATATGTTATCCCTCATATAATAATTGTTTTAATATATTATTGATAGATCTATATCCTTTGATGTTTATTTTGATGACATCTTGTTTGGATCCATTTAAGGGAATAAGTTTCAAGGCCAAATCAAGAGGTTTCATGTGTGGTTCTTCATTTTCATTAATTTTTGTGAGATAGGTGGATTCTATCCCACACTAGTGTTCTAGAAATTTATTTCTTGATGTTTAAATCACTCACTATCAATTTTTTGTAAGAGAATTCTTCATTTTAGTCCCTAAATATTTGGTTTCAAAATAATGCACAAATGGTTTTTGATAAAAAGATAAAAAGAAAATATTTTTCAAAGTAAATGGTTTTTGTTGAGAATTTGGAATGTGTAATAGGTGTGATTTAATGAAATTAAATTATGCACCTTGTTGGTTCAAACTTAGGGTCGGTACTAAAGTGGCACATAGTAGATTCCATTAAGTGGTGACTCTATGATGTGACAGGTCCCCCTCATGAGTATTACGATTTTCATTGGGCATGTATGGGTGTGTGAGTTATAGAATGATGATTCAAGGTGTTTATGGTTTTGGTAGCTTTTTTAACTGATTTATTATGGAACTTTTTTATACTACCTCAGATTAGTTTGTATATAAATTTAATGTGAGCTAAATTATTCTTATTCCTAGTGGAATTTGTTGGGAGGTATTTGAGGATTACCCACTGGGTTTTATACTCACCCACTATTTGGAAACTTTGGTACACTTTCAAATGTTTTGTACAAATATAAATGTAAAGACAATGTGTTTTACTTTTATAGTGATGCATCCTGATGCAATAGGGTTGGGACTCAGAGTCAAGTCTTAGAGGATTTTTTGGGTGATTCGTGGTTGAGGACCCTTTAGTGTTATTGAGTTATGTTTTTCCATTGTTTTTTCATTATTGTACCTATTTATTATATTAGTTACTCTAACATTTTTTTCTTGTTTTATTTGTATTGTATTAATTTACATGAATCATATAACACTATTTTTAAGGACCAGTCCTTAAAACATTACTTAATCTTGAATTTTAGTCAATAACATACATTATTACACATTAAGGATCTTTTTGGGTTTATATTTTTAGGGAATTGGGATATCTTACATACATAATATACCACATTCATTTAAAGAGGGTACTATTAAAAATAGTGTCCATTTTATCAAAATATAAAACATCAAAACTTAAAACATGATTTCTTTGAAAACACTTAATATCATTCATCACGATGCCCTTGTTTCTCTTACCCATCCTCATATCCTATGATTTTTTTTGAAATATTGGGATGACTCTAAAACTCAGTAAGGGATAAAAATAAAGAAATTGTTCGTCAAGTGATAACATAAAAACCAGTAAAACCCATAATCATAAAAACTCATGTTCATATAAACATTATGTAGTGGAATTTGGAAATATTTACCATATCACTCCTACATTCACCCTTACACATGGAATAAAATTTTGGTTAACTTCCATCTACGGATTACCCAATGCATTAGAGAGCTACACTGGGGCTCACCCGTTATATATTGAGCTATAATGGGATCAACCCAACATATCTTGAGCTATAATGGCCTCAACCCAAAATATCTTGAGCTATAATGGGGATCACCCATAATATCATGAGATATAGTGGGATCAACCATACATAAATAGTTTCCAAGGAAAATATCATGACTAAATCCCTTTATAACTCATTCACACCCTTGAGAAAAACACATTCACATTTTGAAATCCCCTTTTTCGTAAAAATCAATCTAAGAACATAAACACTTGTTACACTAAATAAAGAAAAAATTGTTATTAAAAAATAAATATAAAACATATATTGGAGACAATATCATATTAAAATGTCATGAAATCAGAATATAACACTCATAACATAGAAAAAATAAACAATCTATTTGGATTTCATAAAGGAGACATCTAAATGGATTTTAAGGGTAAAGTCCTTTAAAAATACCATAAAATTTAATAGATAATTTATTAAATGAGGGTAATATGTATATATACTGTAAATACACATTATATAACAAAATATGATCAAATTATATTTCACAAATCACCTTATCATGATAAAAACATTGAAGTTTAAGGTTAACCCAAAGAATAGAAATTGGGTTTAGGATTTACTTATGAAATTTACGCACGATAACGGGTGTACAAGGGAGGGACTAATGAGATATAAATGAGGTATATCATCCTTAATAAATCATAATATAATTATGGGGGATGTGTGAAAACATACACCATCATTATTAATTAAAAATTTAATGGCATAACATAGTACAAATTCTTGAATAAAATTAAGAAAGAGAGAATCCCTTACCTTAGGTTAGACTTCCCTGAAATGTGTTTAAAAATCATGTATGAAGGTTAAAATAGTGTTATTAATATTTTAAATAAATATATTCATGTTTATAACACCTTTAATGATCATTTTATAACATCATTTAAGCCATTCATTGTTAATATTTTGTTAATTCCATTGTTTTTGGGTGCGTTCCTCACATGGATTTCATGATTGGTTCATGATGGATATTCTTTTCGATTGGAAGTGAAAACCCATAATTAGAGTGGAATGGTAATTGAAAATTTATATAACCATAAATTATACCATTTATCATTTTTAATTTTAACATGAGGATGATTCATAAGTTAAATCATTATTGATACTTGTTTAGGTCATTTTGCAGATTCTTCGATCATAATGAACTCATTTGTTTTATAAATTAATAACATATGTAAAAAATGATTACAAAACATTATATAAGATATAATACATAAATTATAATCTGGTTCAACTATAAAAATGGTTTAATGATCAGTCATGAAGTAAGTAAGATAAATTTAAATCACAACGTCCACAATGTCATTAAATCTACACATCATGGACGATGTTATAATTTCTTGAATAAGTGGGAGAGGAGAACAAGTATAGTGGTGAATTTTCCATAAACATGATGAAATATAGAATATTTAAGATACTAGATCATTAATTTCTCTTAGATAAGTGTAAGTGAGGAAAGAAGAAGTAGAAAATAAAATAAAAAAAAAGAAATAAAACAAGAGCGGATGTTTACCTCTTGATCTCTTCTCCTTGAGATCCTTCTTATAGACCTTGTTTGTTGGTCTTATGGTGAGAATGGAAGGTATTGGATGTGGGGAAGGTCTTGAGAAGAGTATTTGAAAAAAAAAATTCAATGCTCACAGATTGAGAGGTGTGGGGGAAGAGGGGGTGTGGGTGGTATTTATAGTGGAGGAGAGGAGGAGTTTTACATTATTTTAATCATTATTTAATTATTTTTCCACAAGACAAGAAATAGTTATGATTCCAAAACCAAAAATAGTAATAGGTGCATGTGAGTTCGAACTAATGGTTTCTTACAATATATATGATGTAGGGAATAGTGTATTTATAAAATAATTTATATATACGATATTTTACAGAATTTCATTATTCTTAAAAAATTCAAGTATTTAAAAAAAATCCGAAAAATTCACCCAACCATTTTTTGATGTGTATAATTCAAATATGAAATCTATTTTTTGAAAATAATTTTCTAAATGTGATTAATTTAATTTTTAAATAAAATAATATTTTATTTCAAAACAACAATTTTAAAACATTTATTTACTTATTCCAAGATATGGGTATATCGTATTTTTTAAAAAATCTTATATATATATATATATATATACTATCATTTGGTGAGGTTAATATTAATAAGGATATGTTACTATTAATAAGGGTAGAATTACTATTCATTAGGGTATGATATTATTCAGCAAAAAGTAATTTGGTCTTATCAAACTCTAAATAACTTATTGATTGTAATCGTGTATGTCCGTTTTTTGAAATTAAAAAAATAGAAGAGAGAAAATTATGTTTAGTGATAATTATAACAATCAAATTAAAACAATGTTTTCTATATTACAATTTACTTTTAAAACTATGGGGTGTTACATTATCCCCACCTTTTAAAAATTTCATCCTCACAATATTATTTACTTATTAAACAATTGAGGGTATCTTTCCCTCATAACATTTTAAGATTCCTTTGTTTCCTCTTCTACCACATGGTTTCTTCACAAAACCTTTACCTGGTGGATTACCTTATTCCCCAATACTTTACCAATATGATCAAGAATCTAAACTGGTCTCTCTTTATAGGTAAGTTTCTTTTCCAGCTAAAATACTTCTGGAATCAAAACATGAGATGAATATGTAACACACTTTCTCAACATTAAAATATAAAAAACATTGTGTACCTGAGGCAAACTTGGAGGCAATGCTACTCAGTATGAAACTAGTTCAACTTCTCCAAGATTTCAAAAGGACTAATGAACTGTGGACTACTTTTTCCTTTCTTACCAAAACGCATCACACTTCTCCATTGAGAGATTTTAAGGAAAACATGGTCACCAAACTTGAAAGAGAATTCCTTCCTTCTATTATCTGTATAAAATTTATTCCTACTCTGATCTATCCTCATGTGCTGCTAAATCATCTTCACTTTCTCAACCACTTTATCTACTAATTATGGTTCCATCAAATTTCTTTCACCAACTTCATCCCAAAACACTGGAGTTCAACACTGCTTCCCATACAATGTCTCAAAATGTGACAACTGTATACTAGATTGAAAATTGTTATTTTAAGAAAACTCAACTAAAGAAAGGTGTTGACTCAAAATTCCCTGGTAATCCATTGAACAAGCATTAATCATATCATCCAAAGTCTGAATCATTCATTTTGAACACCCACCTGATTGAGGATGAAATGTTTTACTGAAATTTAATTTTGTGCTCAATGATTTCTAAAGGCACTTTTAAAAGTTATAAGTGAACCTGGGATCCTGATCAGATAAAATGTAAAGAGGCACTCCATACAACCAGATAATTTCTTTGAGGTACAAATGAGAGAGCTGGTCCGAAGACATTGTATCTTGAATAGGGAGAAAATGTGCTGATTTAGTCTGTCAATCAACAATAACCCAGATTTCATTGTTACCTAGAGATGTCTTTAGTAGTCCCACAACAAATTCCATAGATATATTCTCTCATTTACACTTTGGCACTAGAAATGGATTAAGCATCCCCTTTGGTAGCTGTCACTCTGCCTTAACCTATTTACATGTCAAACATTTCATGGTAAAATTAGAAATATCCCTTTCCATTCCATCCCACCATTAATACTCTTGAAGGTCTTTGTACATCTTAGTGCTGTTAGGATGAACTGAAAATGGGGAACTGTGAGATTCTTATAAAAGTTCTTTCTTTAACTATGAATCACAAGGCACACACAAGCTTTTTACAAATCTTAAAACATAATCTTTATCAGGGTTATATTATGACAACTTACCCTTTTTAACCAATTCTACCATTTTCTGTAGCTCCCTGTCTTCCATATGTGCTTTCTTTATTCTATCTGACAAAGATGACTACACAAAAACCTGAAACAAAATAGATGAATTTTCGGCACCAATAACTTCTAAGGCAAAATTCCTTAAATGATTTACTAAAGGATCACGTTCCAAACATATCATAGTTAATATATCATTACTTTTTCAACTCAATGCATCATCCACTGAATTTTCTATCCCATGATGGTAATGAATCATGAAATCATAATCCCTAAATAGTTCCAACCATCTTCTCTGACTCATGTTTAATTCTTTATGAGTAAAGAAATACTTCAAACTTTTATGGTCATTATATATTTCACATTTGGCTCCATATAAATGTTTCCTCCAAATTTTTAAATAAGAGACCACATATTCTAATTCCAAATCAATTGTAGGGTAATTTAACTCATGGGGTTTCAATTGACATGAATCATAAGTAATTACCTGACCATTCTACATCAGAATACAACCAAGTCCCTTCAAAGAAGCATCATTGTAGATTAAAAATTCCCCATTTCTGAAAGGTAGAGTCAGAACTTGGGAATTCACCAATCTTCTTTTCAATTCATGAAAACCAAAATCACATTCTTATGTCCAAAACAAATTAACCCCTTTTCATGTTAACCTAGTTAGCAGGATAGATAACCATGAAGCATTTTGGCAAACCATTGGTAATAACCTGTTAATCTAATAAAACTATGAATCACTGTAACATTTGTAAGTCTTGTAAATTCATCAACAACTTTTGTTTTGTCAGGATCAACTATTATTCCAAACTTATTTACAATGTTCCAAATAAAATAAATTTTTTGCAACCAAAAATCACACTCTCTGAATTTCCCATACAATTTCTTTTCTTTATGGTTTTAAAAACAACCCTTATATGTTTTTCATGCTCCTATTTACTTCTAGAATATACCAGAATGTCATCAATAAACACAACCACAAACTTATCCAAGAACTCATGAAATATTATATTTATAAGATCTATGAACACAAAAAGTGTATTAGTTATCCTAAAAGGCGTAACTAAAAATTCATAAATACCATATCTAGTACGTAACACAGTCTTCAGGATGTATTCATCCTTTACTTTCAACTGATGGTACCTCGACTTGAGGTCAACCTTCAAAAAATATTGTACTCTTTGGAGATGATCAAACAAATCATCATATGAGGAAAATGAAACTTTTTTTAATAGTAATGTTATTCAAGGATCTATAATCAATGAAAAGTCTCATTGAACCACCATTCTTCTTAACAAATAGAACAGGGTCACCCCATGGTGAAATGCTAGGTTGGATGAAGCCTTTATCTAATAATTATTAAAACTCGTTGTTAATTTTAGAAGATCCATTTGAGACATTACATAAGTGGGTTTAGAAATTATCTTAGCATTAAGAAAAAACCCAATAGTAAACTCAAACTCTCGATCAAGAATAACATCGAGAAAATCGTCAGGAACAAAATATAGGTATTCATTTACCACCAGTACATCATTAATCTGGATAGTTACTTTATCTTCAAAAATATGATCAAGATAACTTTAATTTCCCTATTTTATTAGTTTATTAGCTTCCTGGTAAATTATCAATGATATGGGTTCATTCTTGTACCCAAACTCCAATTCCTTCTGAAAAACAACTTCTTTTCCTCTACAATCTATCTTAGCATGATAAAAAGATAGCCAATCTATACCCAGAATAACATCAAACTCTACTAGGGGAAAAACAACAAGGTTTTTAGGTAAAATATTTCCATAAAAAAAGATAGGTATATTCTTATAAAATATTTTTGACATAATATTTCCTCCAAGTGTCTTTTCCATGAGTTCTGGTTTCATTTAATGAGGTTGAATCCCCAATTTTTCCAAAAATATCTCCGAAATAAAGGAATGTGTTGACCCTGAATCAAACAAGACAGTTAAAAAATATATAAAAACAAGAAATGTACCTAATACCACCACATTTTATGGATCAACATATATATAAGTGGTTGCAAATGATTTTTCCATACCCTTCTTCTACCAATCTTGTGGATTTCCCACTTGAGTGACTAGCTTTAGAAAAATATTAGCAAAATGACAGAATTAATTACAGTTAATGTATCTCACCATCGACTTCTCATTAATTTTTGGATCATTTTCCTTGCACTCATGAGACATGTTTACACACTTTCCACATTGGTAGAACTTCCCAGAATTTACCAGGCATTCACTATGATTCCTTTTACCACACTTTTCACAATAAGGAAAATTTATTTTCTTACCTCCATACTTATTTGACGAATTCTTCCCCAATGCCTACCAAACTAAACACTTATTATTATTATCATCACGAGGAACATACATGTTAGAAAACTCCATCTTTAATTTTTTATCACAACAAACAAGTTTCTCATAGCTTTTAAACTCTCGTGAATCCAAAGATCTTTGTAGAAAAGGTCTCAAACTAGAGTAAAATTTATTAATTTTTCTATCAAAGTCCTGAGTAAAATCTGGTACATACCTAGACCACCTTATAAAATTTTCATCATATGATTCTACAATATCATCATATTTCTACTTCAGTTCCAAGAATTTCTTCTCTATTCTGAGTTGAACCGTTTTAGGAAAATATTTTTCTAAAATAAGACTCCTAAAATCATCCCATTCATGACGATCAAGATCATCTCCTTCTCTAATATTCTTAACCATAGACCAAAATTGATCGGCTTTAACTTCCAAATGATAAATGTCTAGTATTACCTTTTGACATTCCGAACATCCCATAACATAAAATATCTTTTATAGACCATTAATCCATCCTCTGGCTATCACTGGATCTGCAGTTCCACTGAATGCTCGAGGATGTTGCCTCATAAAATTCTCCACAAAAGGAATCTTTCTTCATGATAGATCATGTTACCCTCTAGAATGGATAGCACCACTATTTATTTATTGGTTAAACTAATCCATTTCTATCACAAACTGCTCGGTTTCGATTCCCACCATTCCAAGATGCAGATTCAGACAGACATCAAACACTTTGTGCCTTCCTACTTCAGCTTCCCTATTTATTCTGTAGAAAACCATTCTAAAAATAAATATATTAGATGAAGAAACATAGTAATCTTTAAATTATATAACATTTTAATTTAACCATATAGTTAAAATAATTTATGGTATTCTCTTAACATTATCCTAACCCCAAAAAGTTATCTAAACCATCCTATGATACCAACTAGAAAGACCCATCCTCAAAACGTTACTTAATCTTGAATTTCCATCAAAAACATACATTATTACAAATTGAGGATCTTTTTCGGTTTAGAGTTTTAGTTAATTAGGATATCTTAAATACATAACATACCACGTTATTACAAAAAGGATAGTACTAAAAATAGTTACAATGTTTTTCAAAATATCAAATTTAAAAACTTAAAACATGATTTCTTTGACAACACTCCATATCATTCATCACAACTACCTTTTTTATCATAACCATCCTTATATCCTGTGAAAAACATTTTTAAATCTTGGGATGATTATAAAACTCAGTAAGGGATATAAAGAAAGAAATCATTAGTCAAGTGATAACATAAAACCCAATAAAACCCATAATCATAAAAACTCATGTGCATAAAAACATCATGTGGTTTCCTTGGGATATATTTACCATATCACTATTACATTCACCATTAAACATGGAATAATTTTTTTTCCAACTTCCATCTTCGGAGTTCCCAGTGAATTAGAAAGCTACAATGGGTCTCACCCGTCATATCTTGAGCTATAATGGGCTTAACCAAACATATCTTGAACTATAATGGGCTCAACCCAACATATCTTGAGCTATAATGGGTCTCACCCATCATATCATGACCTATAATGGGATAAAACCAAAATAAATAATGTCAAATGAACATAAAATGAATAAATAACTTCATAACTCATTTTCACCCTTTAGCAAAACACCTTCACATTTCAAAATCCCTTTTTTTGTAAAACAATCTCTTAGAACATAAACACTTCTCATACAAAATAATTAATACCTTATTATTAAAAAAACTATAAAACATATAATATAGATTCTATAGTATTGAAACATCATGAAATTAGAATATAACACTCTTGACATAGAAAAAATAAATGACCTCTTTGGATTTTTTAAAGGAGACATTTAAACGGATTTTAAGGGGAATGTCCTTTACAAATCCCAAAACATTTAAGAGAGAATTAATTAAGTGAGGGGAATATGTATATATACTATAAATAAAAATAAAACAACAAAATATAATCAAATTACATTTCACAAATCCCTTTATCACAATATAACCATTGAAGTTGATGGTTAACCAAAATAATGGAAATTGGGTTTAGGATTCACTTAAGAAATTTCAGCATGGTAACAAGTGTACATGGGAGGGATTAATAAGATAGAAATGGGGTATAAAATTATTAATATTTTACAAGTCTAGTATGTGTAAGGTGAGAAAACATACACCATCATTAGTAATTAAAAATTAAAGGGCATAACATAGTGGAGATTTTTGAATAAAATTGAGAAAGAAAGAATCCCTCACCCTCAGTTTGACTTCCGTCAAATGTGTTTAAATATTCTATTTTAATGTTAAAATAGAATTATTAATATTTTATAGAAACATATTCATGTTTATAACACCTTTTATGATCATTTTATAACATCATTCCACCCATTCATTGATAATATTTTGTTAATTACATTGTTTTCAGGTCCGTTCTTCACATGGTTTCCATGATTGGTCCATGATGGATATTCTTGTCGATTAGAAGTGAAAATACTGAATTAGAATGGAATGGTATTTTCTTGTTTACAGAACCATAAATTATACCATTAATAATTTTTAATTCTAACTTGAGGATGATTCTTAAGTTAAAACATTATTGATACATTTTTTGGTCATTTTGACGATTCTTCGATCATAATGAACTCATTTGTTTTATAAATTAATAACATGAGTAAAAATGATTCTATAACCATATGTAATATATAATACATAAATTATAATCTATTTCGACCATAAAAATGGTTTCATGACCAGTCTTGATGGAAGTAAAATAAATTGAAATCACAATATCCATGATGTTGTTAAATCGGCACATCACAAAGAGTGTTTTAATTTATTGAATAAGTAGGGGAGGAGAAAAATTATAATGGAGAATTTTACCTAAACATGATGAAATATAGAATATTTAAGATACTGGATCATTCATTCCTCTTGTATAAGGGGAGGTGGGGAAAGAAGAAGAATAGAAAATAAAATTAAAAAAAAAAGAAAGAAAAAAAAGATGATGTTTACCTCTTGATCTCTTCTCCTTAAGATCCTTCTTAAGGCCCTTGTTTTTTGTCTTTTGGTGAGACCAGTAGGTATTGGTCGTGGGGAAGGAGATTTAGAGGATTAATTGGTACAAATTTAATAAGGCTCAAGTCCTGAGAGGTGTGAGAGGAAGAGGGGGGTGGGTGGTATTTATAGCGGATGAGAGGAGGCGTTTTACATTATTTTAATCAATATTTAATTGTTTTTCCACAAGATAAGAAATATTTATGATTCAAAGAACAAAAATAGAAATAGGTGCATGTGAGTTTGAAGTAATGGTTTCTTACATCATCTATGATATAGTGAATATTGAATTTAAATGATAATTTATATATACTATATTTTACCATATTTCACTATTCATCAAAAAATCAAGTATTTCAGAAAATTCAAAAAAACATCACCCTAACCATTTTTCAACATGTAGAATTAAAAAATGGGCTCCATTTTTTTAAAAAACTTTTCTAAATATGATTAATTTAAATTTTAAATAAACTATTTTTTTATTCCAAAACAACAATTTTAAAACATTTATTTACTTATTCCAAGATATGGGTATATCATAATTTTAATCAAATATTATATATATACTATAGTTTGGAAAGGTTACTATTCAAAGGGGTATGTTACTATTCATAAGGGAAACATTACTATTCATTAGGGTATGTTACTATTCACCAAAAATTAAGTTGGTCTTATCAGACACTAAATAACTTACTGATTGCAACCATGTATGTCTATTTTTTGAAATTCAAAACACAGAAGTGGGAAAATTATGTTTAGTGCTAATTATAACTATCTACTTAAAAAATGTTTCATGAATTTAAATTTAGTTTTAAAACCTTGGGGTGTTACACTAATTTTATTTTTTCAAACATAGAATTTTTTTCATGCTCTAGGGAAAATCATCCCCCAACAATCTAGTATTCCATTGCAACTTTTTTCCATCCTTTAGTGTCTAGGGGTCATCACCTCTAAAGAGTAGCATATCCACCTCTTACCAATCTAATGGGTGAGAAGCAGGATGTTAAATTCATGGTAGAATAAAACTAAATAGACCATCCTATCTTGGATGAATCTCCTTAGATTCATGTGTATCAATTTATAAAGGGAATTTATCTCTTTAAACTAAAACATAAATAAATTTATTATATCACTCTCATAACAATGAAAAAAATAATAAATAAAATAAATAATTATAAAATTCATATATTTTAACATGAGATAAATTTTATTAACAATTCATAAATAAAACTAATAATAAAAACTTTATAATTTTGTCTTGCATTATGGAAATTCCATAAGTTAATAAATATAAAAAATTTATATTTTTTATCAATATGAACTCTATACTAATCGTTATATGACATATAATAAAATATATGATATTAAATTAAATATAACATTTTATATTCCAGTTATATTATATATAAAATTTCCAAAATGTAAATATCATAGACTTAACATCATTTAAACTTTAATTATATAAATTATCAAAACTTATTTTGATATGGTTTAACAAATTTCCTAAAATAATACCCTTTAACTTGAACAATTCAAATAAAAAATTATGGACTATTAATAATGTTAAGTATAAAACCTTTATATTTTTATTTATTTTTAAATTTATAAAAACATTATAAATTATAGTTATAATTTCCATACAAACCATTTATATCCAAATTATAAGTTATTCCATATAATATCTAATGTAGTTAATACTAAAGATTAATATTTATAGAATATTTTATTCATAAACATTTCACAATCATTTATAAATTTATTATAATAAATATTTAATTAATTAATTTATAAATAGTTCATAAATTAAATAAATATCCCAAATACCCCTTTTTAATAATTTCTAAAAAATTATAAATTATAAAATCATTTCACAATTGAAAAATTCAAAAAAAAGAATATTTTACATGATATTGGATATCCTTATATCTTAACCAGAAATTCTCCACATTATCAATCATATTTTAAGAATAATAATATCTAGTTGTGATATAATTTTTATCACCAAATAAACCATATTTTATTATGTTCATTGTATCGCTCTTATAATACGATTATTTATTATCACCCACAACATAATGATTTCATCCCATATGATATCTCATATTATACACCACAACATACCAAAAAACCAAAGAATTATACTATGTCCGTTCCTAAAATATCCCATATCCTGTGGATCAACCATATCACTTTTTATGATATCTTGTATCCTATATGTAACAACCCAATATTTTTAATTTATTTTTCAATTAAAATAAACATATTGTATTCTATATCTTAGTTTACATGCAACCCCAAGTCTAAAAGAACCATGATAAAGTATACCTTTATGAGCTTGTCATTTGATTGCAGGGTGTGAATAATATTAAACACATTATGAACTATATTTATATTATTCCTACTCAATAAAAATATATTGATAATTCTTAGGAAATAAACCCAAAATTTTTATTGAAGTCATTTTTTCTTCAAAAATACTTTTTCTTTGAAAATGATTTGTATTTATTTTTATGAGAATATATTGTAATTTATTCCACTTTTATAAATGTTATTTTTTCAATAGGATATAATTTTATTAATCATAATAATAAAATTATCTAAGTTAAAATTATTATAATTTTCTAAAAAGATTATTTTTTCATTGTATAGTCAAAAATACAGGTTTTATATAAAACTATATTTTCCATTCATGTATTTAAAAAGTCTCATTTTATATAATTTATTATAAAATTTAATTATTTAATTTTTATTAAACATAATCCAATTAATATCGTTTTAGTCAACATTATTTTTAATTTTGGTATAAAAACATTTTCATACTTTATAATTCATTTTTCTAGAAATTTGTTTTTCATTGCATTTTGCAGGTTTACTTTAAAATTAATTTATTCCGATTAAAGAAATTTAATTTATTAAATCGAAATCTATATTTTCAATAAAGATAATTAATATTATACAATAATTTCAATTTAATTTTTTGAACATTATAAATAGTAACTAGGGTAAAGATTCATTATTATGGTAATGGTTAAAAGCGGTTAACAGTGGGATAAAATAAAGAAATAAGGGATAAATGACATAAATTTTATCTAAATTATATTTTATGAATATATTTATGTTCTATATCATCCTATATTTGAACTTGATTATATTTTGAGTCATTTTTCTTGAGTAGGACATTAATATTTTTTAATCTTTTGAAATCGTTCAAGTGTGTCCTCCCCCACCCTTATAAATAGAAACCTCTTATCATATCTTACTCACACTTCATGAGCCGTTAATATTTATAATTACCTACCCAAATCCCTTCTTAAAATCCTTTCCCATGATCTATATTTTTTTTTATCAAAATACCAACCTTAGATGGTTTGGGGTTTATGCCAAAGTAGGTATTCCAAAGAAGAGGTATAGTTCTTATCCGAGTGTTTTCATTTTAGTTGTTCTTATAACTAATTTAATTCTATACTAACCATGATTATATAATAACATAAATATCTTAAATAAATTTATATGTTATTTTTTTCTATCTCTCAACCCTTATTCATCTCCTTTTCCACCAAATGGGTGATTAAAATATCATGTGTGCATATATTTGGACTACCACCTCCACATAGCAATATGATTCATTTTCTATCACCATCTTTCACAGTTTTGTATAATGATATATTTTGTGTTTATATTTTATATTTATGAAAAACTATTATTATTTAATTATAATATCTTATATACATTTTGACCTTCCCATCCATTCTGAAATGATAATGTTTCTTGTGCGTACGTGTAGACTACCACCTCCATGATGCGATGTGATTAATTTTTCATTTCTTCTTTACATAGATAGAAATAATGATAGATTTAATGAATATATATAAAATATTTATGATATAATAATGATTTTGTAATGTTGGATTATTATTTAACTTTGATTTATTCCATCTATTTAAAATTAGAAACTTCACTCGAGTGTAAATATGGATTTCCATCTCCAAGAAGTAATATTATTCATTTTTCATCACTAATTTATATAAATATTTATAAAAGTGTATATACTTATTAAATTATTAAAATTATGGATTTGTTTTAACTATGATCAAAGTACTAGGATCAGAAGTTATGAATCAAATCATACATAGAAAATGAAATAGTTATCACCCAGGTCTGTGATTTTAGTAAAGAATTATTAATAAAATGTTGATAAGATTTTATAATTAAACCATATATTGCTTGATATCTATTAATATGGTTCATGAAAATATTTATATTAAATATATATTTATTATAAAGGTTGTTTTAATTCATACAAATCTAGATGAGACTTGAGGTAAGGGATTTAGGTTACAATCTCATTTCTTTTAGAGATTTTCTATGCCAAATATCTTTTTGGGGATTTTGTATAGATCTTATCCCATAAACCCCATATATTTTATTCTCTTATGATTATTCATTTAATTTTAAATTATGGTACCATTTCTCTCTCTTTGGTACTTAAAATTATTGGGAATTTTTTTTAAATAAATGATGACCTTATTTCCACTTTGGTTGATGAACATTTTCTTCTATGTCCATTCTCTTCAAAGATTTTTTATAGAAGTATCGAACTATAATTTAAGTGTTTTAAAAAGGTAGTTTTTATTAAATTTTACTTCTTTTTCAATGGTTTAAAAGTATTTTGTAATGAATTTTTTTCTAATTTGTTTTTGAATTTTTTAGAAAAGTAGGAAACAAATGTTCTCTTTTAATGTATACAACATGAATGGATATTCCTACAGTCAGAACTATTCTATGTTTTAAATATTCATTTAAAAAATTTCATGTTTCTTTTCAAATAATTTTTTTTCTAACATTCAAGAAATTATTTCATTTTAAATAAGCGCTTTCAAAATGAAATGGATATTTTACCCAAGAAATGTTCCATTGATAGTTTATAGGTGTTTCTATCTATGATGACATCCATTGATGTTATTCATGCTTCAATAGGAACATTTTAGTGAACTGGCCTCATTAATCCCGTATTCTATGTCTACTACCATTACATTTAGATAATACACAAGTAAACACATCTAATAGGACTGATCAGTTTAATATTCTTGGTTAACTAGATACATACACGAGTATTACATTATATCTAAATGCACAAATTACAACATTGTTTTTTTCCTGGGATAACTTTATTCCATCTTGAATATCATTTTATATATTTCTTAGTAAAATTTATGGAATCCTGGTGAAAGGAGAAAATAATAGTGATATTAAATTCTCAGTAAGGGTTAAGTACAAAAGAAACAACAATTAATGAATGAGCATAATAAATACGGATAGGTAAATCACTTAACATGAATACCATGTAATCTATAAACTAATAGGGAGTACATAAACAATATAGAAAAGTAAATAAATGAACATTTATTCCATTTAATCAATAAACTGAGAATAAAATGCATCTATATACATTGTCATAGTGATAATATCATGGAAAATAATGATAAATAAATATTAAATGATTCCAATACTTAATTATCATATGCCATGTTTCCCATGCACATGATACCTTTATCGTCAAGATATATCCTCAATATAGTTTAAAATATACTTGATAAAACCCCATTAGCTGAGCTAGACAATAGATTCATCCCATGAGAATATTGTTGCATTGAGGGGCTTTCATTAACTGGTACCCAACCTATGTATTTCTTGTCCAAATAATTCCTCATATATTGAATAATAAATTTAATTCATAAACAATGTTCTTTATCAATTATTTGTATAGAGTAAAGAATATTGATTTATCAATAATTCCCTAGTTAATAAAAAAATTCAGAGTATACACCATATTTAAAAATGGTAGATGTTTTAGGAAATAATCATATCCATGATAAATGATATGGATATTAAGGTTAAATTCAATGTTCATTGATCACAAAAAATTAAATAATTCAAGTGAAAGTTAATGACTACAAAAATGATTTGAGTAAGTAATTTTCAATATTATCCTTGTTCAAAATAATCATCATAAATCCATAAAATGATAAATATGGTATCATTACAACTTATATGAATTGGATTAAGAATAATGGTTTTATTATTAATTAAATAAAAATAACATTAGAAACATTATTAATGAAAATATCCTTCTAATTTTGAAAAGCATTTTGAAAATCCATTTTATTTTAAAATAATTTTTTTCAAATACATTTTCATTAAAAATATTTTTTTAAAATTTCAAAATAATATTCAAATGAATTATGGTAGGTAATTTTGTACATGTCTTACAATAAAAATAGAACATTAATTTTTCACGATAAAAAGGTTAGAAAATAGATTTTTTGAGAAAGAGAAAGAAAAATTATTTTAAATCATTTTCAAAATAAAAAAGGGGTAAATTTTTATTAAATAAATCATTTTTAAATGGATAAAAACATTTTTTAACAAATTCTTATAAAATTTGGTTTTGAGAGAAAAAATAAATCCCACCGAAGTGAAAAGTGAAGTCATATTTTCATAAAAAAAATCTAAAAAAATTAACTACCAAAGAGTTGGAAAACGGTATTATTAATTGAAAAAATATCTATAATAACTATATCATAAGAAAATTAAATTTTTTTTAAATGGTTATATAATTTCATTTAATGGAATTTCAATAATAAATAGTCTCTCTTGGAAATAGATCATTAAATAAACCCTTAAAATGATCATTATGTTGAGGTGAGAATTAATCAATGAATTGATTATGTGTATCAATATTAAATCAAAATAAAACAAATTTAAATACACAAATATATATTCAAATTAATTATTCACAAAATAATATATTATTAATGAAAATATAGATGTAATATAATGTGATAAAAATAAATTGAGTTATGAAATTATTTTACCACTTGGTAACATTAAGTTCAAATCCCCTTAGATGAAATAATTCAAATTGAAACTCAAAATGTAATTACTATGGAAATATTAATGATATTAAATGTAAAATTTTTAGTATATATTCTATATAATAGTAATTAGGTGCATAAAATTACAATATGCCTCAATGAAATGAAATTGTAATGAAATCCCTTATATTATGCTTCCTTTCAGGTGAGCATTATTTAAACACACGTATAGTTGTTTTAAATTTTTAATTAACTTATAAAAAAAATCATATTAATATGTATCTTATCATATATTATGCTTTTATAATATCTCATCACCCATTTGTTATTAATATTTCATTATTTTTAGTGTTTCCGGTATAAATTGCATTCTTTTTGAGTAAGTTTTGACTTGTTATTTTTTGTTTCTCGTATGTCAATAATTTTTTCACCTCCTACATAATGTAAATAATCCTGTAAATATCATATATATTTAGTTGTGTCCCTAAAAGTTTGTGCTGAGAAATGAAATACATCATTAATGGAGACGGTAGGTCGTACGTACACATGAATTATGTTTCCATTTTCTTATTGTATTAAAGAAATAAAATTAAACGATATATATGTATATTATAATTAATTTATATTATTAATTTCATATTCATAAAATATGTTAATTAAAATAATCCTTAATACAATCCATGTAAAATGTAAATGAATTACATTATTTTGAGGAGGCGGTAGTCCCTACATCCACAAATGATGTTATCGTATTCCCATAAAATGTAAATCCTAATGTTATGTGTTATATAAAAATTATAGAAGCATAAATACATTATAAATATCTTATATACCATATAAAAATGGAATATACATCATTATTCCCAACCTTTATCAGTGTTAATGGAAGAATGAACAGCATTGGTTCACGAGGTGGTAGTCTGTAATAAACATGAATGATGATTGTGTGTCCCATTTGATGGATGTGTGAGAATTTATAGTTTTTTTCCCTTAACATAAAAACATCTCATTATATTTAATATACTGAGTTTATTATATAATAAATATATGAAAATAATTTAATGGGTGGATAAAGAAATAAATCAAAAGTTCTCTTTGATGAACCTTACCTCTTCTTAAGGTAACTCTTTTTTGATTATACCGAAAGTATTTATTGGTTTGATTTATGTACAAATTTTTTTTTCTAAAAAGAGGGGATTTATTTTTTTAATATATTTTGGTAGATTTTGGATTATCTAAATTTCTTGAGAGGTGTGATTAAGTGAGGGGAGTGGGTGCCCTTTTATAGTGTAAGAGGAATGACATTCTTGTAAATACTAAAAGGAAAACATGATTGGAAGGTATCCCTTCCATCATGTGCCTCATATAAATAAAATATTTAGATAAAATTTTGTATATGCAATAAATATGTCCATAAATTTTGTTTTGGACAAGTTTCTGGGTTATTGTTTTCCTTAAGATTAATGTTTTTTCACTTGCTAAGCTTAATTTTACCTTAACCACAGTGATTAATTTTAGCTGTTTCACTAATGAATTTGGTAAAAAATTAATTTGAACATATTATAAATTATAAATTATTCTAATTAAAAATATAGAATCCAATTTTTCAAATTCTAATCACTTAATTGGATGAAATTATTTTAAAACTAATCTAGTAGATGCAATGAGAAAGAGGGGTTTTTTAAGTGAAATTATTCAAAAGTTTACTATGTTTTTACATTTAAATTAAATAATAAAATTATTAAAATTAGATAAATTGGATTAATAGATTTATAATTTATCTAATTTACCTTTAAAACTAATTTATAATATAATTTTACCATATAAATTATTTAAATGAAATTGTTGTTTTCAATTAAAATTCAGTATTGTCCATTATTCGTCAAAATAAAAAACTTCCTAGAAAAATAGAAAATTTTTATCATAAGAGAATTTTGAAATTTCAATTTCAAATATGAATTTTATTTTTACAAATATAATTTATAAAATTTTAAAAATTTATTTTTAAAGCAAGTGATCCATTAAAAGGCAGCAAAACTGCCTTTATAAAAATTTATCTTTTTATGTGTAAAATTGGGTTTGTTCTTATCTTATGTCAATAAAATATATTGGATTAATTTTAAAAAATATTTTATTGAATATAATATAATATATATATATATATATATTAATATCATTCACTAATAGTAGTTAATTTAATTTATTAATATAAAATGCCTTTGGGTGCATAAAAATAGTTTTTTATAAAAACATTTCCTTTATATTAAATTGTTTCTCATTATAATTTTTAATTAATTGGTAAATAATGAATTAAATTTATATTTGGCTAAAACACATATTTTCAAAATTTAGTTAATCATATTCATAACCACCAATTTAACATGTTAGAGATAATTTTCATTTTAAATAATAATATTAATAGTATTTAGTAAAACTCAGTTCGGTATGTAACGCTAGCCATCGAAGAAAGTCATTATTGTGTGTAATGAAAGATAGATCAGTGTTGAGTGCATTGAAAGATATATCATAGATTTAATTTATTTAAAAATTAAATATATTTTAATGTCTCAAGATATTATACTCCCTTATTTTCATGGTGTTGGGTGTCCTACACGCTATTGAATAAAATTTTATTCTTTTAGAATTATGGGGTGTTACATTATCCCCATATTAAATAAATTTAATCCTCACAATTTAAAATTGATCTATGTAATCTGGGGTTTGAAATTTAAAAATACAATTTTTGAAAATCCCATATCGCAAAAGGTTTAATAAAATATCCTTTTAATAAGAGAGAGTGGGAAGTATAGAGGTCACCTAACTAGGTTCCCAATTAGGAGAAAATATGTGGGAAATGAAAACATGAACATGGAATAAAAGTGTAAATAACTATAGATATTGATTGAGTCCATTGATCAAAATAAAGAGATTGATCAACATAATGTTAAGGGCCTCAAACCCATAAATATGTGATGATTTAAAAGACTATTTGATTAATCAGTTATGAACATAATAGGATAAAATATTTGTTCAAGTTCTTTCTATTATAGTTGAGGAATTATTTTACTATCTAAGAATATAATGAAATAAAATTAATTGATATGTTTCTATTTCATAAGAACAATTTAACACTTTGGTTGTGTTTCAATACTTTTCTAATTTATTCCCTATATTCCATGAAATGAATACCCCAAAATGATTTTGTATGCCTGAAGCACTAAAATTCACTTTAAATAAGTTGTGAGATACATGAATTGTTGAAAACTATTTCTTTATTTCTCTAAATATTTTCCAAAAGAAATTTTTTTAATACAATAATCCATAAACCTCATAATTGACACTACTGGTTTATCATAAATATTTATTCATCAAACTATATAGCTAAAATCAATAATAAATTGATGAGGGCATCACATATTCTAGTGGTTCGAGCAAGACCCTTATCATACTTCGGTCATGGGTTAAATCTCCACATCCTTACCAGATTTTGTGGGTTTTAACCTATATATAGGTTTTCTTTTTTTTTAAACCATGTTAATATGATTCCAAAAATAAATACAATGGAAATACTTGAAATTTAATCATTAAATATCCTTTTAGATATGTTTTTAAATAAAACCAAAATTCATAAATACTTCATACATTTATTTTCATATATTTCCATGGTCTATAGTTTATCCTTTAGAAGAATAAATTTACTCAGAAAATTCCTTGTTTCCCCATAATTATGGAAACGAATACTAAATGGATCCTTAGGATGATATTTATTTCCCTCCATCATACTATTAATTTTTCCTCAACAATTATTTTCTTTATACCCTTATTTCTCACACATAAATAATTTCCCCATTCCATTGAGACAATTTACTTGTTTTCTCCTTCCACATTTTGGACATGATGGAAATCAATCCCTTTTTCTCTATGGTCCCCACCACTCAAGATCTCAGAAAGCTTCATCCTTATCTTCTTTGGTGTGTTTGGGAGATGGTAAAGTTCTCTGTTGTTAATCATATTTTGGGAAAATTGATTAGGCACAAATATGATATATTTTACTCATACTATAATCCCATTTTGTTTCTCAATATCACCACATTTCCCTTCATGTTAAATGTTAACATGATTTCATCAGTTTATAGGGATTAACTAAAACCAAAAATCATATTGCGAGAAACAATTATCATAGTGTAGAAACCATATAACAATTTTTATAATGTCTAAATATTGACACATTATTTTCAATATAACACACCTTAGGTTTAACCTAGGTCATTCAATTTCATTATCTATTCAAATACATTATAATTATTTGTAAATAAATTGTGAATTATCCTAAGTATATCCCTTAATTGTGTAAATCCAAGTGCATAATAACGCCCATTTTTATGTACCAAGTTATGTTAGACTCAATACTAATGTGACAATTTAGGAATTATTACCCGTGTATACATATTTTCTAGAACGACAACCACTTGTAGTATCAAGATTGGGATATATTTCAAGGAAAACCACATAATCTGTATCTAACCAAAAATTTAGGATGTTCTTCCACACTTATCCTGAAATTATACCTTAGGTTTATGTTATCTAATCTATGTTTTCCTAAATCCAGTTTCTAAGGATTATACTAAAATTCATTTGATACAAAATTTAGAGAATCATCCCCATTAATCCTGGATTCAGTGTCTACTACCATTATATTGGCATAAAATTAAAGTAAATGTGTCCCAAAGGACTGATTGTTTTATAAGTCTTGGAAAAATAGATACATACATGATTCTTACATTACATTTTAATGAAAAATTTAAAACATAATTCTTTTTCTAGGATAATTTTATTCCATCTAGCTTATCCATTATATATTTCTTAGTAAACATCATGGAATCCTGGGGAAAGGAAAAAAATAAAGGTAAGCTCAAATTCTTAGTAAGGGTTAAGTATAATAGAAATATTAATGAATAAATTATAATAATCAATATGGAAAGATAAATAACTAAAAACACCTGAAATGTAGTCAATAAACTCAGAGGGAATGCATAAAAATGTGAAAAGGCGAATAACTGAACACACATTCAATTTAAATAACTGGATATGGAATAATATATATGTAAAGTTAAATAACTAAACACACGAGTCATTTAATCAATGAACTAAGAATTAAATAAATCCATAGATCATGATGTAGTGAAAATATCATGGACATTAATGATAACTAAATACTAATTGAATTTAATGACTAATTATCAGATTCCATGCTTTCTAGGAACATGATACCCTTACCATCAATATCTATACTTCAGATAGTTTATAACATAATGGGTAAAAACCCATTAGCTGAGTCTATCCTAGGTATTCATCCCATGAGACTACAAATTCCTTGAGGTGTTTTCATTATCGAATCCTCAACATGTTATTTTCATGTCCAAAGCATTCTGCATATATCAAATAATCGAATTAATTCAAAAACAATGTGCCTTATAAATTATCCACATAATGAAAAGGATATGGATTTATCAATAATTCCCCCATTAATCAAATAACTTTACAAGAATAAAAAATATAGAAAAATGGTATACATTTTATTCAATAATCAAATCCATGATAAATGGTATGTATATCTATGGGAAATTCAATGTTCAATGATCACAAGAAAATTAATAATTAATGGGGAAGTTAATGACTACAATTATGATTCAAGGAATTTTTTTTCAATATTATCCTTCATAATAATAATAATAATCCATCCAAAAAATAATAATTATGATATAAATATAATTTATACCCATTATAGTAATAATAAATTATTTTTATCACTCATTAAATAAAAAAAACTTAAAAAACATTCTTGAGAAAAACATCCTTTGCATTTGGATATACATTTCCACAATACCTTTTCATTTAAAATAACTTATTAAAAAAATTTCCTTTACAAATATTTTTGTAAACTTTAAAATGAGCATCAAGGAAAAAATAGTGGGAAATTTCATACATGTCAAACAAGGTAAAAATAATATTCCATTTACATGATAAAAGGGTTAGAAAAATTCCTTGTCTGAAAAGAGACAAGAAGGATCGTTTTAAAAAAATAAAAAAATGATTAAAAATGTATTTAATATATTATTTTTAAAAGTTTAAAAAAATGTTTTGGAAAAAAATTGTAAAACATTATTTTTAGAGTAAACAGACCACTGACCGAAGAGACAAATGAAGTAGGATTTTCATAAAAACATTTTATAAAAAACTTTAAGTGCCAAAGAGAGTAAAATGGAACTATTAATTGAAAAAGATACTTAATAACCATTTTATAATAAAATTAAAGGGTTTACAATTATCATATAATTTCCATTAATATAATTTTAAGAATAAATAATCTCAATTTGAACTACATTGTAAAATAATCCCTTAAAATGATCATAACATTGAGGTGAGAATTAATCGATGATTTGATTATGGGTGTCAACTATAAATACACATAAAACAGTTTTAAATATATAAATATATATTCAAATTCATTATAAACAAAATAATATAATATTAACAACAATGATGATGTAATATAACTCAATGAAAAATAATTGAGTTATGAGATTTTTTTGACTACTTGGTAACATTAAGCTCAAATCCCCTTAAATAAACTAATTCAAATTATAACTCAAAATGTCAATAATATTGAGTTATTATTTATATTAAATTTCATAGTGTAATTATATACACCATATAAAATTAATTAGGTTTATAACATTACAATATGCCTCAATGAAATGAAATTAAGATAAAATCCCTTACCTTATGCTTCCTTTTGGGTAAGCATCATTTAACCTTTTGTATAGTTGTTTTAAATATTAAATTAACTTATAAAAAACCCTATTATAATTTATAATATCATATATAATTCTTTTATAACATCTTCTTTCCTATTTTTAATAATCTTTCATTATTTTCATTGTTTCGGGTGTTTATTGCCATGTTTCTCAAGTATGTTTTGACATGTTATTTTCTATTCCTCGCACATCGATAATTATTTCATCATATCAAGAATTTAAATCATGATGAAAATATCATATATATTTATTATATATGTTTTTATGTTAATCTATAAAATTTGGTGATAGTAAATGAAATACATTGTTCATGGAGTCGGTAGGTCGTACGTACGCTTGAACATTGTTTCCATTTTCTTGTCATATTAAAGAAATAAAATAAAATTAAATATATGGTTATTATAATTAAATTATAATATTAATTTCATATTTAACACATATTTTAATTAAAACTATCCTTAATACATTCTATTTAAAGTGTAAATGAATAACATTGCTTTGAGGAGACAATAGTCCACACGTCCACAAATGATATCATCATATTCCCACAAAATTTAAATCATGAAGTTATGTGTTATATAAAAAATAAATAAATATAAATAAATAAAAAATATCATATATATATAATATAAAAATATTACATCCAACATTATTCCCCACCTTTAGTGGTGTTAATGGATGAATGAACAACATCGGTTCGTGAGGTGGTAGTCTGTCGTACACACAAATGATGATTATGTATCCCATTTTATGGAAGTGTGTGAAGTTTTATGAAATACTCTTAACATAAAAACATCTCAATATATTTATTATTCATACCTTTTTATACAATTAATATATAATAATAATTTAATTGGTGGATAAGGAAATAAAACAAAAGTACTTGTTGAAGAACGTTACCTCTTCTTTGGGTAACTCCTTTTGGTTTATACCAAACTCCTCCTTTGGTTTGATTTATATCCAAAAAATCTTCTAGGATGAGGGCATGGATTTTGTTAAGATATTTTTTTGGGATTTTTTATAAGGCCTCAGCCTTAAAGATTGAATAACATTGAATTAAATGAATAATTCCCATTGAGGATCTTTTCAGGTTTAGAGTTTTAGAGATTAAGATCTTAACTATTACATCTCAAAAGATTACAAAGTAGACACTTCTACTAAGTTTCCATAAAATAAAAACTCTTAAAAAGAAACATGTCTAGTTCAATGTTTTATATAGCATGACTTTCCCTTGATCCCATCCTTGACACTATTCCACATTAAGTCTTGTGAAAAACATTTCAAAAAAACTTGGGGTGAGCATAAAAAGCTCAGTAAGGGAAACACAAAGAATGAAAACTGTTAGTTTTTCAAAACAACAAGTAAACCATGTATACTTTATCAAAGTAAAATTTTTCACCTTTATGAAGTAGTAAAAAATCATCACTGAATAAAAGATCAATACTTACCCTTTTGTAACCAAAAGATTACCATAAAACCCATATAAAGAACACATAACATATAAAGGTAACTTGGGACATAAACATACATAAATGGAATAACCATACGGTCGACTTCCACACATATCACTTAATGGAATATCCATACGGCCGACTTCCATACCCAATGCATTGGAGGTTATAACGTAACCACCTGTCCTGGTATTCATGACACCACCCGTCATATGGTTTATCACGTAACCACCCGTCAAATGTCCAAGTACCATTATAAAAACAAAACAGTTATAAAGGAAATAAAAAATTTACACATTTCAATCACAATATATCACTTAAATATATTGACATAAAAAAATACATTATAAAAACCCTTTCCAATACCAAAATACATAATAGAGTATATGGTATTTATTTCATTTTAAAAACATTATTGCTTGTTGAGGAAGCCAAATACCAAATAATACTCACGGTGGCGGAAAAGGTCCTTGTCACCGCATACGTTAAAAGAAACATTCCTTTTTGTCATTTAGTATAACGCTTCATATAAAAAGATTCTTTTTGAATCAAATTAAACGTCAAAGGGGTTTATACACCGTATAAAAGAATGTTGTGTATAAAACAAAATATGCCTCAATGAAAGGAGATTGAGACGAAGTCCCTTACCTCATGTCTGACGTGACTCGATTGCTCTTTAATCTCTTGAATAGTAAACTAAAGTTAATTTACACTTGCTTAAGAACCTTTTTCAGGCTTATTATTCCTTTAATATCTCTTATTTCCACGTTATAAACATTATGTAATCATTTAAGTTAATAATGTTTGTTTTGTCGATATTTGGTTCTTAAGTCGAAGGTTGACTTCTTACAATTACATGTTGTTCGTGTAGTCAAAGTTTCATTATATCCAGAATTATATTCATGATTTGGATATCATATATATCATATATATCTAGTATATACATGTATTTATAATATTACATAATCATTTAGAGGTAAGAAATGAAATGCACCATTCATGGAGACGGTAAGCCGTACATACGCATGAACGTTACTTTCATTTCTATGTCATATTAATGAAATTAAAAATAAATGAGAGATATGTATATTTTAATTCCAGAATTATATTAATCATTTAGATGTAACATTCATCATATATATGCATTATATATATGTACTTATAATAGTACAATACATTTGGGGATAATAAATGAAATTCACCGTTCATGGAGATGGTAAGTCGTACGTACGCATGAACACTACTTTCATTTCTATCTCATACTTTAATGGAAAGAAATAATAATGATATAAAGTTATATTATAATTCCAGTATAAAATCATATATAATAACCTTAAATCCATCCTTTATACATACCACATATGGTATTAACGAATCAAATCACTTTGAGGGGGTGGTAGTCCGCACTTCCTAAAATGAAATTATCGTGTTTACTAATAATGGAAACCATAAAGGTATGCCACAAATGAAAAATACAGAAGCATAAAGAAAATATAAACATAATATATATCATATATAAATAGGGTGACATCTTAATGGCCACCATTAAAGGTGTTAAAAGAAGATTGAACAATCATCGTTTTGTGAGGCAGAAATTCACCATCCACGGAAACAGTATGTTCTTTAACCATTAAATGTAGGTGTATGTAGGTGTATCACTAATCCTTATCATAAAAACATCCTTATATATGGATGATACTGGTGTTGTTACAAAATAAATGAATAAAAAGATTTTAGAGGGTTGGAGAAGAAAAATAAAACAAAAGAACACAAGAGAAAACACTACCTTTAAAACGGGTAACTCCTTTTGATTTCAGCTCAAAGGCTTCCTCGGGAAGAATTATGCCCAAAATGAGGCTTATAGGAGTAAGAGAGTGATGTGTAGAGGAAAAATGGGCAGGGGTTGTCTGAGCTAAAGGCTTTAGATGTGTGGGTAAGGTGGTAGAGGTGGGGGCCTTTTATAAGAGGAGAGGAGGGGCACTCTTGGAAAGTTATAAAAGGTTACTTTATTATAAAATGTTTTTCGGATTTAAAAGGTCCCAAAATAGTATATTTCTAGGATAAGGTGATAAGAGTTCGAAATAAACCCATCCAATAGGTTTTTTACATGTTTAGGTTTTATATTTTACATTATCTTTTCATTTTATTTAAATCGTTAAATAATGAGGTAATCGCTGCATCATCATGGTGTCATGAATAATTTATTTTATTTAATGTCTAAAAATTATAAAAAAATATCATGATGTAGGAAATCTTCTTATATTTCTAATTAATATTTATAGTCAAAATTATTACTTGTATAAACCCATTTAAAAATTGTTTTAGTAAAACATCTCATGTTTGTGAAATTTTTATCTTAACTTTAAATAAAAAGTTATTAATGTCATTTTCCTACCAAAGTGGATCCATGGGGTCCCCAAGTTGACCCATGGATTGTATTGGTCTGCCATCACACATCCAATAAGGTTAGAACATGTGTATAGGTCATTTCATATTATTAAAACATTATTTTTACCTTAATTTACACTAATTACCTCTAATCGTGATTAATAAACTTCAAAGTTACTATTCACCAAAAAATTATTTTAATCCCATTAAACCAAATTTTACTTCCTAATGAAAACCATGTATGTTGGATTTTTGAAATTCAAAACACATAGGTGATAAAATTTCATTTAAAGGAAAAATCAGTTTTTTAAGTACCACTTAGTGGTTTCACTATTCATCAAAAATTGATGTTTTTCAGAAAAATACCAAAACTTCACCCTAAGATATATTTGATATTCCGAATTCAAAAATGATGTATATTTTAAAAAATTCAAAACATATAAGTTACATTAACTAATTTAATAATTAATTCCCGCTGTCAGGACAAATAGCGTGTTTTTATGAAACAATATATATCAAAAGATTGACACTAGTTTAAGTCCAATTTCAAAGTGAAATTAATTCCAATGACCACTATTGGGTTAAATGGTAAAAATATATTATAATTTCATTCTAAAACCAATTCAAAAGATAATCTAATCATATAAATAAATTAGATTAAAATGAGTTTTTGAATTAAAATACAACATTTTCACTATTCATTAAAAAAATGAACTTTATCGGAAAAACACCAAAAATTTACACAAAGTAAATTTTGATATCCCGATTCTAAATAATAGTTTTATTTGGTCCAATAGACTGTATAAGAGTGACCAAAACTATACTTAATGACGGTTCTCCATCAAAAGGTGATAAGTGGGCCTTTAGTGAAAATTAGAGTATATATGCCTAAAATTGAATTATTTTTGTATTTTAAGCCTTAATATTTTAATGGGTAAATGTAAAAACATTTAACAAACATATATAATCATATTTTAGTTATTTCTATTCATTCCCGCAAATACAACGGCTACGTGTTAACTACCATTTAAAATAATATTATTTTACTACTAGTGTGCAACGTAAGATTTCAAAGAAACTCTTTGTTGCGTATCAAGTACACTATCGAACATAGCAACCCCATTAATGTAAAAATTAATATTTAATTCGTAAATATTAATAAATATGAAAATGTTTTATTCTTTATTTACCTGGGATGTTACATCCTTCCCCCCCTTTGGGAATTGCATCCTCGCAATTTTATTCACTTATCAAAATAATTGGGGGTATTTATCCCTCATAGCATTTTCAGATTCCCACGTTGCCTCTTCAACCATATGGTTTTTCCACAAAACCTTTACCTGGTCAATTACCTTATTTCGCAACACTTTCTCTCTTCGGTCAAGAACCTAGACTGGTTGTTCTTCGTAAGAGAGATTATCTTCCAACTGAACTACCTCTAGGCTCAAAACATGAGATGGATATGGTATATACTTTCTCAACATCGAAACATGAAAAAAATTGTGTACCTGAGATAAACTCAGAGGTAAAGCCACTCGGTAAGCAACTGATCCAACTTTCTCCAGAATTTCATATGGTCTAATGAACCTTGGACTCAGCTTTCCTTTCTTACCAAATTGCATCACACTTTCCCATGGTGAAACTTTGAGAAAAACATGATCACCTACCTCGAAAGATAGATCCTTCCTCTGGTTATCCGCATAAATTTTCTGTCTGCTCTGAGCTGTTCTCATGTGTTTCTGAATCAACTGAACTTTTTCTTCTATCTCTTCTACCAATTCTGGTCCCATTAGCTTCCTTTCACCCACTTCAACCAAAAAAGATGGAGTTCGACACCGTTTACCATAAAATGCCTCAAACAGAGCCATCTGTATACTGGAATGAAAACTGTTATTATATGAAAATTCAACCAAAGAAAGATGTTGGTCCCAACTTACCTGATAATCCATTGAACAAGAACATAACATATCCCCCAAATTCTGAATTTTTCTTTCGGAATTCCCATCTGACTGAGGATGAAAATCTATACTAAAATTTAATTCAGTACCCAACAACCTCTGAAGGCCCTTCCAAAAGTTAGAAGTAAACATAGGATCACGATCAGAAATAACGGATAGGGGAACTCCATGCAACCTGACTATCTCTTTAAGATACAATCGAGAAAGTTGATCTAGAGAGAAAGTATCTCGAATAGGAAGGAAATGAGTAGATTTAGTCAAGCGATCAACAATAACCCAGATTACATTATGTCCTCGAGATGTCTTCTGTAATCCGACAACAAAGTCCATGGATATATTTTCCCATTTCCACTATGGCACTCGTAAAGGATGAAGCATCCCTTTTGGTAACTGCCTCTCTGCTTTAACCTGCTGACAAGTCAAACACTTCACAGTAAAATCGGCAATATCTCTTTTCATTACATCCCACCAGTAATACTCCCATAGATCTCTGTACATCTTAATACTTCCAGGATGAACTGAAAATGAGGAACTATGAGCCTCACATAACAACTCACCCTTCAACTGTGAATCAAAAGGCACACATAATCTCTTCCCAAACCTCAAAACACAATCATTATCAATGTTAAACTCAGGAAACTTACCCTTCTGAACTAGCTCTACCCTTTTTCTGCAATCCACTGTCTTTCCTCTGCGCTTTCTTAATTCTTTCTGATAGGGATGATCTCACTGATACCTGAAACAAAACAGAAGGACTTCCTACACCAACAACTTCTATTCCAAATTTCATCAAATCAAAAACCAAAGGATCTTGTTCAAAACGTAGCATGGTTAATGAAGCATACTTTTTCGACTCAAAGCATCAACCACTTTATTTGATTTTCCTGGATGGTAATGAATTGTACAATCATAATCCTTGATTAATTCCAGCCATCTCTACTGTCTCGTGTTCAATTCTTTCCGAGTGAATATATAATTTAAACTTTTGTGATTAGTATATATTTCAAAATTTACTCCATACAAATGATGCCTCTAAATTTTTAGAGCAAAAACAATATCAGCTAATTCCAAGTCATGTGTAGGGTAATTTACCTCATGAGTTTTCAACTGACGTGAAGCATATGCAATTACCTGATCATTCTGCATAAGGACACAACCAAGTCCATTCAACGAAGCATCACTTTATATAACAAACTAACAATTCCTGGAAGGAATTTCCAAAACTGGAGCATTCACCAATCTTCTTTTCAACTCTTGAAAACAATCATCACATTCTTTATTCCAGATAAACTTAACACCCTTCCAAGTTAGCTTAGTCATTGGACTAGATAACCATGAAAAATTTTCAAAATTCCTTCGGTAGTAACCAGCCAAACCAAGAAAACTATGGATCTCGGTAACATTTGTGGGTCTTGGCCATTCTTCAACAACTTTTGTTTTAGCAGGATCAATAGTTATTCCATTTTTTGAAACAATGTGACCAAGGAATGAAATTTGTTGTAACCAAAACTCACACTTTTTGAATTTTCAGTACAATTTCTTTTCTTTTAAAGTTTGCAGGATAACCCTTAAATGACTTTCATGCTCCTCTTTACTTTTAGAAAACACCAAAATATCATCAATGAAAACAACTATAAACTTATCCAGGAACTCATGGAAAATTCTATTTATAAGGTCCATGAATACAGCAGGTGTATTGGTTAACCCAAAAGGCATAACTACAAATTCATAATGAACATATCTAGTACGGAACGCAGTCTTCAGAACGTTTGCTTCTTTTACTTTCAACTAATGGTACCCCGACCTCAATTCAATCTTCGAAAAATTCTGAGCTCCCTGGAGCTGATCAAAAAAATCATCGATAGGAGGCAAAGGGTACGTGTTCTTAACAGTAATGTTATTCAAGGCTCTATAATCAATGAAAAGTCTCATTGAGCCATCTTTCATTTTAACAAACAAGAAAAGAGAACCACATGGTGATGTGATAGGTCGAATGAAACCTTTATCTAATAACTCCTACAATTTCTTCTTTACCTCTAAAAGTTCAACTTGATCCATTCGATATGGGATTTTTGAAATTGGATTAGAATCAGGAACTAGGTCAATAGTAAATTCAAATTCCCGATCAAGAATAATACCAGGAAACTCATCAGGAAAAACATAAACATAATTATTTACCACTGGCACATCATTAATCTGAACATTTCCTTTATTTTCAACAATATTTGCAAGGTAACATTCATTTCCATCTTTTACTAGTTTCTCAACTTCCTGATATGTTATCAAAAGAAAGGGTTCATTCTTGTACACAAACTAAAAATCTTTCTGAAAAGAAACAATTTTAGCTCTGCAGTCAATCTTAGCATGATAAACAGAAAGCCAATCCATGACCAAAATAACATCAAACTCTACTAGAGGAAAAACAATAAGGTTTTCTGGTAGATTCATTCCGCACACAAGGATAGGAAGGTTCTTATAATTTATTTTTGTCTCAACATTCCCTCAGGGTGTTTTTACCATAAGTTCAGGATTTATATCTAGAGATGGTATTTCCAATTTACTAGAAAACTTCTCAGAAATGAAAGAATGTGTAGACCCTGAATCAAACAACACATTGGCATAATCTGAATAATCAAACAGTGTACCTGATACTACTTCATTCGATGAACCAACATTTGATGAAGTAGTTGCAAAGGATTTCACCACCCCTTTCTTCTTGTAGTTTGGATGATTTCCCCTTGTTTAGTTCTTCGTTAGACACTCATTTGCATAATGACCCATTTTATTACACTTAAAACATCTTACCTCTGGCTTTTCATTGCCTGCTTGTTCATATTCCTTACAGTTACGAGGAATATGACCAGAATTACCACACCAAAAGCACTTTCCAGACTTGGATAAACAATCTCCAGGATTTATTTTACCACACTTCTCATAGGATGTATATTTTTTTTCTTACCTCCTTGTTTCTTTGATGAATTCTTCCCTTTTTCTTGCCAACTGGACCTCTTATTCTGTTGTTTTTCAAAGATCACCTGATCATTGGAAAACCCCATTTACACCTTCTCCACACATTGAACAAGTTTTTCATAACCTTTGAACTCACGAAAAGCTAAATCCCTTCGATACCTTGGCTTTAACCCCAAGTAAAAATGGTTGATTTTACTATCAAGATCTCGTATAAAGTTTGGAGCATACCTTTCTAGTCGAGTGAACTTTTCTTCATAAGCAGCCACTGAATCATCCTCCTGCCTCAATTCTAGTAATTTTTTTCCCATCCTAAGACAAACCACCTTAGGAAAATATTTCTCAAGAAACATACCTTTGAATTCGTCCCAGTGAAGATCATCAATCTCATCACTATCCTTGATATTTTTCATCATCGACCACCACTGATCTGCTTCACCTTCAAAACGGTAAACATCAAGACTAACCTTTTGATGTTATGAACACCCCATGACATCAAAAATCTTCTCCAGTGCATTAATCCACCCTTCAGCTAGCACGGGGTCATATGATCCTCTGAATGATGGGGGATGTTGCATCATGAAATGTTCCACAACTGACACATTCCTCCGCGGTTGATCTGGTTGATCTCGTGCATAGATACCACCACCATTTATAGCCCGAGTCAATTATTCCATCACTGCAGCAAACTGTTCAGTTCCGATTCCGACCATCTCGGGTTGCTGATTTGGAAGGTTTTCTTCCTCCTGATTTCATCCCAACATAGCTGCTTTGTTTCCTCTACGGAAAACCATTCTGAACACAGAAATATCTTAGGCGAAGCAACATAGTAATACTTAAATTCTATATCATTTCAATCATACCATAAATTAATTTATAATTTAACAATTTTCTAACTCCTAAATTTTTCTAAACCGACCTCTGATACCAACTATAAGGCCCCATCCTTAAACATTACTTAACATTAAATTAAATTAATAATTCCCATTGAGGGTCTTTTTAGGTTTAGAGTTTTATAGAATTAGATCTTAACTATTACATCTCAAAAGATTACAAAGTAGACACTTATACTAAGTTTCCATAGAATAAAAACTCTTAAAAAAACATGTCTAGTTTCATGTTTTATATAGCATGACTTTCCCTTGATCCCATCCTTGACACTATTCCACATTAAGTCCTATGAAAAACATTTCAAAAAAAATTGGGGTGAGCATAAAAAGCTCAGTAAGGGAAACACAAATAATGAAAACTGTTAGTTTTTTAAAACAACAAGTAAACTATGTATACCTTAACAAAGTAACACTTTTCACCTTTATGAAGTAGTAAAAACTCTTCACTCAATAAAAGATAAATACTTACCCTTTTGTAACCAAAATATTACCATAAAACCCATATAAAGAACACATAACATATAAAGGTAACTTGGGACATAAACATACATAAATGGAATAACCATACGGTCGACTTCCACACATATCACTTAATGGAATAGTTATACAGCCGAATTCCATACCCAATGCATTGGAGGTTATAACGTAACCACCCATCCTGGTATTCACGGCACCACCCGTCATATGGTTTATCACGTAACCACCCGTCAAATGTCCAAGTACCATTATAAAATCATAACAATTATAAAGGAAATAAAACATTTCCACATTTCAATCACAATATATCACTTAAATATATTGACATAAAAGAAATCCATTATAAAAACCCTTTAAAATACAAAAAACATAAAAGAGTATATGGTATTTATTTCATTTTAAAAACATTATGGCTTGTTGAGGAAGCCAAATACAAAATAATACTCACGACGGCGAAAACGATCCTTGTCACCGCGTACCTTAAAAGAAACATTCCTTTTTGTCATTTAGTAAAACGCTTCGTATAAAAAGATTCTTTTTGAATAAAATTAAAAGTCAAAGGGGTTTATATACCATATAAAATAAAGTTGTGTATAAAACAAAATATGCGTCAATGAAAGGAGATTGAGACGAAGTCCCTTACCTAGTGTCCGACGTGACTCAATTGCTCTTTAATCTCCTGAATAATTAACTAAAGTTAATTTATACTTGCTTAAGAACCTTTTTCAAGATTATTATTCCTTTTATATCACTTATTGACATGTTATAAACATTATTTAATCATTTAAGTTAATAATGTTTGTTTTGTTGATATTTGGTTCTTAAGTCGAAAGTGGACTTCTTACAATTACATGTTGTTCGTGTGGTCAAAGGTTCATTATATCCAGAATGATATTCATGCTTTTGATATCATATATATCATATATATCCAGCATATACATGTATTTATAATATTAAATAATCATTTAAAGGTAATAAATGAAATGCACTGTTCATGGAGACGGTAAGCCGTACGTACGCATGAACACTACTTTCATTTCTCTATCATATTAATGGAATTAAAACTAAATGAGAGATATGTATATTTTAATTCCAGAATTATATTAATCATTTAGATGTAACATACATCATATATATCCAATATATATATGTACTTATAATAGTACATTACATTTGGGGATAAGAAATGAAATGCACCATTCATGGAGACGGTAAGCCGTACGTACACATGAATGCTACTTTCATTTCTATCTCATACTTTAATGGAAAGGAATAATAATGATATAAAGGTATATTATAAATCCAGTATAACATCATATATAATAACTTTAAATACATCCTTTATACGTACCACATATGGTATTAACGAATCAAATCACTTTGAGGGGGCGATAGTCCGCACTTCCTAAAATGAAATTATCGTGTTTACCCATAATGGAAACCATAAACGTGTGCCACAAATGAAAAATAGAGAAGCGTAAAGAAAACATAAACATAATATATATCATATATAAATATAGTGACATCTTAATGGCCACCATTAAAGGTGTTAAAATAAGATTGAACAATCATCGTTTTGTGAGGCGGAAATTCGCCATCCACGGAAACAGTATGTTCTTTAACCATTAGATGTAGCTGTGTGTAGGTGTAGCTCTAATAATTCTCATAAAAACATCCTAGTATATGGAATATACTGGTGCTGTTACAAAAGAAATTAATAAAAAGATTTTATAGGGTTGGAGAAGAAAAATAAAACAAAATAACACAAGAGAAAACACTACCTTTAAAACGGGTAACTCCTTTTTATTTGAGCTTAAAGGCTTCCTTGGGAAGAATTCTGCCCAAATTGAGGCTTCTAGGAGTAAAAGAGGGATTTGGAGAGACAAAATGGGCAGGGTTTGGCCGAGCTAAAGGCTTTAGAGGTGTGGGTAAGGTGGTAGATGTGGGGGCCTTTTATAAGACGAGAGGAGGGGCACTCTTGGAAAGTTATAAAAGGTTACTTTATTATAAAATTCTTTTCAGATTTAAAAGGTCCCAAAATTATATATTTCTAGGATAAGGTGATAAGAGATCGAAATACACCCATCCAATAAGTTTTTGACATGTTTAGGTTTTATATTATACATAACCTATTCATTTTATTTAAATCGTTAAATAATGAGGTAATCACTACATCATCATGGTGTCATAAATAATTTAATTTATTTAATGTATAAAATTATGAAAAAAATATAATAATGTTGGAAATATTTTTATCCTTATAATGAATATTTATAGTCAAAATTATGACTTCTATAACCCCATTTAAAAATTGTTTTATTAAAAAATCTCATGTTTGTGACATTTTTATTTTAACTTTAAATAAAAAGTTATTAATGTCATTTTCCTACCAAAGTGGCTCCATGGGGTCCCCAAGTTGACCCATGGATTTTCGTGGTCGGCCATGACACATCCAATAAGGATAGGACATGTGTCTAGGTCATTTCATATTATTAAAACATTATTTTTACATTAATTTACACTAATTACCTCTAATCGTGATTAATAAACTTAAAAGTTACTATTCACCAAAAAATTATTTTAATCATATTGAACCACATTTTACTTCCTAATTACAACCATGTATGTCAGATTTTTGAAATTCAAAACACAGAGGTGGTAAAATTTCATTTAAACGAAAAATCAGTTTTTTAAGTACCACTTAGTGGTTTCACTATTCATCAAAAATTGATGTTTTTTAGAAAAATACCAAAACATCACCCTAAGCTATATTTGATATTCCGAATTCAAAAATTATGTCTATTTTACAAAATTCAAAACATATAAGTTACATTAATTAATTAAATAATTAATTCCCGCTGTCAGGACAAATAGCGTGTTTTTATGAAACAATATATATCAAAAGATTGACACTTGTTTAAGTCAAATTTCAAAGTAATATTAATTCCAATGACCACTATTGGGTTAAATCGTAAAAATATATTCTAATTTCACTCTAAAACAAATTCAAAAGATAATCTAATCATATAAATAAATTATATTAAAACGAGGTTTTGAATTAAAATATAACATTTTTCACTATTCATTAAAAAAATGAACTTTATCGGAAAAACACCAAAAATTTACACAAAGTAAATTTTGTTGTCCCGATTCTAAATAAGATTTTTATTTGGTCCAATAAAATTTATAAGAGTGACCAAAACTATATTTAATGACGGTTCACCATCAAAGGGCGATAAGTAGACATTTATTGAAAATTAGAGTATATGTTCCTAAAATAGAATTCTTTTCATATTTTAAGGCTTAATATTTTTTTGGATAAATGTAAAAAAATTTCACAAACATATATAATCATATTTCAGTTATTTATATTCATTCCCGCTAATACAACGGCTACGTGATAACTACCATTTAAAATAATATTATTTTACTACTAGTGTGCAACGTAAAATTTCAAAGAAACTCTTTGTTGTGTATCGAGTACGCTTTCGAACATAGCAACCCCTTTAAAGTATAATTAATATTTAATTAATAAATATTAATAAATATGAAAATGTTTTATTCTTTATTTACCTCGGATGTTACATTTTTATGATACAAATGGCCTAATATGGGTGAATAAGTAAGGGGAGTGAGTTTCCTTTTATAGTGGAGTAGGAGTTTCATTCTTGTAAATACCTAAATATAAACTTTTTTGGGAGGTATCCCTTATATAATGTTCCTCTAATAATGAACCATATTTGATTAAATGTGGGATAGGGTCTAAATATATCCATAAAATTTGTGTTTTAAAATTTTCTAGGTCATTTTTTCCTATCTGTATAAAGTTTATTCCCTTGGTAAGATTAATTTTACCTTAATCATGGTGATAAATTTTAACTATTTTCACTAATAAATTTGGTAAAAACATAAGTTTTCCTTATTATAAAATAAAATTACTTTGATTATATATATTGAATCCATTTTATTCAAATTATAATAACACAAGTGGTAAAATTTAATTTAAAACTAATCCCGCAAATGAAACAAGAAAGACGGTTTTTAAAGTATAATTGTTCAAAAGTTTACTATGTTTTTATATATAATTAAAATTTTAAAATGATTTTAATAAAATAAATTAGATTAATATATTTATATAATTTATATAATTTAACTTTAAAACCAATTAATAATATAATTTAACCATATAATGTATTTAAATTAAAATATTGTTTTTAATTAAAATTCAGAATTTTCAGTATTCATCAACAAATAAAACTTCTCAAAAAATACCTAAAAATTCAACCTAAGATAATTCTTAAATTAAACTTTCAAAAATTTAAAACTAATATTTTTAAAAGTTTAAAATTTTAGTTTTAAAACAAGTGTGCCATTAAAAGGTGGCAAAACTGCCTTTATAAAAATATAACTTTCTATGTATAAAATTGGGTTTGTTCATATCTTATTCTTATCAAATCTATTGGATAAATGTAAAAACATATCTTCATTAATAATATATATATATATATTATTAATATTATTCACTAATAGTAATTAATTAAATTTATTAAGTTAAAATGCCTTTGGGTGCATAAAATAGTTTATCATAAAAATACTTCTTTTATATTCAATTGGTTTTCATTATCATTTATAATTAATTAGTAACAAATGAATTCATTTTATATTTTTTAAAAAATATATATTTTCATTAGTTAATCCTATTCATTATAGATAATTTAAAGGATAGGAGATAAATTTCATTTTCTATAATAAAATTAATTGTATTTAGTAAAACGGAGTCTTATGTGTAGTGTAAGTCATCAAAGAAAGTCATGGTTGCATGTAATGCAAGATAAATAAGTGTTGCATGCATTGAAATCAATATCAAATATTGAATTTATTTAAAATTGTAACATCCCAGGTAAATGTAGAATAAGATATTTTCATATTTATTAATATTTGTGAATTAAATATTAATTTTACTTTAATGTAGTTGCTATGTTCGATAGCGTACCTGATACGCAATAACGACTTTCTTTGAAATCATACGTTGCACACTAATAATATAAAATTATTATTTTAAATGGTTGTTAACTCATAGATATTGTATTGGCGTGAATGAAAAAAACTAAATACAACATGATTATACATGATTTTTAAATGTATTTACATTTATCCATTAAAAAGTTAGAGGCTTAAAATAGGAATGATTCTAATTTTAAGCATAATTTACATTAAATGGACGAATTACCGCCTTTTAATGGCGAACCCTCTTTAAATATAGTTTTGGTCACTTTAATACATTCTAATTGACCAAATAAAATCCTTCTTTAGAATGGGGACATCAAATTTTATTTTGGGTAATTTTTTGGTATTTTTCTGATAAAGTTCATTTTTTAATGAATAGTGAAAAATATTGTATTTTAATTCAAAAATGCCTTTTAATCTAATTAATTAATATGGTTATACTATCTTTTTAATTGGTTTTAATGTTTAAATAGATTATATTTTTACCATTTAATCTAATGTTGGTCATTTGAAAAAATTTTACTTTGAAATTGGATATAAAAAAGTGTCAATCTTCTGATAGATATTGTTTCTTAAAAACACACTATTTGTTTTGACAACGAGAATTAATTGTAAAATTAATTAATGCAACTTCTATGTTTTGAATTTTTAAAAATGGAAATCATTTTTGAATTTGGAATATCAAATATATCTTAGGGTGAATTTTTTATTTTTTTCTGAAAAACTTTAATTTTTGATGAATAGTGAAACCACTAAGTGGTAGTTAAAAAAACTGATTTTTCATTTAAATGAAATTTTACCACTTTTGTGAATTGAATTTCAAAAATCCAACATACATGGTTGTTATCAAGAAGTAAAATGTGGTTCATAGAGATGAAAATAATTTTTGTTGAATAGTAACTTTTGACTTTTATTTACTGCGGTTAAAGATAAATAAGGTAATTCAAGGTAAAAACAATATTATAATAATTCAAAATTACTTTAACACTTGTCCTAACCTTATTGGATGAGTAGTGGCCGACCATGGGAATCCTTGGGTCTATTTTGGGACCCCATGGAGCCACTTATGAAAGATGATGACACTTCACATTAATTAATTTAATGTAAAGACAAAATTGAAAATAACAAAATTATTTTAGAAAATTAATTTTTATATGGTGATATATATGTAATATTTTTTACTATAAATATTCATTGGAAATATAAAAATATTTCCTACATGATTGTGTTTTTTTATAATTTTTAGACATAGAATAAATTAAATTATTTATGACACAATAATGATGCAGTATTTACCTTATTAATAAATAATTTAAATAAATAAGAATATAGTGATTAAAATATTATCCAAAACATGTCCAATTATGATTGGATGATTTTCTGTCAACCATGAGTCATCTTATCTTATAATATAATGATTTTTGGACCTTTAGAAACCGAATATCATTATATAATAAAATAATGTTTTCACACTTTCCTAAAGAGCCCATCCTCTCCCTTATAAAAGGTTACCAATTATAACCAATTACACATACCTCTCAATCCATTTGGATCGTCCAAACTCTTCCCAATTAAGATCTCAACATCTCTATCCTCCTCTTAGAAGCCTTAACTTAGGCAAAAGGCACTTCAAGAAGTCCTTTTCGTTCAAACCAAACGAAGTTACCCCAATTAAAGGTAACAGTTTCTCTTAATTTGTTTTCTTTTATTTTACTTCTCCAACCCCTAAAATCCTTTTTATTCCTTTATTTTTTAACAAAAAAAGTATCCTAAATTTACTAGGATGTTTTTATGAGAAGTATTCTAACTACACTTACACACATCTCAATCTAATGGATGAAGAACATAATGTTTCTGTGGATGGAAAACTAACGCCTCGCGAAATGTTGATTGTTCAATTACATCTTACCGCCTATCATGGTAGCCATTATGATGGAACTGTATTTATATATGATATATATTATGTTTATGATTTCCCTATGCTTATTTACTTCCCATTTATAGCATACCTTTATGGTTTTCATAGTGGGTAAATATGATAATATCATTAGAGGAAGTGTGGACTACCGCCCCCTCAAAGTGATATGACTCATTAATGCCTTATGTGGGACGTATAAAGGATGGAGTTAATAATATTATATATGATATTATATTGGAATTATAATATAAATATGTATCATTATGTTTTAATTCCATTAAATTAAGAAATAAAAATGGAAGTAGTGTTCATGCGTACGTATGGCTTACCGTCTCCATGAACGGTGCATTTCATTTCTTAACTCTAAATGTTATGTACTATTATAAATACATGTATATTCTAGATATATATGATATATATGATATAAAAATCAATCATATCATTTTTTATATAATGAACCTTTGACCACAAGAACAACATGTAATTATAAGAAGTCCATTTTTGACTCAAGTACTAAATATCGACAAAACGAACATTATTAGATTAAATAATTGCATAATAGTTATAACATTGTAATAAGTGATAGAAAAAGAATAAAATTTAAAAAGGTTATGAAGAAAGTAGAAATTAACTTCATTTTATTATTCAGGATGTTAAAGAATGAACGGGTCAAGTTTGACACGTGGTAAGGGATCCTACCTCTTTCTTTCATTTTAAGTACTCTCTTTTATGTCACTTCTTTTAAGCTCTTCTTTGTTATGTTGGGGGATGTTCTTTTATATTCCTCTTACTTTAATTTTTATATTAATATGATGAGAGAACCTATTTTATCTCATCAATCCATTTTTGGATGTTTTAAGTGGCACCGTTAGGCTGCCGAATTTTCGTAAGGGATTTCTTATCTCACTTTCAATTCCGTGAGATTTCCATTATTCGCCACTTATTTATTACATGTGAGGTATGTAATTCCCATGATTGTATTCCCTGTGTAATAAACTTTAATTTATGAGTAATTACATCTTCATTTTATGATCCTTCTTTCATGTGGTGTATGTTTCAAAAGTTACCAATTCGGTAAGGGAACCTTTCACCCTCCTCTTTTTAAAAGACTTATTTTAGTTAGGTATTTTAATTTACATCTTATTATGTTAGGATATGTTCTTATATATCCTTATTTCTGTAAATTTTATGTCCAAGTGATTAGATACCCTTTTTACCTCTCATCAACCCATTTTCTTAATTTTAAAGTGATGTCGTTAGGCTGTCGAATTTCTGTAAGGGAACTTCTTTACCCAATTTCAATTCTTTGGGTTAAACTTGTACGTCTTGAATATGTCGTCTTATAAATATGTGTGAATTAACCCTGATTGTTTTAAACTTAATATCCTCTTATATTAGGTGTATTCTCATTTGTCACACATAATTATGTACATTGATTTATCCATAATCTAAGGATACTGTCTTTATAAGGGATTAGGTCTCAATTTACATTCCATTGAGACTTCATTGTTTTTATGCACCAATTCACTCTTATATGGTGTATATACTGTGCTTTGACATATTATGTCATGAATAATTTTATTCTCATGATATTAAAAAAATTTATTATTAGATGTTATTCCTCAATTATTTGTATTCAAGCATCTCTCATTTTGTTAAAAACTCTTTAACAAAAATATCGTTTTAAATGTTTTAAAGATTTATTCTTCTTAATATTTATCATTAATGTCCATGTTTTCAAAATGTTTTTGGGAATTATTTATATGGATATTAATGTTTTAAAATGTTAATTTCTTGAAAAGCTTCAAAGTGGTATGGGACACTTTGATTCAAAAATCTCTTTATTAAATGTTTTAAATGGTTATGAAAATGGTTTGATAAAGAATTGTTTATTTAAATATCTTAATATGATATATTGTGATTGGAATGCGGAAATGTTATCTTTCCTTTATTTTTCTTTTATGTGTTATGGTTACGTTATGGTTTTTGGTCATTGTTTACATATACGGCTGGTTACGTGATAAACCTAGGGCGGGTGAGCCCGAGATAGCTCTCCAATGCATTGGGTAACGTGATGGAGGTAAACATGAATGTATCTTCTAAGAGATTTAAGGAATATACTGTGATGGGTATTCCAAATGTGACTCCCTATGTAGTTGTGATAGCTACAATGTAAGTATGTTATGAATTCCATAAGTTTCCATTATGATTTATGATTTGTGTGTGTTATTAATAAATCTTATAATTTCATAAGGTATGTCATGATTAAAAAGTATAGTTTCATTGATTTGTATTTATTGACGGGATACTGTTTTCCTTCCATATTTTATAACCCTTACTGAGATTTTTATGCTCATCCAAAGTTTTTGAAATGTTTTCCATAGGACTTAAAGATTAATAGGGTCAAGGATGAGATCGAGTAAAAGTCATGTTATCTAAAACATGGAACTACACATGTTTCTTTTTAAGTGTTTTTATTTTATGAAAAAATGGATACTGAGTAGTAGTGTCTACATGTAATTTTCATGTTTCCATGTCATAGTTTGGCCTAATTATCTAAAACTCTAAACTTGAAAAGATCTTCAATGTGAATTATTCATTTAATTCAAGATTATGTATTGTTTAAGGCCGGGTCATTACAGTTGGTATCAAAGGTCGGTTTAGATAACTTTAGAGGTTAGAGTTTTGTTTAAGAATAAGTGACAAGTTGTGTATAACCAAAATGGTAAGTATATTAGATGGATTCGTTGTTATTTTTAAAAGTTGGAATGAGTTTAAGATAACTTGGATAAGTATATCTTAGTGTTTATCTTCCTCATTAGTACATGATGATTTTGTTAATATACTCACACTAAAATTTTTGGTTTAAGTAAATGGATAGATCTAGGAGGCACTAAAGTGACAATGGGTATGAAGGAAACTGTGGTGGTTCTCTGTTTAAGAGACTGGATAAAATGGGGGATTCAATGAGAAATATCGTGGTTATTCTCGACCAACTATTAGGAGTCATGATTAACCACTTGAACCATGGTGATTTCTCCATTGCATCATGTATGAGAGAACCAACTCGATGTGGATGTTCAGGTAATTATTATAAAGGTAACTGTTAGGGTTTATATGATCCTTACTTTTGAGGTAATTATGGGTTACTATATGTTATGATGGAAAATGAAAGGCATGAGATATACTTGAGGGTAAAATATTTTATGGTTATTTTTTATGGATTTATCTCTTTTTGTGAATGTTATAAAATTATATAGTGTTTGAAAAGGGACAACATGAAGACCGTGTGACAACCCATCGCGTCGGACGAATTTGTGGGAATCGAACCCACAACGAAAGTGCAACTGGTGTTTATTGCCTACCACTGGACTACGTGAAGTCCCTGGTTAGTTTGACTAATTTTTTTTAGTTAGATGATTTTATGAATCAAGAATAAGTTGGTTTTGGGTTATCTATGGAAATGATTAACCTATCATGGAGGATATGTGGTTAAACTAATTACTTTTCAATATGAGACTTTAAGTGCAGCTGATGTTATTTGGAGATAAATGTTAAGGTTTATTTTGGAAGACTATGTGATTAAATACTTCAAAGATTTGGGTTTCAATATTTTTTTGGATTACTTTGAAGAGTTTTATGAGTAGATGTTTATTGAATGGTCTTTGTTGAACTTTGGGTATTGTTTGACAAATTTTGGAGATTAAGAGTAGTTTTTCTTTTTGTAAAAGCCTATCCTTTTTGGGAATTATCTGATCTTATACTAACATTTTTGGTTTTTGTTAAGGTCCTAATATATGGGAAATATATATTTCATCTTTTATGGTTTACGTGATTCTCTCGAAGATTATTATAGCGCTCTTAATGTGAACAAGTCATCCTGAATACTCATCGTTGGGAGAAAATATGAGTTTGTGTTAGAAATCTAGTAAAAGATGAAGTCTCTATGACAATTAAGTATGTTTCATTATGTTTTAGTTAAGCCCATAAATAAATTCCTCAATGAAAAGTAACTTAAAAGAAAAATGTTGTCTGTTAACTTTTCCTACTGGGGAATCAAAGACAGTTTAACCCATCACAAGTTTGTGATTTTCTGGTGGTTAACTTTCTCCAAATCATGTTTCCTATCACTCTCCATCAGAACATGATGATTTTTTTCTCCTACATATCCATGTTTTCATGGAATCCTAGTATCTGTTGTTTTGGGTGACCTTTGTACTTCTCTTTCTTTCTTTTAAAGTGACAGTTTTACTGACTATTTTCCGATGTGGGACTTTTAATGAAGTTTACAAGCCTAATTTTAAAATTGCGATGACGCAATTTCCAAAAGGGGGGAAGATGTAACATCTCAGGTAAATGAAGAATAATATATTTTCATATTTATTAATATTTGTGAATTAAATATTAATTTTTCTTTAAAGGGGTTTCTATGTTCGATAGCGTACCTGATACGCAACAACGAGTTTCTTTGAAATCTTATGTTGCACACCAATAATATAATATTATTATTTTAAATGGTTGTTAACACCTAGCCATTGTATTGGAAGGAATGAAAAAAACTAAATACAATATAATTATTCATGATTGTTAAATGTATTTTCATTTATCCAATAAAAAGTTAGAGGCATAAAATAGGAATGAATCTAATTTTAAGCATAATTTACATTAAAAGGCCGATTTTTCACCTTTTAATGAAGAACCCTCTTCAAATATAGTTTTGGTCACTTTAATACATTCTAATTGACTAAATAAAATAATTATTTATAATGGGGATATCAAATTTTAGTTTGGGTAATTTTTTGGTATTTTTCTGATAAAGTTCATTTTTTAATAAATAGTGAAAAATATTGTATTTTAATTCAAAAGTGCCTTTTAATCTAATTAATTTATATGGTTAGATTATATTTTTAATTGGTTTTAAATTATAAATAGATTAAATTTTTACCATTTAATCTAATGTTGGTCATTAGAAGCAATTTTACTGTGAAATTGGATATAAACAAGTGTCAATCTTTTGATAAATATTGTTTCTTAAAAACACGCTATTTGTTTTGACAGTGAGAATTAATTATAAAATTAATTAATGCAACTTCTATGTTTTGAATTTGTTAAAATGGAAATCATTTTTGAATTTGGAATATCAAATATAGATTGGGTTGAATTTTTGGTATTTTTTTGAAAAACTTCAATTTTTGATGAATAGTGAAACCACTATGTGGTAGTTAAAAAAACTGATTTTTCATTTAAATGACATTTTACCACTTCTGTGAATTGAATTTAAAATATCTGAAATACATGGTTGTTATAAAGAAGTAAAATATGGTTCATAAAGATGAAAATAATTTTTTTGAATAGTAACTTTTGACTTTTATTTACCGCTGTTAAAGGTAAATAAGGTAATTCAAGGTAAAAAGAATATTATAATAATTCAAAATTACCTTAAAACTTGTCCTAAACCTATTGAATGAGTAGTGGCCGACCATGGGAATCCTTGGGTCTATTTGGGGACCCCATGTAGCCACTTATGAAAGATAATGACACTTTAGATTAATTAATATAATGTAAAGACAAAATTTACAATAACAAAAATCTTTTAGTAAATTAATTTTTATTTGGTGATATATATGTCATATTTTTTACTATAAATATTCAATGGAAGTATAAAAATATTTACTACATGATAGTATTTTTGTTATAATTTTTAGACATAAAATAAATTAAATTATTTATGACACAATAATGATGCAGTATTTACCTCATTAATAAATGATTTAAATAAATAAGATTATAATGATTAAAATATTATCCAAAACATGTCCAATTCTGATTGGATGATTTTATTTCAACCATGAGTCATCTTATCTTAGAATATAATTATTTTTGTACTTTTGGAAACCGAATATCATTATATAATAAAATAATGTGTTCACACTTTCCTAAAGAGTCCCTCCTCTCCCTTATAAAAGGAGACCACTTATAACCAATTCCACACACATCTCAAGCCATTTTTATTGTACAAAATCTGCACAATTAATCTCTCAACATTCCTATCCTCCTCTTAGAAGCCTTAACTTAGGCATAAGGCACTTCAAGAAGTCCTTTTGGTTCAAACCAAAGGAAGTTACCCAAATTAAAGGTAACGGTTTCTCTTAATTTGTTTTCTTTTATTTTACTTCTACAATCCCTAAACTCCTTTTTATTACTTTCTTTTGTAACAATAAAAGTATCCTAAATATACTATAATTTTTTTATGATAAGGATTCGAACTAAACTTACACACACCTCTATCTAATGGATGAAGAACATAATGTTTCTGTGGATGGAAAACTAACGCCTCACAAAATGATGATTGTTCAATTACATCTTATCACCTCTCATGGTGGCCATTACAATGGAACTATATTTATATATGATATAAATTATGTTTATTATTTCCCTATGATTCTGTAATTCCCATTTATAGCATACCTTTATGGTTTCCATAGTGGGTAAATACGATAATCTCATTAGAGGAAGTGCGGACTAACGCCCCCTCAAAGTGATATGACTCGTTAATGCCTTATGTGGGATGTATAAAGGATGGATTTAATAATATTAAATATGATATTATATGGTAATTAAAATATAAATATGTATCATTATGTTTCAATTGCATTAAATTAAGAAATAGAAATGTAAGTAGTGTTCATTCGTACGTACGGCTTACCATCTCCATGAACGGTGCATTTCATTTCTTACCTCTAAATATTATGTACTATTATAAATACATGTATATTCTGGATATATATGATATATATGATATACAAATCATTAATATAATTTTGGATATAATGAACCTTTTACCACATGAACAACAAGTAATTATAAGAAGTCCATTTTTGACTCAAGTACCAAATATCGAAAAAACGAACATTATTAGATTAAATGATTCCATAATGGTTATAACATGGTAATAAGTGATATAAAAGGAATAATAAAATTTAAAAAGGTTCTGAAGAAAGTATAAATTAACTTTATTTTATTATTTAGGATGTTAAAGAATGAACAGGTCAAGTTGGACATGAGGTAAGGGATCCTACCTCTCTCTTTCTTTTTAAGTACTCTCTTCTATGTCACTTATTTTAAGATCCTATTTGTTATGTTGGGGGATGTTATTTTATATTCCTATTACTGTAATTTTTATGTTAATATGATGAGAGACCCTATTTGATCTCATCAATCCATTTTTGGATGTTTTATGTGGCGCTGTTAGGCTGCCGAATTTTCGTAAGGGATTTCTTATCTCACTTTCAATGCCATGAGATTTCCATTGTTCACCACTTATTTATTGTATGTGTTGTATGTAATGCCCATGATTGGATTCCCTGTGTAATAAAATTTAATTTATGGGTAATTACATCTTTATTTTATGATCCTTCTTTCATGTGGTGTATGTTTCGAAAGTTACCAAATCGGTAAGGGAACCTTTCACCCTCCTATTTTTAAAAGACTTATTTTTTTAGGTCTTTTAATTTACATCTTCTTATATTGGGATATGTTCTTATATATCCTTATTGCTGTAAATTTTATGTCCAAGAGATTAGATACCCTTTTTACCTCTCATCAACTCATTTTCTGAATTTTAAAGTGACGCCGTTAGGCAGTCAAATTTCTGTAAGGGAACTTCTTTACCCAATTTCAATTCTTTGGGTTAAACTTGTACTTCTTGAATATGTCATCTTATAAATATGTGTGAATGAACTTTTATTGTTTTAAATTTAATATCCTCTTATATTGGGTGTATTTTCATTTTTCACACATAATTATGTACATTGATTTATCCGTAATCTAAGGATATTGTCTTTATAAGGGATTACGTCTCAATTTACATTCCATTGAGACTTCATTGTTTTTATGCACCAATTCACTCTTATATGGTCACATATTATATCATGAATCATTTTATTCTCATGATATTATAAAGTTATGATTAAATTTTATTCCTCAATTATTTGTATTCAAGCGTCTCTCATTTTGTTAAAAACTCTTTAATAACAATATCATTTTAAATGTTTTAAAGATTTATTCTTCTAAATATTTATCATTAATGTCCATGTTTTCAAAAAGGTTTTGGGATTTATTAATACAGATATTAATGTTATAAAATGTTAATTTCTTTAAAATCTTTAAAGTGGTTTGGGACACTTTGATTAAAAAATATCTTTATTAAATGTTTTAAATGGTTTGATAAAGCATTGTTTATTTCAATATCTTGATATGATATATTGTGATTGGAATGTGGAAATGTTATCTTTCCTTTATGTCTGTTTTATGTGTTATGGTTAAGTTATGGTTATTGGGCATTGTTTATGTATACGGGTGGTTCAGTGATAAACCTATGGCGGGTGAGCCTGAGATAGCTCTCCAATGCATTGGGTAACGTGACGGAGGTAAACATGATTGTTTCCTCCTAAGAGATGTAGGGAATATATTGTGATGGTTATTCCAAATTTGACTCCCAATTTTAGTTGTGATAGCTATAATGTAAGTATGTTATGAATTCCATAAGTTTCCTTTATGATTTATGATTTGTGTGTGTTATTCATAACTCTTATGATTTTGTAAGGTATGTCATGATTAAAAAGTATAGTTTCATTGATTTGTATTTATTGACGATATAATGTTTTCCTTCCATATTTTATAACCCTTACTGAGCTTTTTATGCTCATCCCAAGTTTTTGAAATGTTTTCCACAGGACTTAAAGATGAATAGGGTCATGTATGGGATCAAGGAAAATTCATGCTATCTAATACATAGAACCACACATGTTTCCTTTTAAGTGTTTTTATTTTATAAAAAAATGGATACTGAGTAGTAGTGTCTACATGTAATTTTCATGTTGTCATGTAATAGTTTGGCCTAATTCTATAAAACTCTAAACTTGAAAAGATCCTCAATGTGAATTATTCATTTAATTTGAAGATTATGTAATGTTTAAGGCTGGGTCCTTAAAAAAATATTAAATATATTTTAAGGTATCAAAATATTATATTCCCTTCTACTCTTGGTGTTGCGTATCATACACACTATTGAATAAAATGTTATTATTTTATAATTTGAAGGTGTTACATATATGATTTGATGATACCATATGTATTCATTTTATAGATGGTTATGGAATATAAAGAAGATATACTGATGAACCCCTTTTTCTTTTCCAGGGTTAAGATATGACAAAATTATAAATGTTTTTATAGTCTTTTGGAATATATAAAATTGGATTATATGATAGGTGGTTCTACTATAACCCTTCAATACATTGGGTAAAGATGGATAACTAGTGATATAACTATGTTGTGTGTGAAGATAATTTCATATTCACAAAATCAAACATGGAACTAGTTTTATGTCCATAATTTTATGAATAGAACTATTTTCCTGTCCATAATTTTATATATGTACCTAATTTCATGTTCTTAAATTATTGAGTGAACCTATTACTATTGATACATGGTCATAATGTTATAAGATTATTCTTATTCTGCATTCCTATTTTTATGATATTCACTTAGGGATCATGATTTATTATTTATGATTCATAAATCATGTTAATTTTTTTTAATGATAAATAGTTATTCCATGACTCATGATTAAATTTATTTAATTAGTTGGGTATGACTTCTTTATGTTATGATTATGTTCTCATGCCTTTATGATCACATATAATCATTGACTGATATCCCATATGTTTTCTATTGGTCATATTAGATCACTCGTTATTATTTTTTCCTTACACAAGTTTTTATGGGAGGTTCTAATTATGATATATCTAGCAGGGTATTAATATGATGAACAATATGTTGAATATTAAAAATCCTTTTTGAAATAAGATGTTTTTTGTTTAGTCTCTAAATGTGCAAGACATTTACAATTTTGGGGAATGTATAATTGTATTATATATATAATATTCATATAAAATTATGTAATATTCATGTATATTTTCTTGGGCCACCTTAGTATGGTCATACATAGTTCATTTTCCATGTTTTTTTGGTCACACATAAGAGATAATTACTATGATAGGGGTTAAATCATGGTATAATTGTTTTAAAAAATTCCAATATTTGTCTTATTTTATCATGGGAAAAAAATTCCCTCTTTATCTCACAATAATTTATAATGAAAATAAAGTCATGAAAGCAACAAAACAAATTTCACTTTATTTTTCTACAGTCGGTAACATCCAAAGAGCATATACATGATAATGGGATAGTGTTACAAAATTCACAAAAGCATAATATTGTTTAGAAGTTCAGAGTAGAGTCATTATACACCATGGTTTACAACCAAATACAGCAGAAAATAGATTTCATTGTAAACTAAAGTATACTCGCTAATCTTCTAGAATTATATTCAAATGATATAAATAAGAATTAAAATGGTTCAGAATAACATTACTGTGACATAAAAATTCATTTTACTTAATGAGATGAAATGCCCTTCAATATTTTCTGTTTTCTTAATAAAAATTATAATCCATGAAAATTTACCATTTAATTTATTCAGGTCGTTTCTTTTATAACATTCTTCATAATGAATTTCTTACTACATGATTTAATTACAATGCCATGCTAACCATATATCTTTTTCATGGTGCCCTTCTTACTATTTAAGTTATTCATGGCACCCTAAAAACTATCATTTTATCCATAGTATTCTACTATTAATGTATATTCTTCATAGTAATATACGTACTGTGTAATTTATTTATAGTATACTACTTTCTAAATAGTTTCTTCAAGGAATCCAAATTTATAAAAATAAATAAATTTTCCCCCTTTAATCATCCTGCAATGCATTTTTCCTCCAACTAATGAAGTGATTGGGGGTCTATTTATAGGTAAGAGAACCTAAACAACACACCTCACATAAGATTAAATTTTTTTCCTCTTAATTTAAAACCACTTTACATAAAAAACTCTTCTCATTCCAATATTTATGGCTTCCACATATGATTTTCCTTTCACAAGCATCAAGAACTTATTCCCCTCTTATGAAAATTATGTTGACTCTTCATAATTATTTTAAATATATTTTATGGCTTGCATGATCCTCCTTCATTTATTTTGAAAATTATACTAACTCCACACAATTCATTCCCAAATCCTTTTTGAAACCATATGATCAATCTACTATTTGTGAAAATGGTTTATTTTTCAGCTTCTACCTAAGATTAATCCTTTGGGGAATCTTTTAATTCACATTATTCTTTTGAGGTCTCATATAATTATCTTATGAGATTCATTTTTTTCTTTGAAAATTCCTTAGTATAAATATTCTATTGTTTAGAATAATTCTTATGTGAAAATTCTACCTCTATGTAATTATTTCACAGAATTATTTCCTTTTCACCAAAAAATCCATGGTTTAAAACTTTTTTAGTCCCATGAAATTATTTCAAGGGATTTATTCATTCACTCAATATTCTCTTCTAAACATCTTATTTGACTAAAATATTTTTTAACCATTACAAAAATAACTCCACATAATTTCAGAAACCTTATCTTATTAATTCAACAAAATTCACAATTTATAGAATTTTTTAAGCATTCATTATTAACAAAAATAAATCAAAAACTCTAAAACCATCATTGAGTATTTTATTACTAATAGTATCTCACTTTTATATTATTTATAGTACATCAATATTCTCAACAATTTTTTTGAAAAATATATATTCTTTATCCACTAAAAATACAATTCAAACTTTACAACTCCATATAATAATTAAATATTCCCTTAATATGTAACCTAAGACTACATGAGTCATGATCATCATTAGAAATAATACTTACATGTAAATTTTATCAATTAGTCACTTAATTATACTTGATCATAACCTGTTACCTTGCATCCACTCTAATAACAACAACCTTTCACACCTCTATCATATCTCCCCTAATTCAACATTTAAGTATTTTACCCCTTAGTCAGCTTTCTGAAGTCACCAAACCCCATTGATCGAAGTGTTTAAGTAGTCTCTTTTTCTTTTCCAACAAACCCAATTGTTTCTCCATTATGGTATGCAACAAAAAAGTTAATTCAAGACACTCCTTAGGGAGAAGGGTCACAAGTCCACACTATTTAAGTGTGGGGATTGAAATGAACTCTAAAATCCAATCGGTGATTCTCAAATATCTCCTTGTTCAAAATCCCTTATAACTATATCTATAACATGAATTTGAGTTGGTGTATAATATAAATTCACTAAACCTTGTTCAATTTTATCCTTAATAAAGTGATATTTTATCTCAATGTGATTTATTCTTAAATGATAACATGATTTTTAATAAGATTAATAGAAATTGATTTATAAAATTTTGTAAAAATTGAATATTTCTATCATGACCCATCCCCCAAGGCCCGTGTCGTGACTACCCCAAGCCCTCCATCCATAGGATAGGGGCTAGCGACTAGCACCAAAGGCGTATTCCCTAAAACTAGGAAGGCATTTCCTTTATAACCTATAATCACACGCAACTAAACACACAACAAGATATGAACTCAAGTCAACTGTATAGTAAACAAGTGAGTACAGTAAGTAAAAGGGGACAGAATACAAGCTCAACTAGAAAGTACAAGTACAAATGAAATAAAATACAACTAAAGAAAGAGATAAGATAGCTAATAAATCGTCCTATGAGGTTTCTACCTAAAGGTTAGGTACATATCACCTCCTCAGCGCTCTACGTCCGTCTGTCTCCTCCATGTATCGACACACCGTATGGTCTACCTCCAGGTACCGTCCAGTCCTGGTACTCTCAGCCTCAGTCAGCACTTTCTGTTGTCTGCATCCAAAACAACAATGTGCTGGCATAGCCCGTGTAGGGGTGAGTCTAACGACACTCAGTAGGGACCCCAAGACCCTCAAGGTCCCACAAAATATACCAAGGATAAACCATAAAGAATTAAATCAATAGATAACCTTACATAGGTATATTCCCATACACATTCTTAAGTTACCAAGTGATCCAACTCAATCAAGAGGAAAACACATAAAAACTGACTAAACCCAACCATGATTTTATTCTAGGGGTAGTATCAAGTAACATCCCCAGTCACATTATCAAAACATCAGTTGCTGGATAACTCCTCATCTATCAATTATAGAGGGCCTGTCGCAACCCAAGCTCACTTCCCACTAACATTGGACTATTGAGGTACTCCACCTGTCGAATACCGTGAATCTGCTGCGTCACCAAGCGTACTCCCCACCGTGGGTCTACTGTGTCACCAAGAGCGCTCCCCCTCGTAGCCTGCTGAGGTACTCCTCCTATCGAGTACTATGGGTCTACCACGACACCAAGGCTCTCCCCACTTTGGGTCTTCCATGACACCAAGTCGCTCCCCACAGGGCTAGTCGAGTCACTCTAAGTCAAAACGATCCGCAGTCTTCAGGTCTCAGCTAGCTAACAGGTCTTTGCACTATGCTCGCTCGTCTCCAGGAGGATCTTCTTCATGAGCTACTGGTCGATACTCCAACTGTCACGAAGTCCCATGAACGAGTATCTTAAATCTCTTCCATGTCACAGGGATGTCAACGTAACAGACGGTGCATCAATCGGACGCCAGGTCTGTGAGTTATTAGAAATTTAGTCCCAAGGGACCGGTTGTATTCGTGCTCGATCCAACCTGACCATAGCTCAACTATACCCAAAACTCTTGTTGAGTATACTTAAAGGAACTTTCTCACTCCAAGATTTCAAGAACCGCTGACGGTTTGTCAAACGGACGTCTGGTGCCAAAGATATGATCGAAGGAGAAAAAAGGAGTCGTAGTGGGCCCGGGTCCGGTTCGACCTGGTCAGACTGACCCGGCCTGACCGGGCATGGGTCGACCCGATTTAGGTCGACCCGGCCCGACCCGCTGGTTCGGGCCCGACCCGTGATGCAGCTTGGTCCGCTGGGAGATCTGGCAGGCTGCAACGGCCACGAGGGGCCACATATATCATGGGTGCCATGGGGCTGCTCGGCCATGGGGGAGCCATGAGGGCTCGGGGCCGGTTCGATCAGGGCGTTGCAGGGGGTGGGGCTGGTTCAGCCGGGGCACCATGTGGGGCGCGGGCTAGTTCGGCCGGGGCGCCGTGAGGAGCATGGGCCGGTTCGGCTGGGGCGCCTCGAGGGGCTTGGTCCGGTTCGGCCGGGGCGCCGTGAGGGCGCGGGACGGTTCAGCCTAGGCGCCGCGAGGGTGCATGCCGGTCCGAAAGGGGCACTGCGAGGGCACGACGAAGGCTGCTCGACTCAGGGTATCAGCTCGGCATGAAGATGGCTCAGCTCGGTGGCTTGGCACAATAGCAGTTCGGCGGTGGTGTGGAGTGGCAGAGGCCGCGTGTGGCCGAGCACCGTTACCTTTGTCGCCTTCGTCGTCTTCATCTCCTTCGTCCATTTCGAAGAACACCTAAATTCAATAGAAGGATTATGAAGAGGATGGTCCATGTTAGTTTGGCTCACAATCTCCGCATTAGGGTGGTAGCAAGAGGGTCATCATAAACAAGAGTGAAGAACGTCACACCCTCCCGTAATGATTGTTTCCCGCCCGCAAAAGAAAACATCTGTGTTCTTCGTTTTAAGGAAAGAATGAACTTGGGAATATAATCATACAAAAAATGAAACCCTACCTTTTTCATTTTTGGTGTTGACGTGAGGAAGAAGGGGAAGTCGTCGACGTTCCTCTTATCCACCACACACCACCAATCCCGTGATCGTGCATCGATTCGTCGCAGTCGAAGATGTTTTTTGTCAGCGTTCTTCATGGAGGAAGAGTTCTTCGTGTAGGAAGCATTATTCATGAAGAGCATAATCTTCCAAGTGTTGGGAATCGCGTCACTTTACCAGCGCTTCGTCACATTGTGAATTCATCCCAAATCCTCCTCCCTTCTCCATATATATAGGAGAGGGGGGGAGGTAGGTAATGATCATGGAATTTATGATGGTTCATTTATTTGGAACCTTCCAAAATTCAAACGATGTTGTTACATAATTTAAAAAAAGGGGAAAGCCAATTAACTAAGTTGGCACAATCAAGGGTATGTATGTTGGCACAATTAATGTGGAGGAAGCTCAAGATGCTCCTCCACATTAATGAGGGAGTTGAGGTTTTTCTCTTAATTAAAGGGGGGTTTAATCCTGGGTGGTCCCCACCACCATAGCCTCTCATGGGAGGTTAAGATCGGGTGGTTCCCACCACCATAACCTCTCATGGGAGGTTAAGGTTTGGTGGTCCCCACTACCAAATTCCACATCGAGGTTTAGTTCAAGTGGACCCCACCTCTCAACACCCACATGGGTGTTTCAAATAAATATTAAGTGTTTGCACAATTTTATTTTTATTTTATTCTTACACAAAAAACCCAAAAACTAAATTTCACCCTCGACCAACTATCTCCAAGGTGAAAGTCTCTTTAAGAGAATATTGGCGCTGTGAGTTCAATGGTGCCCTCAGATTTCAATTCCTAGCACCAGTCCAAAAATTTTAAAAACCCACCCATACGCTTACTGAACATACCCGAAAAAAAAGTTTAGAAATTCATTCCGGCCACTCCAGGTCTCGAAAACAAGCATCGTAAATTTTTTCGGACTCGTAAAATTCCCATTTATAAAGAAAATTACATGTAAATATCGGGTCTTTACATTCTCCCCACCTCAGGGCTCTACGCCCCCATAAGCCACAAATCAAACTAGGTAAACAAGTGGGGGTACTGAGCACACATCTGAGCCTCCCGCTCCCATGTGCTCTCCTAGAGGTTCCTATGATGCCAGAGAACATGTACCAGAGGTATCGACCATCCACGAAGTACCCACTTATTTCAATCCTCAATCTCTACTAGAACCTTCGTAAAAGTCTCCCCATAATTGACGTCTGGCTCGCCATGCTTGATATTGTGATATAGGTCATGCAGGTATCGCCTTGGCTGGGATATGTGGAAGACGTCATGCACCCGGTCCAACTGAGGTGGAGGAGCTAAGAGGTAAGCCACCTCACCAACTCTGTTGAGGACCTGAAAATGTCTGATGAACCTTGTAGATAACTTGTCGTCTCGGCTAAATCTCCATAAACCTCATCGAGGTGAGACCCGTAGAAATTCATGGTCACCATCCTCGAACTCCATAGGTCTCTGTCTCATATCAACATACGACTTCTGCGTACTCTGTGTAGTCATTATCTGCTCCTGGATGATCTTCACCTTCTCTATGGTAGCCCATACCACCACTGGTCCCACAAGTGCTGACTCTCCTGGGTCAATCCAGAACAAAGGCGACCTGCAAGGTCTCCCGTACAATGCTTTTAAAGGTGTCATCCCAATGGTGGAATGCTAGCTATTGTTGTATGAAAACTCCACAAATGGTAAGTGATCCTCCCAGATGTGATCGAAATCGAGGACACAAGCATGACTCATGTCCTTGAGGGTCTGAATGGTCTGCTCAGTCTGGCCATCCGTCTGAAGAAGGAAGGCGGAGCTCAAATTAAGTTTCATCTCGAAAGCCTCCTAAAACCCCTTCCATAGTAGAGAAGTAAAATGTGTCTCACGGTTGGAGACAATCATCGAGGGTACTCCATGTAGTCGTACTGTCTCCTGCATATAGAGGTGTCACAAGCTCTCTACTGAACCCTTCTCTCTGATCAGTAAGAAGTGGTCTGACGTGGTGAGTCGGTCGATGATCACCCAAATAGAGTCATTACCCCTATATGTACGTGGAAGTCATGTCATGAGGTCCATGGATATCGCATCCCAATTCCACTCTATGACCTCTAAAGGCTGAACCAAGCCTGCTGGTACCTGATGCTCCGCCTTCACTTGCTGACAAGTGAGGCAATGAGAGAAAAACTCTTCTACTGCTTTCTTCATTCTCGGACACTAGTGCTATCGTCGAATATCCTGGAACATCTTCGCCACTTTTGGATGTACCGCTAGAGGGGATGTGTGGAACTCCCTCAACACATCCTTCTGAACTGAGACTCGTACCATGGTACAACCTCTGAAGAGGATGATGTGCTCCCCACCTTCAGAAAATCAATCAGGTGCTCGTCCTATGGATATCTGAGCACATTGTGTCTCACAGTCAGGGTCCCCACACTGCACCTCCCTGACTCACTGAAGAAGTGTGGGAGTGACTTTAAGAGATTGTAGAAAAGATGCTCCATCTCTATCCACAAATGATATCTGTAAAGCCGACAACTGCTCCGTCACCTCTCCTAGAAGTTGTATACCTGATCTCATACTGAGTGCATCTGCAACAATGTTCCCCTTCCCATGATTATATATTATCTCGAAGTCATGGTCCTGGAATAACTCCAGCCAACATCGTTGTCTCAAGTTTAGGTCCTTATGAGAGAAAATATACTTGAGACTCTTGTGATTAGAGTACACTGTAAAACATTTTCCGATGAGATAGTGCTACCACATCTTCAAGGAGAAGACCACTGCTACTAACTTCAGATCATTGGTATCATAGTTCTACTCATGCTATCTCAGCTGTTGAGAACTATATGCGATCACTGCTCGCTCCTGCATCAGGACACATCCAAGTTCGGTCCATGATGTGTCACAGTAGACTACATACCCAACACCCTCCTCTGGAAGCCTCAAGATGGCAGCACTAATCATCCTCTACCTCAGCTCTTGGAAACTCTGATGGCATCTCTCTGACCACATGAATAGTTTCCCCTTCTTCAACAAGGCTGATAGTTGTGCTGCAACTTTGGAGAAGTCTGGAAAAAACCTCTGGTAATATCCTACCAAACCCAAGAAACTTCATACCTCTGTTACACTCTTGGATGGCTCCCAAGAAAGTATAACCTGAATCTTCGCTGGATCCATTGAAACTCTAGCCTCTGATATGACATGTCCCAGAAAGTGAACCTCTCGGATCCAAAATTTTCAATTCGAGAGATTACTATAAATTTGATGCTCTCAAATTTTGTCCAGTACTACCTGCAAATGATAGGCATGCTCCTCCTCAGCAGCTAAGTAGATCTGAATGTCGTCTATGAATACTATGACAAAGAGATCAAGGTATGGCTGAAAGATCCTATTCATGAGCCCCATGAACACTGCTGAAGCATTTGTTACACCGAATGACATAACCAAGAACTCATAATGGTCATACCGACACCTGAAGGCCATTATCTGCACATCCTTGTCTCGAACTCTTAGCTGGTGATAGCCTAATATGAGGTATATCTTCGAGAACCATCGTGCTCCCTTCAGCTGATCAAAGAGGTCGTCAATCCTCAGGAGTGAGTACCTGTTCTTCATGGTCACCTGGTTCAGGAACTGATAGTCAACACAAAGCCTCAAGATCCCATCTGCCTTCTTAGAGAATAGAATCGGGGATTCCCAAGGTGAAACACTGGTCCGGATGAACCTCTTCCCCTACAAGTCCTCTAGCTGTACCCGTAGCTCACGAAGCTCTGCGGGAGCCATCCGATACACTGATGTAGATATCGGTGTCGTACCGGGGTACAATTCAATGTAAAAGTCCACCTCTCTGTGAGGAGATAGACCTAGGAAATCATTATGGAAAACATCCATGTATTTTTCCACCAGTACAGGATATCTTGGACTCTCCGCATCAACTGATCCGAGGGTAAGTCAAGCCAACTGATGAGTGATCAGCTGCACCCTCCTCTGGGTAAGTTTGTCATGCACTGCAAAGGCTCCCTTCTAAATGGTGATGGTAAAACTGGTCCCATCCATTCGGACACACCTAACATTGCACCTAATATAGTCAATCTGAGTATGGACTGTAGATAACCAGATCATACCAAATATGACGTTGTAAGGTCTCTACGCCGCTTCTAGGAGATCCCTGCCGAAGCTATCGCCTCCTACAGTAAGCTCGCACTATCAGCACAAGTTATTAATTGTCAAATACACTCTTGTAAGAGTCTCTATCCATATGGATCGAGCCAACAGCTCCGTCGGAATCTCCAAGATCCAAACGAGGGTAGTGGCAATAAAAGAATGACTGGAACCTGTGTCTACAAGTACTGCAGCTATGGTGGAGTAGACACAGATCAAACCTAGAATCATCTCTGAAGTGTCATGGTCGTAGGCCTCGGCTACCTGGAGCTGAGCTCTCCCCTGTCCACCTACTCCCTATGGTTGGGGTGGACCTCCTGGTGGCCATGGTGGTAACATCTCAAACTGTCGCCCACCGCCAGCAGCACGACCAGCTCCTCTGCCACGTCTGCCTGCTCCCTGTGGACTACCTCGATCGAATCTTTGTCTCTGCCTGGGTGGTCCTTCGACCATCTACTGATCATCCAAATGGCTGGTGGGATATTCACGAGCCATGTGACCCTGCCCTACGCATGTGAAACATTGCCTGCTCCTGGCATGTATGTCTCTGCTTCGGTTGCCCTGTATAACCGATCCTGAGTCATGCGGTCGTCCACCTGTATGTCTAGTCCTCTTAGAACTCTATGACATCTGTCTGCTTCCAGCTGCAGAAGACTCTGCTATGTGATGACTGGGGGTGGGTCTCGCTGTTGGTGACTTCTCAGCAAGAAAACTCACCACCAAGGGGGCTCTCTCTAACACCCCTGCCTGCGTCGGGATGCTGAGTGAGATCACTGAATCCCTGAAATCCCACCTGAGACCCTTTTCAAAGGTATGGGCCCTAAAGAAAGGGTATCAAACCATATAAGTGGACTAATGTGAGAGGAATGTGGACTTTGCTGAGTACTGAGCTACTTCTATGATGCCCTGCTACAGATGAAGTAACTCCAGAATGCGCATTGTGCGAAGAGTCACTGGGAAAAACTCTGCCCGAAACAAGCTCTCGATGTCTACCTAGAGAAGCGTCACCTCATCATGAACCTAGAGCATTATGCTCGACCATATGCCCATTGCTTCCTGTAGAATGCTGGTAGCAAGAATCACCATGAGACCAGGTGGTGTCCCTACGAGTCGGAGGACTCTCACCACAGCCTCCAGCCAATCCTCAGTCGCTTGTGGGTCTGTCTCTCCCTTGAACCTAGGTGGCCTCTGGAACTGGAAGTCATGAAATGCGCTCAAGTGGCGTGCACCGTTTGATGTTGGGGTTGGTGGCATCGGTGGCCCAATGGGGAGTGGTATCGCTGGTGCCTTCACAGGAAAAGGGCTCTTCACTGAGGCCTCGTCGCTCGGTCGGATATATGTGCATACGACTCTTGGAACTCTAGCTGGCTAACTGCGTAGAGGCTCCCTGAAAAGAAACAGGTGCACTGTGGTTAAAAAGGGTACACCTGGTGAGTTGACATGGTCAAAATTCAAACCTAGTGAGATGACTCAAAAGAAAACTTTTGAAAACACACACGCAATCAGTGTTTTCGTGCTCTGAGTCAGAAATTAGAAGCCAGGGTCCTGGTGTATTAATACGTTGGCCACCACACCAACACTGGACTCCCTGAACTGAAAACCACACTCACTACACTTAACATTATTGCTTCGTAGAAAAGATCAGAGTCCTGAGTTATACGGTATAACCGACTCCTTTGATACCAATTTCTTATGATCCGTCCCCCAGGGCCCGTGCCGTGACTACCCCAAGCCCGCCTTCCATAAGCTAAGAGCTGGAGACTAACACCAAAGGTGTATTCCCTAAAATAGGGAAGGCATTTCTTTTATAACCTATAAACACATGCAACTAAACACACAACAAGATACAAAAGAAAGTCAACTATATAGTAAACAAGTGAGTAAAGTAAGTAAAAGGGGCCAGAATACAAGCCCAACTGGAAAGTACAAGTACAATTGAAATACAATAAAACTGAAGGAAGAGAAAAAAAAAGCTATTGAATCATCCTATGAGGTTCCTACCTAATGGGTAGGTACAGATCGCCTCCTCATCACTCCACGTCCGTTCGTCTCCTCCACGTATCGACACGCCATATGGTCCACCTCCGGGTACCGTCTTGTCCTGGTACTCTCAGCCTTAGTCAGGGCTGCCCGTCATCTGAATCCAACACAACAAGGTGTAGGCATAGCTCATACAGGGGTGAGTATAATGATACTTAGTAGGGACCCCAAGACCCTTAAGGTCTCACAAAATACACCAAGGATAAACCAAAAAACATTAAATCAACAGATAACCTTACTTAGGTATATGAGCATATATATACCTAAGTTATCAAGTGATCCATCTCAATCATGAGGAAAACATAAAAAAGCTGACTCAACTCATCTAGGATTTTATTCTAGGGGTAGTATCAAGTAACATCCCCAATCACATTATCGAAACCTCGGCTACTAGAGAAATCCTCCTCTATCGAGTATAGTGGGGTTGTCGCGACACCAAGAGCGCTTCCCACTAACCTTGGACTGCTGAGGTACTCCTCCGGTTGAATACTGTGGATCTGCTGTGTCACTATGCATGCTCCCCACCATGGGTTTTCCACGTCACCAAGCGCTCTCCCCCTCGTAGCCTGCTGAGGTAATCCTCTTATCGAGTATTGTGGGTCCTCTGCAACATGAACGCGCTCTCCATTGGGCTAGTCGATTAACTCTGAGTCGAAACGGTCAGCAGTCGTCAGGTCTCAGCCAGTAACTAGGTCTCCGCACTATGCTCGCTCATCTCCAGGAGGATCCTCTCCATGATCTAGTGGCCGATACTCCAGCTATCACAAATCCCCATGAAGAAGTATCTCAAAGGTCGGCCACGTCACAGTGATCTCAATGTAACAGACGACGTGTCAATCGGACGCCCGGTCTGGGAGTTATTAGAAATTTAATCTCGGGGGCCCGGTTGGATTCGGGATCTATCCAACCTGACCATACCTCAACTATACCCAAAACTTTAGTAGGGTATACTCAAAAGGACAGTCTCACTCCAAAATTTCCAGCACTACTAACGGTTCATCAAATGGACGTCTGGTGCCAAAGATGTGGCCGAAGGAGCATAAAGGGGTTGTAGTGGACTGTGGTCCAGTCCGACCTGATCGGACTGACCCAGACCGACCTAGCATGGGTTGACCTGGTTCAGGTCAACTCGGCCCGACCCTCTAGGTTGGGCCCGACATGTGATGCGACATGGTCCGCTGGGATGTATGGAAGGCCGCGAGGGCCGCGAGGGGCCACGAAAACCATGGGTGTCGTGGTGTAGCTTGACCTCAGGGGAGATGTGAGGGCGTAGGTCTAGTTTAGACATGTCAATGCAGGGGAATAGGGCTGGTTTAGCAGGGGCGTCGTGGGGACATGGGCCAGTTTGGTCAGGGTGCAGCGAGGGGTGTGGGTCGGTTCGGTGGGGGCGCGGGCTAGTTCGGCTGGGGCGTTGCGAGGGGCACAAGCTGGTTCGTCCAGGGTGCTGTGAGGGTGCAGAGAAGGAAGATTGGATTGGGGTAATGGATCAGCAAGATGGTGGCTAGGCTCGGAAGCTCGACACAGCGGTGGTTCGGCAGTGACGTGGAGCGACGAAGGCCGCGGGTGGCGGAGCGCCATTACCTTCGTCGCCTTTTTCGTCTTCGTCGCCTTCCTCCATTTATAAGAACACCTAAATTCAACACAAGGATTACGGAGAGTATGGTCCATGTTAGTTTGGCTCGCACTCTACACATTAGGTCGGTAGCAAGCATCTCATCATAAACAAGAGTGAAGAACGTCAAACCCTCCCACAATGATTGTTTTCCACCCGCAAAAGAAAAAATCTGCATTCTTTATTTTAAAGAAAGGAAGAACTTGGGAATATAATCATACACAAAATAAACCCCTACCTTGTTCGTTTTTGGTGTTGGCATGAGGAAGAAGGGGAAGTCATCTATGTTCGTCTCGTCTGCCACACACCACAAATCCTGGGCTCTTGTGTCAATTTGTCACAGTCGAAGAAGTTCCTTGTCAGCGTTCTTCATGAAGGAAGCGTTCTTCGTGGAGGAAGCATTCTTCATGGAGAGCGTAATACTCTAAGTATTGTGGATCGCGTCACATTACCAGTGCTTTGTCACTTGGTCAAGCCATCCCAAATACTCCCCCCAATCTCCATATATATATAAGATGAGGGAAGGTAGGTGACAATCGTGGAATTTATGACGGTTCATTTATTAGGAACCTTCCTAAATTTCAACGATGTTGTTAAATAATTTAAAAAAAGTTTCAAGAAAATTAACTAAGTTGGAACAATTAAAGGTTTGTGCATTGGAACAATTAATGTGGAGGAAGCTCAAGAGGCTCCTCCACATTAATGAGGGAGTTGAGGTTTTTCTCCCAATTAAAGGGGGGTTTAATCCCGGGTGGTCTCCACCACCATAACCTCTCATGGGAAGTTATGGTTTGGTGGTCCCCACTACCAACTTCCACATCAAGGTTTAGTTATATTGGACCCCACTTCCCAACACCCACATGGGTGTTGTAAATAAAAATAAAATGTTTGCACAATTTTATTTTTATTTTATTCTCACCCGAAAACCCAAAAACTAACTTTCACCCTCAACAAACTGTCATCGAGGTAAAATTTTCTTTAAGTGAATACCGGTGATGCCAGTTCAATGGTACAATCAAATTTCAATTCCGAGCACTAGTCTAAAAGTTATAAAAACCTGCTCATATGATTACTTAATGTACATGAAAAAAAAGTTCAGAAATTCATTCTGGGCACTCTGGGCCTCAGAATCAAGCACCGTAAATTTTCACAGACTCGTAAAATTCCCATTTATAAAAAAAATTACATGGAAATTCTGGGTCTTTACTTTTTATAATTGGGTCTTGGTGACAGCACATCCACCCTGCCTTAACATGGTCGTCTGGTCTTGGCCCTCTAGGTATCACCAGTTGCCCCATAGACACGTGGTCCCCACCCGGGGGCCCATCCACGTGCCCGAACGGGTCATCTGACTAATGACAGTCCCCACATTCCAACACATGTTATTTCCAGTGTGTTTTGTCCTTACTCACACACATCCAGGGAAACTTCCTAGAAGGTCACTCATCCTGATCACTACTCCAGGCCAAGCACACTTAACTGTAGAGTTCTAATCAGACAGGCTCCCAAAAAGGAAGGTCCACCTTGTTGACGTGAGTAATATCATTTAGTCATTTAATCCTTTATCATTTGGAGTTGTTACAATCAACCCCCCCCCCCTAGATCACAATGTCTTTTTAGTGGGCCCTACATCTCAACCCCGGCAGTGTATCGCCCTTAAGGATGGGTACCACCTCTGATAGAAAATGTGACAAGTGGGTCCTAGTGATAGCATAGCCACCATTCCTTAACATGGTCGTCAGGTCCTGGACCTCCATGTATCACCAGTTTCCCCGCAGACACATGGTCTCCACCCTGGGGCCCACCCACATGCCCGAACAGTTCATCTGACAAATGACAGTCCCCACAGGCCAACACATTTCCGTTTCAGTGTGTTTTTTCCTCACTCACACACACCCTGGGAAACTTCCCATAAGGTCACCCATCCTGATCACTACTCCAGGCCAAGTGTGCTTAACTTTGGAGTTCTAATTATACAGGCTCCCTAAAAGGAAGGTACACCTTATTGAAATGAGTCATATCATTTATTCATTTAACCCTTTATCATTAGGGGGTGTTACAATTTCAAAAAAACTCCAATATTCTCAATTTGTTTCATCATACATACCAATTGAGTAAATGCTTGAGTGACCACGATGTATTAGAAATTTGTACTGGTCAAATAAATGTTATGTGTTTATTGATAAGATAAGAAATACACAAATCACTATGATAGAATGTTCCACCTAATTTTGAATTTCTATCATCTACTGAAATGGATCAATCCACATATATATATCTAAATAACTCTTATTGAGATAAAAAATTATAAATTAAACAAAAATCCACCATGCCTTTGATATGCCATAATATTGTTTTTTACTTCATTCAAGTATATTTAATTAGGATTATTTTATCACCTTGAATCCTAAAAAGTGTCAAATATAATATTGTATGTTGTTACTATCAAATAAAATAGGATTTTGATAATCTTTCTATACTCTGTAATATTGACATCTTTTCCATTGTCATTCCATGATAACTTCATTCAGATAGAAAATGATATTTTCATTTCCTAGTAATCCTTCTTTCAAAATCTTTTCATATCCTCTTTGGTATATTTATATTAAGAGATGAATGTTCCATGCCTTCCTTGTATCACCTGCAAGTTAAGGGAAATTTTTAACACATTGATCATCAACACATGAAACGTGAATTTCAGGAATTTTTCAAACTAATTTCATTGAACTTTATTTAATCAACCAAATATTATTTTATCATCATATACGAGTACTATCATCCTTTGATCAATATCCTTTTTTATATAGAGATTATGATTAACTCCACTGTGATAAAAAAGTAGGACTCTTTGAGTAATAATCTAATTAATAATATCTTAATCTTGTTGATCACTTTAGCCCATAAAGTTTTTTATTAAACTGATTGATGTTTTTTCATCTTCCTAAACAAGAAAACTATCTAGATTCTTGATTTATGCCTCTTTTTAAAGAAATACACAATGGAATATTGATTTTAAATCCATCTAGAAATCCTTAAACTTTATTTTACTACTATGGTCAAGAATAGTCAAATTATTTATAACCTATCCATACGATAAAATGTTTCATCTATATTGATTCCTTAAATCTGGGAGTATCCCTTTCACACCATCTATTTTCATTTAGCCTGTTATGAAAAAATAATTTGTAGCCAATGACATTTTTATCCATTATCCTCAAAACAATATTCCAAGTATGATTATTCTAAATTTTCTCAAGATAATAATGTCTGAATTTGACCCAATTATCATCCATATAATCCTCTATAAAAAAAATTTTCTCTTACTTATATAGTATTATTTTCCATAAATTCATTATTCCCTTTGTCTTTCCTAGATTTTTCTGGTCAAGAATGACATTTTTCTCCTAGATTTTATCTATGCTTCTTAGATTTTGGCCAGTTGTTGATCTAACTTTATTTTACTCATCAATATTTCCTTATTTAGAATAAGTATTAAACTATTTTTTGAAACTCTTTTACACCTTCCTCATATATAAGTACCTGAGGGAAATCCCTTTATCTTAATGAAACTCAGACATTCCATTTTTCTCCTTTTTGAGAATGAATCAATCACATTTTAAGATTAATTTTTTTTTCAATGTGGGAATATTAGAATACCAAATATTGTATGGAGTATTTTATTATTCTATAAACAAAAAAATTATGTTAGAAATATAAACTGATTCCAAGACTGCTTCCATCCAAAACTTCTATGGTAGGTATTTCTCTATAAGAATCATTTTGAATGTGTTATTTATGATTTGGTTTCTCCTCTCAACCAAAAAATTTTATTGAGGATTTATCCCCACTAATAATTGGTATCTTATCCCTTGCTTCTTGGGAGAACCTGGCACTTGAATTTTGGTAAAATATATGTAGTTATTTTTCTCACACCAATCCTTGTTTTGTATTTTATTTTATTTATTTATTTATATTTATTATTGTTCTGAAGTTATGTTTCTTTTTATTTTATAATTTTTTTAAATTTTTAGGAATTTATACAAGTTTTATAGTTAGAACATGATTGATTATAACCATGTGGTAGCTATTTGGTAGAGTTTTACAAATTAGCAGAGCCATTTCGCATGGTTGTCTATTTATTTCCTAACCGTATTACCAAATAGTGTGGGTTTTCTGAGTGTCTAGTGATGGGGGTGAATGTTTTTTCATAGTGTTTACAAAAATGTGGACAAACTATAAAATGTACCCAATTCGTTAAAATTTTAATTTTAAAAATATACCCCTCACCCTTTTAGATCCAATATCGGGTATCTCCTAAAACTACTCTTGCATGAAGCATGATTGAGAGTGACACCAAAACCACTATCACCATTTCTTAATTATATAATTTCAGGTTTTTATTCTTGTGATTTAAAGTGGATTCATTCTGAGTAAGGGTTTATTCTCTTTTTTCTTCTTATTCCTCTTCTTCCTTCTTATTTTCCCTATACCTTTCATTATGGTTTTCTATAAGCTGAAAACTATGTGATTTTTTGTCCCAATGTTTTTTTGTATATTTAGTGCATTAGGGTGTGTGATTTTCCATTCAAACCTTCATCTCACCATTCTTGAGGGTTTTACATTATCTAATCTTGGAATAGGTTGGTGATTCCATGTTTTTCATATTTTCTAGGTAATTTAAGTTATTCTTGGGATTTCTAGATAATTTTCTAAATAAAACATTCATTATATATATTATTTTAATTTATTAAAATTAGTCATATATATATATAATTATTAAATATAGTCTTTAACCTAATTTAAAAAGGGTTTGTGGTTGAGGATTTCTTATGAATTAGACTTTTATATGTGTTTTTGGATTGTTTTTACATTCCTTGATGGATTTTTATATATTTGATATTTGTAATATGGTTTTAAAGTGAGGATTCATTATTTGTTTCAAAATATTCCAAAAGTTTATTTATTTCACAAATGCCTCATGCTAAGTGTGTTTCTACAAACATATTTAAGGTTATTTGTATACATACATATGTATATATTCACATAATAGTATATGAATATGTACAGAGAGAGATGTATATATATATACAAATTTATATGTGTATAAGGATAAAGGTAAGATTTTATATTTAAATTTTGTTTTTGAATTCTATTTTTAAATTGGTTTTCATAGGGGAATTTTATCCTTGACTCTTAATGTATATATTAAGACCCAATTGGTATTTTGTAAATAAAATTTTGAATGAAATTTTTATTATTATAGTTATCAATATTAAATGTTCTTAATGATGTTTTAGACTAAAATGAATTATTCTAGTCATAAATTTACTATAAATGGATAGGTTCTCTTTTCATTATTTTAATATGGATGCTGGAAATAGATTGAATTGTGTTTTATTAAAGAATTTGTTCATATATTTATTAATGAAAAACATTCTACTAATAGATTTGTTTGATGTGTTGACACCCATGGGAAACCCCAGGTATTTTCATAGTCTAACATAGATTAAACATGTCTCCCCCACCACTATCCATGCTAGTAAAGTAGTTATGTGGCACCCCCTATATCCAAAGATATAGTAAGAATCCAAAAATCAAATAATATGGGTGACATAGTATTCTAGGTTCCATAATCCTTAGATACCTTTGGGTGTTTCTCTGGTTATATGTATTTAAAATTACTGATTATATGTTTTTCCTTGTTTTAATTTATGTTTTCATGATTATAAATATACCCTTTATTTTTATTTTTGATTTATTATTTTGGTTTATGATCCTACTTTTGTAACTCTATTTTTACCCTACATGATTACATTTATAAATTTATATTATTTCATTTCTATTTTTTATATTCTTCTTTAGTTATTCAATTTTCACTCCTGTGATTATTATTTAAGTTTCATTTTAAGTACTTTTAGAGAAATTGTATTAACATTGTTATTTAAAAAAGTCTAATTTTAATGAAACATTTAAAGAAGTTTTCTAATGTTATTAATATAGTTTTGTATTTCAAAAGAGGATTTAGAAAATGTTTACAAGTTTTCTTGCACAAATAAATAAAATCCTATTTTAGATTAATATATTTTAAATTAGAATATCTGGAATATTTTGTAAAATAGAATGCATCGACCCATTGTTGAAACTGTACTAGTCCAACATCTTATATCTTACATACACCACTTGGTTTCTATAGAATGAGTGGCTCTTGTAGTTTTAGGTGCTAGATAATCTTATGATCATGATGGGGGAATTTAGTGTTTCAAGACTAGATGGTGACTCATGGAGTCACATGGACGTAAGTTGGTTATTTTATTTTATTTTTGTTTCCTTGTCACATCGCCTAAATTGGTCATTATTATTTCTCTTTTCTTTAATGGGTGGTTTTTATGCATATAGAGTTTTGGATGTTCAATTAAATGAGTTTGTTTCTTGTAAGGGAGTTGGAGGTGAGTGTGATATTTTTTTTTCACATTATTTTCTTTTATATCTATTTTTTCATGGGATTCCAATATATGGGAGCATCAAGAAAATATTCTGGAAGAATTTATGCTTCAAGTTTAATTTATTTTAGGGAAAAAAACATCTCCACAATTTTTTTTATGATTCCTAGATTCTTGTTGTCAACCTGTGGGGATCGGAACATCCCTTAAGAATATTGTGAGATAGATTAAGATCCCATTTCAGGTTTGACTTAGAGTTGGTTCATGAAAAAATGGTATCAAATCCAAGGTTCCTGAGAGGAATTATGATCCAAAACATCCTTTTTATTAGTTTATAAATGTTATATTATAGTTATAATCATTTTATCTTAGAAAGTAGATCATGGGTGGGTGACTGATCACCACCACTCATGATGAATCTTGATTTTTCTTGGGATGTTAAGACATGGATTTGTATTTTTTGTTTTATTTTTGACTTTTCCAAGGACTTTTTGTTAAAAAATTTTGTGTTTTATATAATTCAAGGATTTATTTTTTTGGTGGGATGATAATGGGAGTTCATCTAGTGTCCCATGGTGAGCTCTTGAAGCCTAGAAATCCTTGTAAATCCCATGTTTTTGGTTTAAAAATACATCCAGTGACATTTTTATGATTGTAAAATGGTACACTAAAACATGTGCCCAAGTCATGTACAACCACTAGTCCCCTTTTTTTGTCCTTATAATGGGTTCCTCCTTTTTCCCAGTCATCAAAAGGAGATCTTTCTTTTGTGTTAAATAAAGGGGGTTTTCCCCTAAAAAAACACTAGTCCCCTTTAAAAAATTATCATTTCTTAATGTTATTGATTGGGTTTCATTTACCATTTTTTAATAAGAATATTTTTTTAAGAAAAATGATTGAGTATTTGAAATTTTATAAAGGGGACCTATGATTAAACGTCGTTTCTAAAGTAAAAGTGGGTTTTTGAAAATTATAAAAAGGGGATTTATAATGAGAAATTGATTTTAAAGAGAAAAATTGGAATTTTGGGATATTTTTTCAAAGATAAATTAAAAATGACTTGATGTTTAAAAGTGAATAAATGATTTTATTTAAGGGACTTGTTAAATTTTTAAAATGGTTTCCAAGTAAAGTTTAAATATTCATAAATGGGAATACACGTCTTCAAATATTTTTAGATGGTGGGAGTTGGTTTTGAATTTATTTTGGGGTGTTTTCAACTAATAATTTTTTTGTGAATGGATTTTGTTGGTACTTTGTTTTTAAGTACTAAGTTATAAATAAAGGAAATCAGTTTTAAAACTATTAAAGATATTTTCAAAATAAATTAAAATATAATTAGTGTTTAAAAATTTATACATGTTTTCAATGAACAGAATTCAACGTTTTTGATTTTTTTTTCTAGAATTGTTCTATTAGATTGTGATTTTTATTTAACCTATTTTGGTTCTTTTTGAGTTATGTTAAATTTATGTATAGGTTTGATTTGATTTAGTAATGTTATTTATTTATCCCAGTGATTCTTTCTATTATTTGGAATATACCCCCTAAAATGGTCTTGATAATTTTCAAGTCTATGGGGTTATTTATTATAGGATTTTATTCGATTCAACCTTGGTGTGATTATAATTTGGTGTGCCTCATTAAATTTCTTCATAGTTTCTTCTTATGAAGATATTAAATTCAAGTTTCTTGTGTGGCTGCATTTATAGTGTGATTCATTCCATGATTTTGGTCATGGGACAAACCATGGGTCTGTTTCTCTGGTGACTAGTGTTAGGTCCAAGATGATGATAAAAAATGGTATAGAGAGGGTTTGAATACACAAAATTAAAATTTTAAATGAAAAATAATAATTATATAATTAATTATCAATATTAATTATCATAGTTAATTACCATGCATAACATGTGATAATACGTCATTGAATAGTAAAGAATTAATACAAAAAATTATAATAGTCTAGTCCAATGTTGGCCTATATCTTATCTTACACCTATCTACTATTTAAGATATGAATTTTTCACTACATTATTTTTTATTAGGAACCATAACTGAGTTACAACCTACTTTTTCTAATGGAATTATAATTAGGACACTTGAATTTTGTATAGGGAGTCAAAGCTGTACCAAATTGACATTAAACTTCAAGATTCACAACCTAAACAGTCTTGAATTTTGAATAAAAAAATCACAATCACAAGAGATATAATTCTTTTGTTGGGAAAATAATAAACTAATGGTTTAAACACGGATGAGAAAATATGAAGAATTAATACAGGATTAGACAGAACCAAGAAGAGAAGATGTTGATGAAAGCACATTAAATTATAGCCTTTGGTTCATTAAGTAAGGGATCATTTTTTCTATTCAATATAGTAATAGTAATCATGGAATATTAGGTTACCCTTAAGAGATCATCCAATAGATGTAACATTGTTCACATGAGATAAATAGAAAGTTCATTTGTTTATCATTTTTTCACAACACATAAGATTCTATAGGTTTACAATAAATATTTGGTTATTGAGAGAAAGATGATATATACGTTTATAAATTACAAAATCAAAAAAAAAATATGGTTCACAAAAACTAAATATCCACAATGGTAGATTAAATTAATTCAAAATAATAAAAATAACAATTCTAGAATTATCATTGAGAAATTTGTTTCCAAAACTATCATTGATAACATCTTCATTTAAAATTCAAAAAAAATATATTCATAAATGTTTTAATAAATTTAAAACCATATCCATAATAATAGGTCAATGAATTCATAAAAATATTACATAATCTTTCCTCCAATATTTAAAAATTTGGAAATACATACTATATTCGTGGTGATAATTGAATAATATTTATCCGATATTAAAACTTTTCAAAACTAACTTAAATAGATATAAATAGCCTTGATGGATATAAATAATAAATTAGGTCAAATAAATCAACTCATAATATATAAAATCAAGTATTAAAAAGATATATTATGTGTTTATAAGTGAAATAAAAACAAATTTAATCTTAATTTAAATCACTCTAAAATTAATTTTCATGGATTCTATAAAATGAATATCATTTATAAAATCAAAAAAAATAATTAAAATACTTAATATAAACATACATAAAATCATATAAACATAATACATGAAAAATATATTACTCAAAATAATGTTAATCTTAGAATGATAATTTCCTCAATCATACCCATCCTGGATTTTTGGGGAACTTCCACAGTGTTGAATATATGTAACCAAGTTTAATTCTAATGGTGAACTGAGAATTCGAGAGAGATAAATTTTTCAACATGATATTATTTCTTATATGTAGATTCCATGCACTAATTTTCATAATTTATATTAATTAATTTTTTAATTTAACTATTTATTTTTTTCAAATAATATTTGTTTTATTTAATATATGGGTAAATAAGTTTTGAAATAATTTTTAGAATAATAATGAAAAAATGATTAATTTTTTATCTTTTTAAAAATATGTTTACTTTAAGAAAATGTTTGTTTTTTAGGTACTTGAATTATGAAATGGAAAAGTGATTTTAAGGGGACTTGGAAAAAAATTGGCATGCGAATGGCCAACCACTAACTAGGTGTTAACCACCTTTCCACCCCAAATAGAATCTGGGCAACTGCCTTAGAAGGCCAGGAATAACTATGATATAAAAGGATCAGTGGTCAGGAATGGTGCATATATGGGGGTGGGGAGAATGGTGGATAGATACTTATTGTCTGTCCACAAGAAGACTAATAAGAATATAATTGCTTCTATTAAAGATTTTTCTATAAAATATATGTCACATTTTGTTTTATATATCATAGGATGATGGAATAAATTTATGATGTGGGAGGGCTGGATGTGGGGTATTGTTTGACACTTACTGAAATGACCTTGTTTCAACACGCACTCATGTCACCACACCTTGTAAACAATTCATCAACACTTGTATAATATCAGCCACTAAAATCACCTAAGATCACAATTTCCACCATTGTGATCTCATTATTAATCTCCACTACAACCATGAGGTTGGGAATCACAATGGGAACACTCACAGAGCATAGATGATCCATAATGAAGCCACTATTGAGTGGATCCTTTAACAGCTTTATGTTTCGATAATCAAAAATATTTATTTTTTATTTCCATTAAAATTATTATTACTTTGAAGCATTTATTGTTTAAAGTATACTTAATCTTGATCATATAGTTTTATTTTTTTCTTAATTTATCTTTAGATATCATTTTTTGATTGGTCAAAACAAATAATAGTAGTTTATTGAAGTATTACTAGGAAAAATAAGTATTTTATAACCTTAAAATATAATTTAAATATATTTTTTACTATTACCATATAGAAATTATACTATACACCATGTAGCCGAATCATAATCCACATCAAAAATTTGAAATTCATGTAGCTATTTAGAAATCCACGTAACATATTTTCAAAAATTAGTTGTTGTTTTTATTTTAAACATTTCATGAGCTACCCAACTTCAAATTGAGAGTATTTTTAGAAAGATAATAAAATTTTATACATTTCTTTATAATACAAAAACTTCTGAATTAATCACTATCATGTCTAAAATTGAGTTTGAATTCCCTGTATATTTTTAGACTGAATTCAAATGTTTTACAGAACTATTTTTTCTACATTAGTTTAATGATAGCATAAGTAATAGATATCCAATTAAGGTTAGATTTTCTTCTTTATAAATCTATTTAAATTTTATTGATATAATTTAAAATTAACTATATATGGTTCTTCGATTAAGAAGTTATGTTTTTCATCAAAAAATTTAAAATTCAATCTATTTCATTTTTCATGAATTAGGATACATGATTCACTTATGTGAATCACCTATGTGATGAATTTTAATACATGATTTACTTACATGAATCAACTAAATAATTAATTCATATACTTTTATTCACCAATATGAATCCCTTTCTTGGTCAACTCTCTTACATAGAGAAAAATTCCTACCTAAAAAACACTTACATGAATTTTCTAATGTATTTTAATGTAATCCTACATGAAATTTTGCTATGTTTTACATTTTGTTTCATATTTATCTTTTCATCATGTCTATTTAATATATTTTAATTATAATAATGAATTTATAAATTCAAATTAATTATATAGAATCTATTTGGATTGTTTTTATTTTTTTTAAACATGTTTTTGTGAAGATCAAAGTGTGTTTTTTGTCCATGCATGTAACATACATATTGAAACTCAAAAAATAATTATTATTATTATATATTACTTTAATAAATTTAATTGTTTCTGAATAAATATTAGCTGATAGTAAATAATAAAAAATTGTTTCAATATATTTAATGTGGTGTTATTAATTTTTATATTCTCCACATATTTAATACTCATTTTAAAGGAAATGCTTTTAAATTTTGTATTTCAAAAATTAAACATGTTATTTTTCATGGAATTTATCTTTAACCTATTATTATGGAGACCATTTGAATTATCTAATATCTGATTTCAAATTAGATTTAATTATTAAATTTTATTTTAAATTTTATTTTAAATTTTATTTGTTAGTTGATTGATTATTATTCAATGATAATATCTTTCTCTCTCTCTAATAATCTATTATTATTCTGTTTCAATTTTAAATTTTATAATTATTTCTTATCTATGTTAATTTTATTTGTTTTAAAAATGAATTGATATTTTTCTAATATGAAAAAAATTCCTAAATGAATGAATTATAATATGATACATTTTCAATGACATCTTTCATATTTCAAGTGATATAGTGCGAAGAGAAAAGTTTTTTACATTCTACCTATGTTTAATATTTCTCACTACTGTTGGATGATATCTCAAGGGATGAATGATAACTTATATGACTTCTTCTACTAACTTTATGAGACAACCAACCTTATTAATCACTGAAGAACCAATATCTATGTTTTGTTCTTATTCTATTTGATTTCATTATGGATTCTTACGTCTGTAAGACTTCTTTCATCTCTTAGATGCTTTCACTTTTTCTTTATACTTTTTCATACAAAATAATCATTTATATTTTGGTTGTGAATCTGAGATTTTATAGTCTATAATGTTCAAGTTGTGAATCATGTTATCTAAATTTAGGATTGTAATTGGGGTGTGACTCCTCATACAAAAATCAAGTTTATTTTGGTTATACTTCCACTAGAAAACGTATTTTATAATTTTGTTATGATTCCCCTTAAAAAATAAGGTAGTTTAAAATGTATCTCTTACTTAGTAGAGATGTATAAGAGAATAATAAGTCCACTTTGGATCAAAATACTATAAAAATACACTTGTTTTATTAATTTATTTCTGATATTAATTTATTTTGTTAATTGACCCTAATATTGTTTTATAATTCATATAATTATTTAAAATTTTAATCTAGTCTATTCACCCCACATTCTCTAGAACATATGATATCACCTATCCAACCTCATAGACACTAGAAGGATGGATATTCCATGCCAGAAATAAAAAACCCTTGTATATCCCTGTGCAAGAGATGTCATGTCTGTGGCATGAATTCTATGTACTTGTCCAGAATAATTTGAAAAAAAAATAAAGTAGAGAATATAGATGCATTCAGGACTTTAATGGACATATATGATGTGAATAATTTTTGGCCCATTCAAGAAAATATGAAATAATATATTTCACATCCTGAATGTAGTTTTATAAATGAATGTGAGAGTCAACATAAGATTTAATAAATGATTTTATTTAGATTCTACAATAACTTTTAGAGGTTTTGAGTCTATAGGTATATAAGAAGTATTAGATTATTTTAATATAAAATTCTTATAAAGGGAAAGATCATTTAAGAAGGTTATCCCACAAGGGTTTCTATTCCTATAAATTTTATGGACTTCCATTATATAAAGGGATGAAAAATATTGAATCTTGGACTTACTATGCTACTTCTGGAGAAAGAAATCCACTACATATGGATGTTTCCATGATACATTTAGGTTCTTTTAAATATTAATATCCCCAAATTTATAGCATGAGGGGTAAGTATGTTATGTTCCAAGAAAATGTAATAATGGTAAATTATGCCAATCGTTATTCTTTTCTCTATTAGTCCATTTTTTGGAAGTGCAATTCTCATTTAATTTTTTATCTATTTCCTCCTCTTATATCATGACCATTGATGATTGAATTGAGAATTTATCTTCAAATTAGAGACCATTATTTCTAATCCACCCATGACCATTTCATGGATCAAAATAACTATAATTAAACATGGTATTAAATCACCCAATTTATTAAAAAATTGAAGTAGTTGACCATATGAAAAGGGATATTATTGAATTATAGAAATAAAAATATGATCAAGGGTTCTATTAGATTAAACACCATAAAAAACATGGATAATTTTTTTTAATACAATATACTAGAACATGAACCCATAATTAGAAAGTTTGTTAAATCTTTAATTATTTATTTCAACCAATATATTTTTATTCTCTCAATATCTATAAATCACTAAAAATTCCTTAAATGTACTTAATGTTTCTCATGGGTATGACACTTAGACAATCCATTCACTACATTCATTTAATTGGTAATATTTTTGTTTGATCCATTTATAAATTTCCTAATTTATTTATCATTGTTGGAACTAATTATGCCCTGAGGCCAATCAAATTTTTTGGCACCATTTTGTTCGATGATTTCAAAGTATATTTTTTAGTTTTAATGTTTTTTACTTTATTTTCTACTTTACACCGGGTGTATTCATGTTGTGAATTTTAGGTTTCGATATTTTATGCACTCTTACTCCACCTGAGACAAAGTAAAATAGATACTCAAGTTCATCCGCAAATTTTAATGAGGTCCGAGGAAGAGAAAGAAAGAATATTATATGACCATTGATGGAGTTGGAAAATGAGAATAAGAAATAGATGGTGATGTACAAAAAAGTGATCTGGGATTATGATCACTTATGTATTATGAAAGAACATAAAATATGAGAGTTTATCCAAGTATACTCATGTCACCATTGAATTCCACACACTTCTAGATCAATAAAACAATAATCAAGATTATTTCCAACTCTGTTCATTTTTCTTGACTACCTCATGAAGACCTGAATTCATACCTAGGGAGTTCTCTTTAACTTTTTGATACAATCCAATTTCAAAATTTCTATAGTGATGTTGTTATATTACAATATTCAATTTTTGTATTAAGGTAAAGATCAAGAGAATTAATACAAGTTATTATACCTCATTCCATTAAGATATGGAAAGAGTTTGAAAGAATATTTTTAACTCGCCTTTTACCCCATCAAAATTAATGGATATTCATGCCAAATTTTTAAATTTTAATCAATGTGATGATGAACAAATTTATAATTCATTATAATATTTTAAATACTAAATTAGAATATACCTACATCATGGAACTAAAATGTGATTATTAATTCAAATATTTTACTATGTTTTATCCCAGTTAAATGGGTGAATTGTGAATATTACAGTAGGAATATTACTAAAGAAAAATTATCTAGAATAAAGATACAGATAAATTGATGAAATGGAACGAAACAAATTTTAATGAAAATATGAAAGAGTAAAAAAGGAGTGTAGAACACATGATCAACAACCAAAAATAGATAGTGTCCTAGATAGATTCCCAGACAAAAAATATGGATTCAATGATGGGAATGTAAGAACCTCAAGGTACATTATGACTAAAACAACAACAATGAAACTTTTATCAAAAAATAACGTCATTATATAAACAGCAACAATTCTCAACACTCTAGATCCAAATCTAGACACTAGAGGAGATATTATCCAAATTCATGATCACCATTGGGGAATCCATTAAGGAATTATAGGCTTATTCAAACTTACAATGGGCATCCATCAGTGACCTAAAATATGACTCTATAGACCAAATATCATCACTCAGAATCCTAGAGTTTAAATTTAAAAAAAAATTGATCAAATTAGAGAAATTCCAAGAGGAGTAATACTTGGAAGTCTAGAAGTAAACCCATGAATATAATTAAAGGAAATCTCACTAACAAGCAAGAAAATAAAAAAATATTAGCTTGAACCAAGCATTGACCTTTCAGAATAATAAGTTTATAAAGATAATTAAACTTAATAAATAAATAAATAGATAAAGAAATATGATGGTGATGAAGCAATATAAGAACTCCCACCACCATAAAATCTAATATTACCCTTTCTAAAGAGTCAAAAACAAGGGAAAACTGAAACATAGAAAGGTTCATTTTTGGAAGACTTTAAAAAAATTCATATTAACATCCATTTCTTATAATCCCTTAACAACATGATAATGTATGAAAACATTATGAAATATTTGGTGTATAATAAGAATAATTTGGAGGAAATCATCACCATACAACTCATAGAGGAGTACCCAGTTGTAGTATCCAAAGATTTACATAAGAAACAAAAATAACCATTTACTTTTTAGATTCTAATGAATAATGTATCTAATAAATTTTGAAAAGAATTGTGTAACCTAGGTGAAAGCATGAAAATATTTTCATACACCACATTTAAAAGCCTTATATTACAAAATATGAAACAAAAAGTTTCACTCCAGTAAGAATATTCAAAAGTGAAGTACCCAGAGGTATGATTTAAGATATTATGGTCAATGTGGATAGATTCCTCGATCAATAGTATTTATTAGGGTTGTATATGGAATAATAATATACATAACATATCTTATTAATACCATTCTTAGATACCATAAGATCTTTAATTGATGTAAAAGATAAGGATTTATGTTTGAGAGTAAGTCGGGAGAAAATGAGTTTAAAAAACATAAAGAAATTAAGAATTATGATGTAAATGATGATGATCAAGATCAATACATCATTCTAAAAGATAAATTTGTTTGATTTAATTTAAGAAAAACATAATTTAACTATTTTCAAATAAATATAAAAAAATGGAAATATTGAACAGAAAAAAAAGGTGAGGTATAAGATCACTGGTGATGGAGGAGTAGTTGGAACAAATAAGTTTAAATAGGTATAGTAGGTATGGATGGTACATGATCTAACCATATGTTTTTCAAGTCTAACTAAGTACTAGTGGATCAACCCAATGGAAGTAGAAAAGTTTTTAACATAAGAAATAGTGAGGCTATTTTCAAAGGATGGAAATGACCAATCCATGTTGACATAACTCAATTAAAACCATTCGTTAATTTAGATGAGGTAACCTCTTTCCAACAATCCATCACTTGAGCTTAAAGAGGTAAGTTAAAGCTTCACAGTCATTAAAAAATCACTTTTAAGAGGAAACTCATGTTTTTATGTTTTATTAGGATTTAAAATTACTTCTTTAAGATATAGGTTCACTTACCCTTATTTTGATTGATATTTAAGGAACATGGACTTACACTTTCAATTTATTCTCTTCAATTTTCAGGTCTATTATGGAAATGGAACAAAAAAATAGCAAGAAGGAACTTGAAGATGTTGTGTGTGATTTAAATTGTAAAAGGAATGTTTACAAAGTGAACTATTTCAAAACAAAACCTAAATAATATAATCATAATATTTCATGGATGTGAGATGAATAATATCAATTTAATAGTTAAGTACGAGTTTTAACTTTAAGATATTCTATTAACCCCCTTAATTTATTCTTAAAAGTTTTTAATTTGAAAATTATATGCCCCAAACATGGATTTTTTCTTTAATTACTAGTCTAGGAGACATAAATTTATTAGGATAAACATAATTCCATGTTTTTTATTTCTTTTTCAATAATTTTGAATGTGTAAAATGGGGGAATTTATTATTTAATGTAAACATGGGGATTCCGATTTAAAAAATTGTGATTTAGGGGATATGGTTAATTTATGTAATTGAGATTATTCTAAGATTTTCCGTGTTTTAAATTTCTGAAATTTATATTGATTGATTTGTTATTGGTGTGGATTTCTATGAGTGATTGTATATATTTTATGTTCACATTACCAAAATATTTTCTAAACCTAATATTTACATTCTTTTTATGAGGATATTTCTTGAGATACTCACACACACTTTCTTATATAACTTGTATTTAATCTTAGAAAAGCTATGATTTTACAATGTCGCTTCTAAAAATATTTAGGAATTATTTTTATTTATCTCTTTATCCTTGGACCCATTTTTATAATTATCATTTTTTAAACTTGTAAAAATTATAGATGAACTTAATTGGAAAAATACGTGTTAAAAGATAGTTTTTTCCATTCTTATCCTACTCCTTGAATTTTTTATAATATTTAAAAGTTGGAGCATGGGGTAATATTTTTCATTATTATCAAGGCACTGATATTATCATATGGGGTTAGGTAGTGGATTTGAGGTTTGTTCCAAGAATAAATTTCAAAAAAATTGAGAAATGGGTTGTGCGTTTTGAAGGTTAAAAATCACCATTACTTTAATAATGATCTTTATCATTTGAAGTTGGGTGGTGTATGTGAGAATAATAATTAATCTGTTTTGATTATCATGAAAAATAGATTAGTGAATAACCACATTTTTTAGATTTATTATTTTAAAACATAAATCACATACTCACATTAAAGCTTAAGGTTTATTTGATCATAATTTCAAATCCCTTGTGATTAATTTTTATTTTATTTTTTCTATATGATGTGGAGAAGGTAGATGTATTTCAATCATATGTAAATAGACATGATTGGATGTAAGAGAAGAACTCCATTTATATTGATATCTTTAGTGATGGGAGAAAAAAATAAAGTGAGGAAAATTGAAAGTGGCATGCACATTAATAATGAATTGAAAATATTGAGTTAAAGAGATGAGAGGTGTGATTAATTTAATAGTATAATATCCAAATATATGTTGTTTTTTTTCTATAAATGGTAAAGTGTTGATAAAAATTTTCTATTAAAATTTTGGTCATTTAATTCTCCATTAAATCACTTGATATTCTTGAAATTGACATTATAATCATGGTGGGGCGAGGGCCCTTTTTAGTATGTTGATATTTCGTTCTTTGGGATAAGATTGAATTCAATTATGGTGGAATTTTATATATATCTCTATTCATAGGTTTTTTTGTTTAAATTAATTAATTTTTGAATTTAATTGTTAGTTATTCCAAAATAATATTTTTTATTTAATGTATGAGAAAATAATTTTGGAAATATTTTTTAGAAAAAGAAATAAAAATGGATTAATTATGTATCATTTTTAAGAAGAATTTTACTTTGTAAAATATAATTGTTTTTAGGTATTCGGAACCTATAAATGCCAAAGGGATTTGAAGGGTACTTGGTTAAAAAATTAGCATGTGGCTATCCATCCCTTAACCAAGTATCAGCCACATCTCCACCCCAAAGGGTAGCTGACCAAGAACATGTAAAGTATAAGAACAATCACACTAGAGTATGAGAAATGGCCCGACATGGTACGTTCATAGGTGTGTGTAGAGATTAATGAGAGTCCACTGAATCCCATTCATGATTTTTTTTTTAAAAATAATTTTATATCAAGGTTGAAATAGTGGAGGATTAAGGGAGAACACTCCAATGTGGGATGACCAAATGTGGAAAAATATACATCACTTTCCAAAACAACAAAATTTCAGCTTGCTTTCATATCACCCCACCTCGAACACGCTTCTCCCCCACCCACCTCATCTCTAAGCATCTTTTCTACAATTTTTATATATGGAGACCACAATTTCTACCATTGGGAGATTGTTCTCAAGATCCACCACAACTGATATGTTGATAAACACAATATTTTATATTTTGGAGCTCATATGGCCCACTATGAAGCCACTATGAGGATGGAGATATCATGCATGAAATAAAGGATCTATTTTCAATCCCAAATCAATAGAAGTTGAATTCATGGAATGAATTCCCTATACACACCATGAATGATTTGAAAATAATTTAAAGTATATATTATCAAAGAATAAATGACTTTAATGATCATATAAAACTTGAACAATGTGTGGAACATGCATGTAAAGCTAAAATTTAACATTTCACATATAACATCCTTGAAACTGCACTCCCCGATCCAGTGTAGAAAAAATACATTTTACATTTCTATCTTTGTCGCCTATGAGCATAACCCAATTTTCTCTATCCAAAAATTACAACATAAAAATGAAAAAAATTAGATCACTTTTATTCTTAAGTACCTTTTATGTTTTGAGTTTTAGGGAATTAGGAAAAACTCTTAACATCATAGATTCCTAAATAACTAGTTCATAAAGGTAAACATCATCTCCCACTACAACCAACATTTATTGTTTCAAATTAATCATCATAATCATCCATATGAAATATATTCTTTACATAAATTATTCAACCTCATTCTTTATATCATAGGAAAAAGTAAACATAGGAAGGGTGAGATAAAATTTTCAATAAGGGTAAACTTAAGAATTAAAAATTGAATGGAATTAGTGAAAATATTTTTAGAATAATAGTATCATGACATAATCAAATTTCATGAGTATAACATAAGAATATTCATACTCATCAATACATGGATCATTAAACATGAAAACATGGAATAATGATATAACAAAGTAAAGAGTAATCAAAATCAATAATCATGAGCCATGTGATATCAATATTGATCATTAGAAACTTTATAAAACCATATAAAGCATATATAAATCATATTTTTATCTTGTAACATTAACATCACATCTCTTATTACAAATGGAATAACTATTATGTTTGACTTTCGTCTCCAGAGTACCAAATGCAGTAGATCATAATCGGGACACACCCATCGTATAAACCATATCAGGCTCACTCGGAACTATATAGAAACACCCATCATATAATATATATCGGTCTCACCCAATATTATATAAGTAGAACCATTATATAAAAATGTCCAAGAACCATAAATAAAGAACATAGATATTTTATTTCAATGTAAAACACAAAGAAACGATCATTATTCGGTTTATAACATGATTAAATCATGAAAAAGAAATGTGTTTCATTTTAATATCCTTGAAAAATGATTAACTCATGGAAAAGAAATGATCTCCATAAAAATATCTTTGAAACATGATTAACCCAGGAAAAATAAATTGGTTCCATAACAATATTTTTGAAACATGATTAACCCATTGAAAATAAATAGTTTGCATAACAATCTCTTAGAAACATGATTAACTCATTGAAAAGAAATGTGTTCCATAAAAATCTATTTAAACTAATAATAATCCATATAGAGAAAGAATGAGGATGATATCATTACAAAATAACCCCATTATATCATAAGTAACAACAAGTGATGTTGATATTGATTAATGTAAATACCATTAAAAGATCATTAGAAACATTTTTGTGGAAAATAAACTTTTCATTTTGAAATTCAAATTTAAAAACAAAAAAATACAAAAAAATATTGTGTAACACCTTTTCTTTGAAAAAACTAGGAAAAATATAAAGGAAACTTCAAATAAAATATTGGACATAAAGGTGGAAAAATAAATTCATGTCATAAATGCTAAAAACAAATATTCTTTTCAAAAAAATTTGAAAAAGGAAATTAAAGTGACCCATTTAGAAAATGTTAATAAATTTAATTTTAAATACTTCTAAAATCAGGTAAAATATCTTATAAAATGTATTTATGATATCATTTAGTTCTATAAAATAAATTTCTTTAAAACATTTTAGAAAACATGGATATGAAAGACAGAGATACCTAATCTAAAATAAAAATACAAGATCTATATCACTTATAAATGAAATTATTGATGGTTCTTAAATAAATAAGAGAAGAAATGGAAATTAAACATGTGATAAAAATTCATAACTACAGGAGAATAAAATAAAAAAATTTCTAGAAAATAATTCCAAATTATTTTTTCTAAAATAAACTTGAACATAAAGAATCATGAAAGATTGAATATTGTAACATAAATCCTTTTCCACTTTGGTAACTATTCATTCATAAGACTCAAGAAAAAATCACATCAAATGTTACTTTATATATCATTAAAATAAGTATTTTCATGGTATAACATGTCAAATGGAAGTATATAAATCTATAAAATGAATATAGGTGTGTATCATAAATGTGTGTCTCAAAGAAATAGAATTTTATATGAATAAATTTTACAAAAATCATACTATTGAATTTGAGAATTAATCAATGAACTGATTATTTATATCAAATTTAAATGCACATAAAATAATTGGAAACACAATTTAATAAAATTAAAATTCATTACACACATAATCATAAAATATTAAATACACTGAAGATGTAATATAACCCAATGAATATAAATTGTGTTACGAAATTATTTACCAATTAGTAACTTTCATGTCAAATACCATTGGTTTAAATAATTGAAATTGAAACTTAAAATACCACGATTTATTAATTAATCATTATATTGCATGTACTTGTTGGAAATATATCTAAATAATTATGAAATAAAGTGTGTTTAAGGATTAGGTTACTATATGAAGTCATTGCTGAAATGATAAAACACCCACATCAAAGTTCAAACTTGACCCCTAGTGTTATTACATAGTTGGTTCCTCAAATAACTTCCTCTGATGTCAAGATCCATCATGAACACCAACGTTTCTCCTATCTGAATGACCCTAGAATTCACTAGTTCTAACTCGAGCCTGATGTCAATGCACAAACTCAAATCTTCACTAGACTAGAATCTATGAATCCAGTTTATCTACTCACGAACAACCCAATACCATTTTAACCATCCACTTATCATTTTAAACACACCATAACCCTTTTGATATGAGGTTCATACTACCTTGACTGATTTGTTACTCATTTCCATAGGTGTATTCTTTTCCTCACCTCATTGAACTAAAACCCCCAATCTTTGTAACCCATAGTTGTTTGTATTATTCTCATAACATTTAAATATCAATATTCATGAATAAAATACTTCCTCCCTACCAAGAGCTGTGACTCATCCCAAGTCTCACCTATCTCACATTTGGATCCTCAATCCAATCCAACACCTTGCTTATCCTAGAGTTCCAACAGTCCCAAAACCATAAATACCATGGAAACTCATGTTTCAAATGATGTTATGTTATCAAGGAATGAGATAGATCAACCTCCTGAGTCATGGAATCCTAACTAACCTCTAGCTATAATATCACATCACAAGACATGATCTAATATTATTTTATAATTCCTTAATCCAAATTTATTGAATAAGAACTGATAGATGATTGTTACATGACCTTATGTTCTCATACCTATATTCCAGAGGCTTTTAACTAGTAGAGAGTGATTAACATAGTCATGGGGAGACTATACCCTCTAAAACAAGGACTGAGGGTCATTATAGAATCTACTGAATATTTAGAATGACTTTTCTATACGATGGATATCTCAAAAACTTATAGACAAGAAATGGGGATCTAACAGCACCCCCATAGTCCATAATATAATGTATAAAGCTATCTAAATGATGTGGCAAAACATAACAGAGTAACAAAAATATATAAAAATTAAAACATGAATCATACATAATAACCAGAACACTTTCTAGTACATATTGAACAATACTAAAAGGTAGACTACACGGCCACTGACCCATAGCACATAATTGATCTTACTAAATCCTCATAATTTGTGACTAATTAACTAAGCCACATGTCCATCTCCAAATGATACATGTTCCCTAAGAGAAAATAGTAAAACCTACTCACATACACTGAAACCCATTCCCTATACATGAGTAGGGGATGAGTCCAATTACCAAGTAGGAATACCCAATGTCTCAATGATACTGGGTGTTATTTTGATCAAGTGGATGATCATTTAATGTACATATATAGTGTTGTTGTCTTTTACAAGAAACTCATTACGAAACATAATTTTAAATACACACAAAATCATACAAATCATGTCATCATGTGATAATCAGGCCACCATGACACCTAAACCTACCTATTTGTGACTCTTTGCTAGAAAGGAGAAGTCACCTTGTTCCATAGATCCCAAACCATGCCTATGGACTCAAGTTTGGGTGTTATAAAAGTCCACAACCACTACCCAAAGGTGTATAGTTTTATCCTTTATCCAAGTCCTAGAATTTATTTCTCACTCAAGGAATCCCCGTACCCAAATCCTTAACCATCCCTTTAAACATAGGGAAGGTTGTTCATCCACATCTCATATAAAATCATAAATCAGTCCCCATATCACTCATGTTGATCCCACATTTTTTCATCAATCCACATATTCTCACTCAAGGAATTGTTGACTAGGCTATCTCATTCATAGAAATGTCACTTCTATAACTACTACCCCATCACTCAGAATATGGAATAACATAATTAAAACAAGGATCCCACTTATTCCATGGAAACGTTACCAATAATATATCAATAATAGTGAGTTCATTGCTTAGTATCATCTCCCACACCAAAATTTGTCACATATCACAATCATACATCATCAAGCATGTGCATGTAATAACAAATAGGGCATGTAGCCTATCACACAACTCACCAATCCATAGTCGGGGTAATAATCACTCAATACCTATCCCTGTGTCTAAACCACATCAAGATACCCATCTCAACCCTCTAGGGGTTCTATTTTCTCCACTTGAACCAACCCACCACTTTTACTCCAAAAGAGGAGTTCTCATAGGGCTGTATGCATAACATACATCATCATATAACAAGTACACACTAGAAAAACATAACTAGAAATCTTGATTACACAAAATATTTGGAAAACAAAGCATCACCCTTACAAGTTTCAACATACCAAAAAAATTCAAACCAATCCCTTCTAAATTTTCTTTAAAACCAAGTTGAATCCTTCTTTAAAAAAATATTTCAAAGGTATTACATGTCATCTTACTCAATTCATTCCCCTAAACAAATCTCATCAAAACATCCTTTATAGATTGTCATGACCCGTCCTCAGGGCCCGTGTCGTGACTACCCCAAGCCCACCTTCCATAGGCTAGGGGCTGGCGACTAGCACCAAGGTGTAATTCCCGGTAAAAAGGGAATGCATTGCCTTTGTAAAGTAAACAAACACCACAGAGCAAGCAAGTAGAAGTAAACACTAAGTAAAAACTGTTACAAAAGTAAGTGCAGAAAAGTAAGTGGGCCAGTATACAAACCCAAACTGAAAGTAAAGTACAACTGGAAAGGGAAAACAGTAACTGAAAGTAAAGCCGCAGTCTCGAGCCATCCACTAGAAGTCCCACCTGAAGGGTGATTACGGATAGCCTCTGCAGCTCCTCGGTCTAGTCGTCCGCTCCGAGTACATCCCGCCCAGTGGTCCACCTCCAGGTACCGACCTGCTCCGCAAGCCTCAACTGTGATCAGCGTCGTCCGTCATCTGCAACCAACACAACGTAGTGCGGGAAAATCCCGTGTAGGGGTGAGTATAAGCTGCTCAGTAGGGACCCCGAGACCCCCGAAGGTCTCCCAAAATCCACAAAGGATAAGCCACGAAGGAAATATACAATCACGAAGTAACATCTGACACTTCTTAGGTATATGCCAATACATATACCTAAGTCATCAATTCCAGTTCACTCTAACATCCGAGCCCAAGTTTCATCACATCCAAACAGGATAGCACAACACAATCCACATAGGAAAGAAAGTCAAGATTCAGCTCACACAGGTATACTTCTTCGTAAGACGATATGTCACGACCCGTCCTCAGGGCCCGTGCCGTGACTACCCCAAGCCCGCCTTCCATAGGCCAGGGGCTGGCGACTAGCACCAAGGCCTAAATCCCGATAAACAGGGAAGGCATTGCCTTTGTAAAGTAAACAAGCACCACAGAGTAAGCAAGCGGAAAAGTAAACACTAAGTAAAAACTGTAACAAGATGCGCTGAAAGAAAAAGGGGCCGGAAATACAAGCCCAACAGTAAAGTACAACTGAAAGGGGAAAACAACAACTGAAGGGAAAAGCCGCAGCATCGAGCCGTCCTCTGAAGGTCCCACTTGAAGGGTGGGTACAGATAGCCTCCACAGCTCCTCGGTCCAGCCGTCCGCTCCGAGTATGTCCCGCCCAGTGGTCCACCTCCAGGTACCGTCCTGCTCCGCACGCCCCCACCTCGATCAGCGCTGCCTGTTGTCTGCAACTAACACCACAAAGTGCGGGCATAGCCCGTGTAGGGGTGAGTATAAGATACTCAGTAGGGACCCCGAGACCCCCGAAGGTCTCCCGAAATCCACAAAGGATAATCCACAAAGGAAAGATAAAATCACGAAGTAACAACTGACACTGCTTAGGTATATGCCCATACATATACCTAAGTCATAAATCCCTATTCAGCTCCAACATCCGAGCCCAAGCACAACCCAGTCCACACAGGAAAGAAAACGTAAATCCACATAGGATAGCAAAACACAATCCACAAAGGAGAGTAAAACGGAAATCCACACAGGATAGCACAACACAATACAAAAAGGAGAGCAAAACGTAAATCCACACAGGATAGCATGACACAATCCACAAAGGAAAGCAAAACGGAATCCACACAGGATAGCACAACACAATCCACAAAGTAGAGTAAATAGTAAATCCACACAGGATAGTTCAACACAATCCACAAAGGAGAGTAAAACAGGATTCAGCTCACAAAGGTATACATCATCGAAAAGGTGAAAGAGATGATCAGACATAGATACTGAATCATCTAAGCTGGGACCCACATAGGATACAAGACCAGTTGTCTTCATTGTTTCGTTTATATTGGGACCCACATAGGATACAAGACCAGCACTGAATTATCAAAGCTGGGACCCACATAGGATACAATACCAGCAGAGCTAGGACCCACATAGGATACAAGACCAGCTGTCTTCATTGATTCATCTATACTGGGACCCACATAGGATACAAGACCAGTATTGAATCATCTAAGCTGGGACCCACATAGGATACAAGACCAACACAGCTAGGACCCACATAGGATACAAGACCAGCTGTCTTCATTGATTCATCTATACTGGGACCCACATAGGATACAAGACCAGTATTGAATCATCTAAGCTGGGACCCACATAGGATACAAGACCAGCACAGCTAGGACCCACATAGGATACAAGACCAGTTGTCTTCATTGATTCATCTATACTGGGACCCACATAGGATACAAGACCAGTATTGAATCATCTAAGCTGGGACCCACATAGGATACAAGACCAGTATTGAATCATCTAAGCTGGGACCCACATAGGATACAAGACCAGCACAGCTAGGACCCACATAGGATACAAGACCAGCTGTCTTCATTGATTCATCTATACTGGGACCCACATAGGATACAAGACCAGTATTGAATCATCTAAGCTGGGACCCACATAGGATACAAGACCAGCACAGCTAGGACCCACAGAGGATACAAGACCAGCTGTCTTCATTGATTCATCTATACTGGGACCCACATAGGATACAAGACCAGTATTGAATCATCTAAGCTGGGACCCACATAGGATACAAGACCAGCACGGCTTCATCGTCGTAGTCCACTGAGGATCTCTGCACAGTTGTCGTCGTCGAAGTCGCAGCCAGCTCTAGGGTTCCCGCACACAGCAAGCTCGTTCGGGAGGGTCCGCTCCACGAGCCGAGAGGCTAATACATCAACTGTCACATAGCCCGAAGTTGATGTATCCAAAAGTTCTATGTCATCAACAGGAACTCAACGCAACAGACGGCGCGTCAATCGGATGCCCGGTCTGAGAGATATTGGCTTTTTCGTCCCAGAGGGCCCTGTTGGTTTTTAAGTAAAAACCAACCCGACCGTACTCCACCTGCATCCAAGCCTCAGGCAGAGTATGCCAAAAGATCCATCTCACTTAGAGGAATCCACCAAAGCCAAGGGCACGTCAATCGGACGTCCGTAGCTCAAGATATGAGTGTTTCCGCTCCGAGGGCCCGGTTGGTTTCGTGTACGAACCAACCCGGCCGAACCCAAAGTATTCTGAAACCTTGAGTGTGATATACCGAAACGACCATCTCAATCCAAGGATTGTGTTGCCGCTGGCGGCGCATCGTTCAGAGGTCCGTAGCTGAAGTTACGGGCATTTGACCAAAAATGGTCCGAAGACGGGGGGCCCGGGCCCGGGTCGACCCGGCCCGACCCCCCCTGGGTCGGCCGAACCGGGTCGACCCGAACTGGGTTGACCCGATTCGGTCCAACCCGGCCCGACCCGGTCCGGTCCGGCCTGGGCGCGGCCCGGCCGGTCGGACCGGCCTGGCTCGGCTCGGCCGAGCGGCCGAGCAGCCCGGGTGTCGCGGGGCGCCGCCCCCGTGGTTTGGAGGTGTCGCGGCCCTAGAAGGGCCGCGCTGTCAAGCGGACGTGGCTTCTGTCGCGTCCCATGTGCGCGAGCTGGACCCGAGCGGCCGCGGGTCCGCTGGCCGCCGCCGCGCCGGCAAACCTCCCCGCTGGCCGCTTCCGCGGGCCACCGGAGTCGCTCCGGTGGTCCATTTTCCTTCCCTTCTGGGCCGTTGTTCCTCCCGGGTTCCGTTCTTCACTGCGGGATCAACAAATTGCCCTTGTGTCACGTTTTTTCGTCTCCCTCCAAATCCGCACAACCAGGAAGAACGGCGGAGGGTTGTCGGGCCGTGTTCGTTTGGTCCGCACCCTCCGCATTAGATAAAAACAACGGGAGAAATTATTCAACACATGAAACAACAATTTTAATAAATTAAAATTGTTCATTTGAATCTGGTTCTTAAATTTTAAAGAAACGTTCACAGGAATAAGGGTATTTCCAAAATAAAATCCCTACCTCGTCAAGTCGTCGCCCGCAGGTTCTTCGCAGATTTGATCGTCGCGGAAGGAGGGTTTCGTCGCGGAAGGAGGAGATCGTCGCGGTATCCGGCGCCGTGTCGACGAACTCCGAGGACCAAGAAACAACAGATTTAATTATAAATAATTAAATCTGTGTGTTGTTATATACCACAAAGAAGTTTAAAAAGAAACCCGAGATCTCTTACCTCAAGCAGTTGGTGATTGGAGATCGGGGCGGGGAAGAACGTCTCGGATGAAGCGTCGCCAAACTCCGAGGGTGGCGGCGTTCTTCGCGTTCTTCGCGTTATTCACGTTCTTCGCGAAGGAGGATGAAGGCTCATAATTCTGTCAAAGCCTCTCAACGTGTAATCCTCCAAATTTTGGTATTGGTCTTATTTTATTATTACGCCAACAAATGAAAAGAGGTAAATAACAATCCATTTAATTCGTAGAATTAAATTAACGAAAGAAACTGCCCATTGAATTTACGAACAAAACTTCCCAATTAAATGGTGCGTTAAGAAATTAAGAAAACACGTCAGTTGACTTTCATAAAGACAGGTTTTCGCGGGTGCGTTACTTAGCGGAAAGAAACAGCGTGGCTCGTGCGGGCCCCACCTCACAAATATCCTACCAAGAGGGTAGGATATTTCTGGATAGCACTCTATCTATTTCAACTCAGTTTAAGTGGCTTTCAAGTGTCTTCAAGTGGTTTAAGTGAAATAAAATAAATTTTGTCGAACAATTATTTTATTTCTTAACTTTAAGCCCGAAAATTAAAAACCACCACCGAGAAAACGCAACTCCGGAAGAGGCGTTTCTAAGAAAATACTGGCGCTGCGATTTCATAGGTGCTCTCAGAATTCGATTCCGGGCACCGGTTCAAAAGTCAGAAAAACCCGCTCGTCCGTTCACTGAACGTACCCGAGCCAAACATCGGAAAATGATTCCGGGCACACCGGGCCTCGGAATCAGGTGCCGTCAGAAACTGCGTTCTTGTAAAATTCCAAAGAAAATTAAGAAAAAAAATTCCTTGAAATTTATGTGTCTTTACATGATAGATATGATCAGATATTGCCACTGATTCATCTAAGCCGTCAGACCCACACAAGATCGATAGGTACTAACCACCGCAATGACCCACAAAGGATCGATAGGTAACTGACCCCCGCAATGACCCACACAAGATCAAACCCACATAGGATCTGTAGGCGCTGGCCCACACAGGACCGCTGAGTGGTAACCCACATAGGATCTGACCCACACAAGATCGGTAGCACTGATCGACGTAGGATCGTTGAGTGCTGTAGTAGTCGCCGTCGAATCCACGGAGGATTTCCGCACAGTCGTCATAGTCGTTGCAGTCACAGCCAGCTCAAGGGTTCCTGCAGACTGCAAGCTCGTTCAGGAGGGTACGCTCAATGAAACGAAGGGATGATACATCAACTGACACATATTTCGGTGTTGATTTATCAAAAACTTCCTTATAGTGAACAGGAACTCAACGTCACAGACGGCGCGTCAATCGGACGCCCGGTCTGAGAGTTATTGGCTTTTTCGTCCCAGGGGCCCGGTTGGTTTTTAGGTAAAAACCATCCTGATCGTACTCCAACTGCGTCCAATCCTCGAGCGGAGTAAGCCAAGAGTTCTGTCTCACTTAGATAAATCCAACAAAGTCAACGACACGTCAATCGAACGTCTGGAGCTCAAGTTATAAGTGTTTCCGCTCCGAGGGCCCGGTTGGTTTCATGTACGAACCAACCCATCCAAACCCAAAGTACTCCGAAACCTTGAGTGTAATATACCAAAACTAACTTCTCAATCCAAGGATCGCTACGCAACTGACGGTGCATCGATCGGAGGTCCGTAGCCCATGTTATGGGTAAGAGACCGAAAAAGTCCGGTATTAGGGGGTTCGGGCCCAGTCCGGTACCCCCTGGGTCGGCCCGAACCGGGGCGACCCGACCCAGGTCTGGTTCCGGCCCGCTTGGGTGCAGCCTGGCCTGGATGGCGCGGCCCGGCCCGGCCTGGGCGCCGCCCGGCCCGGCCTGGGTGCGGCCCGGTCTGGCGGACCGGCCAGGGCAGCCGGCCCGGTGTGCTGGCGCCAGCAGGTGGCTCGGCCGTTTGGCCAAGCGGATGAGGGGGGGTGACTACCCCCCGTTTTGTAACCGCGACCCCCTTAATGGGGCCACTCAAGATGGCCAGCCGGGGGTTGTAACCCCGGGCTCATCCCCTGTCCGGTCGGCCCGCTCTGGCCGGCCGGCTGTTGCCGCCACGGGACCGGCAAGGCCGGTCCCCCTGCTCTGATGTTGGCGGCCCGGAACCGGCTGCGGCCTTGGTTCATCTGGCGTGGCACGATGGCGCCGCGCCGCTCCGCCGCGGCCCCTCTCCGGCCGCGGTGCTTTTGCGGTTCTCCGGTGTGGCGCGATGGCGCGTCATCTTTGGTTCGTCTTCAACGGCACGACGCGATGGTGCTGCGCTTCTCCACCTTCCCTTAGTAATTTCTGTGCGGTGCTTTGGCACAATGTTGCCTTGCTTGTGCCACATCAATATCAACAACCAAAAAGGGGAGGAGAGTCGGTCGTGTTCGTGCGGTCCGACCTCCTCCTGTTAATGTGATAATAGGCGGCCCCAAATAAACGATAAGCCAACGAGGATGTAATCATGAACAAATGAAATAAATAAACCCCTACCTCGAGCATAGCTTGAATGGAGGTTTGTCGCGGAAATAACCATCATGGAAGAAGACATCGCGGAAGAAGAGTGTCACGTCGCGGGGACAGCGTCGCGTCGTCGATCTCCGAGGAATCTGGAGTTCTTCGCGTTCTTTGCGTTCTTCGTCGAAGAGGAATAAGTTCTTCAAGCTCCTTAGCTTTTCTCCCAAAAAATCACAAAGCAACAATACCCCAACAAAAATAAAATAAGTCCCATACTTATTTTATTAACATAACTTAAGCATTTGAATTTTAAACATTCAAATTAAACTCACCTATTCAATAAACTTAAGTTATCAAAATTAATGGTGAGTTGAAGCAGTTAGGGAACATGAAGGGGTGGGGTTCGTGTGGGCCCCACCACTCTCATAACCTCCCATAGTAAGTTGGGTGGTTACCCCAACTTCCAGTCAACGGATAAACCACTTAAAGGAAATAAAAATTGTAACTCAATTTTTATTTTATCTTCCACAAATTTTAACAAATCCTCCTGTGAAAACGCAACTCCGGAAAAGGTGTTCCTAAGCAATTATCGGCGCTCCGAATCCATCGGTGCCCTCAGAATTCGATTCAGAGTACCAGTTAAAAATTTAGAAAAACTCGCTCGTTCATTTACTGAACGTACCCGAGCTAAACTTCGGATAGAAATTCATGGCACACTGGGCCTCGGAATCAAGTGCCGTCAGAAACCGCGTTCTTGTAAAATTCCCATGAAAATTAAGAAAAAATTTCCCTTGAATTTTATGGGTCTTTACAGAGATCCCATTTCCCCATTTTGAAATAAAATTTCAAAACACATTCATAATTCATCCATTTATCTTGAAATTATCATTTAATTCAAACCCCCTTTTAAAGTTCATTTTAAAAAGGATATCCCTTCTCTTTTGAAATCCAATGAAATGCCACCAAACAAATCATAAATAGGGCCACCAAAACTCATCGACCAAGGAACCAATATTGAACTATTTAGAATACTATATATTCAATGTTGAATATTAGACCAATTTTATTATATCCCAATTTATAAGAAAAGATCAAATAAGAATTCAATATATAGAAAATATTCTAATGATAACACATAAACATTAAATAACTAAAATCAAAAGAGTCTCAAATAAAGTCAAGTCCACCTACCTCAACAGATAATAAATAATCTGTCTCAAGCACTTACTAACCTCATCTGAGTCCACAAGAATCTATCTCATCAAAAAAACATTCTCAAATTAATAAATTAATCATTTAAAACCAAAATTTCAATTTGGAATAATCAATGCTAAACGAATTGGGCCTCATCATGGTGTTAAATCCTTAAACTATGGGGTGAAATACAGTCCCAAAATTCACCTAGAACAAATCCACACAAAGAACCCAAATTACATAACTGGTTTAATAATTAAATTCACTAAATTTTTCTAGAAAACTAAAATAAATTGAAATCAAGGCTTGCCTTAAGAAAAATAATGGATAATGGTTTGAATAATTCCTCATAGTATATCCTTTACTATTGCATCCATATTTAACTATATCTTTTATTTTATATTATTTGATATTATTTGGAGATAATTTAAACAAATTGGTTATTTTAATTATAAATTATGGGAATTATGGAAATTTCTCTCTACCCATGGTTTAGGGGAAACCATGTGGATGCCCTTACACTGGTGGGTTTTTAGTTCTATTTTTCTTGTACATAATTAGCTCATGTGGATAGAAAATAGTTTGTGGAAAAACATATGATTTCTAATAGTAACCATGAGAGGTATCATCCTTTGGGAGCTATCGGGAACATTGATTGCACATAGTTTGGTAAACTGTGTGATAAGTGTGTGAAAAGTTCTATAATGGGATAGTTAATTTCTACACAATTAGTGCATAGTTTAGAAATCATGTGTCCAATGTGTTTGTGATTCCCATATTTAATTTAATTGGGTTAAATAACCATTTTCCCTTTGATCCTTCTAGATATTTTGGACTTCTTTCCCCCATCTTTCACAACAAAACCAGGTTCACCAAAGGGAGATCCTATCCCTCCTCCAATATTTAATTAGTAGATCCTCTATACTGATTTCATGAAGTTTCTTCTTTAGGAAGCTCCCTTTTGGTATTCTACTACCTTCTCATCTCGTATTCTTCCTTTTCTTATGGGACTGGCCTTTTCTTAAAAACCCTAATGGGCTATTTTTATGCATCTAGGGTTTAGGGAAGATTTTAATGTCATATTTTGGTTGTTAGGGATTACTGATGATGTGTTTTTCTCAGTTAAGCATTCGTTGTCATAGGCGATGCATTTTGGAATGGTTTCAGAAAAATCATGCTTTTACCAATATAGGTCTTTTTTTATTTTCCTTTATATGTAATTTTATCTTGTTATTAAGGATTTAAAATACTTGTTTATTAATTTCAAAATATTTGTGATAGATATAGTGGGTTTTCTAAGTGTTTTAAAGGAAATTATTACCTGTAATAATGGGTTTAGATTATAATTTTAGGTGATAATAGGAATTCCATGTTTTGTAAAATGTTTTTTGGATTCCAAGTGATGATTAAAGTGTATTTGGATTCATTTAGGTCAATAATTGGTATAAATGTGGAATTGGGAGAAATTTTTTATTTCCCTATTAGCTTTTAATAAAAATGGGTTTTTATTAAAATGTGTTTCAATGTGTTTTAAAAATAGTGGTTTTAAAGAAATAGGTTTTAAAGAGATATTTTAAATGGGATTTCAAATGATTTAAGAATTTGGCTAAAGTGGATTTTCATTTTGATCCTTATGTTTTCAAGGATTGTTTATAAATTTACTAATTTTTCAAATTGTGTGAGACCCTCATTGATCCATGTGTGATTTTTTTTTATCCCATGTTGGATTGTGACCCCATGTGGGGGTGATTTATACATTCTTTATATTTATTTATACTAATAAAAAGTAGTGAAATGGGTTAGTATTGTGTGGAGGTATAGGAGGTGAGATATGGTTTATTTTAAAATGATTTATTATTAATATATTTGATAATTGATTTCTCACCTACATTTTATAATTTTCATGTCATTCTTGATGGACTAGTGGAGATAATGATGAGTGTAACTTCTAGTGTAGAGTATGTTATTGAGGGAAGGACCCAGTCAGACTAAGATATCTGTGGGATGATTTTATGGTCCTAGAATATACTAAAAGGGCTCAAGGTTTCTTTTGAGCCCTTGAAAATGATAGAGCATGCTGAGTTATGTAGACTACCGAGACAAGTTAGGTTCAGTAGTGTCATCCTTGGTTCCTCGTAACTAGTTTGGGATCTATATTATTGTGTCTTAGCATGATTACCATGATGCTTAAAACTTATTTTTAGGATGAATTAGGGAATTTTTTTTTATCTTTATATTACAACCCATACCAATTCATTATTTCATTGTCACCATTTATCTATTTTCCACTTTGTAATTTCTATTAATATATGGGTACCTATAATATTTATTTTTTATTAGGTGATGTCCAAAGATTAATTTTCAAATTTATTTTTAAAATAATTTGGATATTCTGGCCTTATTTTTAAAATGGAAACAAAGTGTATTTTTTTTAAATAGATTTTGATAAATGTTTTCAAAAATGGGAAAGAAATGGTATGTTTGGGTATTCATTTAAATAACATATTTTCTAGTTTCAAAAGATTTTTAAAAATAAAAACTTTGATTCATGGGTTTGATTGAAAATTGTGGTTTTAGGTCATATGAGCCTCATTTATTTAAAACAAATTACCATAGTATGGGAAAAGGTTTTGGTTTTACCCTTTTTCCCTTTTTAGAGTAAGGGGATGTTTTATTAAATGATTTATGACATGATATATTAAGAAAGGAAGGAACCATCACTTGTTGCATGAAAAAATAATCTCATGTAGAATTGGTAGACTAGCGGAAGTACAATAATCAACCCCCAAAAAGTTCACTTGTAGATCAATATAATAGAAAATTAAACCTATAGAATATCACTCCCCCTTCAAATAAGTGTGCCATAAGTTGGAAGTTACTACACACTAATCATCACACTATGTCGACCTCACACACACCTCCGAAAACACACACAAATTCAATAGAAATACAGGCAATGATAATACAAGAAACTGAATTACATAAAGAAGTAAATTAAAATAGTAGATTTAATGTGATTAAAATTATATCCTAATTTCATGGGGTGAATCATTGTGAATTATTTTATATAATCGAAATTAAAAAGTAATACATTCAACTAGAAAACACTGTCAGTAATATCTTATTATAGAATGATTACCTTTCTATATTACTATGATTCATAGTATATTATAATAGTACATTATTCATGTTCCAGACTCATTATTTAGGGCCAATCCCTTTCTTTTAAATGAAACTTATCTGGTTGTCCAGTTTATACTACCTATCTATAATCATTTAAGAGCCTCCAAATTGATTTTCATTGTTTATTTCTTGTAATATTTTTTACCTTAGTCACTTTCTTTGGTAAACACTTATAGATTATTCTTTCCATATATTTTTTTCAATATATTTCACTAACATTCTTGACCACCTTAGATATCATTAGAATATATAAACTTTTAATGACATAATTGTTGTTTAAGAGAGGAATGGTCATTGAATACTCATCAGTACCATCCATCTATCACTGATATGGTTTCTTTAGCATGTAATTACAACGTTGGAACTTTTAATTCTCTAAACACTTGATTCATTGAAATTATGATGCTTCGAACAAGGCTTCACATCCCAAAAATCTCCCACCAAAATACTTATTCTAGGTAAAACCATAGTAATATTCTATATCAAACTCCTTCATTCCTTTATAGTAGTATCATTATTCCTCCTTTTATTATTTTATTCACTCAAGACCCATTAGGGGCATGATACTACCTCATACTTTCTTGAGATAATGACTTTCTGAACATGTATTTTAGATTTTGGATACCAGTGATCTTCTCTATATCTAAAACAATATTCTCCAATATATTTCTATAGGAAGTTCTAATATTGGTTGGCATTATTTAACCTTATATAGAAAACCATATTTTTATTCAATTGGATTTATCTTTGGTTGTCACTGAAAATAATCCCTCCTTCTTGAATAATTCCCAATTCCTTTAGAAACTACTTCAACTAAACCACCCCCTTCCCATATTTCATTATTTCTATATACTATACTTTAGTTATATTTAAGGTAATAGTATTATGCTTTCATGATATATTACTGCATTTTTTCCTCTTTAAGTAAATAAAAAACTTGTTTTTCTCTTCCAACTATTTGAGTCTCTAGAATGGTCAGTGTCATCAAAACCATGTAACAAAATTTCATCCCCAAAACAAAGAGCTTTATATTTTGATTATTTACTATACTGAAGTATAAACTTGATGTTTTCCCAAAATTTCTTTCTAGGGTTGGATATAAATCTTCTTACAACTCCCAATAAAAATTATTTGTATGGTTAAGTATGTATCATTTCATACATTAAACTTCAGACAACTGAAGTGTATGGAATATTTTCCATCTTCTATTTCTCTTCTTGTGTTGCTAGTTCTTATGTATGGGACAGTTTTAAGTTTCCAGAAATTAGGGTAAAAACTAGTTTTCATTCATCCATTAAAAATATTTCAATGATTTTTTTGGATATTTTCCTTAAAATATAGAACCAAATATATGGTTTATTTATCTCTTTCTATATTCATCCCTAGAATATTATTTTTTTTCTAGAGAACTTTTATCTAGAAACCATAAGATAATTTAATTTTCAATTTATTAATATTTTTAAAACATGATCTAACCAGCAATATTTCATTGACATACAATAGAAAAATTATAAATTTTCAATCATCACATTGCTTTAAATAACAACAATGATTAATATTACACCTATTGAAGTCATGTTCCTTCATAAATCTATTTAATTTATGATTCTTCTATCATGTTTATTACTTTAATACATAAAATATTTTCTTCATATTACTTACAAACTTTCAACTCCCAACTTCATGTAAACCTATTTGTTTTTTCCTATAAATATTCTCCTTTAAATCACTGTGAAGTAAAGTTTTCAAGAAATCTATTTTCTCTATATACAAACCTTCTGATTACACTATACATAGCATTTTACTGATGGTATAATATTTAAATATTGGTGAGAATATTTATAATAAATGTTCTCCTTCCTTATGTTGAAACCACTTCACTACCAATCATTATTTGTATCTCTTATCACCATCAGTTACTTTATTGATCTAGTAAACCCAGTTATTCTAAAGTTCCTTTTTACCCTCCATAACTTTAGTTATATCCCAAGTTCTATTGAACATCAATAAATCTGTCTTCTCATTCATGGATGACTCCCACAGCTTAAAGTCTCTATAAAATTGTTGCCTCTAGATTTTATATTTATCATACAAATGTCAGGAGAATAAATTTTAAGTCATATACAAACATTTGCAATGGTCTATTGATTCTAGTTATTATCCTAAATATAATCTATAGATCTTAACTACTTGGATATGATCTTTTGGTTGGTACTTGAACTTTTGGTGTTCATACTTCCAGGTAATGTAAATATAGTGCTCCAACTCAATATTTAGCTACTCATAAATCTGATTTCTCAGATATTTGTGAACTACTGTACTCTAATAATCCTAGACTTATATATTTGATTCTTCTTAAACCTCCTAATTTAAAAATCTTTAATCCTACCATGGAACCTTCTCATTGAATAAAACATCCCTTCCCCTAATGATCTATTTCCAATCACTATCCCACAATCCATATCCAAATTTTTCTTCTTCATAGGAAAGGGGAAAACATATTTTAGATTGTTATTAAAGTTTATCATGGATATTATCATTTACATTTACATATTCTAAACTACCAAAAACATTAATATGTTGAAATTTAGATCATTTTATCAATCATAGCTCATCTAGAAATTAATGTATAACTATCAATGTTGGACTTCTATTGATGAGATATGTTGTCAATTTTAGTGAATCTACCCAAATTAACTTAGGCATTACTATGTGAAACATCATAATTCAAGCTCTCTATATCAAATTTTTATTTATTAATTTAGTTAATTCATTATTCTATAGAGTTATGGAAATTTTCTTCTCCTGTCGTATCCCTTCCTTCTTGCAGAAATTTTATCAGTTGGGTCTGGTGTCCTCACCATCATTTTCCATTCGTATTCACTTAAAAATTCAACCAAATTCACTTTTTGTCGATGTGTTACACTGATTAAACACCTAAAATACATAAAAATTATGTTTCAAGAAGCAAATAAATACTTTCCTTGTATTATCATCAATGAATATAAGAAATTAAAGTCATCTATAGTTGGATTGAATGGTGTAATGTCTCCAAACATTTTAGTATACAAGCTCCAACTTCTAATTCCTTAATTTTCAACTATCTAAGTTAAAAGACACTATTGTTTCGTTCACATCACACAAATTTCACACTTTTCTCTTTATGTGTCATAAATATTCATTATTCCATTTTATTTTGGAAATTTCAAGTTCTTTTTACTTAGGTGACTGAACCTATAGTTCCAAACATCTAAATCAAGGGAATTTTTACTTTTTGTAACTACACACTCATCTGAATTTCCAATCATATAAAGAGTCTCATAATTTACACCATTTTCAATTAACATGTCTCTTTAGGTAACCTTCCATACCTCATTTTCAAATCAATTTCCATATCCAACATCATCCATTTGTCCAATGGAAATTAAATATTTTCTAATATTAGGTATGGTGGAAACGTATGGTGGTTTTAAGAATATTCCATTGTTCATTAGTATGTTGAAATATCATTTACAATAACATCGTGGGATACAACATATACAAATTGTACTTTCCCAAACTTCTTAGATACATAGTTATAAATGCATCTTTGATCACCAATTGAATGGAATAATACTCCAGATTCAATCACTCAAGCTTCTAATAGAGTATTCAAACTCAGTATATAATCTTTTCTTTCTTTTGTTGGGTTGATAAAATATGAACTACTATATTTAGACGGATTTGTGTTGTTCTCCTTTTGAATCATATAGTATATTTTTATATTTCCTTTATTCATACACTTCCAGCACTTTAGACCAACATTATCTAACTTAATTCAACTCCACTCATAGAAATTTATATCCATTGGTTTCTTTTAAATTTACAATGGGAATACCTCCACCTTCCATTTGTATTAAGAACACTATTTTCGGCACCTAAACTTCCCTCTTCCTTAGTTATTCATTCAAAATTAAGTTCCAAAAATCATCAAATACCACATTGGTTTTTTGGGAGTTACTAACTATAGTAACCATTTCATCCCCACTCTCCAAAAGTAATGAAAATAGAATAAACTTCCATAAATCATCATTATAAGTTTCCATTATATATTGGAATTATCAAAAAATCATGTTGAAGTCTTTCACATGATCTTACACTGGTCTTCCTAGGGAAAACCTTAATCCAAATAAAAACAATAATATAAAAACCTTGATTAGAGATGCCAGTTTTTCACACATGTATTCCAATGTCTTCAGAACTTATGTTATTGTCTTCATATCTCTAATTCTAAAAGAATAATTTCTCTCCAGATACATTCTCAATTTCTCCAAAAATTTAATATCTAAGAATTCCCACCCATATTTATCTATGAGCACTAGATTTACCCTGGAAAATGGGACATTTGGGCCTTTATGAATCAGATGGTCATCAATCTGCATTCTCCATAATCAAAAATTCATTTAGTTAAATTTATCAATTGGAATATTTCTTTTATGTAATGCCATAATTGCTGCTATAGGTGTGAAAACCATTAACATATAACCAATCCCTTTGATACCACTTACTGAGGGAATAAGGATCCACTATCAGTCGCATGAAAAAAAATCTCATGTATTATCTTATACCACCAAAATAATAATCATTGAACGATCGTAAGTTCACATGAAGATCATCACAATGGAAAATTGAGCCTTTGGAACTTCCCTCCCCTTTAGATTAAGTGTACCATAAGTTGGAATTCATTGCACCCTACCCACCACACTTATTTTAACTTGTACACACCTCAAAATAAAATATAAAAATTCAACAAAAATACATGTACAATAATAAATGAAACTGAAGTACATAAAGTAATAAATAAACATTGTAGATTTAACATGCTTGGATCATTTTTCCTACATTCGTGGGAGGAACCACTATGACTTATTTTATATTATTGGAAGTATAAAGAATACATTTAGTTGGAAAAAAAATCTGTAATATTTCATTATAGAATGATTAATACTATATAAAACTCTGATGCATAGTATATTCTACTGGTATATTGTGTATGAGTCATACTCAATATTCAGGGTTGGTCCCCATTCCCATTTATCAGAAACTTAGCTAGTTTTACAGGTCACACTACCTTCCTATAATCATGGAGGATCCTCAAAATGGAATCTCCCTATTTATTTCCCATAACACTATTAACCTAAACTACTCACCAAGGTAAACACTTCTAGATCCTTATTTCCGTAAAATTACTTTTGAAATGTTCATCAATATTCAGGACAATCCTTGATGTCATTGAAAATTAAAAACTTCAGATGACACAACTATTTCTAAATATAGTAAATACCATTTCATATACACTGATCCCATCCACCTATTGTTGATCGAATTTCCAATGCATGGAAATTTGATGCTCAACATTCTGATTCTCTAAACAAGACTTCACATCCCAAAAATATTGTATTTTTAACTAATGTGTATGTGAAAAATCTATTTTCTATCAATATTAAAACTATCACAACCCGAACCATCGAGGACAACATGGATTATGATATGCTATGTGTGACACCCAAAACCCCCTCTAGTGGGCTAGGGACTAATAACCAGCACTGATTTGGCATATCACACACATGGGAGGATTTATCCTATAATTCCTATACACATGCACACATCTCCAAGCCCATACATTGTTGAAAGGTAAAGTATAAGTGAAACCATAATCCATGCATAACATATATCCCACAATAAGGGTTTGAAATTTTTTTTTGAAAGCATAAAGGTACAAATAAAATCCCACCAAAATTGAAAAAAAATTCCAATATTCTCAGAATGAGGGGAAAATTTTCAAATGAAACACCCAATATGAACCTTGGTCTATCTAGAACAAACTATGCTCTTCTTACGCCCAGTCCTCCTAGGAAACCATCAAAATTCATGTCATTTTCATAAGACACGACATGTGTGGGTATATCCTATGTTGGATTGAGTAAAAAATAACTATTAGGACACCTTGAAATCACCAAACATAAAGAATCAAGAGTAGTCAACTCATCAATACAAAGGCATATAAATCATGATATAATACAAAACATTAAGCAACCCAGATATACTCATGATAGACTTCAGGTCTTAAAGAGATCTCAATAATAACACTAGTCACAGAATTATACTCAAGGATTCTAGGAAATTCTTGTCCATGAGAATTCACTCTATGAGCTTTGTTTTCACTGACAACACTCATCTAAGAGGCCATACTCATCAGGCCTCACCAATAAGTATTCACTGGATCTATAATATCTCAATACATAGATAGGAGATCACACCCAGGGTCATTGGGGGACATAGAAAAACCCATCTAAAATAACCTACTAAGTAGGGGATTGTAAATAGGTTATGATGATTCCTTAAACCCCACCTAAGGAAAGATATATGATAGAAAATCCCGCATCGGGCCTCTTGGAGGAATAACATGAACTCTATCTGAGACTAAACTCATAGAGGCAATCACAATCTTGTGTTTATAACATAATGCCACATTGTCTCCTTGTAGGGATGGACCATTAGAATGCACACAACTGATACTAGTCTACACAGAAGATTTGAGGGCCTCATCCTACCCTGGGGAAAGTACATTGTGTGTATTGGGAATACACAAAATTTTTGGTATGCCCTGGGTCTACATGTGTCTCTTTGTCTCACAAAGCATGTTTTCCTACACATACATGGTGTGTCCTCTATGAATAAATATACTATCAAGGATACACTGGAACTCAGTGTGTCTCTAGACCATGATCGTGTACATCTATTCATTCCCATGTACTTTGGGTTGTTCTATGTACCTATCCATATCCAAGTACCAGGTCATTCTCATGTACTCCAGCCGAGAACATGTTCCTCATTGTTTCTATGCCTTTGTACCCTTGGGTTATACGTTGAGCCTCTAATACCTAGTCACATAGTTTTTTACTAGTGTTACATGACATGTGATAAAATTTTCATCATGTAAACCCAAGCATTGTAGAAGGGGTATGACATGGTGTGTGTTCTTCTAAAGTACATATCGTGTTGTTTGTATTTTCATAAAAATATTAGGATATTCTATGTGCCTTGTCTCGCTAATACAACCATCGATCCCACCTCAATAACAACCAAAAATTTTGGATCTAGTATTAACAAACCCTATCATCATCACTTTTTAGATTCTATCCATCCACACTAATCGATAATTTCTTCCCATTACACCACGTCATCACAACATTCCAAACCGGGAAAACAAAAATCTCCAATCCAATCCAGATTCTAAATCAATCACTTAACATCATCATTTCACCTAGATTGCAAACCCAAACTCATGGTATCAATTAGTTGTGCTAAATAATGGTTTTGAAATGATTGGATACCAGGTATTGGTCGAACCTTCTACCAAGGAAATACCAATGATGGATAGTGAAGTGAAATAGGGGAGAAAAGAAAAAACCATAAAAAGGGAAAGAACCTCGACTGTTATTTATTTTTGTCCTCAATTCATTTCCATTATAATGATTATCAAAGTGAAATATAAAAATAATATCAATTCCCAAATCCTAGGAAGATAAACCTAATCCTATAGACATGAACAACCCATGAATCAATCGATTAGTTGACGTGATTCATGTTCATCATGGGATAATCAAATGAGGGGGGAGATTTGTGTTGTCTCCCACAGACGAAGAGCATCTCAGATGGTATTTTTTCATCCTTCCCGAGAATCCATATCTCGCCGAAGGTCCCTAATATTTTCTGAGAGGCTCCTCAACTTTCACTACTACTGGAGGAGATTAACGGTGCCTCTGATCTTTGAGAACTCTCAATGGTGGCTTGATTCCATCTCCAGTAGCCCTCGATTGAATCCTTTGATCACTTTGTCTCTGAGTCGTGGAAGCTAATGGAGCGGGCGGTCATCGGTTTATTTGATCGATGACACTTCATGATTCATTTTGGTTCGTAGGAAGATATAATTTATGTCTGGTCCAAGGCCCCTCAAAGATGCAATGGAGTGGCTTCCTATTTGTTTCGTTGGAACATTGATTTCCATATGTGGTTAGATCCTTCGACGTTTGTGACCTGGGTAATTTTATCAGGTCTTCTGATTTAATTCCATAACCCCTCTATTTTGTGTTAAATTGGTAATTTGATTGGAATATTATTGTGCTCTGATTGGCGTACAGAGGTGGTTTGTAACCCAATTTGCCCGAGAATTTGGTTCGAAGTTGATGTTGCAAGGACTATGATCTGAAGCATATGGATCACTGATGATAAGGAGTTTACCTGGTATCAAGAGATGGTTTTTGAATTTTGGATGCACTATTGTGTGTATTGTAGCTGGTGTAGTCACCTGGTGTTGAACTGCCACAGCGGGAGGATTAAGGGATGCTTACAAGCGAAGGAAACAAGTCACAGTGGAGGATTTTTTGCTGCTAATCTGGATAGGACCCTGATAATGAGGCACTCTGAAGATGGTTTGTCAGCGAGAAGGGATGAGGCGAGAGACAATTTGGGTCGTGTGGAGGATGTTGGGTGGGATGGAGGTGGAGACGTTGCTGAGCTGGTCACTCAGGTGGGGGATCCTAGAAGTGTAGGTGCAATTGTGGAAGAATCTGTGGTTTCAAGGCTTGTGCAGGGGATGTGATGAGATTTAGCTAGCAATGCCATGGGGGGACAACCATCATCCTTTCTGCATGGGATATCTCGAGATTGTGATTTTGAGGTCTGTGGTCACTCCTCTGGTATAAAGGAGATGTTGGACACCCAAGTTATGGCTGAGGAGTCGGGGAAATCTACTCCTGGGTTCTCAGTGTAGAGGATCCCTTTGTAGAAGATGGGAAGTGAGCCACGGGATCTGACAGTTGAGCAAGTCTTTAATCGCTTAAAGTGTGATCTTGGAATTAGAAATGCAGATACAGTGGGGAATTCATTGGCCTGCAGCTCTTTGCGGTCAGAACATGTGGATGTATGTGTCCAAGAGAAGGATGAGGATTTTGGATGCATGATGATCCCAGTTATTACAAGCAATAGGTTCCTGGAACTTGACAATGAGGAGGTTGTGCATGAAGAGGAGAATGCAGCAAGGTAGGATGGTGGTCTCTTATAGGTTGTTGATTCTCCAGTGGATGTTGCAACCAGCGAAGATTTGCAGAACCTGGTGTATCGGCCTCAATGACTTAACACAACTGACTCTTTCAATTAGTTTCAGCAAGATTGTGGTTCAGAGGGGGGGGTTATCGAGAGGTGAAAATATTTGGAAACACTACTGGAAAAATACCTTATACCAATGGTTTGGAGAACCATGGACAAGTAAGTCGTGGGGATAGGTCTATACCAACAGTTTTTTTGAAAACTGTTGGTATAAGTAAATTGAAAATATATACCAACGGTTCCATAAAACCGTTGGTATAGGTATTTCAAAAAAGAATCATTCGGTGAGATTTGATCCCAGGACCTCTAGTTTATGATTGAACGCCCTAACCACTAACCTAACATGATTTTTGTGAACATAATTTCATAAATATATATATGTATTATCATAAGTATTTTAAATTTTTATTTATTTAATGTTCTCTGTAAGAAGATTCCATTAAAAATACATGTACCTATACCAACGGTTTTGAGAACCGTTGGTATAGGTTCTTTGATTTTGGGACCAATACAAATGGTTTTGGACAAACCGATGGTATTGGGTCTCTATAATGGACCTATACCAACATTTTTGGACAAACTGTTGGTATAAGTCCCCCCTATACCAACAGTTTTTCTAAAACCGTTGGTATAGGTCCATATAAGTGACCTATACCAACATTTATGTCCAACCCATTAGTATAGATCCAAATTAGTGAACTATATCAATAGTTTTCCCAAAACCATTGGTATAGATCATATTTCCAGTAGTGAAAGTGGGGTGACATCTCAGATATTGAGAAGGAAAAAGATGGTGGTATGTTCTGGCCTTCCTTTAGTGCTGTTTTTCTAGGTGATAGGACAAAGGTGAATGGTGTTTAGGACAATAATACTTGTCCACCACGCCGACGACCGAAGAAGGATTATTCTTATCTTCCAAGGTTGGTGTCTACCAGAGCTTCTATTGGGAAGGAAAGCTGGGCTATTCAATCTTTGAAGGCTTTTTTAGCCTTGGATAAGTTGAATCTGAGAAGAAAATATGCCAAGGTTCATAATTACTATGAAATCTCCGAATGGGAAATGGATAATGCAGTGTAAATAGTCCATAATGGGGATAGTGACCGGTTTGGTTTCTATGATATGTAGTTGTTTTTCTGGCTTGTTGTACCTTCTTTATACTTTTTCTTTTATTAATAAATGGTCAGAGGCTTGCCTCTGACTGAGTGTTTTTGGTAATATGACATACTTCATGTTTCGATTGATCACTAATAAAGAACAGTATGGAATTATCACTAGTGAGATCTATGAACTTTTTTGGTGGAATAATCCTCAAGCAATCGATCACAATCCATAATCTGTTGTTGGTCAATAACTTATCCTCTAATAGTTACTCCTAAAATTTCAAGGTTATGTGAATAAAACTGGGTATATGACATAAATATGTTTAAAAAAGTATAGTTTTAGTTTTTTGTGCTGAAAATAATACATAAATTTATTTATTTATTTAATTAATTAATTATGCCCATGAGAGCATTATAAGAAAATGACTAATGCTGACAAAGGTTATGTTGAACCTAGAGTAAATATCATTTTTTGAACTCAAAAATGATATCATATTTGTGATTTGATACTTCTTTTGGAGTTATTCCATCATTTTTAAAAAATTATGTGCACATGATATAATATATTTCAAATTTTTACTGGATCAACATTGAGGCTCATCGGGCCACATAATCTCATGTTGTCTCGATTAATAGCTCCAAAAATATTCCTTAATATATTTCAAGGTCCTAAAAGGGAAAAATAAGGATGTTACATTCTACCCACATTTTTTATTTTCAACCCAAAAGGTAAAAATCCTACTCAAGTAAGTGATGAAACTGAGCACTCATTTGGTTCTCCCACTCCCAGGTGATCACTTAAAGATTCCCATGTTTTCAGCATACGCGCACCAATTGTAACACCCCAATAATTTATAGTATTTTCATTTTAGAAAAAAAAAATTTATATCTTTCTTCACACACAACATGATTCTAAGCTTATGCTACGTGACACTAAGTTAGCTTGTGTTACATACAAGACAAAGTTTTACCACCTTTTAATAGTGTACCTATTTTAAAACTAAATTTTCACACATTTATAAATTTCATTTGTCTAAAAAAAATCATTTTTTCATTTGGAATATCAATATTATCTTATGGTGAATTTTTAATATTTTTTTGAGAAGTTTCAATTTTTTATGAATAGTGAAAAATGTTGTATTTTAGTTGCAAACCGTCTTTACATTTAAATAATTATTAATGTTAAATTATATTTTAAGTTAATTTTAAAGTCTTAATAGATCAATTATATATATATTTATGTAATTTAGTTCATTTGAATCATTTTTATGCATTATTTAGATATAAAATCTTAATGAACTTTTGTACATTTTCACTTCAAAAACCTGTTTTCTCTCCACGTTT